>OZ030019.1:16697500-17377500 GCA_964023405.1 Apodemus agrarius
CAAGCAGTTCACACCCTTCTGTGACTCCAGCTCCCAGGAACCTTCTTCTGGCCTGCAGGGGTGCCTGCAGTCACAGGCACATACCGCATCCCCATACACAGTTTGAAAATAAAATAAAAACTAAATCCCCAAAAAAGAGCTTGCTGAGAAGACAGACCTTAAGAAAGGAATCCCCACCTGGGCCGTGGAAGCACACACCTTTAATTTAGAACTCAGAGGAGAAAGCAGGAAAATGTCTGTGAGTTCGAGGCCAGCCTGGTCCGCACAGTGAGTTCCAGGACAGCCAGGGCCATATAAAACAACCCTGTCTAGAGAAAACCAAAATAAAAAATGACCCCATATGGCTCCTGCCAATCAGCTGCTTAACTCTTCTGCGCATGGTCCTTCTCCTGCTCCTCTCCCTCCCCTCCTCCATCCTTTTCATGTAGCTCAGGTTAGTCCTATACCACCACATTCAACTTGTTTCTTCTTTATAAGTCTTGCTAATTTGAGATCTGTTATATCAATACTTCTTTTTAAGTCTCTCTTTGCATTTGAAAGTGACTCCCAATTATATATATATATATATATTTGCATTCTTACATACTTATTTCTAGTGGTCTTGTACATCTGTGGGTTTTGATTTTTTTTTTTAGGACTACTTGACCATCTATTAAAATATTCATCGTCTTGCTAGTGGTAGCACACACCTTTAATATCAGGAGTTTGGAGACAGAGGCATGCAGATCTAAGAGTTTGAAGACAGCCTGGATAGTATGGAGTGAGTTCCAGGACACCCAAGGCTACACAGAGAAACCCTGCCTCAAATACACACACACACACACACACACACACACACACACACACATCTTCTGAGACTATTCCTAATCTTTGATGGTGAAACACATTTCTAATAAGCTGTGTACACAGTAGTAGGATGAGGTTGGGGATGTGGCTTAGAGGTAGGTAGAGAGTGGTTGCATAGCCAGAACAAGACCCTGGGGTTAATCCTCAGAACTACAAGTGGGAGAGAGAAAACAATGGCGCTCACTAGACCCCAGAAGGAGAGGATGAAGAGGGAATAGGTTAACTGGATGATGGGTCCCAAAATGCAGTTATACAGAAGGAATCTGTTAATATGTGCTATACCATAATAGGATGATGAGAGTTCACAACAATCCATTATTATTATTATATGTTTATTCACATTTTGGAGAAAGAGGAGGGGATTTTGAAACTTCCCAGCCCCCCTCCCCCAAAAAGGAGGGGATTACCTCAATCTGATCATAGAATCATCAGCTCCTGCTGCTTTAGCATACCACCTGATATAAACAGCTCAGAAGAAGGCTCACAGGCTTGCTTTGACTTACAGTCCATCAGCATTTGATCCCAGTTGCTGTGGACCTTGGCGGCACTGTCCACTGCAGGAGCGCATGGAAGCTATGGCCCTCGAAGGTCCACTCCAACATGCAGATCCAGCACAGAGGACAGTACTGGCTTGCTCAAGACGCCCTCTCTAAAGAGTGGTATGTTATGGAGTTTTGTCTGAAATAGGCCCATCTCATTGCCACTGGAGGATGAGGGGCCAGGGGCAAATAGGACCACCCCACACACGCTCTGAACTCTGATATAACATCGGAATGGTCAATAAGCAGGCAGGGACTGCTATGCAGACCAAGGCGGGGCTCACAGAGCTTAATTCTGACTCTCCCTAAAAATGATTACTGATTATGTAATTTTCCCCTCCCTAAATTCTTTGTGGGATCAGCCCCACTCACGCGGCTCATAAACCTCTCTCAGTGAATGAAGCAAGCACTTTCGATGACCAGAGATTAACTGTCTGTCGCTGACACGTTGGGACCCGAACGCTCAATGTTCATCAGAGCTGTTAAGTAAATGGTTCAAGAATTCCTCTGCAGACAGACAGCCCATCAGCAATGAAACAGACATGACGGATCTAGCCCGAAGACACTCAGGGGAACGACTCACTAGCCCAAGTCATTGGTCATTCAAGAAACATTCCAAGGGGGGTTGTGCATCCTACACGCCACAACGTGAAAAGATTGGTCCAAATGGATATAACAGCTCTCCGGAGCATCGCAGGCTTGAATGAACAGCATAGCCCTGAACAACAAGAAGGAATTCAAAAATCCAATTTCAACTCTCAGACAAGACCCGATTTCTGCAGGATATCTGAATTCCTGGAGGTGGGAAGGGGGATGATGACAGTTGAATCCCAGCCTTGAAAACAGAGAGGCTCTTGGGTGAAGACAAGAGACTGAGTGTGTGCCTAACCCAAGGGTGTGTCTGTTCATCAGTCATCCAACAATCCTGCTTCACCTACAGGCTAAAGCAGACCGTCTGCCTCGGGGACCAGCCCTGATGTCTGTCTGGGTACACCCCTTGTGATGCTCAGGTTGAAATAACCTCTTTGAGTTATTATTATTCAGACAGCATTGTTCTTGAGATGAATACTCCATTCACTTGTGCCATGTGACCGCTGAGGCCTAGAAGTTCTGACTTGCTGTCATACACACCTAGCCATCTTTGATTGCATCTGAGCAATGAGGAGGGATCCCTTATTCAACCCAGAAAGGCCGTTGCTATTAGGGAGAAGAGCCCAGTACCGCAGAACTCTCAGTCTGTCAGCTTCTAATAATGACACAGAGACTTATTATTTTTCATTAAGCTTAGGCCTTATAACTTAGACTACTTTCCAACTAGCTCATATAACTTAATTAAGCCGTTTGTTTTAATCTACATTCTGTCGTGTGACCTGTGACCTCTCCCTCAGTCCTGACACCTGTTCCTTCCTTTGTGTCTGGCTGGTGAATCCCTCTCACCTGATTCTTTCCCAGAGTTCCTATCTCTGCAGGGATGTCCCATCTTTCTTCTCCTGCCTCAGCTACAGGCCACCAACTCTTTATTAAACAAACTAGAAAGTGACAGAGAATATGTACAAAATATGATACACATGATGCTTCATTAAAACAGTAATACCAAAGTTCAGACAGTAGTGAGCACTCTGATGGTACAGAAATCAGCCTTTGAATAATACAGAGACAGCCTTTACACAGAGCACAAGATTACTCTGACAGCCCAGGATATGACATGATATCCCATGCTGTTACAGCCCAGGATACAACATGATATCCCATGCTGTTACAGATGGCTGTGTGAGGGAAATTAGTAATGGGTGCATTGCAGGCCTGTCGGGACAGGTAACTTGTGCTAACTCAGACCCAAGAAACAGATATTAAATTGAGGTTAACTGTGCGTGGATTGTATGAGGGGGAATGCACGTGTGAGAGATAAGGAGGGGAAACTGGAGAGAGGCTGAAAGAACCATCATGTCAAACTAAAATGACCCCAAGGAAAGAGGGGGACGTCGGGCAGACGTGTTCTGGTGTCTTAAAAGGAAGGCCCATGCTATGTGTGGTCACATCAAAGATCTAGCTCTTGGGAGGCTGAAGCAGGAACACTGATGTGGGTGTGAGGCTAGCCTGGGCTACATATGGACCCCTGAGCTAGCCTGAGCTTCATAGTGAGAAAGAAGGAAAGAGAAGGAAGAGGAGAGAGAGGGAAGGAAGAGGAGAATGAGGAGAGAGGGGAGGAGAAGGGAGGGAGAAAGAGAAGAGAAAGAAAAGAGAAAGGGAGGGGAGGCCAGGGAAGGAAGAAGAGAGGAAGGAGGGAGGAGGGAGGGGAGGGATGGGAAAGAAGGAGAAAAGGGTCAGTAAGGCCTAGGGAGCTAGGGAGACATCCCTGCCATTCAGAACAGGCTGGTTGCTCCTCTATCCGTGCCTGGGAGCCAGAGCCCTGGAGATTCACCCTCCCAGCAAGAATAACTAATGATCTCAGAGCCTAGTTGCTGGAACCCTTGGTCAGGGGCAGGTGCAGTTCCCACAGTGGGAGGTCTGCGAGGTACTGTCTTGTGGCTGCTTCAAAGCAACCTACAAACCAAAATACCACTGGTACCAAGAAGAGGGTGGGGTGCGGTTACATGTAAACTCTGTGTGTTGGTGGTTGGTGAGAAGCAGAAGCCATAACCAGTGTGGGCCATGGGATTTCTTCCAGAAGAAGGTAAACAGAGCTGGGTGTGGGGGCAGATACCTGTACTCCTAGCATTCGGGAGACTGAGGCAGGAGGATCGTGAATCGCAGGCTAGGTACATGTAGACAGTTATACGCCAGCCTGGGCTAACTAATGAGCACCATCTCAGGAAACCAAAGCCCCCAAACAGCAACAACAACAAAGGACTGGGAATACAGATCTTGATAGGGCTCTTGTCTAGCATGTGTGAAGCCCTGGGTTCGAATCCTAGCACTGGAGGTGGATGTTCTTATCCTAACTGTGAGGCGGGGGCAGTGACTGGAGGTTCATACTCTAATTGTGAGCATTGCCCACTCTTGTGCAGAGCCCCCGCATTGGCCATTTCCCCCAGTTGCCAGGATCGATTCAAAGGCTGGAAGTGGTTTCAGTTTGGATCTCAGCCTCAGCATACGAGGAGAATCAGATTTTAGCAGATGGGGGATTTTATAATATTTCTCCCCAAAGAACAATTCATCTGTTGACTGTGTCTCTCTCTCTGGGTGGAGTGTGGGTAAATTCATGTGAAAGTCTTGGATTCCTGCCTATTAATTTTTATAGCACTCTACTGGCGAAACACAAGCCAAGCTCTGTCTGAGATAGGTCTGTAGATCAAACACTAATTAATGGAAATCCACTAGTTGATAAAGGCGGCATTTTCCGATTAGTAGGGAAAAGGTCATTTCGTAAGGTGTGTTGCTAACTGGTAGCCAGCCATCTGGGGGGAAAATATTTTTACCTAAGAAGTTGCATTAGAATCTAGTTAGGACGGATTAAAGATTTGAATATTAAAAATAAAGGAACTTGGGGTTTGGGAGATGGCTCAGTGCTCCAAAGCACTTGTTCTTGCAGAGGACTGGGGTTCAGACCTCAGTACCCACAGTAGTTCACAACCACCGGATACTCCAGATCCAAGGGATCCACAGGGGCCAGGCATGCACATGGTGTGCATACCTACATGCATGCATGCATACATATATATATATATATACACATATACATACACATGCATACATACATACATTCAACAAAGCACTCATACACATACAATAAATAAACTGTAAAATATTTTAAAGAGGGAAGCAGGGGGCAGAGAGAAGTTGGTGGCTGGAGGGATGGCTCAGTGGTTAAGCGCACAGCTGTTCCTGCAGAGGGCTTGACATTGCTTCCCAGCACCCGCACGGTGGCTCACAAGCATCTGTAGCTCCAGTTCCAAGAGATCCCAGGCCCTCTTCTGCCCTCCGAGAGCCTGAAGCACACACATGGTGCGCACACAAGCAGGCAAAACACTCGGATACACAAAATAAATAAACAAACACATCTTTTAAAAATAAATGAAAGAACTGATAGAAAATTGTAGGCACAAGGCAAAGGCCTTCAAAGATGAGACGCAAACTCCAGATGCTAGGGAAAGACAGGGAAATTAATTTGATTTTTAAAAGATCACGTATGCATGGGAAAATACCTTAATCAAAAGTGTTTTGTTTTGTTTAAAAAAAAAAAAAAAAGGCTGTGAAAGAAAGTTTGCAATTCCTGTTGCTAAAACTGGACTTCCCTAAACAGAACGAAATCTACAAATCTGTAAGAAAGGCCACTAATCAAACTGGAGAAAAGGGGAAAGGGAAGAGGTGGATACAAAAGGTTCTTATAGATAAAAACTGCCCAACTTTGTGTGTAAACTTAAACATGTATGCTATGGAGCTAGGGATCTGACTGTAGGCCCCCCTGTTGGACAGCATACACTGTACTGGCTGAGCTATCCCTCAAGCCCCCTGCTTGGACAGCATACACTGTACTGGCTGAGCTAGCCCCCAAACCTCCTGCTTGGACAGCATACACTGTACTGGCTGAGCTAGCCCCCAACCCTCCTGCTTGTGTCTGGTTTTGAAACAGGGGCTCAGGTAGTCCAGGCTGGCCTTAAAGTTCCCCTGTAGCCAAGGATGACCTTGAATTTCAAGTCCACTATCTGGGTGCTAGAATGTTCGATGTGCTAAGATCTCCCTGATTCTGATCTTCCTGAATGCACGGTTTTGTAAAAGGACTCCCAAGCTCTTCTCACGTTATCCTAATTTTATGGAGCCCCTTGCTTTTTCTTTGGGATCACCATGTTGATGGAGAAGTATGTTGAAACCAACTGTTTTTATATTTTATATATATATTTTATATTTAGAACTATATTTAGAATGATCACCACCATTCCATAACTAATTTCATGTGTGTACCTGTGCATGCATGTGTGTGTGTGTGTGTGTGTGCGCGAGAGAGAGAGAGAGAGAGAGAGAGAGAGAGAGAGAGAGAGAGAGAGACTTAGGAGATCCAGCTCAGAAATTAATCTTCATTGACAGCTTAACTAGATCTAGAATCACAATGAAATCACCTGTGTGGTGTTTGTAAGAGCATTTTCTGAAAGGTTTAACTGAGGAGAGACTCAGTCTGAGGAGGAGAGACTCATCTTGAATGTAGGCAGAACCATCCCATGGCTGGGGATCCAAACTGATTATAAAGAAGTTAGCAAGCTGAGCTCTGGCCTTCGCCTCTGTTTCCTGATCTCAGATGCAGTGGGACCAGCTGCCTCCCGTCATACTGTCATGCCTTACCCGCCATGATGGACGATACTCTCCCGTCATACCGTCATGCCTTACCCGCCATGATGGACGATACTCTCAAACTGCGAGTCAGAATCAACCCTCCCTCCTTAAGTTGCTTTTGTAAGGTATTTGATCACAGCCACAAGAAAAGTAGCTAATGCAGTATTCCAGGCTGCCATCAAACACATGATCCTCCTAGAGGATTCGGCCTCCTGGGTGCTGGGATTAGAGGGGTGTCCCGGCACCTGGATTTACAGTGGACCTTATCTCTTCTCTGGAGAAAGGGCTCTGGTCCAGAAAGCTCTTCAGCTTGCTTTCATGTGCACGGCCTGCCCACCAATCCATCTTGAAGTAAATGTGCTACCTGTATCCATTCTTGGAGCAGCCCCAAAGAGGCTGTGGCCAAGCTGAAACTGCACAACAGCTCCGTCTATGCAGGGAGTCCACTGGGGATTCGAACTTGTCAGGCGGAAGCCTTCTTCCATTAACAGCATGCTGAGAGACAAAATGGCCCTTGTCACACACAGAGATCTGTTGGGGGTCCTCCATCACTGTATCAAACACTGAAGAAGCAATCCCACTCCTTATTTGTAGGGACTCCAGGATTGCTATAGTCTGTTACTAATGTAAAGACTGTTACAGAGTGTTACAATGTAAAGGTCCTGTGCCTTTAACACATCTCTTTCCAAAAATCCAGGAGAGTGACATTTGTCTACATACATTCAGGAGAACATTTTTTGTTACAAATCACCAGAGACATACTAAGACACAATTCTGGTCTCCTTTCCGTGGATCTAGAAGGATGTTTGCAGATTCGCACAAGGGAAGCTTTTTTAGCTGAGCCGGCTGATTTCTTTGCCATGGTCATGGGGATGTGTTAACCAACAACTCGTGTCTGATGGTGAATTATTGACAACATTCTCTTTAAAACTTAATTTGCTCTGCACTGGGTTTACACGTGGCCTACTTTAGGCTCAGCGGATGGACTTTTAATTCTACAGAATGTGTCCATTTCGTGTGCACTTACTGATTATTTGATTTGGGAGCTTCTCTTTGGAGATGTAGATTTGCATTTCTCTTTAGAACATTTGATTTTACAATATTTCGAAAACATTGACAAATTTCTCTTCATCTAAAACCCCAAGAGAACAATTTGCTACATTTATAATTGACACCTCATCTGCTTTTTAATGTCCATTTACTAGGGAAAGGGAGCCACAAAAAAAAAAAAAAAAAAAAAAGGTAAGTATTATGGTACTTATTTTTAACTGCTTGAGTGGACATCTTTCTAAAGTGGGATATTTAGTGACACAAATCATCAACAGCAATTCCTCAGTCATCCTCACATCCTCAGTCTGAATTGAAACTTTTCTTACCGGTCCCCAAATATCTAACCTCAGTGGGTATGTCTGGCCCGGGGTTCCGTGTTCCTCACAGTGCAATCCGCTGAGCTTTGTAGTACAAGTTCTTGCAAGAAACCTGTCTCTCATCTCTCTTTTATTCAAAAATATGAAAGCGTTTGGATCTCTTAGGGTAACGGTCTTGTAAAATGTGGAAGCAATTAATCTACGCAGCTATGGCCTTTTGAAGATCAATAGATGTTCGTACTTCATTTTTCTTGCTGCAAGAAGCCATTCGCATCACCGAGGAGAGTCTCTGCGCTCCTCACCCATGCCTTCTTCCAGTCTATTTTTAGAAACACGTGTGCAGGCTGCCACTACCACTTGCATAGGTCTTTCTCCAAAGCAGTGCGAGATTTCTGTCTGCTAAAGAGAAAATTCGTAGGTTGGAATTATATTCCTTCTACTCATCTCAGAATCTTGGCAAGGACCCCATGGGCCACGCGTTCTAAAATTACAAAGCCGTACCTGCGACCCTACTTGGAAGGCGGAGCCGGGGAGCCAGAAAAGAAAACCACCATAAGGGCCTGATGTGGAAATCTGAACGCCCCCCTCCATCCCCCTTCCTAGAGAGGGAGACCTGGAGACAGCGTTTGCAGCTTATTGAGTTCCTTTCATCTGAAAGACCAGACAGCAGCTACAGAGGTAAAGGCAAGGATGCACAGGGGTGTTTATCAAGGCGCTGGGGGCTCAGGGTTTCTAGTTCAGAAAGGCAGGCTCATCGTCGGAGGGAAGCAAAGGGGTCTTCTCCCCTCCAAGAAAAGCTGGTAAAGTTACAACTGCTTTGGACTCAAACGAGATGCACAGATGCGAGTATTTCACTGGAAGATCGCTGTGCGAGTTGAACATCCCGCTGGGCCGAACGGAAACCGAGTGACGTGGGCCCGCGAAAGTTTTGGGTCGTCTTTCCGAGTCCCATTAGTGCCAGGGTTGGAGTATTGGCCGATCTTGCTGACTGGATATTGTGCGGGTGACCACAGCTCGCTGCGAATCCATGAGCGCGGTTAGCCAGGCATGTCCCGCAGACAACCTTTCACAGTGCAGTGCCTATTCTCCGGCCCTTCCGGTCTTCCCACCCGCTATTCCAGTGTTCCCTGAGCCTCGGCGTTGGTGTTCTGCTGACCACTCAAGAGGCACATATTTTCAGCACTTTGACCAGTTATGATTCTCCCCACTGCGGAGGAAGCTTCTCTGGCCAGGGCTGAGTGTGGCATTAACCTAGTGATGTAACATAAATACCCAGAAGTCAGTTTAACACGTAGATTTTGCAAACCAACACTGGTAGTTTTTCCCTAGGGCCCATGATCTCCTAAGCCATGAGCTTTTGCTGGAGTTTATAGTATCAGGCATGAATAATTACCTCCTGTGGATCAGGCCTCCAACTGATTTATAAACATGTGTGTGTATAGTATATATACATATACAAATATATACATATATAAACATATGCATATATTAATATGTGCATATCTAAACATATACACATAAATATATGCATATGTTTGAATAACATATTCTGTGTGTAGGTGAGTGTGTGTGTCTGTTTTGGAGGGAACTCCATCCTGTTTCTCGTAATGGTGATGTCACCCTACCTTCCTGCCATTAACACGCAGACTTTCCTCCACATTCTCACTAGCACCTGCTAACTCTGATGATCTACCTGACAATAGGTATCTTAAGGGTGTGGTGTGATGTCCCATTGTGGTTTTGATCAATGTTCATCTAATGCTCAGTGATGCCCAATACCTTCCCAAGCCTCTGTCGGCCACTGGTCTTTGGAAGTATCTACTCAGATCCCTTACCCATTCCTTTGTCTCTTTCCTCTTCTCTTCCCTTCCCTTCCCTTCCCTTCTCTTCTCTTCTCTTCTCTTCTCTTCTCTTCTCTTCTCTTCTCTTCTCTTCTCTTCTCTTCTCTTCTCTTCTTTCTCTTTCTCTTTCTTTTTTCAGGAGCTGTACAGTCTATCTTAATTTTCTGTCCCTTCCATTTTTACTAACTTGCCTACTGGCTAAGACTTGTCCCCCAAGTCAATATTTTCAGTCCTCTTGAACTCATTCACGAGCAGGACTTTGACTCAGATGAAATATTCCTAGGGACATTCAAACAAAGTGCCCATTTTACAGTTGATCGACCACTATTGGGTCGAACTCTAATTCCTTAAAGAGATCAGAGTCCAGGCTAAGAAACAACCAAGTCAGCTATCACCATGGGCCTGATGAGGACAGCTAACAATTACCAAATGCTCACTACAGGTCGGTGTGGTCCTAGGCACGTTATATCGTGTGGTGGCTAATTTTGTGTATGTCAACTTGACTGGGTCACATAGAGCCTATCTATTCAAATGAACATTTCTGGACATATCTGTAGGTGTTTCTAAAGAGGATTATGTCTGAACTAGTGGATGGGGTAAAAAGAAGCAGCCTCCCCTGATGTGGTATAGCTACCATCCAATCCACTGAAAGTCCAGTCAGAATGAAAGGCCAGTTTACTCTCTGCTGTGTGGTGGGCCCTAGCCTTCTCGCACTATCTCTCTACTCTCAGATCTTCACACTTGGACATTGCTTTTCTGGGTCTCCAGCTTCCGTAAATCACATCATGGACCTCTTAATTACCATAACCATGGCAACCGTTTCTTAAAACATACCTCTTTAGTTCCATTGGTCTTGTTCTCCGGAGAGCCTGGACTTTATCTCAATTCATCTCTCTGACAGTTCTGCAAAGTAGTCTTATTGTCAGTGACATTTTGTAGATGAGGAATTGAGACAGCAAGGTTATACAATTTACTCAAGGTCACACATCTGGTACATATGCTAAAGTTGGTTGCTCCTTGGGTCTGCAGTGGTCGCTCGATTGGTAGAGTGCTTGCTTAGATGCATAAGGCCCTAGATTTCATCCCCAGCACCACATGAAGGAAGCATGGTGGTGCATGCATGTAATTCCAGCGATTGGAAGGCGAGGGCAAGGATCAGAACTCTGGCTATATAGCAAACTTGAAGTCAGCCTGACATACATGCAATAATGTCTCAAAACAAAGAAAATGCACATACCACATGTACATCACACCACACATCACACATATATGGACTATGGACTACATACACACCACACACACACACACACACACACACACACACCCAGAAATTCAAAGTCATCCTGACTACTACATAGCAAGTTTGATCACACAGCCTGGGCTACATGAAACCCTCCCACAAACATACAACAAACACATGGTGATCGTTCCTGAGCAATGATAGACAGCAATGAAGCTTGCTAGATCCCTTTACACCACTCGAACCATGTTGGAAGAGTCACAGGACATGCTTCTGGCCAGCAGAGAATCAAGAGTGCCTGAAGACGGGAGCGAGGGTAGCTGGGTTTCCAGAGTGGCCCAGGGCATGTGGAGATGAGGGTCGCCTTAGAGCAGGACTCCTCAGCCAGGACCACTGGTCCTTTCGTCCACACCATTGAGTTAAGACTCTGGAACATTTGAGGTCTCAATGTTATGTTTATGACTAGTAAGAGACAAGACAATGAGAGAGCCTCCGTTCCTTATCCGCAGGTTTCCTAGGCTCCCTCCCTTTCTCCCTCCCTTCCTCCTTCTGCCTCCTCTTTCTTTCTTAGATGGTGTGTTAAGATACAGTCTTACTCTGTAGCCTGGAACTCATCATACAGCCCGGTCTGGCCTTGGCCTTATTCTCCAGCCTCAACCTCCCCATTGCTGTCTAGGTCATTTGTTATCAGCTCATCTTCCCTCACCCAGTTCCCTGGACGGTACTTTTTACAATACACAGAAGTTACAAGACAACAACAGATCTGTTTCCTCCCGCATTAGCTTCAGGGGCTCCTCTTTCTACGTGAGCCACTTGCGGTGCTGCGTAGACACGGTTCCTGTCTAGAGTGGGGACAACTTGCAGGATCCCAGGAGAAGGAGTCCCTGGATGACCTCATTGCCTGAATATTGTGAGAGGATGCTGAATCTGTTTTTCAACCAAATGAATATATTAACCTTTCCGAATGAATTCAGCAGTAGCAGTACAGCGTGCCTAAAGAAATGAACTCCCTACTGTTACCACATACAGGGACTCACATCCTCAGCTTTCACTCTGTCCTTCCTCAGAACTCTCACCCCCAACACTAGCCCTCTGGCTGCATACCCAACCTACTCATTCATTCATTCTTCCTTCCTTCCATTTCTTCTTCCTCTTCCTCTTCTTCCTCTTCTTCCTCTTCCTCTTCCTCTTCTTCCTCTTCCTCTTCTTTTTTTCCTCCTCCTCCTTTACCTCCTCTTTTTTCTGAGATAGGGTTTCTCCATCTAGTCCTGGTTGTCCTGGAACTCATTCTGTAGACCCGGCTGGTCTTGAATTTAGAGATCTACCTGTTTCTAATTCCCACGTGCTGGGATTAAAGGTGTACACCACCTGGTGGCATGCCCATTTCGTATGCCCAACAGATTCAGTGTTACCAGCACGTTGGCTTCCTCCATTTCTACTGTCTTTCTCACCAACCCCCTCCCAGTACAATTCCGACCTTAATGGATCCAAATTCATTTGGTAGACAAGATACCACAGTCGGCCGGCCTTTGGTGTTCATATGGTCTCCATCTGTGCATTCAATCAACAGTGTGTTGACGTATTTTAAAGACTGCATCTGTACTGAACACACACAGATGGTTTCCTTCTCATTGTTCCCTAAACAATACAGTATTGCAGTGGCTGAGATAGAACGTATATCACACGGAGTATTAGTAATCTACGATTTACACTATATAGGAAGATATGGGGAGATGGGTTTAGTTCTTAAAGTGCTTGCCACACGAGCATTAGGACTGGAGTCTGGGTCCCTAGAATCCACGTAAAAGCCAAGCAATACAGCAGGCACTATGTCCCAGCACTGAGGAAAGAGAGGGACATGGACACGGGGTGCCCCAGGGCTGGGAAGGTGGAGAGAGGGGAGGCTGATCGGCTAAACTAGCAGGAACTGGGCAGCTCTGGGTTCAATAACAAATCTGCCTCCATAGATAAGTAAAGAGGACGCGATTGAGAAAGACACCCAGTGTCTACTTTGGGATCTACACTCACATGTGTGCATACATACACCTCCCCGTACGGGTGTGCTTATGCACATGCCAATTCACACACATACATGAGTACCACATACCTTCTTATACCTAAAAACGAAGAATAAAAGTACGTGGGCCGATATGTGAAGGTTATATACATCCTGCTCTTTCAGATGAGCAGTGCCAGCACCTAGAGATTTTGGTGTCTTCAGGATGTTTGTGGAAGCAGTTCTCCATGGAAACTGAGGGGAACTGAAGGGACCAGCCTCTGCACGTGATACCCAAAGACCAAGAGACTAAGACAGGAGACGGAGGACCAAGGAGAAGGGAGAGGGACAAAGGAGAGGGAGAGGGTATTTCCCTCAGAGGAACAAAGGACTGCCTCGGGATAGAGAGGAGAGAGGTGTGGCCCACAGGCAAATACCAATTCATAAAGGTACAAGGGGGAAACCCGTGTTAGGATGAGGCGGTTAATTTTAATTGGGTGTGTTAATTAGATGAGCCAAAGGGGGCTTTGATTGTTGGACTTCAACACTTTGAGAGCTGGACCTCCCGTCGTCAGCCTCCGGAGGAGGAAGAGGCCAAATAAGGGACTAGATCTTGGTGGCTCGCTGTAGGAATGTGACCTAACCGTTTAGCAAGGCAGAGGGAATGGGGGAGAAGGGTAAGGTAAAAACTACCGATGCCATGATTCTCATGCTCTGGGCTGCTAGAGCCCCTTCGCTGACTGTACGTGCTGCTGTGCTGGAAACCGAACAAGAAGCTCAAATCCAGAGTCCAAGGCATCTGGGTTTTATCAATCCGGCCAAACCCATCTTGAGAGAGAGAAAGAATCAAACATGCAGAGAGTGGGAGAAAAGCCCACGTGGCTCAAAGAACAGAGAGCAGTAATTAAAATGTCCAGCTGTCCAGCTCCTGGCTGCAGTCTGCCGTCAAAGAGACACGCCCTCCCCGCACCTGCCAACCTGAGTTAGCCTCTGGGGCTTGTAATTCAGCCATTCCTGAGAAAGATAAAGCTGTGCCTTTCCTCGCTTTGAGATGCCAGAAAGCTCCCGGCGTGGCCCTTAGTAGGTCCCCTATGCTGTCAGAGGTGAGTCCTTCCAGGAGTGCTCGCTGAGGTGGGTAAGAATGGGGCAACGGCATTAATGCCTTCATTCATTTATTCAGATGCTTTCTGGGCTCTAGGCAGCTGCCATTTCTCTCTCTCTCTCTCTCTCTCTCTCTCTCTCTCTCTCTCTGTCTGTCTTTCATTCTTTCTTTCTCTCCAGAGACAGGATTTCTCTGTGTAGCTCTGGCTACCCTGGAACTCACTCTGTAGACCAGGCTGGCCTCGAACTCAGAAATCCGCCTGCCTCTGCCTCCCAGAGTGCTGGGATTAAAGCCATGTACCACCACTGCCTGGTTCCACTTTTTCATTTCATGGGACGCCAGGGAACTTTTGGACCATTGGGAGTGTTTCTAGAACATCAGTATGAAGGATGAATAGGAATTCATTTTTAACCTCTGCTCTGTGGGGCTTTGAGAACTTTTCATTAATTCGCAAAGCCATCAAGAAGGAAAAAATGTGTGTGACATTGCATACAAATGTGAAAGCAGAACAGAGGTCTGTGAGGGGGTGCTCAGAATGTGTGAGAATTGTCCAGCTTGTTATGCCAGTAATTATGATCATAACTTTCTACTTCCTAGAGGTATCAAGGGTTTCACGGTTCAAACTGGAGATCCCTCAGGCCCTGGAAGAGGAAGTGACATCATCTGGGATGGGAGGGCAAGCACAGTGTCTGAAGCACTGTGAGGGAGGTGTTGAGTCTGTGGCTGATGATGGCCCCGGTACCAATGTGTCAGTTCTTCATCCCATGGAAAGCAGTTATACTTGGATAGGAAATACACAGTATTTGCCAAGGTAATAGTCAAATTGTCACTCTGGGGGGTTTTGGAGACATCACCAGTGCATGAGAAGACATAACCTCTCAGTGACGCACGCACTAAGGGCATACCTATCCGAGCCAAGCTCAGTAGCTACAGCAGACCTGGATAAAGGCTTGGCCACCTGCTCATTGTAATGCATCCAGGCTTAGCTAGTTTTGGTTATGTCAGCGATCGTAATCCTTTTGATGTTTACAGTATCTTCATCTCCCTTTAAGCTCTTAATACTAAGGGGAGTCCCACAGCGTTTTATCTTCATTCTTGATTTCTCTACCACTTTGATTGGGTCCTTTTCCCTCTGCCTACCTCTCTCTCCAAAGTCTCACTACAGAGTCCGAGCTGGCTTCTGGCTCTCGAACCTCCCCAGTATAATTAGAGGCATCTACTACTATGCCTGGCTAGTAACCATAGTCTTCAGGTCAGAATAAATCCTGCCAGAAAGGACTGTTTTGTTTGGGTCTTTTTTTTTTTCTCTCACTTTTGTTTTCTTTTTTTTTTTCTTTTTCTTTTAAGATTTATTTATTTTATGTATACGAGTACACTGTAGCTGCCTTCAGATATACCAGAAGAGGGCATCGGATCCCATTATAGATGGTTGTGAGCCACCATGTGGCTGCTGGGAATTGAACTCAGGACCTCTTGAAGAACAGTCAGTGCTCTTAACCACTGAGCCATCTCTCCAGCCTCTCTCTTTGGTTTTCCTTTGGTGAGTTCCAAAGCATTCCATGAACCCACTTTCAGGAACTAAGCCCGTCTGTCCCTTTGCACAGTGGTCTCCCATCAATGTGACGGGGTACCTTTGTCATGTTATCCCTAAATGCCAAGCTACTGGAATGGGATACTTCAGAATCAGGGTACCCCAGTCCTGGGGGAATCTGTCTCAGGGAAAAAGAAAGAATTTCTGTTTCCATAGCTCCAAAGACTGCTCCTTGAGATCTGGGCCTCTTGATGAGGTCATGAAAGCTGTTGAGGCTCAACTTCCTGATGCCACTGTCTTCCCCATGCACACTGATGCCCACATTAGCACAACAGAGGCAAACACACGGTACTGCCCCCATCAACTTCAAGTCCTCGGTGATCTCTTCGCCTATTCCTGAACATTTGTTGAATAAAGTTCAGAGGAAAATTAATAGTGGACAATTTTAAAAAGGAAAAGAAACTGCTAATGTCTTTGGTGTGCATTGTCTGCACGGTGTGGAGAGCCGTTGGATGGCGTTTCCCTTTTCTTCTGCCCAGAGCCAGCTCTGTCTCAGCTAAGGGCTGGTCTGTCAGCCTAGGCCTCAAAACACAAGGCCCGAGAGCTGAGCCCGCCCCTTCGGCGACGGACGTTCATGGGGAGGAGGTACTGAGCTTTGCACAGTTGTTGGTCACCATGGAGAACTCAGTCCGGACTGATGGATACATTCGCTTAAGCTAGATTTATAGAAAGCCTCTTAGGACGTATTCGCTTGCCCTGGAATTACCTTTTGATTCTCTGATGACTTAAACCATTAGCAGTTTTTAGGCCATCCTGTCAGCCTGCTCCTGACTGAAACGGCTTTTGAACTTGGTCTCACAGAAAATCAGGTGAGACTAGATAGAGTTCCCGGATGCCTGCCGTCGGCTGTCTTCAGAAACCATGGCTTTCTAGTTTCGAACGGAAAGCTATGCCAGCTAGAACTTTCTAGCAAACAAGTATAGATGCAAGAGCTTTGTAGGCAAAGGCAGTCTGCTGGCCAGCTGGCATACGTAGCAACGGTTAGTGGTGGTGGATGTTGTTAGGATATGCAGAAGTAGTTTTGGAGAATGTCTGGGCCAAGGTGTGCTGTGGGGAGCAGTCACTATCTGTCTCATAGCCTATCCCCAATCTAGAGCTTCTTTGTGAGGAAGACCACCTCTCTTCTGCGTGGCAGCTTGTGATCTCAAGTTACCTCTTTATGCCAGGCTTCTTTTCCTCAGACTGACTCCAGGATAAGCTACTGTCTGCCCATGCCCAGAGCAGTGGTTCCCAACCTTCCTAAAGCGATGACCCTTTAATCCGGTTCCTGGTGTCATGGTGACACCCCCCTCCCCAAGCCATAAAGTGATTTTTGTTGCTACTTCATAACTGTTAACTTTGCTACTGTTATGAATCATAATGTAAATATCTGTATTTTCTGGTGGTCTTAGGTGACCCCTGGGAAAGGGTCATTGGACACCCCCCCCCAAAAAAAAAGATTGAGCACCACGGGCTGAGAAACACTGCCCTAAAACCTTCCTTGTTTTTGTACTGATTATTTCAGTTAACTAAGCAGGGATAGGAAAAGAAAAACAACAAACCAAATTAGAGAGTTATGGGTTCTCTGTTGGAGATCCACCCAGACAGACTCTGTGGCCTTCTTAGGCAGATAACTGCTTTCATCTGTGCTTCTGGCTGTCTTTGAAGACTTTTGAGGGTGGGAGATGGGGATACACACGTTATAATCAAACAAGCTTAAAGAGCCCATAGTAGCTGGGCAAGAGGTATGTCTGTGGCCTCCGGTGGGTGCTCGGCTGTGCTGAGGGGTGCTAGGTATGCGGGGAGAAACATAACCCTTTCGGGTTGGTTTTGAGGTCATAACGTGGCATTCCGTGGGAACTTGAGCAATATGAGAAGTAACTCATCGACTATAAGTAATCCAGTCTCACTGAAGAAAGGAATCCTGGCCGGGCGGTGGTGGCGCACGCCTTTAATCCCAGGACTTGGGAGGCAGAGGCAGGCGGATTTCTAAGTTCGAGGCCAGCCTGTTCTACAGAGTGAGTTCCAGGACAGCCAGGGCTATACAGAGAAACCCTGTCTCGAAAAAACGAACAGAAAGAAAGAAAGAAAGAAAGAAAGAAAGAAAGAGAAAGAAAGAAAAGAAAGAAGGAAAGAAAGAAAGAAAGAAAGAAAGGAATCCTGGATCAATGAATAGCAGCCACTGTTGCGGCTGGAGCGATGCATCCTCACCTGTTAAGAACACATATGCCTCTTGCAGAGAACTGGGGTTTTATTCCCAACACCTACATTTGTAACTTTTATGGCCTCTGTAGCACTGCACGCATGCCGTTGCTTATATCCATGTAGGGAAAACACACGTTTGGAATTAAAAAAAAAAATCTTAAAAAAATATAGTGGATATAACGATAATGGTGGTGACAATGATGATGATGATGGTGATGGTGGCAATGATGATGATGGTGGTGGTGGTGGTGGTGATGATGATGATAAGTATAATGGCGATTCTGACAATACCACATACCAACTACCTCTCTAGGTGGGTGTGGTTCAGTAACATAAGCACCGTAACCAACGTCATTTTGGAGCTCAGGAAATGGAGGGAGGTATGGGTGGGGTAAGGACTTAAATAAGGTCACACAGTTTTCAGGTGGCCAAGCTGGAGTGTAAACCTGGACAGCGAGACCCCTCAGTGAATTCTTACCCTTCCTGATCTTGGTACCGTCCACGCCCCTTCGCGTTTATCATGTACGTATCCAACTCTGCTTATCCCCCCTCTCTCCCTGAAAAGGGTTTGGTGAAGAACTCAACAAAAGACAGATGGGTAGGGTCTGCACTGGTTTGTGACACTCCACATGCAACGCTGGCTGTCCCCTGATCATCCCAATGTCTCCTCTGTCTCAACCTACCTCCCCATGTTAACTCCACCCTCACCGTAAGAACCCAGAGGCAGGGACGCAGCTCATCCTTGGTGGGGCCTCTGTCAGCTACTTTTCTTAATGCTGGGATCGAATACCTGAAAGATACAGCTTGGTGGGGGAGGGGGCGGGCGCGGGGCACAGGTTTATTTTGGCTCACGGTTTGAGGAGATACAGTCCACAGTGGCATGGCAGGCCCAGTGGCTGGAAAGTCGGGTCACGTGTGTCAGCACTCGGGAAGCAGGAAATGGTGAGCGCCGGTGCCTTCTGGCCTTCTCTGTTTCCCTGTTGCATCCGGTGCTAGCCCCACAGACTTTGGGATGGCCGTGCTCGCGATTAAGTTAATCCTTTTTGGAACTGCCCTCACGGACACACCCGAAAGTGCACCTCCTCATGCACAAGGTGTGCCTTAATCCAACCACACTGACGATTAAAATAACCATCTGCATTTGAAGGCTGCAAGGTTTTGCAAAAGTCCAGAGAGCCCTCTTTTCCCTAAATGTCCCCCTGGGAACTGTTCCATGACCCTCTTTCAGGGCAGTTTTTGTGGCCTGCCAGGGAGAATGACGATCCAGCCACTCCATGGCCCTCAGGATGACTTTGAGGAGGGAGCGGCTCTCCACAGTCGGTGATGAGAACTTCACAGACAGGCCTCAGCACATCTTGTCCCCACGGCCCGATGGAGGAGATACTTATACATGGGGATCTATCTTATTGTTTCAAATGAGGAAACCAGGGCTCAGAAGAGTTCCTCCAGATTTGCTGGCCCAGAAAGGGAGGTTTCTGACTTCATACCTGACACTCTGCGTGCAAGAGTTCCACCCTCCCTCACCACCCCTGGAATTTCAGGCCAGATCCCCAGAAGGAAGAGTCTGACAGCCTCAGTATGAGGCAGGAGTTACTGTACTGAGCAGGTGGGGGGCAGTGGGGGTGGGGGTGGGGTGCGTCACACCGAGGGGCGGGGTGTGGGGGAGGGGGGATGCAGTTCTCAGAATGGAATCTTGTACTTCATGTGTGGTGGGAGTCCGGATTCCCCACCTGTTACTCATGAGCTGATCGAAGATTACGATGTTTCAGGCTCCGTTTTAGTGAGTGAGGTAACACACTCCTTCCGAAGCTTTTCTTCCTGGTAGCTAGCTGTCCAGGGAGAATGGCTGAGATGGTGGAAGGGTCATGTGACATGACATTTTCCCAAAACAAAACAAGAAGAACTAACTGGCTGTAACGAATATGAGCGCTTCTTCAAGTATAACTTTTCACATCTCCGCATGGAGCTAAGGAGCTTTGGTCCTCTGCTTCAATCTAGGTGGCCCTGTGAGGACGGCAGAAAATCTCTGCAGTTGGGCCAGAAGAGATGAGGGAGCTGTCCCTGGCCCTTCCAATGCTTGCCCTTGGAACACAGCCTGCTGTGTGGCTAGCCTTTGGCCACTGTGGACAGGATATGAGATAAAGAATCTGTAAGGAGGATTTATGGTGTGAGAGGTTTGCTGGATTCATTGATTCTGAGTCTATGGTGAGGCGATCGCCGGGACGGGACCGTGTGGCAGAACAAAGCTACTCACCTGGCGGGACAAACATGGCTCCTCACAGAGGCCTTCTCTGAGGACTGGGCTTTCAAATGAGTCAACTGAGGGTGTGCTTGAAACTAGAGATTGAAGTGGAGACTCAGGGCGACTTTAGAGGGGAGGGGTATGGAAGAAGTGAGAAGGGTTTTGTTGTTGTTGTTGTTGGTGGTGGTGGTTGTATTTTTTTTTTTTGTTGTTGTTGTTGTTTGGATTTGGTTTTTTTTTCGAGACAGGGTTTCTCTGTATAGCCCTGGCTGTCCTGGAACTCACTTTGTAGACCAGGCTGGCCTCAAATTCAGAAATCCGCCTGCCTCTGCCTCCCAGAGTGCTGGGATTAAAGGCGTGTGCCACCACCACTCGGTTGAGAAGGTTTTGAAGGATACAATGATACTCTTAAAAACCATAATTAATTTTATTATGTTTATTTCTCTGTGTGTGAGTGTGGGTGTGGGTACGCGCGCGCGCACACACACGTGATAGAGGAATCAATTTTCTCATTCCACCATGACTGTACCTAGTTTTTCAGGCTTGGTATCATATATATATATATATATATGTGTATACACACACACACACACACACACACATATATATATACATATATACTAGATTTTTAAATTTTATTTTATGTGTGTATTTTGTCTGCATGTATATAGATAAATGTACCACATGCATGCCCGATTCCTACAGAGTTCAGAAGAGAATATCAAATCCCCTGGAACTGGACTTACAGATGTCTGTGAGTCACTATGTGGGTGTTAGAAATCAAACCTAGGTCATCTGTAAGAGCAGTCCGTGCTCTTAAGCACTGAGCCACCTCTCAGGTCCCCAGACATACTTCTTAATAAGTGACGGTAAACTGGTTCTGAAAAGCACGTGTTTAGTAAGCTCTTAGAGGAGGTAAAGAGTAGATGAGGCTTTTCAGGTCCAACAAGGCTGGGAAGCAGGAAGGGCCAACCATGGTGGAACTGTGTAACCAGCAACACTTGAGCCACACCCCTCTCTCCTTAAGGCCTCTCCTTACCCACTTGGGGTCTTTCCTAACTGTGCATTCCTTTTCTTTCTTCACGCCTCACATCCTGTGGCTTGCTAAATGGCTCCACTTTCATCTCCACAGAGTGCTGCCCCCCCCCATTCTTCTGCTCCATTTGCAACCCTGTTGAGCTTCTTCAGGCCACTGTGGCTTCTCCTCTGGACGCCCACCACAAGAGTCCTCTCAATGGTGAGAAGGCTGCAAATGAATTACCTAAAAAGTTGCTCCTGGTCATGTCAGTGCCTGGTTTGAAACTCCAAATCATCGCTGACTTCATTCAGAACACAGACAAGTTCTCAAGCACTAGAGGCTTCGATGATGTGCTAATAGGCTTAAAGTCCTGGGTTCAACTCCCAGCATTGCTAAAGACTTTCATGATCTAGTACAGAGTGAGAAAGAACGTAGAAAGGGGTTAGGAGGTCTCTCTCTCTCTCTCTCTCTCTCTCTCTCTCTCTCTCGGTTCTTTCTTTGAGATGGGGGTCTCATTCTGCAGCTCAGGCTGGCTTAGAACTCTTGGTGATCCTCCTGCCTTAGTGTCTGGAGTTCTGGGATCATAGGTGTGTACTACCAAGTCTGGCGTCTCACCCTTGTTTTTTAAGATTGCCACAGTATAATACTATAAACACTGTAGTATAAAACAAATAGAAATATATTTGTTTCCCAGACCTAGGGGCCAGACTTCCAAACTCAAGGTGCTAGCAAAACCATATTTCTTCTGAAGAATCCAGGGAAGAATTCCTCCTTGCCTCTTCCTAGCTTCTGGTAGCTCCTGGCAGTCCTCTGCTTCTGGCCTGCATCTGTCTAGTCTTGTCTTCTCTCCTCCTGGCTTCCTTCCTGCATATGTGTGTGTGGACCCCTCCCCCTTCCTCTCTTTCACAATGGCACCAGTCATTGGATTTAGAACGAATTCCAACCCAGTATGACTGCATCTTATTTCTGCAAAGACATTATTTCAAATGAAGTCACACCCACAGGCTCTTGGGGGAAATAGGACTTCAATGTATATTTTTAAAGATTTATTTTAGCCGGGCAGTGGTGGTGCACGCCTTTAATCCCAGTACTTGGGAGGCAGAGGCAGGTGGATTTCTGAGTTCGAGGCCAGCCTGGTCTACAGAGTGAGTTCCAGGACAGTCAGGGCTACACAGAGAATTTGGGTTTCGGAAAAACCAAAATAAACAAATAAATATTTTTATTTTATGCATATGGGTGTTTACTTGAATGTATGTTGAATGTATGTCTGTGAGCCTGAGGAGGCAGAGAGGACATAGAATCCCGTAAAAATTAGAGTTACAGATGGTTGAGAGCAGCTGGGTGCTGTTTTTTCTGAAAGAATGACAAGTGTCCTTAACCCCCCCATATATATATGTGTGTGTGTGTATATATGGTGTATGTATATATATGTATATATACACACATATTTATATATACACACATGGCAAGTGTCCTTAACCCCCCATATATATGTATATATGTGTATGTATGTATATATGTGTATATGTATATATGTATATATACACATATGTATATATACACACATGTATATATATATATGATTTTTTTTATGAGTAAGGCAATATTTGCCTATCTGAGCATCATGTGTGTGTACAGTGCCTTCAGAGGCCTGAAGAGGGTATAGAATCTTCAGGAACAGGAGTTACAGATGATTGTAAACTGGTTCAGTGAGATGCCATGACATGTAGATGCTGGGAATTAAACCTGGGTCCTCTGCAAGAGCAGAGACCATTGCTCTTAACCGCTGAGCCATCTCTCCAGTCCTGGAAATATCTTTTTAAAATACTCAACATTCTAAAATTGCAACTGTTGGAAAGTGCCAGAACAACAATTTATCATAAGGAAGGCACCTTGCTTACTAAATAGCTCTGGAAGAAGCAGACGAATTTTGAGAATAAGAAGTAATGCTCAATAAGGCTAGCCAGAGGAATTAAAAAACAATACAAGAATGTACATAATCAAAAAATAGAATTTTAATTTCCTGGCAGCTGGATGCAGGAAAGAGCATAGGAAGTAAAGCTAGGAAATTTAGTGAAGAGGATGTCTCAGTAATCCAAAGGTGAGAACCGAGCCTCAGGGGCTTGTGAATCCTGTTAAAGAAATAGCTCAGGGCCTGTAGCCAAGAGCCTACAAAACTGTCCTGTGTGTGTGTGTGTGTGTGTGTGTGTGAGAGAGAGAGAGAGAGAGAGAGAGAGAGAGAGAGAGAGAGAGAGACTAGGAACTGAACCCAGGAGGCAGACTGCTGTATGACCCTGCGAGGTGACCTGAGTTCCTTAATCACCTGAATCAGAAGTGAGGGAGACTAAGGAATGAAGGAAAGAAGGCGGAAGCACTGCTTAAAGTCAGGTTTCCTGGGAGCTGGGGGTGTGACTCAGTGGTACAGCGGTAGACCGCATGTGCAAGTCAGTCGCATCGCAGGGCACCAGTTGGTGACAGACTGAATCCCTCCTATTTAGACCACCTGCCACACGTGGTTTACCATAATAAGTATCTCTCCGCCCTCGGTGTGGCTTCTGGCGACCGGAGCCAACGAAGTGGTTCCCGCTTGTGTGGTCTCTACAGCACCCGCACGCAAGTAAGCACGCCATAAAACTCCCCATAAAGCAGTTCATGAATGAGTGAATTTGGACCTTCGCGCTATAGCGAGATTTCCCCCGGATCCAAACTGTTAAGACTTGAGCACGTTTCAAAACGCCTGGGCACAAAGTAAGCGCCGCCCTCGAGCACTTGTTGAACCAAACAGAGCAAATCTGCTTCCCTCCGTTCCGCCCCGGCAGGGAGGTCTGGCTTTGGCAGAGGCGCGGATCGCGCTGCTCTTCCATTCTTACGTAAGAGTTAATGAATCCTCCCGGCCCTCTAGACCCCTCCCATCCCAAGGGCGCAAGGGAAGGAAAATGAGCGCCGTATTTACAAACACACGGTTTTGGTGGTCCCTTTCAAATTCATGTCTAGCCTCGGCTCCCCACAAAGAGCTTAAAATACCGCTGCAAAGCTCGGTGTGGGGCGCCGAGGGGCGGTGCGCCGTGGATTTCGGTGGAGGCGGAAGGATGGCGTGGATTAGGCCTGCGCACCCGGCACCCTCTCCAAAGCCCCTCAGACCGCCCCAGGGCCCCGGCCGTGAGGGTGACAGCGGCCCCTGAAGGTGACTCGAGCTCCAGGAGGTGCCTGTGAGGTCCCCGCAGGCTCCGGAGCAGGAAAAGCAAGGGGTTCCTTCTCCAGGCCCAGCAGCCGGGAGCCCGAACGCCTCTGCGGGGCTCCCCCTTCCCGGGTCCCCGGCTGCCCGGAGGCCGGAGCCGCTCGCCTTTGTAAAGCGCCCCTTCCCGGTCTGCAGCGGCCTTACGGCCCGGGCGCGGTCCCCGGAGCGGAAGATGGCGACGCTGCCCGGCCCCCGGCGGCCGCGAGGGGCCGCGGTGCTGCGCGCACGGCCCGGCCCGAGCGGCTAGAGCGGCGCCTGGGCCCGCGGCCTCCTCCCGCCGCCGCGCCCCGCCCCGCTCCCGCCCCTCCCCGGGCCCGGCCGTGCCCCGCGTCGCTCTCCCCCGGGATGGCCCGCGCGCCTCGGCGCTGCGTCTCGGAGCTCTCGGCGGAGCGGCGGCGGCCGCGCTCGGGGGGCGCGCGGCTGCGGCTGCGGCGGCGGCGGCGCGGCGCTTGAAGGGGCCGCGTCGGGCGGAGCAGCGCGCTGCCAACATGTCGGATACGAAGGTAAAAGTTGCCGTCCGGGTCCGGCCCATGAACCGAAGAGGTGAGCCGCTTTCCCCAGCTCCTTTTGCATTTCAGTTCCGGCCGAGGGCGGGGGGCAACTTTGCAAACTGCAGGGCGGCCGGGGATCGGGGACACCGGTGTGGCCCGGCGTGGCCCCGGGTGGAGGCGGCGCCCAGGCTCTGGCCGCGGCCACTATGTGCCCGGGGCGCCGTCTCCCTGCTTGCCGGGACCGAGCCACGCGCGCCGGCTGCGGCCGCGGATGCTCCACTTTGCAACATCGCCCTGCCCCTGTGCTTTCAGAGCTGGAACTGAACACCAAGTGCGTGGTGGAGATGGAAGGGAACCAGACGGTCCTGCACCCTCCTCCTTCCAACACCAAGCAGGGAGAAAGGTAAATCCCACCCCGCCGGCTCCTGCCAAGTTTGAGCCCGGAAAACCCGAGTGCGCTCTTCCATTGTTAGCAAGGGTGGCTTCAAGTTTGTCCCACGCTCATATGGGAAGCGATTGCAAGTGCAGGGTCCCCTCCCCTCTCTGTGCCCATCACTTCTTGTCCCCTCTCATCCAGAGCGATGTCTCCCAGGCAGGGAACCACGACCAGCACTCAGGTTTCCAGGCTCCTAGAACGCAAAGGGACCTGATGGAGCTCTGGAGATGTGTAACCCAGCCACATCTTGCACATAGGAAAGCTGATGTCTGAAACGTGCAAATGACTAACCCAAGGCCCTGTTGATGGGAGTCCAGCTCCCGCGATTCTTAACGTTGTTTGACCCTTTTCGCAGAACGGCTTAGGGGTGTTGTATAGGAAATGGGGACTGGGAGCCTATAAAGCAAACGCCTTAGTACAAGGCTGGGTCATTTGAAAATCTTTAGGTTGGTGGAGGTAGTGAGTTGAGATGGTATCCGAAAGTAATGCGGGAATTTTGATTTCCAAGGAAACAAACCGAGTCTTGATCCGGAGCTGTTTAGACACTGGGATGGGGGATGTTAGAGGGGACTGCATTTTCTAGACCGCAAGGCATTTGCATTTGAAAAGTCGTAACTGTGGGATCCTTATTAATTCTACTGTGTTCCATGCAATGGTATGGGAAAATGCCCCCAAAATAATGTGAATATTTGGCATTTTTATGATAAGCCCCTGAGAAGAAATTGGTTGGGATTCATTTGGTATGGCATTGTAGGAGCTTATAAAAATAGAAAAGAAAACGGAGTCTCAGTTTTGGCTTTAAAATGAGTGTGAGTTTGTCTTTGAAAGTCACCTGTTGATGGATGAGCCTCAAAACTTCCTTCTAGTTTCCCTGAAGACAGACTGTGAAGTAGGGCTTGCTTCTTTACTGCTAACCCAGGCAGCTGCTTCCTTCTGTAACTGAGCTCCACGGCAGCCCAGCCTTGCTAAATTTGGGGGTAAGATTGGTATGAGGGACAAGAATGGGGATTCTTTCCTTTTTGTATTGAGCCCGGCGTGTTCGATTGACTTTGCAAACATCGAACATCCTGCATTTCCTAGCAGATTTCTTCTAGCGGTGTATAGTCACTATAGCAGATTCTTACAGAAACTTACTGGCTAAGTTATTTTAAAGATGCGTCTGTATCTTTACATACAGTAGTGGATGTATTTTTGGACACGTTAAAATATTTTACAGTATCTTTTAGGCAGATGGATAGCAGTGTAGAGGGTATATTTTATGGTGGGTGTAAGTAAGTTTGTTGAATAAACTACAGATTAAATAGATGCCTACGCCATATCGCTATTTGACTTGTCTTTCAAAACTGGATCTTGTTATGCTATTTCAGAAGACTGCCTCTTAAGGCAGCCTGGGGGCCAGGTAGACTGTTTTAGCTTCTCTTAGGAAGCCAAGGCTCCAATTTCCCTGGCTTGGTATTGCTTATCCTGCTCCCCTATTTTTTTTTTTAATACTTTTAACTGTGTATGTGTTTGTTTGTGTATGTGTATGTGAGTGGGTGAAAGGTGAATGTGTCTGTTCATTCATTCGTCCACTCATTCATTCATTCTGAGCTGCCGGGGATGGAGCCCAGGTTGGTAGGCAGTCTAGGCATGTGTTCCCAACTACTGGTATTGGCCCTCCCTGCCACTCTTAAATGCTAGGGGATGGCACTGTTACCTGCTGTCGAATGAAGAAAGCCTTGCCCTTTGTGTATAGGAAAAGCCTTAGTTTTGTGAGATCTGAAGAAAATCGATAACTCTGGATAGTTGGTGGTAAAGGCTAAAATATCACTTGGTCGTTCTTAGGGCCACTGTGTTAGATCATTTTAAGTGAGGATTTGTGGAGTGCGACCTGGACATTTCTCCACTGGCATGCTGACTCGGTGGACCCCTATCTGGAGCTGGAAGAATTGAGTTGAACTGTGGGGTGCTCTTTTGTTCTGGGTTGACAGATCCAACTCTTTGTGTGGTTGACGGGCCCTCTCTGGGTCTGCCCCTATACTCACTGGCCGTTCTGTTTCACAAGGGTGCTCCGTTCAGGTTAGGACGACCATCTTCACCAGAACGAAGACACCCAGTACATTTCGATGTCCACCCCGCAGCTTGGTTTCATATTTCTCGAAGGAACTTCCCCTTAAAGCAACAGTGCGTTTAAAAATAGAGACAGTTCCTCCCTGGGGCTGTGGCGTGGTGATCACAACTGTGCTTTGTGGTATATTTGCAATTCATTTGTGTCCTCCGTGTTTTTGGATAGAGCTCAGAGCAGGGCAGGGGTGAGTGGATAGAATACTAAGACTGTAATGAAATCCTCTGGGAATCCTCAGGTCTGAAAAGTGAGAGGTCCTTAAATAAGCACTGGCAACTTGTCAGACTGAGAAGTAGCGTTTTTTTTCTGAGGTTGCAAAAGATTGCCCAGGCATTCATAGAAGCTCAGAGTTACTGGGTCAAAGTCTTCAGTGTTACCAATAAGAACAAGGGAGAGTAAATCCATCAATTTCTAGGAAAAGAAACAGGCTTCTCTTTCATACCTTCCTTTATGGGGCTGTGTTAGTGAAGACCTAAAGATCAGAGGTCTTCCCAGACTAAGGATGTTTGCCTTGATGCTGAAATTCCAGCATTAGAACACTGTATTGGTCCAGGTCACTAGCGGATCCACTTACCATTGGTCAGTCTACAACGCTAAGGCCTACATGGTTTGTTTCTTGTAATGCCGCACACAAAATTCCTGCCGGTGCCAGGCTTGACCCAAGGGGACCCGAGACCGCTGCAGATCGGCACTTATGCCAGAGGCACTCGCCTTGGAGAGTTGCGGGAAGAAAGAGGAAAAATAGTTTAAACGCACTGTGCTAACGGCAGAGGTGTCCGCTGTAGTATTTGTAAATTCCCCACGTCGGTCCTGCTGGAGGTTGTGCACTCCCTGAAGGCAGGTACCCTGGACTGATTCCTCTCGTGCCCAAGGCCCCATACAGCATCAGGCATATAGCAGCTGCCGCAGTATATGACAATAGCTGCCACCCAGGGCGCAGGTGCGGAGTCAGCTGGCATCGGGCTGCTCCTATATAGGTTCACTTTGCAAGGTGAGGTCAAAGTCCTTCATTAAGGGAGGTGGGAACTTTCCTGCCACAGATGGCTTCCGGGCGCGCAGTTCTCTGTGTCGGAATGTGGGGTGAGGAGTGGGGCGTGCTGGCACAGCAGTTTTCCTTGGGTGCAGATTGAATGGGAATCCCGTCTGCCGTGCGCTTGGAGTATGTTGCACAGTCTGCCACGCAGCGTCTCTTCTCACCCCTGCTGGCAGCACCCACTCCTTCCTGTTCTCTCTCCTTCCTTCCTTCCTTCGGTTCACTCATTTGCTTTGTGTGAGACAAGGTCCCCTACAGCTCCCGCTAGCCTTGAAGATGCTAAGTAGTAGCGGCAGTCCTTGAACCCTTGACCCTCTTGCCTTTGTCTTCCCTGTGCTGGATTGCTGGCCTGTGCCACCATGTCTCTTTTCCCGTTTATTTATGACTCATTCTTCCAAAAGTATAGGAACATATCTGCACACACACAGAGAGAACCATGCATCATGCTCATCGATATTTAAATGACTTTTGATATCTTTTAATATCAATATAGGAAGACATAGTTGTTTCTTAACATCTACCCTGGCTGGAAAGACTGGTTTTTAAAGATACAGGTCCTTGGGGGTATAGATATGATTCTGACGTATTAGTAAACTAATATAATAAAACTTACGTTCCTTAGGAGATATTGTTATAATTTTGTCAGTGAATTGGAAATTAAGCATCATAGTGAAGTTCGTATCTATTTCCAGCCAAGGAGGAAAAAGTGTATGACTGGGCCTGTAATCTCAGACCTTGGAAAGTAGGAAATTGTTGAGCGCTTGTGGCTAGCCTGATATACTGAGATTCTGTCCAAAAAAAGGGGGAGGGGTAGTGGTCATGGCAGCATCCAAGCACTTGGGAGGCAGAGGCGGGACAATCTCTTCCAGTTTAAGGCTAGCTTAAGTCTACAGAGCAAGTTCCAGGACAGCCAGGGCTGTCTCAAGAAACAACAACAACAAGGCAAACTGGGTGGAAGATAGGCTCTCAGTAAGGAGTCGCTGAAGTTGCTCATTTTCTACCTGGTTTTTCACACACAACGGACTGTGGTGAACATAGGAGGGAGGTCGTGTGGGAACCGCGGTGTATTTCCTAGTTCGCATATCATATGATGGATGTTTCCGGAATGGTTTCTCTGCTCAAGAAATTTTAAGTATTACCAACAGTCATACAAAATTAGCAAGACAGATCCCTAAGAGTCAGGGCCCTCCCAGGTTACAAAATCATTTTGAGGACCTGGGCTCTGGTCACTTTTGAGCTACTCCCTCCCTCTCTGTCTGGCTTTATTACCAAGGTGGTGACCTGAGCGTAAGATAACATTTAGGTTTTGCTAGCCGCAGGAGGGCATATTCTTCTCGAATGATATTGGAGTTGGAAGGAGCACCACAATGGCATATTTTCATCAGCTGTCAACATTTCCAACTTGTTTTAAAATAAAGGTTCATTGAAATCTCGTTTTTTAAAAAGAAGACCAAAAGCAATTCTCTGGTATAAGAGATTTAAAAATTATTTGGGGGGACTGGGTGTGGTGGTTTGAAACTGTGATCCCAGCACCTAGGAGGCCAAGGGTGCCTTTGAGGCTGTTTGGATGACAGAGTGAGTTCCCTTGCCAGCCTGGTCTAACTTGAGACTCTGCCTCAAAAATAACCTGAACAGCGGGTGAGGGACGTGGCCAGCGGTAGTGGCCAGCGGTAGAGTGCTTGCTTAGCGTTTGTGAAGCCACAAGGTGGCTTTGATCCCCAGTCTGGTTCCCCGGCCAGTTCTATTGTGGGTAAGCCCACACTTCAGACTAGAATTTCCGTTTTGAATCTGCGTGTATACATGTATTCTAAGGGCTCATATACATACACCTTTAACATGCCATGGCCATTTTATTTCTCTTCTAATTCATTTAAAAATGGTGGTTGGGACTTTCTCAGCGTTTCCCCACAACTCACCAGTAAACAAGTAAAAGTCACAAACATTTAATTTGGAAACAAAACAAAACATGGGTTTATTAAGATTACAAGGCTCTGGTTTTTATTTTTTGCCGTTTTATCCCACTTCTCCTGGACCATTCCCGCACTCTGTTTGTTTTGTTTTTGAGATGCTCTTGTTGTGTTGCCCAGGCTGGCTCGGAACTCACTCTGGCACTGAGTTAGCCTTGAACTCAGGCCCCTCCTGCCTTCAGAGTGCTGAGGGTACCGCACTGCCTTCTGGGAAATTCTTCCACTAGTCTTCCTAAACAGGCTCTTTTTTTTTTTTCTTCTGCAATTACATAATTTCCAAGATAACCTTTTTTTTTTTTTTTTTTTTTTTTTTTTTTTTTTTTTCGAGACAGGGTTTCTCTGTGTAGTCCGGGCTGTCCTGGAACTCACTCTGTAGACCAGGCTGGCCTCGAACTCAGAAATCCGCCTGCCTCTGCCTCCCAAGTGCTGGGATTAAAGGCGTGCGCCACCACGCCCGGCCCAAGATAACCTTTTTGGGGCTATTTTTAAAAATAGCACTTGATTGTTTGTCGTGGAATTTATTTCTGTCTGAGGATGCTAATTAGTCCGTCCCCATCCCCTGTGCACCCCCCTCCCGCCCCCAATACACCATTGAGCTTGTTTTGTTCCCTTATGTCTGTGACGCACAGCCTTACCTGTGTGGTCTCTGGTTTCTGTGGGACAGGGATGTGCTTTGCCTTTGTCTTCAGTCCTTAGCGTCTTCATTCCCCGCACTCAGAAGCATTTGTAAATTCTCTCTGCTGGTGTGACTGTCATTAAAAGCTCTAGCCAGACTCCCCTTCTACTTCCATCACAACAGGAAAAATGGAAATAAGAGAAACACAGGTAAAGGCTGGAACTGAACACGGCGGTGGCTACAGATGTCTGTCAGTCACTCCCATCCGTGAAGGTCATTAGTTGTGTTTAGGACACAATGCTAGGGAAGAGAACCCCTTTTAATCGTGTTTTTGTGTATTTGTGGCAAAAATCTCATTAAGAAATTGTGAGGCATGTGCCTACCGGGCTGTTAAAAAATCCATAAGATCATGAGAATGACGCCACCTGGGCTGGCTAGTGCATTGCTCCAGCAGTGAGCGGCTTCTGGCAATTTGAGAGATAAATGGAAAACTTGGAGGATTGTTTTCAACTGGTGGGAAAGATTATATGTGCTATGTTCTCACATCTTCTGGAAAATGTACAGAAAAGAGTTAACTCTAACAGTAGGCGTCCCAGAGACTTCAGGGTTTCTCAGAGGTATACGATGCTGCCTTTTCCCGGGGTCTTCCTGGGAGCCAGAGCAGAGGTGGTGTTTATGTGCTTAGAATTTAAAACCGCTTCCAGAACATTCTCTGCAAAGGAAACGGAATCGCTGAGAAATTGCCAGGTGCACAGAAACAGGTCGCACTGTAACCTCAGCAGTGTGAGAGGTTAACCTGAACTGACAGCAGAGTCGCCAGTTTGTATGCCAACAGTTTCCAACGACCAGGAGTTGAGTTAGCGAGGAGTGGTGGTGCATGCCTATAATCCCGGGGCTCTGGAGGTAGAGACAGGAGCGTTAGGAGCTTAAGACCATCCTCCCCTACACAGCTGAGCTTACACAAGAACCTTCCCAAAAATATAAACTAAAAAAATAATTTTAAATAAATAAACAAGTGGGTTTGACCTGTGAGATCCATCAACAGGGTTTTAAAAGAAGGTCACAATATAAAACATTTCGGGAAATTTACGCTTGAAAAACATAAAAAGAAATTCCTCTTTGGAATTGCTTTCAGTGGTATCACCACCCAGCAACAAGCAGCAGCACGTACAGTCGGGCTTTCTTATGCTTCCCGAAAATTTCATTTGGAAAACTTTGCAGGTTTTGTATTTGTCAATTTAAGATTCCCAAGGAAGTAGGAGGTCTGTGTCGACAGATACTCGGGACTGGTCTTTCTCTTGAGTCTTGAGAGAGTCGCTCCCTTTGCCCTTCTTGGAAGTTGTCCGAGCTCCCTAATCCTTCTGTCCTCTTTGGCCTAACACCGTCAATTCTAAGTTCCAAATAGAGGCCCCACCTAAATGGTCATAATGCTAACAGTTAACTCTTTCTTCAGATTCGCAGAACCGGGCAGGGTGGCCAGGCCTGAACTAAACCCCATTCCTTCGAGCAAACCTAAGGCTCCCAAATACTGGCCTTTGAGCAGTGGTCAGCCCAGGCTGATGCGGGCCGAAGAACCGGAGAGTCCTCTGGTCCAATCACGTGTATTAACCACTTTCGTGTAGTTGCTAGGAACAAAATACCTGGCAGGGACAACCTCAGTCAGAAAATGTTTATGTTGTGTAACGGTTTCCGAAGGTCTCAGTCCGTGTGGCGAGGAAGGCTTGGCAGAGTTCCCGGGGGCAGGAATGTGTGCAGTGGAGTGGCAGGCACTAGGGCTGGGCTCTGGTTTCAAAGGCCTCCCCCTAGCCGCTCTCTTCAGTAGTCCAGTAGCACTTCCTAAATCTCCACAAGTGCAATGTGCAGCCCTCCTGCCTCACTCCTCCCTTCTCTCCCACACAAGCCCCTCCTGTCTGTCCCCCAGACCCCCAAGATGGACGGATGGAGCCCCCCTTCTTCTCAAGAGCACTAGCTCTTCAATAAACCTGACTCCTTCTTACCAACTGCCCTCTCACAAGTATTGGCCTTTTAGTGGCCAACTTACTCCAGTAACGCCTAGGTTCAGGAATCTGAGACTGCTGTCCCAGACCCTTCACTTGACTGAAACCAGGAAGGATATCATGCTACCCTGAGACCGGTTGTTCAAAGTCATTGATTAAGTGGAAATACTTTCCAAACTATCCTCACCAAGGTTTCTCATATTAAAGCAAACTCGTGTGTTCCTACAGAATGGCCTCAGCACTCCAATATCTTGCTTTATAAGAAGCATAATAGGAGAAATGGAAAGTGACAGCTGTCACGGGTCAGCCTCTCCACCTTTACCTTGGCTCGTGTAATATGAAGATTTTCAGTTACAGGTTTGCGATAGGTTTTTCTTTCGTTTGCGCTTTGCCGTGCTGCATGGCTTTCACAGTTTTAAATTTAATATTAGATAGTCTGCTGAATTTCACTCTTTTTAGCCATTTCTGTATTTTTAGAGCTCACTGCTATTTCTTTTAATGGCCATATAAATAAAGGCTAACAGTGTCTTCTTAAAGTCCCTTAACAAAACCGAAAGGCACGGGGGCTGGAGAGACGGTTTGGGTTAGGAGTACTTGCGACTCTTGCTGAAGACCTGGGTTTGGTTTCTAGCTTTAGCGTGACAGCCCAGAGCTGACGGTAATGCCAGTTCCAGGGTTGCTGATGTGCTCTTCTGGCCTCTTTGACCTCCTCCACTGATGTGGAATACACACACACACACACACACACACACACACACAAACGATGAAAGAATTGGACCGGATTTCCTCCCAGCTTGCTAACACAAATACCGTCTTAGCCACAGTATACCACACGCTATTCTCTTTCATAATAATGAAGCTAAAAGTTGATGCTCTTTGGAGCTACAGACGAGGGAGGACACTGAAAAAGGCATCCGACAAGCCAGCCTCTGCCAAATCTCCTTTCTGTCTAACATGAAAACTTGAATGTACATTAAATTCCGCTGACATGTTCTGAACCAGTCCACAGATCTGCATCTCTGACCGGTTCCCAGGGGACTCTGATCTAAGGCAGTCAGCGCAGGAACCTGGAGGTGGGGGCTGATGTAGAAGCCGTGAACTGGCTTGCTCCCCAGGACCTACTCAGCCTGTTCTTGTAGAACCCAGGTCCACCAGCCCAGGGGTAGCCCACCCACAATGAGCTGAGCCCTCCCATATTAATCAGTCAATCAATCAGTCGGTTAGTCAATCAATAATTAAAGTGCCCTACAAGCTTGCCTACAGCTTGATCTTATGGAAACTTTTTCTCAGTTGTCTTCTTTCCTCTCAGATGACCCTAGTGTGCGTCCAGCCGGCACAGTACTAACCTGCACAGTGAAAGAGTGTGTACCTTGGACACTTTGAAAAGGGCTTCCCAGGCATCCCAGTGGCTACTGTTTAACAAGCCTCTTTCCAGCAGGTTGAGACAGCCACGTTGTTACATCCGTGGACTCTGTAGGTCAGGAATTTGGAAGGGGCGGAGTAGATATAGTCTTCCTCTGTGCCAGTGTCTGGGGCGTGGCCATCTCAAGGCTCAGCTAGTTCAATGTCCAGGAGAGTTAACAGCATCAACAACTACCTTTAATCAAAAATGCCTGATTAGATTGCACTTCTCTTAACTCATAAGCTTGGCACTTGCTTCCCATGGGTAGCTGCTGCTACAGACTGTTAGCGCAGGAAAAAAAGAACACGCCAAACTTGAAGCCCAGTCTTACACCCCGAGGGCTCTCCAGCCAGGTGTGTCTAATGAAAACCCTCAGTGTCTGTCTTTCCTGCAGTTGAGGAGGAGGGAGAAGGAGTCGGTGAGTCTCCTAGGTGCTGTGAACTTGCTGGCTGCTGAGGTGTGAGGAGACACAGGGTCTTTTTCCAGACTCAGACTCCTGGGCCTCAGTGCCCTGCTTCAGGTCTTCTCTGGTGTTCCCAAGATGGGCAGTGGTCAGATGGCACTGTGGTGAAGTGAGGATTCTGCGTGCTGCCTAGTACAGCTGCTGCTATGACCTGTATCTCTGAGCTAGCCACCGATGGACCACTTTGAACTAACCACTGATGGACCACTCTGAGATAGCCACCAATGGGCCACCTTTGCCTCTAAGTTTCTTTGTTGGTACAACTGAAGTCTGGATTAGAATATCTGTAAGGTCGTTTTTTGCTCTTGTTTTCCAAGTTCTAACATTCAGATTTACCCACATGACCTTAAATTCAGGACTGAGTCAGACAAAGTGGGCAGCGGATGAACCAGCCGGAATGGGCTGCCTTTTAAGTCACGCCTTGTCAGGGTGTCGGGAGTCTTGGGGAGGCTGGGGAGGCCCTCGGTGGGAGGCTCCGTTGATCTGCAGTAGCTTGAAGGTGTCAAGTGAAGTAAGACAGCCACCAGCTCCATACACAGGTTCTTATCAACCTGCCTGCTGGGGCCTGGGGAGCTCCCAGACACTCTGTCTCCTGCAGCTAGAAAGGTGCCTTTCCTGTGTGCCTACAGGACATTTTGAAAACTATTTGATTTGAACCTTCCAATTAGATGCCATCTTGTGTGTGTGTGTGTGTGTGTGTGTGTGTGTGTGTGTGTGTGTTTTGTGCAGTAAGGCATGAAACTATATAGGCTGGACTAAATAACATTCTCAGAGCTGTTAGCATAAAAGCTGACTTGCTCTGAAGCCCCTCTCCTCCAAGGTCTAATTGTGTTATCCTGGCTAATCTGAAACTTACTATATACACCACCCTGGGCTTGAACTCACAGAGATCTGTCTGCTCCTTCCCTCTAAGTACTAGGATTAAAAATTCAGACCACCATACCCAGCTTTTTTTATCTATTTTTCCCTTCCTTCCTTCCTTCCTTCCTTCTTTCCTTCCTTCCTCCCTCCCTCCCTTCCTTCCTTCCTTCCTTCCTTCCTTCCTTCCTTCCTTCCTTCCTTCCTTTGTGTGTAAAGAAGAATAGGTTGTTTTCTGTTTGTTTTTAATTATATGTATGTGTGTGGTGGTCTATGCAGGGACTGGAGGAGGCCTGAAGAGGGCACCAGATCCCCTGGATTTGGAGCGCTGGATGGTTGTGAGCCCGTGGACACTGTGCTGGTAATGAAACTCAGACCCCGTGAGAGCAATCCTTGCTTTCTCTGACCCCAGCTTGTGTTGTTTCTGAGGGTTTCATTACAGCCCTACCAAACGGTAGCTAATCCTGCCTACTTCTACACTTGATCCCAGCCAGAAATCAGGAGTGATCCCCCCTGTTATTTACTGCCTTCTGCTGTGGGACAAACTCAGGGTGTATGTGTGTGCTTGCGCCTCTAGAAACAGGAATAACAGGTGACTGTGAGCGTGCCCCACACAGGTGCTGGGAAACCGACTCAGAGCGATTAGCAAGCGTCTCACCTGCCCAGCTGCCTCTGCGCCCTCAGCTGCGAGCCCCTCACCAGTCTCCATCTCGCTGAGCTAGTGAGATGGGCGGGAAGCAAGAGCAATCGGTTTTGGACTGTTTCATTAAACTAGACATCAGCATGTAAGGATGTTGAAAGACCTTTTTACCTTTAACAACACACCCAGTGCTCTGCGGCTGCACCCAGTGCTCAGGATAAATCTATGCATAAAAGTATTCAAACCAGAGCGCCTGCCTCGCTCCTCACCATCCGCCCGCCCTGCTCCTCCTCCGAGTCTCCCAGCTTGAGGGGTGTGAATGTCTGTGGTCACTGGTAATGGGTGTACAGTCGAGGGAGCGTCTCTTAGAGGCAGCACAAAAAATTCAACTGCAAAGGGCAAAGCTTCACTTTCCTCTGAAGTTCCCTACCCAGTCCATGTCTTAAAAAAAAAAAAAAAAAAAAAAAAAAAAAAACAAGAGAATAGCAAACAGATGCCTTCCGTGAGCCGACAGCAGCATCGCCCATCACACCTACAGACCACACTCATAAAGGCCACAGGGAGCCAAAGCCTCCACCCTGCTTAGGGGAGGAAAAGGACAGAGGCCGGTAATCCCAGCTCTCAGGAAGTCAAGGCTCTGACCTTGGCTACACAGAGAGTTGCTCAAAGCTAGAGAGAAGCTTTAGCGTGGTCGTGCCTGTTTGAGAAGTTGTCTGGAGCCTCGAAGCGTTGCTGCCTCTGATGATCAGGTTGGTTAGTATTTACCAGTCTACCCTGACTCGGCCTCCATGAGTTGAGAAGTCGGGATGAAGTTTCCAGAACTGCTGGTCTACTGTCACCCTAAACAATATTTTTCTTTTTAATATTCCCCAGTCATGATATTTTCTCCCCCAAGACTGACAGTTGGCCATCCTCGGTTTTCAGTCCTGAGGATTAGAACAAATCAAAACAGAACAACAACAACAAAAACCCCAAACCACTAGAAATAAGACATAAGAGTTTTTCCAAACTTCTCTTAAATTGTTCCAAATAAGCAGCATTAAGACCAAAAAGCCACTTGTGCTGAGACCTCCTTAACTAAGGGGCAGCTTAGTTCCAGGGGAAGAGGATAACTTCAGAGCTTAAGGTTGGCTATTTTACTTTCGTTGAATTTTAAAATTCTTTTCTTTTTTTTTTTAATATAGGGTCTCTATATAGTCCTGTGTATAGACCAGGCTGGCCTTGAACTCGGAGATCATCTGCCTCTGTCTCCCAAGTGCTGGGATTAAAGATGTTTGTCACTATGCCCACCTCCTTTTATTGAAAAATTTGACACATTCCTTTCCTCCTTTCCTGGAGACTGAAGGGAACATTAGTCTAGGTCACCTTGGACAGGGGCCTGCAGTTCCATTCCCCTGATGTCTCTGAAGGTTCCTTAATTGACCAGAAGAATTTTGAGTTCTTTGGATTTTTTGGGTCCTCTGGCCACTCCAGAGCACAGAGGACTATAGGATTTTACCGGCTTAAAACCTTGGCCAGGAGGATGTGGTGGTGAGTGTCTGTGGTCCCAGCTATTCAGGAGGCTGAGACAGGAGGATTGCTGGAGCCTAGAAGTTGAAGGCCAGCCTAGGTTAAAAAAAACAACAACAAATAAAACAAAACAACAACAACAAAACAACTGACCAAGGAGTTGCCTGTATATTATTATCTATGTTGAATTTAATTTACAATTTTACATTTCCGTGTATATTTTTGTGTGTGTGTCCGCGCACTTGGAGGACAGTCTGAGGGAGTCGGTTCTCTCTTTCCCCTTGAGGGACTGAAGCATGGTCATCGGCTGGCAATTCCTCTCCACACTGAGCCGTCTCCGCAGTCTGACATTGGAGTTTCTAAACAGCAGCTCTTACGCTCGCTTCAGCAGCACATATTCTAAACAGCAGCGCTGTGTAATTTGACACAGTGAGCGAATCCATTATTTGCAAAGTTATCTTGAGCAGAAATTTTTAAAAATTTAAATTATTGTAAATTACCCTGGACAGGTCGAGCATGCCTTGTTGAAAGTGATTGGGACTAGAAGTATGTCAGCCCTGACTATGTCAAACTGTGGAGTATTTGTGTACATGAGACAAGGCGTCATGGGCAGGAGGCCCAGGTCTAAACACTAAATTCATTTGTTTCATCTACACTTTATACTCGTAGCCTGCAGGTAGTGATGCAGTATTTTTCAGTGAACATGTGAGCCACCCGTGACCTGTCTCCTGGGATCTGGTGTGGAATTTCCTACCTGGGACATAGCCGCCTGCCCTCAAGAAGTTTTGTGTTTTGGAATATGTGGGATTTTAGATTTTCAGGTTACAGCTACGTAATCTGTATCCGAACCACAGTGTTTACCCCGTGAGGAGAAACCCCATGTTTGTCTTCCACAGTGTTGCTGCAGAGATTGGAATGTAAAGTAATCAGCTTTATGCGACATGTGCCTGCGGTGTGTGTGACACAGTTGCATGTTAGTCTAGACCCTGGAGTCTGTCTAAGCTTCTGTCATTGTGTGGCAAAGCTGTCATCTACAGATGTGACCCTTGACAGCCACATGGTAGTTATAAAAAGTACTCATACAGAAAATGCAACTTAACAGTGCTGAGTTAGATCAGATTCTTACTACTCCTAACCCTGTGCAGCCGTCCGGTCCAGAAGTGACAAGCCACTTCTCTGGGTCTGAGTCTACCACTAACTTGACTCGCAGTGCCTCAGTTTCCAGAGCTGAGTGGAATAATGGGAATACAGACTGGAGAGGGCTGGGGGACAGGTGCGCAAGCCCCCCGCCCACCCTGAGTGATGACAGGTTTTTATTTCGCTGGGACACCTGAGGATGGTTGACCCGGCTTTGCTACTCCTGTGGCTTCTTATTCATTTCAGGTTTAAGTCCCTCTCTAGTACCTAAAAATAGCAATTAAAAAAAAAAAGGCTTAGGGAAGTGGAGTGTGGCTGCTACTGTAATCCTAGCACTGGGGAAACTAAGGCAGGGGAGTTGCTGCCAGTTCAGGGCCAACTTAGGCTTTACAGAGACCCTGCCTTTACTTTGGTAAATGAATGAAGAATCTCATGGTTTTATCTGTGTTTTCTGGTGACTTTTCATTTAAATGAGGCATGTCTTTTTAAAAAAAAATGGCTTGTTTTGTTATTTTTAATTATGTGTATGGGAATATACCAACTGGATGCAGGTGCCTGAGGAGGCTAAGGGCCCTGGATCCCCCTGGAGCCGGCCCTCCAGGTGATGGTTAGCCAGACCCAGCCCTCTCTCTAGCTCACACCATCAGGCCCATCCCACCTCTCAACTGATAAGATCCTGAGCTCATGGCTCCCCTGAATGGACACCAGGTGCTCTGTGGAGAGGGAACTCCTTATTTATGGGCGCTCCCTGTCTCCTGGGCAGTTGGCGTCGTTCATTTAGGGAAGAATCTGTATCTGGAATCTGCATCACCTATGGGAAGAAGCATTCTTGAGGGAAAGCGTGTGTGCAGAAAGAATGAACCCCGGGGTGTGGGGGCGCCTCACCGAAGACACGGCAGGGGACCTTTCAGTGCACCCCAGCCTGTCTGGTTCTCGGAGTGCTCTACCCATGCGTGTGGGGGCCTCCCCACCCCCTCTGCCTAGGGCATCATCTTGGCTGCACTCAAGCACCCTGGTTTTGTCAAGGAGGAGCGCAGGTGTGCTGGCTAGTAGTTTTGCTAGTTTGTTGTTTCTTTTTTGTTTTGTTTTTGTTAACTTGACACAAGCTAGGACCGTCTGGGAAGAGGGCACCTCAGCTGAGAAAATACCTCTGTCAGATGGGCCCGAGGGCAACTCTGGGGCCCGAGGGAATTTTCTTGATTAATGGTAGACGTGGGAGGGCCAAGTCCTCTGAGGGAGGTGCGACTCTTGGGCAAGTGCTTTAAGAAAGCAGGCTGAGCTGAGTGAACAAGCTAATAGCGGCATCCCTCCGTGGCCTCTGGTCAGCTCCTTCCTCCAGGTCCTTGCTCTGACCTCCCTTCATGAAGGACTGTCAGCTGTAAACAGAAATCAGCCCTTTCCTACGCAAGCTGCGTCGTCTGTTCGTGGGTTTATCACGGCAACAGAAACCTAAGGGATAGGACAGATGTCTGGCTCTTCGGTTTGCCCCTCCTGTCTCTCACTGAGCGGTTGTTCCTCTGTCTCACCTTGGAAGCAAAGAAAGAACAAGATGGGGAGTCAGGATAGAAGAGCAGAGGGCAGGACATGGAAGGAAGAGTTAATTACTGAGAGCTCTGGGCCTTGATGAAGCCGACTTTCCAGCCCGGTCTGGTCTCAAAGCTGCCACCCAGAGCCTGGGCTCTGGGAAGCGAGGCCAGCCTGTGCCTGTGCCTGCCGCTGATCAGAGCAAGGTGGCTCAGTATGCCTTAGGTGACCTTGGGTTTCTAATCAGGAAGAGAAAGCCTTAAATGTCATCCTTACTAATTAGCGGCCAACCAGAGCCTGTCAGAATCTGGTCCAGGCATAGAGTGGCTGTGTTTGCATGGCTGGATTCTTTTTTTCCTGAGACAGGGTTTCTCTGTGTAGCCCTGGCTGTCTTGGAACTCACTCTGTAGACCAGGTTAGCCTCGAACTCAGAAATCTGCCTGCCTCTGCCTCCCAAGTGCTGGGATTAAAGGCATGCGCCACCACCGCCCGGCGCATGGCGGGATTCTAAGAGGAGGTCCCACAGTTGTGTGGAAATAAATAAGCTCATATGCCTCCCACAGTTTGTCTGCTGTGATGACTGGCTGTCAAAATGAAATTAATCAAACCATAATCTCTGATTTACCCTGTGGGATCGTGGGTAGCCGTGGCCAGGGGCGTTAGTGCCGAGAACCCCTCCCCCAAGCCCTTTATTTGCCGAATTCTTTATACCTGGGTCAGCAGTAGAGTCACATGGGAATAGTGAGCAGATGGGTAGAGCCACTAAAACTCCATGCACCGATTTATTTGAACATCTCGGCACCCCTTCAGCCACATGGCCAAGACCTTTTGCTTGAATAAAAAGACAATAACCCGTTCTATGAGAGAAGAGTCTCCTCCTGGAACTGCGGGCAGAGAGGATCTCTTCTACTTCCCTTTTCGTCTGGCAATTGGCGCATGCACATGCCTAGCAGGTGCCTTTTCTAGATGCTCTGTGATGGAGTACAGTAAGCCCTGCAGATGCTGTGCCCGGGACCACAGGTCTGCGGTGGGGTGAGCCTCAGACTCTCTGTCACTGCGGTTCTTCATCTGAGTGTGTGCCTTCTGAAGCCTCTAATTTCTGCATTAGATTATTACATAATAACGGACTCTGTGCTGTCGTGTGGCTTTTGGGATCGTAGCAGTGTGGAAGGCTGGTAACTGTGCCTCCCTGAGCTTTCGGTGGTACCGGGGTGGGGGTGGGGAGGGTCTGTGCATGTTTGGCACGCTCTCCCGCACTGAGCTAGCTGGAACACGGCAGTACAAACGTGGCTCTAGAGCCTAATCCCACTGACAATCACTGCTTTGGGCTGACGGGCAGAGGCTGCCACTGCTTAGCACTCCATGACATAAGTGATGGTTATCCAGCCAAAAGGTCACGCAGTGTTTGGCAGGGGTTCGCATTGTAAAGGTTTACTGGCTGCACGGTCTACACGGCAGCCTTTGCTTGAGGTTTACACAGGAACTAATGGGAGAGAATTGTGCTCTAGGCAAAGGCATGAAACCAGGAATCCATGTCCAGGAATGACCCTGAGTCTATGTCGCCTTCTGACCTAGGGGTGGTATGTGGTCTCAGTGTTGGTGAGGCAGGGGGCTACACCACTCGGCCTTGGGCATTCCTGTGAACCTCCCTTGTCATGGGAAGAGAGAGCGTTGAGAGGAAAGAAACACTGGCCCGTTGCCAGCATCCCCGGCCAGCATTACCTGCAGTTGTTGCCGTGAAAATCATGGCCATCTTCCTCCTCCGGGAGGTGAGGGCACTTTCGGGCACCTCACCCTACAGTTCTCAAGTGGCAGTTGGATCTCCGCTGCATATGGTGCTTGGAAAGCAAGCCTGTCGAATCTTTAGGATCCTGTCTGGAGCATGCTGACCAGGTCCTGAACTAGTCACTCTCATGGGCATTTTCAGCATTGAGGAAAATTCTCAACATGGGGGCCAAGAGGGTACATTGGCATGGAAGTCCCCTGAGAGTGGCGTGCTGCGGGGATAACTTAGACTCTGCAATGCTTTACAAAGTTGCTCATGCAAAGCTTTACATTTTATTGAACAAGCCCCTTGACAGTGAGTTGCTGGTGATCTGTCATACGATGGTTGCCAAGTGTGAGCATAGTCCCGCGGCCGGAAGTGACAGGAGGAGAGCAGAAGGCTGTGGCTGGCCAGCTGAGAGCAGGAATCCACAGCGAGCGCTCTGGGAAGGGAAAGTTGCTGGGAAATAGTGGCTGGCGGCGGCCTGGATGCTGGTGCCACTCGGAGACTAAGCAGGTGTCTTAGCTCCTGGGATCTGCAGGATCTTTGTTACAATGTTGTCTCGTTGTTTCTCTCTGCCTGAGACAAAGTTGGTCTCCCACTCTCTCTGGGTGACTGAGTTGGGTTCTCTCTGTCTTCTCTTATTGCAGGCGGTCTTCAAATGACCCAGTGGTAGATGGAATGGCTCTCCACTTCTGTTGTTGTTTGTAGGGTTGGGGGTCAGAGGTGGCTTCATGCTTGCTACTACATTATCACTCCAGATTATGACTCCAATCTGTTGTTGTTGTTGTTGTTGTTGTTGTTGTTGTTATGCTTAATCCAAATGATGCCTGAGGTTTTTCGGGTATTCATCTCTAACATCTGCCTGTGCAGGGGAAATGAATGGCCTCCTCCTCCTCCTCCTTCTTCTCTTCCTCCTCCTCCTCCTTCACTTCCTCCTCCTCCTCCTCCTCTTCCTCCTCCTCCTTCTCTCCCTCCCTCCCTTCCTTCTCTCATTCTTTGAACAACTTCTTTGTTTTTGATGTCGTTTATTCTCATAAACACAGTAGCTATTCATCTTTGAAAACTTACAACCTGTAGGTTAGAGATAAAATAAAGTTTGCTCATCAGACCGTCAACGGTCTAATGCATTTCATGGTTGGTGTGCAGTAATTCGTGCCACTGGGATGCATAACTCCTTTCTTAAAGCTCTGGAAATGGTGGCTATGTGTCCAGCCTCTGGGGACCCATTGCTGGAGGTTTAGTCAGAGCACAGTTCCATCTTCTTGGTGTTTTCTCTCACTCTAGTGTTAGTATCTCCTTTCCACAAACTTTCTCCTTCAGACTCCCATGCTTGTGAGAAAGTACTCCTGCCGCAAGGGAGCCCAGCATCTGCAGAGACAGACCAGGTCCTCAGGAACTGGAACTCCAGAGTGTTCTGTTGCTCTTTAGTCTCTTAGGAACACTAGCCAGGTGACCTCGCCGAAGCTGGGTGACCTTGGGAGAGCGGCTTCCACTCCGTGTGCTGTCACCTGCAACTTCAAGTCAGCTAGATAGAGCGCTCAGCGACAGCTACTTTAGTGACCTATTCTGCATGCAGGTCGGAGCCCTATGACAGGGGGATTACACAAGTAGTGGAGTGATGAGAACAAAGATTCTTTGAAATTACCATTCACAATTATCAAGGTAGGAGGATGCAGTCAGCTGACTGCCTGGTCCATGGGGAACCCTGAGGCATGTCACGTGTTTAGAGTAGATGTCAGAGATGCTCTGTTTATTAGTCACCCTCTCCCTCCCTCCCTCTCCCTCTCCCCCTCCCTCCCCCCCCATCTCTGTCTGTCTCTCCTTTTTTTTCCCCCCGAGACAGGGTTTCTCTGTGTAGCCCTGGCTGCCCTGGGACTCACTCTGTAGACCAGGCTGGCCTGGAACTCAGAAATCCACCTGCCTCTGCCTCCCAAGTGCTGGGATTAAAGGCATGCGCCACCACCACCGCCCGGCTTCAGATTGTCATTCTTGGCCCACAGGACTCTCTGTCTTGTCCTTCCTTTTTCCCCTTCTTCTGTCCGTCATCCTTTGTCACTTCCCCCCTTCCCCTCTCCTCTTCCTTCTTCCTCCTCTCCTTCCTCCTTTCTCTCTCCCTGCTCCTCCTCCTCCTCCTCTCCTCCTCCTCCTCCTCCTCCTCCTTCTTCTCCACTTTATTTTTGAGACAGGGTCTCATATAGCTCAGGCTGGCCTTGAACTCACTGTACAGCTGAGACTAATAACATCAAGCCCCTGACCCTCCCAAGTGCCGGGGTCCCGGTGTACCTTACGGGGCGCAGCCTGGGTGCCTTCTTGGTTGTGTTCCTTTAGCTAGTCCTCAGAACGTTTGCATTTGCTCACCGTCAGAAACATGCTCCGAAATCCTGAGTACTTACTGCTTCAAAAAGTGTAACCTTTTAGTGGGTTGAAAACAAAACAAAAAGAAACAGACTCCAAATGGGCACACCAGGCCCTTTCCCATGTTTACCCAGGTTGAAGTGCGGAGCCACCTTAGAGGAAATAAAAAAAAAAATTACATGAAGTTTTCATGAGTTAACATTGATGGTTTTCATTTTTAGCTTTAACTCTGTTCTTTTCACCTATGTAGGTGCAAAATTTTAACCCTGTACCAAACTAACACTTTAAAAAAAATTACAGTGTGAGTGTGTGTGTGTGTGTGTGTGTGTGTGGTTGGTTGGTGGATGGTGTGTGCATACCATGGCACACCTGTGGAGATCAGAGGACAGTGCCCACTGCCTGGATCCCAGGGATTGGACATAGGTACCAGGCTTGGCAAGGGGTGCCTTAACTGCCACTTCTCCGGGCTGGGATCGATGCCTTTTAATTTGTTGAGTTTGTGTTATTACATTAATTTAAAGTTAGTGCTAAAATGAATGTATCTGTTACTACAATGGTGAGTCTTAAATAAATGAACAGGGGCAACGGGGCTCTGTGCAGCGCCAGCCACTAGAGTCGGCATTCAGGCATCTTGGGTTGCCCCGGAAACGCCTGCTAACGATGCACACTCGGATAGCTTTGTTTTGAATCACTTGTAATATTTTCCCCCTTTCCTGCTGCTAAAAAGAGAATGGAACTTTTGACTCAGTGAAAGCTATGTGAGATTTTGTAAAGACCAGGAACCAGAAGTCTGGGTTCTCTGAGTAATCGCCGACGAAGTGCTGGCTAGTGAAGTGGCCTGTTGGAGGTGTGACAAGGGACAAGAGCTCTAGTCTTCCCACATTATTTTCATATGTGAATGCTGTTCTTGGATGGTCATGTTTCAGAGGCTTGGCCTCGGTGGACACATTTCTTCCTCCTCTTTCTCTCCCTCTCCCGTGTTCTTCCTGTCTTTTTCAATACTGGGGATTGGATATAGAGCTACAGACCATCCCGCTCGCGACTCCTCCCTATTTACTGATTGATTTGTTTGTTTGTTTGTTTGTTTGTTTTTCGAGACAGGGTTTCTCTGTGTAGCCCTGGCTGTCCTGGAACTCACTCTGTAGACCAGGCTGGCCTCGAACTCAGAGATCCACCTGCCTCTGCCTCCCAAGTGCTGGGATTACAGGCGTGTGCCACCACCGCCCTTAGACAGAGTCTCACTAAACTGCCCAGGCTCTTGAACTGAAAACCCTCCTTCCCTGGCCTCCCGAGGGCGGGGTCCTCACAGTGTGTACCACCCGGTGTGATGACAGTGACACTTCTTTGTCTAAACAGCTAAAGATTCAGCGTGACTTAGATCCAACACAGCATGAAGAGTGTTGAGGAAGTTAATCGAGGGTCCCAGGAAGCCTTTTGTGAGCGTCCGTGGATGTCCCTGTACTTTCCTAGAAAGCGTTTTCTAAAACACACTTCACTTCGACGGGATTAAATAGAGCCAGATCTGGAGCCGTACAGATGGCAGTGTCCCCTAGTACCGACATGCATGCAGAATCTGCCTAGAGTGTCATCTGCCTGCTTCTATTTACGTCCCAACAGTTCCTGGAAACGCTTCTTCCCCTTCGAGAAAGCAGCATGGTTGTATCTCTGTGGAACACACCTTCCCTCCCACAGCACACACAGAATTTATTTCCTATAATAGCTGACACTTCCATCATTTTTATACATTTGTTTTCCTTTTATTTTATCCCAATGGCTCATTCAGTAATTCTTCTTCTTCTTCTTCTTCTTCTTCTTCTTCTTCTTCTTCTTCTTCTTCTTCTTCTTCTCCTCCTCCTCCTCCTCCTCCTCCTCCTCCTCCTCCTGCTCCTCCTCCTCCTCCTCCTCCTTCATCTTCTTTTCCTCCTCCTTCTTCCTCTTCCTCCTCCTCTTCCTCCCCCTCTTCCTCCTCCTCCTCCTCCTCCCAATAGTATAGAATATAAGGTACAATGAGCCATACCCTTAGCTGATGATGTCAACTTTTAAGAGGCCAGCAAATGATCATATCTTATGAAAACTAGAAAAGTAGACTTACCTGAACAGCATTGGCATTTCTTTTAAAGTTTTATATTCTATAAGAATTAATGAGGCAGCCACACTGCAGGCAATTTAAATGGAATGAAAGGAGTTAATGGAGCCGACTTGCCCCAACCTGAATCATTAGGTCCTGGATAATAGACTTTCAACCCAGCTTTATTAAGGTATAATTTACCTAAGCTAAAATGCACCCATTCAAGGGTGGCCTTCTTGAAATTTTACAGCTGAGTGCACCCTGTAGCCACGGCCGGCATGGGGCATTGAGTGCCGCCATCGCCCAGGTGGTTCCTGGGACCTGAGTCATTCACTGGTGAAGCATCTGTCATGTGAAAACCTCTCCAGTGGATACAGTTCTCCTCTCGCAGTCTTGTTCTTGAGCATGCGCACTTTGTATTGAGCATGCGCACTTTGTCTCAAGCGTGCGCTCTTCGTCTCGGGTTCCTTCGCTCTCTCTTCCCGCCCTCTCTCTTGTGCTGGGCATTAAATCCAGCAGCTTATACATCCGGGATGCCCTTCCTCGTTGAGCAACATCCCCGGCCTCAAACAGCCTTTTCTCTATCTCCCTTTCCTTCCCCTTCCCTTCCCTGCCCCTTCCCTTTTTTGGGGGGGGGGGAGCGGGGGGGAGCAGAGTCTCCTGTATCCCAAGCTGGTCTTGAACTCCTGACCCTCCTGCCTCTACTTCCCAAGAGCTGAGAGTCCAGATGTACACTATCACACCAAGTTCCTCCCATTTGTCTGGGTCTCAGCTTGCCGTGGGAAGCATACTCTTCCTTAACTAGACTTCCTGGCTATGCAATTAAACTCTGTGGGATGAAGATCATGTGTGTGAGCCTTGAGCAGGGTAGAAGACAAAGGAGCGGGGAGATCTGCAGTCTAAACAATCAACCGCACCCACATAAGCTTTGGGGCTGACAGATAACGTAAGCCTCATCCATCAGTCATGTCATTAATAAGCCAAAACTAACGGCAGAAATCGGGTCCAGCAGGGGTGAGTCCAGTTGAGTGGACAGCTGCCTGGGTTTTTCTTCTAACTTACGGAAGCCCAGAGGAAAGGGGAGTTTATTGGGCTGGATGGAAACCATCTCATGGTTCCCTGAAGTGCACACGCAGACTGAGGTGCGCGTGCAGTCCACCGCTTTCCTAGGTGGTTGCTCCCAGGGCTGGGTTGGTGTCTACGCGCTATGGAGGGTCCTGCCACGCCCACCCGCAGATGCAGTCCATTCCTCCTCATCCTGCTGGCTCCTCACATCAGGGAAGCTCGCCGGTTCCCACCCTCACCTGACGCCATTTCTCTCTCCTAATCTCTCTCCTGCTTCTCCTAATGTCTTCTCATCTCAGCATCTCTAGGAAAACCGTGACTATCAAAACCTGCTTTCGAGTTTATTGCCACATGGTCAGCTCCTACAAAAGAAGGAGAAACTTGCCAGTGGACGATCAAACTTCCTTACACTGTTCTGTAGGCACTGCTTCCACCCAGTTACAGGGTTGGGGGGGGGGAGATAATGCCAGCTGCATCTGAACCAAAATGCTTAGGGCCGGAAATGTCTCAAAGTTTGGATTTTTCCCCCCAGATCTTTAGATGTTTGCCTGTGTGCAAAATGTGATAGGAATGGGAACCATGTCTGAATATGACACATTTATGTTCACGTATACCACACATACCCCGAAGGCAGTTTTTCTAGAAGACAGAGTCTCACTGAGTTGCCCTCATGGGGTTGGAACTCTGTGTAGACCAGACCGGCTCAAAGTCACAAAGATGCCTCTACCCTTATGCTGGGGTCACGGGCATGCGCCACCGTCCCTGGGCTTGCTCTATTTTTAGTCCTTTGGCAGTCCTAGGGGTTGAGTCCAGCGCTTTATCTTTGTGAGGCAAGTGCCCTCCTCCTGAACTCCAGCCCTAGTCACGTACCTGCAGTGTGACTGTGACCTACAGCCCATGAGGGCAGGGGCTTGAAGCTGGAGCTGCAGCCCAGTTGTAGAACAGGTGCCTCACATCCACAAGGCCTGGAGTTTTGATCCCCAGTGTGAAAAAACAAGTGATGGGTCTTTGGAGCAGTTCCGATTTTGGGTGATGGGTGGTCGGCCGGTACTCTGAGTTTCTCCTTCGCTAATGACGTCAGTGAAGGTCCCTCAGCTTCTGTCGTGTTCCCTTGCTGTCTCTACCTCACTGTTCTAGAACGGATGCACAGCTCTGGGTTTCTTACACTCCTAGGACTGTCTCTGACTAGTAGAAACGTCTCTCAGGGCAGAGTGTAGCTCAGTGGTAGAGCACCTGCCCAGAACATACCCGGCCTTGGTGTAATCCCTACTATTCCAGAGCAGTTGTTTTAAATTTTATTCATTTTTATTTTATGGGTATGAGTGTTTTGCTTTCATGTGTGTAACTAGTGCGCTTGGTGCTGGGTGGAGGCCAGGGAAGTGTCTGGATCTCCTGGCACTGGAGTTATAGATGGTTGTAAGTTAATGTGTGGATAGTAGGACACAAAGCTGGGTCCTCTGCGAGAGCAGTAGGTGCGCTTCACTACGGAGCCATCTCTGCAGCCCCGTGAAGAGATAATAATCTAACATGTCCGCTGGGGAAAGGGAGGGCTCTCCCTACACCCCACCCCAACTATAACTGATCCTTCAGCTAATACCATCAAAGGTGGTTTCTCTAAAATGGCCATTTATTTGCTGACTAACCTGGTCCATTTGTAAAGGTCATTTAGACTATAGAAAGAAGAAGAGCTACTTGTTAAGGGCCAGGTTTTGCTTAACAAGGGTCTTAGTTAGGGTTTTACTTCTGTGAGCAGACACCATGACCAAGGCAAGTCATCTGATTGGACAACATCTAATTGGGGCTGGCTTAAAGGTTCAAAGGTTCAGTCCATCATCATCAAGATGGGAGCATGGCAGCATCCAGGCAGGCATGGTGCAGGAGGATTTGAGAGTTCCTCATCTTCATCTGAAGGCTGCTAGCCGGATACTGACTTCCAGGCAGTTAGGAGGAGTGTCTTAAGCCCATACCCACATGACACACCTACTCCAACAGGGCCACACCTCCTAATAGTGCCACTCTCTGGGCCAAACATATTCAAACCATCACAACAAGGCATATTGATATGTCACTTCTGGTTGATTCTGTCTGCAGACACGGGGAGCCTCAGGTGGGCTCATCAGTGTCCCCATGGAAGCAAAACCTGAAATTATTCTTCATGGCTCCCCACCCGAGAGTGCTTTATTGATTTTGGTGGTTGTTGTTGTTTTAAAGGCACGTTCTGCCCTTGAGTGTTACCTTTTCCCCCAAGATGCTACCTGTTGGCAACTCCCATCCCCCAAAGGCTGAAGAACCCTAAATGCCACTTAAAACAAATCCATGACATGGTTGTATCTCCTGTCAGACCTCCTTGAAGACCGTGTTGGGTAGTGGAAGCAGAGGGCTTTTACCCAGTGGGGACTCGGACTGCAGACACCTCTGACCATCACACTGAGTCTTCTGTCAAAGTGGGGTTTAGTAAATTCAGTTAAAAGTGACCCTGCACACACACACATACACTGAATGGTGAGCTTTTGGTTGTCTTTGCTTAAACAGACCTGGTTGAGGAAGGCTTGTTTGGGGCTGTTTACTCTGCCTGTCTTGTTTCTAGCCAGTTTGTTTTTCTAAGGATACATTCTTTCCTCTCCTCCCTTCCAACCCTTGACTCCCATGTGCTTACACAGAGAAACATCTGGTATTCTGAGAATTTTATTTTCGGTGGCCAGTTGAATATTTCATAAAACATTTTGTGTGGTATCTCCCTCCAGATATACTACAGGGCAATGGATGGAGCTGAGCAGCTGTGTAGACGGCACCTGACTCTCAAGGGTGTGGCTGGACACAAGTGACAGTATTGCAGACCCTCATAGACCCTTCTGTCAGCCTGCCACTTTGGCTTGCCATTGCATGCCTAGTTTCCAGGTGTCTAGTCAGCCCTGAGTACATGATAAGGTATTTGTTGCTCCTTGTACAGTGACCTTGTAAGGGGACACAATGACCTAGTAAAATGTGCTGATAGAGTAATTTGGTTTTAGTTTTATTTTCTTATTTATGTGTATGGATCTGTGTGTGTGTGTGTGTGTGTGTGTGTGTGTGTGTGTGTGTGTGCACGTGAGTGCAGTGTTCATGGAGACCAGCAGAGGGCAGAGCTGGAGTCACAGGGAATAGGGAGTAATGGAAACTGAACTTGAGTGGCAAGCCCTTGACCTCAGAGTTGTCTCTTTAGTTCCTTGTTTTGCCATCCTTGCACAGGGGCCATGCTAATCTCCTCTGTATTGTTCCAATTTTAGAATCTGTGCTGCTGAACTGAGCCTTCTATCTCCTTATTTCATTTGTATAGTGACCTGTGTGAAGGTCTGGTAAAGCCTAATCACAGACAGTAAATTAATTAACCAATCAATCAATTAATATGTTGATTTAGATTTTTCAAGTCAGGGATTCTCCTTGTAGCCCTGGCTGTTCTAGAACTTGCTCTGTAGACCAGGCTGACCTCGAATTTACAGAGACCCACCTCCTTCTGCTTCCTGAGTGCTAACGTTAAAGGTGTGCCCCACCTTCGTCCAGCTATTTATATATATATTTAAAAACAGGGTGTGGTGAAGGCTAAGCTGGCTTTCTACTTGGCTGGGTAGCCAAGGGTGACCTTCAGTGCCTGAGTGCCACATTCTGGGGTTACAGGTGTATGCTACTGTACAAGGGTGTATTTTTAAAAATTGACATATAAGTGACACAAAAATGTTAGACTTGCTTATATACTTATTGTTGGCTCTTTAAAGTTAACTATTGGGGCTAGAAAGATGGCTCAGCAGTTAAAGAGCACTGACTGCTCTTCCAGAGTCCTGAGTTCAATTTCCAGGAACCACATGGTGGCTCCTAACCATCTGGAATGGGATCCGATGCCCTATTCTGGTGTGTCTGAAGACAGCTACAGTCAGAAAGTAAAGCTGAGGGAATGGGATTAAACTCCCTGATTTTAAATAAAGAGTAGTTGACTTAACAACCAAGTATTCTTAGACTACCCAAATGTAGTCCATGCCTTCCAAAAATCGAATAACAGCTGTTCCATATTTATAGAAAATACTTTACTATTTATAGCTTGTGAACTAATGTTATAAGCAACAACAATGTATTTGAGTATTTATAGGTGTTTTATTTAACAATTTCAGATATTCAAAGCTCTCATAATATCTAGTTTTAAAGAGATAGTTGTGTGTAGTCAGGTGCATGCTTCCTGAGGCTGTACAAATATGGACATCCTTCTTTTTAACATTAAAATCTCTTTCTTTTTTTGGAGGGGGATACTGCATGGGGATGTCAGAGAATAACTTGTTAGTTCTCTACTGTCACCATGCGAGACCTGGTGGGAATCAACACAGATTGTCAAATTGAGTGGCAAGCACTTTTACCCACTGAGCCATCTTGCGTGCATGTGTGTGTGTGTGTGTGTGTGTGTGTGTGTGTGCACTCGCATTTAAGGGATTATATGCACATACCTGCAGTGTCCAGAAGAGGGCATCAGGTCTTCCTGGACCTGGAATCCCAGTGTGAGCTGCCCATGTGGTGCTAGTTACTGAACCCCAGTCCTCTGCAAGGGCAGTATACATGCTTAACTGCTGAGCCATCTCTCCCCAAATGTAGACCTTCTTAAAAGGCTTTGGACCAAGCCCTTCTGCAGAAAGGAATGCAAGAGCAGAGAGATAAAAAAAAATTCAGAGAAGCTTCTGGAAATAAGGTAGCTCTTTAGGGAGTTGGAGACTTGCTGTTCTTGCCGGGGTGGCAGATGAAGTGACTGTCACCTGAGACAGGTGTCAGTGGATGAACGTGGTTGACACCGCAGGCAAGGGCGAGGTTGAAGTGTAACTACTGAAGCTACAGGCTCTGCAAAGGGTGGTGGTGTCTGTGTCAAGAGCAGTATTCTTTGGCTTCTGTGTCTGTATTGGTTACTGGCCAGAAGGTGCTTCAGTAGCAGGGTTTGGTGACAGCCTTTAGAGATAGATAGATATTCCACCTTTGGAAATGTCTTCTGAGAATGTTTTCTGGAGGGAGGCAGGACCGTGACCTCAGGCTGTGACTACTGTGATGTTGAACTTCTCAGCTTCTCAGCAGCTTCAGAGAGAACAGGGTGGGGGTTGTAGAGGGGCCTGAAGTCCCTACACCTGGCTGTTGGGTTGACTGTGACACACCTCCTAGATTGCACCTGTTGTGATAAATACTCCTTTCCCTGTATTATAGAGGGATAACTTGCCTTATTAGCATGCTAAGGATTTTGCATATTGGAACCACACTACAGATTTTATTTCCATCTTGGCTGTTCTTCCGAGGCTAAGGACAAGGTAGAGAATGGGTAAGGCTCTCTCTCTTTCCTTAGTTTGTAAAGCCTTTTCATGACTCCTCCGCACAGGGGTAAGACTCGGAAGCAGCGTGAACATACTCGTCGTTTGTCTTCCCTGGGGATCTGCTGCTTTAAAGGTGGCACGAAGCAGCAGTTAAAGCAGAGACTTTGGCAGCTACTGCCTGAGCTCCGGACTGACATTTTGATGCTGAGTGACTCTGGGCAGGCCGCGTGTCCTAACCAGGCCTCAGTTTTCTCATTTGTAAATGAAGATGCCCACGTGGCTGCAAAGGTTAGGTGAGTTTCAATGCTCAAGTGCTTGGAGCCCAGGCTGCTGCTGGCACCAAGCTAAGCCAGCTTGCCCTGCTGGCCCCACGGCGTGAAGAAACGTAAAGCAGTGTGCCTAGGATCTGGAAAATAGGAAGATCAAGGAAGCCCGCCCATGAGGACAGCGTGGACAGAGTATATATAATCTAAAAAGCATATGTGTGTGTGTGTGTGTGTGTGTGTGTGTGTATACACATATATATATACCAAATCATAAGATTATATATATATATATATATATATATATATATATATATATATATAAAATATAAAACACACACACATATAAAATCTAAAATACAGTAACTAAGTAGATGACTAAGGCATCAGTGAGGACACATGAACACCAGGTTGGCATCAATTAAGCTTTTATATTACTGTGGGGGGATAAATGACACTGAGTTCTCCAGGCTAACTTAGGGACTCTGGAAAGAGTCACAACAGGGACTTAGCATGCAGTACTTTTGGTTTAATCCACAGTGACTCAGCCAAGGGATCCCAGCACTCAGGAAGCTGATCCGGGAGTTCAGGGTCAGCCTGGTTCCTGGGTGAGGCTGTGCTGCAGCCGTCTACACTGCTCTGACCAAACACATCCCCGGTTCCCCGTGTTCTGTTAGCCAGACAGCCAGTGGTGATGAGTACCTCTCAGTGTGCTGACATGAGGCAGCATGTGACCATGGAGTCTCTATGCGTTACATATAATTTAGCAGACGCGTGTTGCATGTATTCAAGGAAAACATTTGTTGATGTTTAGTTGTGGAAATGAAAGGGATGTTTTCACTCGTGTGTGTAATATGCCAGGCTATATTGTATATGCCAGGCTATATTGTATAATATGTATAATGTCCAGATATGCACACCGGGACAAGGGTGGAAGGGCCCATGGACGACTCCGCCCTCTCAGTGATTCTGCTCACTGCTTCAGAAGCAAAAGCCAGCAGACTACCCGGAGACTGACATGTACAGGAGATTCGTTAAGTTCGAGTACGAGCGTGTGACAGCCCAAGTGTTCGGTCTAGCCCTGGCTTTGCCCCTGATGGAGGGATCTAGAGTGAGTAGCTTTTCCCTACTGGAGGGAACTAGTCCTAGTTTGTAAACTGAGGCTGTTGGCGTCTGCCTCCCATCCTCATGGACAGAAGTGGATGTTTAGGAAAAAGGAAGAAGCGACTGTTTGGCAAACTGTGGTGGGAGGAACCCTCCCTGGTATTTAGCCGCTTATTTCCAAATTTATTTCTTCCAGAAATTATCCCTTTTTATTTTTAATTATGTACATGGGAGCGTGGGTGTCCACAGAGGCCAGAGTTGGATCCCCTAGGGCTGGAGTTCCCCCCAGTGCGGGTGCTGGGACCTGAGCGCAGATCTCCTGAAAAACAGACAAGCCTTTAGCAGCGGGCCTCCTGCCCACCCTCGATGATGAGCAGTTCAAAAGTTTCAGAAGTCAAGTGCTCTCTCACTGGGTTTCTCGGGTTATTTGTAAGTATCTTTATGTATTTTGATGTTACACCCTCTCTGGCCTCTGCAGGCACCTGTACATACATGTGTACAGACATGCGTGCGCCCGCACACACACACACACATGCGCACATACACATGCATGCACACACACATACAGTAAACCTCTAATTAATTATTAAAGGCATAAAATTCTGTGGGCACTCCTAGCAGGTAGCATTTAGGAAAGGAATGTATAGAGTATTTGCTGTTTGCCTCTGCTGGAGTATCGGAAAGTAAATTTGACATTGAGAGCCTTAATCACGGCGCTTTATTTGGTAAGCTGTTAGCAAGTCAGTTTATCAGAGTGCATGCATTTCATGAGTTCTATTTTTAATCTTCTGTCTCTCTAACCAAACACAAAAGTTTACCTTCAGATCCGTTCAAATCCCCTCTCACGTGTAGGCACTGAATCCGCTTGCTCTAGGCTTGTCTTGTACTTGAAGTGAGGAAGGAAAGATTTTCAATTTTATGTTTACTGAGCTCAAGAGAAAAGAGCCCATACTCCACTCTGGGAGCCTCTGCCAGATGTAATTTACATTTGAAAGGGGATTACAAAGAGATGAAGACACAGGGAACAGTACAGTGGCTACAGCCTGTGTCTTCCCTGCAGACTGATGTCCTCCCTGTAGACAGTATCCCCAGGAACTATTTGGGTTACCCTTTTTCATTTTCAATAGATGCTTGAGATATGAATGGCCAGTAGATTGGCTGTAATTAATAATTGTTTTAGCGCAAGGCATGGCTGAAGAAGAGAGCCAGCCTCAGTAAATCTGTGAAGGCATGTTGCAGGAAATGTGTCATGAGAGTAGACTGTAGCAGTTGTGGTAATCATCCATATCAGAAGGCCGACGGCAAGGAACTCCTTTGGCCCCCACTAGCTTCTCATTCTTTAGGCACCAGAAAGCTCGCTTTTACAGTTGTAAAGTGACAGGCTCCTGTGTGTGTGTGTGTGTGTGTGTGTGTGTGTGTGTGTGTGTTCCAAGGAGGAGAGTTCATACGCTTTTGTTAAGATCCCAGAGCTTTTCACAAATCTAGAAAACTAGCAACAGTGGTGCCAGGGTATTTTATGGTCATACTTTGAGGCATGTTCTTCTATTCTTACCCTCCCTCCAACCCTCCCTGAGGAGGCATGCACTGAGAGCCACAATATATGTTTAGAGTCTGTGTCTCCATTTGAGGTCTCTAGACTATCAGAGTTGTTTGTATTAACGTGCAGGAATGTGTCAGTAGTTACCTGTTACGTCCGCAGTCCCTCGGTGGCCAGAATTAAAATGTTACGGGTGGCTTTAACTCACGTACCAGGAAGGCCTCTTTGTTTACCACAATCAATGCAAAGCAACGGCTCCCCAAAGCTGTTACTGTATGATCTGCCTCACTAGTAATTAACTTAGTGAGCGATAGTACCCTCTGGTGACTTCTTCCATAAAGATTTATACTTTACAGCCACCTGGGCTCGATCAATTTTTTTTTCTATGCAAAGTACTTTCTTGGCCCAGGGGAGATAAATGCAAATTTTTAATGAGCTGTGGTAATTGGAGGCAGCGAAGCTGAGGATCTGGTTGGTTCTGTATTCTCCATTCATCCCTCCGTCGGGGGCGGGAGGGGGCGGGATATGCGACGTGTGTGTTCGCATTGATTGTAGAGTTGTAGAGAGAGCAAGAAGCCAGGCTTGTCGGCTCATGTCTGTAAGCCCACTCTTGGGAGACTGAGACAGGAGGATGGCTGTGAGTTTGGGGTTAGCCTGGGCTAAATAGTTCCAGGTCCAAGGATAGACAGCCTAGGATTTAGCCTTGTCTCAAAGGAAAGGAAAGAAAGGAAAAAGAAAGCAAATCCTGAAGTTACTATACCCCACTACGGATTGTGAAGTCCACACTTTTCATCTTTCAAAGAACCCACACTCCGACCTGCTCTTGAGAGGCAAAGATCGGTGGTCAGCCCTCCATCTGCATGGGGACGGTCTCCATCCCAGTGTCTCTTGGAGAGCAGGTTAAACATATCAGGTCCTGTAGTTGTTAAAACTTAGGCTTGTGCTTCCCAAGAATGTTATCAAATACAGGAAATTAGCGAACAGTGCAGTTTTGGAAACTTGAGGTTACAAAGAAACACAAAACCAAGTTGAAGTAGATAACCTTAGCTATTATTATATTTGGTTCCCTTTTAAGTCGATGTCTCGGATATGAAACCGTTTAAATCTCCCTTATTCTAAAACTTTCTGGAACAGTGTTTATCTTTGTTGTCTAAGACATCTATCCTCTCGGCACACTGACACCACAGCTCCTTCTGGAGTTTGCCCAGGCTGTGGGTCACTTGTCTTTCCTCACAGAAGGAGGGAGCAGGGCTAGGCGGGGTTTGAACCCTCACCTGAGTTTCCAGCCGGTTCTGCCCTAAGTGCCTGTGATGTCTGGGAGGGGGTGGAGGGAATAGATGGAAAGGCTGAGGGGAGGGTTCCATCTCCACAGCCGTGGCATTCGTCAGCCCTGCTGGGTGCAGGCCCTCTGTTCCCGCTTCAGTGCAGACATGGGTCCTGTCGCCCATACTGCCTCACGCACTGCTCTGTCTGTAAGCCTAATAAACTCATTGGTTCCCCTGAGTGAACATCTGTGGAAACCCACCTTGGCTTCTCATTGGGATCCCAGAACACGGAGACATTGTTAACACCTTCCCAGGAGAAGGAATATGTGCTGCAGTCTGATACAGGGGTGTGTAGTTTATACACTGTTTAAACTGGTGTGTGTGTGTGTGGTATGTGGTATGTATATGTATATGTGGTGTGTGTGTGTGGTGTGTGTGTGTCGTATGTGTGTAGTGTGTGTAATGTGTGTGGTGTATGTGGTATGTGTGTGTGGTATGTGTGCGTGGTGTGTGTGTAATGTGTGTGGTGTATGTGGTGTGTGTGTGTGTGTGTGTGTGTGTGTGTGCCTGGTGTCTGTGTGTCTGGTGTGTGTGTAATGTATGTGGTGTGTGGTGTGTGTGTGTGTGTGTGCGTGTGTGCATGGTATATATGTGTGGGCTTCCATGCCGTAGTGTGTACATGGAGGCCAGAGGACAACTCTGCGGAGCCGTCTCTCTTTTTAGCTTATGTGGGTTCTAGAATCTTAACCCAGGTCATCAGTGCTTTACCCGCTGGGCCATGCCCTCCCCCTTGCTTGGTTCTGATTTCCGTGCGTTGTGCACGTGTGGTGTGACGGCAGATATGGAAGGTGAGGCAGTTGTGGGGTGTCCTCGGTTGGATGGTCGGTGTGGGTCTCTCCCGGAAGGGCTGGGGCCAGGTATGCTGTAGCCTGGCTCTTGTCTCTGGCCCCACCCACAGCGTGAGGAATCCAGTCACACCTGGCGTTTTACGTGGGCGCGGGGACCAGAACTCACGCTCTCACACCTAGTCGCAGGGCCATTGCCTCGGCCTCTGATTCATCTCTTTTAAAAAGGGATGAAATTGGGCTTTTAACCCCTGCGGCCACTCTTGGTTGCTTAACCGTCTTTATTTAGTATTTATTTAGATCAGCTTATAGCCTACCTGACCTTGGTCAGACCCGCTTATAAACGTGGTTTAAAGATTGTTTTCACTTTCTTTACTATAATTAGGCTAGAGTTGGTGGATCAGGCTGCCTGAGGTGCAGCTAGAGCGAGCCCCGCTCGTTAATGGGTTTATGAGGACGATATTCTTGAGTCGCCTAATGGAGCCCGTCCTGGAGATGCTAATTTAAAGCTTGCCGCACAAGCCTAGCCAATTAAAAAGTTCGCCATTAAAAAACGACAGGAATTCTTGTGAGAGAGAGACTTGAAATGTAAATAATTGCTGTTTGCCATCACGTTAATTATGTGACTGGAAGCAAAGCTCTGTTCACATAGCCTGCTGCGAGTCTGTTCTGGAAAAACCATCCTCTGAGTCTGGGCATGGGAAGGAGGGGGTGGCCTGAGCTCTGCAGGTTCATCTTGGGAGACAGGGAAGGGAAGGAGAAAGGCTGGGTGACTGATCTCCGACCCCTCTGAGGTTGGCCTGCCCGTTCACTCAGGGCCTCTCCTCCCCAGGGTACAATCAGCTGGACGGTCGCACACGTTGCCCGTGACAAACACTTTTTGCATGCTCTGACCCCTCACCACTCAGGGGGCTGGCAAACCTGCAGAACTGGCCCACTTTGGGAGCTCCTCAGAACATGGAGGCGCTCCTGTCCCACACCAGGTGTTCTGCGTTAAAACTCCCGCGCAGTCTGCCTGCACGCCCCATTCTGAGACGCACGGCTCTGGGCTCCGCCATTCTCTCTGTTGCTATGTTCATTTTGCGTTTTGGAGACAGGGTGTCATGTAGCCCTGGCTAGCCTTGAGCTCGATATCAGCTGGGCATGGCCTTGAACTTCTGATCCTCTTGCTTTGACCTCTGGAGTGCTTGGGACTACAGGTGTGAGCCACCATGCCCAGTTCTTAATTGATTTTTTTCAGAAAACAATCACGTGGATTTCCTTCCTTGCTTCTTTCCTTCCTTCCTGTTGTAATGCAATTGCTTTTAAAAAATAATTTTGTTAAGTATGCATGACTACGTGTATGTGTGCATGAGTGTATGTGTATATGTTTGTGCTTGTTTGTGTGTGTGTGTGTGTTGTGTGTGTGTTGTGTGTGCGGTGTGTGCATGTGTGCAGTACCTGAAGAATTTAGAAGCATCCGATCCCTTAGATCTGGACTTACCTGACTGGGTGCTGACCCTGGGTCCTCTACAAGAGCCCCTAGTGCTCCCATCTGCCCAGCCATCTCGCCAGCCCCTCCGCTGCCATGGAAATAGGTTTCTCTAGTTTCCCAACTTTCCCTTCTGTCTCCTCGCTCGTAAATGAAGACAGTACTCTAGTGTTTGAAGATTAAAGGAGCGAACGCAGAGCTCTTAAAACAGGCCAGAGCGGAGTGTCCGTTGCCTTGGTGTCTCTGTGATTTTCTTATTAACTATCAGTGCCACCATTCCCGCTGGCACGACGTGACCAACGCAAGTAGCGGGTTCTTGTCCCAGGGAATGCTCTCAGTGAGCACAGGTGGTAACTGTAGTGGTCCCTCTACAACAGCCAAGTCCCACCATGAGTGCAGGTGCGACACCCCAGGGAATTCACCCAACTTCTGAAAGATGTCAACTGTGTGTGTGTGTGTGTGTGTGTGTGAGAGAGAGAGGTGTGTGTGTGTGTGTGTGTGTGTGAGAGAGAGAGAGAGAGAGAGGTGTGTGTGTGTGTGTGTGTGTGTGTGTGTGAGAGAGAGAGAGAGAGAGAGAGAGAGAGAGAGAGAAAGAGAAAGAGAGAGAGAGAAAGAGATTATGTACATGAGTGAGGGCTTCTTAGAGTCCAGAATAGGGCATTGGATCCCCTGGAGGCAGAGTTACAGGTAACTGTAAACCACCCAGTGTGGGTGCTGGAAGTTATACACTACTCTTCTAGGGGAGCAGCCAATACTCTTTTATTTATATAGTTTAGATTGAAGATAAATGTTTTTTTCCATACAGTACCTTCTGATCACAGTTTCCCCTCCCCTCGTCTCCTCCAGATCATCGATACAGCATGGTAGCCCAATGCCTGGCTGAAGAGAATAGTCTATGTTACCTCCTCCCTGTAATGGGGAGGAAAGAATGCGGGCAGAGGTGGGGTGCCATGGAGCATCATCCTCTGCATAAAACAGCCGTCATCGTCACCAGGAGTCGCCTGAGATAGGCTTGTTAAACGAGACAGTCCCTCCAAAGAGGAGGTGGAGATAGGTGGTTCTTGGACCACCTCACCTGAGGTCTTGGCCGTTTCCCCCTGCAGCTCTCGGCCATTTGTCTGCACTTCTGCCCTAAATGTGTGTGGTCACGTGCTCTTTGAAGCTGTTGCAGTGTGTAGACTGTGAAAGGTCTCTGCAGTTACAAGGAAGTCAGCATCCTGGCCGAGGGGTGTGGCTACCTTGGGGTCGCTCATACCCTGTAAGGAAGCCCAGTAAACTCATGGGTTCCCTGAGTTGGGCTTTGATGCAATCATCCGTTGGTTTGTTGAGAACTGTATGTCTCTCAGAGTAGTACTCAGGATCCGGTCTTAGGACTTTGTTTGATGGAAGTCATTGTTTCCTTATCAAGAGAGCCCTGGTCATGCCCGGATGTCAGCGGGTACTTACAGTCAGTCCCCAGCCCGGGCTCTGACCTGCCCAGCTGGCCATTGGCTAGTGGTGGTAACTTAGGACATCATACACACGTGAAGGAGATCCAGCTGAGAAATTGTTAGTGTTCACCTGTGAGTACATGGGGCACCCCCATCCCCAACACCTCTGTGAGACTCCATTTAAACACTGGCATGCTAAGACTCTTAAAGATCTGTTCAGAGATAGCAAATGTTGAAGGGATAATCAGCTCAAATAGAACGGCCTCAAGGGGCTGTTATAAATACAAACGCATCAAATCCAACAACATTTCTCTGTTGTATTGCATGAGGTATTGCATTCACCGCTTTGCTGAATACTAGATTTCAGAGATTGAAACATCTGTTTGGAAGATACGCCCATAAGGCCTTATGCCTTCCTTGCAGGCAATGCTCTCTACAAACATCTTTTGTTACACTCTTGTTAATATTTGTAGCAGATGCCTGGGGACCAGGCAGCGGAGAGGGTGGCCCGGTGTCCTGGTGCATCATGGAGTCTTCCCAAGATTTAAATTGTGTCTCTTTCCTTAATTGGAACAAATTAATGGGAGTCTTAAAGAAGTAGTTTCTGCCAGTTTGATTGTCTAGCGATTGCTGCGTTTACATTAGAGTTAAATGACCCATGTCCTTGTCTTCATGGGAATTTTGCCATTCTGGGCTATAAAACTTCACGAGATGGGTTGGCTAGCGTTGAACGGGCTTTATGGAATGAGTAAATAAAAATTAATACCCTGCTTATAGAGAATAGTCCTTTTATCTGTCTGTCTGTCTCTGTCTCTCTGTCTGGCTGGCTGGCTAGGTGCAGAAGCAGGCTCCATAGGGACCTTAATCCCTAAGGCTTTCTGTCCTAAGCTAACTGGAGGAAAGCTTCTGCATACGGTGAGAGAGCGGAGGATAGAGATTTTTTTCCTTTAGAGTACTGCACTGAGTCCATAATTGTTCAGAAGACCGAGATATTAATTTCTGACTTTTCACTGGATACGGCTGCCAAATTCCTGAAAGGTTATTTAAACATCAGTGTTTTTCATTCTTTGTATGAAGTTAGTTTTAGGTCCAAGTCGTAAGTACACATCTCAAGTCTGCCATATGATAATGACCACTAGATAGAATTTAAAGGAACGGATGGGTGCTTTCCTTTATTTTTGAAGTCTTTCATGATTTATTTTATTTAATTTCTGTGTATATGTGTGCGTGCCCACAAGAGGGTGGGGTGCTGCTCTGGAGGTCAGAATAGGGCATTGGGATTGGATCTCTCGGAGTCAGAGTTACATGCTTTTGTGGCTGCTGGGGTCTGAACTCCCATCCTGTGTCTCTGTCCTCTAAGCTCCAGGAAGACAGCATTTCCCTCTCACTGATTAGTCATGCTGTTTGGATTCATGGTTCTTGACCACCCTTCTTCTTTTCGTTCATTCATTCATTCATTCATTCAAGCCTTGGGTGTCTTTGCTGAGCATTTAATTGTGTTTCCTGTGCTCCATGATGGTCCATCATCTCCTTAGTTACAATGGGTATGCAAATGAGTAGCAGAGTCGGCCGTGCCCCTGCCCAGCCCACAGGCCTGGGATGAGTGCCGCTTCTCGAGCTGAATCAAACAGGGTTCTGTTTCTAAGACACCAACCTGGCATGGACAGCCTGCAACTTCTTCAAGCCTCTACTTCCCTTTTCTCTTCTGGAATTACTTGGAACTATGAAGCACCCATGCGAGATCTGAGTGAAGGGGAGGTGTGTTCGTGTATGTGTGTGCACGAGCATGTATGCCAGCATACGTGCATGTACATGTGTTCTCACCCAGAACTGCCCCCATTAACAGACATGCCCTGGCCGGGCAGTGGTGGCACATACCTTTAATCCCAGCACTTGTGGCCATCAAAGGACAACTGTGGAAGCTGGTTCTTTCCTTCTACCATGTGGGTCCCATGGATTGAACTTGGGTACTGAGGCCAGGTGACAAGTACCTGCTGAGCCATCCTGCCAGCCCCGCTCCTTTACTCGATGGGGGGTATATTGATTGACAGCCCAGCTAGGGCTGTGAACTAAAAGCTTCAGGAAAGTTCATACTTTTTCCTCTGAAGGTTTGGTAATTGATTTTTTAAAAAAACAAATTGAGAAAAGAAAAGCAGCATTCATTTATTAATGTGTCTAGGAGTCATATGAAGTATGAAACTCAATGCTGAGTTGAAACACAATTCAGTCTTATTAGGGACAGGAGAAATGGGGCATCTCTGTGTGTATGGTATGTGTGGTGTGTGTATGTGTGTGTATGTGGTGCGGTGTGTGTGGTGGGTGTGTAGAATGTGTGTGTGGTGTGTGTGTGTAGAGTGTGTGTGGTATGTGTGTGTGGTGTGTGTGTAGTATGTGTATGGGGTGTGTGTGTGGTATGTGTTCAGGGTGTGTGTGTGTGTTGTGTGTGTGTGTGTGTGTGTGTGTGTGTGTGGTAGGTATGTAGGGTGTGTATATGTGTATGTTGTGTGTGTGATATGTGTGTGGGGTATGTGTAGGGTGTGTATGTGTGTGTGGTGTGTTTGTGGTATGTGTGTGGTATGTGTGTATGGTGTGTGTTTTTGTGTGGTGTGTGGGATGCATGTTATGTGTGTGTGGTGGCTGGGGGAGGGGGGAGGCGGGGTTGCATGTGTGTATGTGAATAGAGAGTGGTCTGGAGAAAATGCCTCTGAGTTCCAGGAGTGGTCCTGGATTCACCTATGGCAGGAGTATAAATAACCCTCTTTTGTTAGGAAGACTCGGTAAGGGGGTTTGAGGACAGTTGTGCTTGTCTTGATGGATTTGGTGTAGATCTAAAGTCAACAAGGGGAACTCCAAGGAAACCTTCTCTGTACTTCAGAGGAAAAGGGATCAGAGATGATGAAGATGTGGGTTGGCTAAAACTAGAGAGATGTGACTGTTAATTAGAATTTAGAGAGATTGCTCAGTGCATCTAAATGCCACAGATGGGCCTACTTCCTTTGTAAGCCCAGGAGAAGGCGGCTGGGACAAGGCTGCGTTCCCTGAATCGACGTGTCCAGCAGCCGGGGTCAGAAGAGGTTCCTTCAAGAATCTTTTTGCAGGCTAATGGTGCCCACTCAACGCCAAGTCAGAGCCAATCCAGGAGGCCTTGGCGCTGAACTTGCCTCAGTGACCTGACTGTATGGGGGCTCTGCAGAACTGGCCCAGGGCTTGAGCGTCAGACTGGCTGTGACATTTCACTTCCCTAGGACAGCAGCTAACATGCAAAAGATTTATGTTAGAAAATTTGAGAACTATGGATAACACAAATTAAAAGAAAAAATAGGTGGTGGTGGCACACGCCTTTAATCCCAGCACTTGGGAGGCAGAGGCAGGCGGATTTCTGAGTTCGAGGCCAGCCTGGTCTACAGAGTGAGTTCCAGGACAGCCAGGACTACACAGAGAAACCCTGTCTCAAAAAAAAAAAAGAAAAGAAAAGAAAAGAAAAGAAAAGAAAAAGAAAAAAAGAAAAAATAGTTCCAATCTATCTCATTCAAAGAGAGTTACCACTAACAATTTGACTTCTGAACTCAGATCAATGACTAAGATAGCCCAAACAGCCCCAAATCCACTTGATTCATTGATTATCCATTTTCCATTGATTATCCATTGGGTCTCCATAAGTGTAGTTGCCACTTAGTAAAGGGGGAGTGGCTGCCATAGTTCAGCCCACAAGGAGTTTGCTTCCAGATTGAAGTCTATACTCTGAGAGGTCTTGGTTGCAAGGCGAGAGCTTTGTGAGTCTCATGTTATTATTGGAGTTTTGAAGGTCTAAGCCCGGGCCCTGGCAGCCCGAACACGGCAGACGGGGCCACCTGTCCCCAGTAATGCCAACTGAAAAAATAAAGAAGAGCAAATCAAGGAGGTTTATTGAATGTGGCCACAGTGGGAAGAGGGGAGGTGACACTAATGACACCCCAGTGCATTTTGGAGATGTGATCATGTCAAGTTTAGGTTTAAATAGAGGGCTAGAGGTACCTTTAACTAAGCAGTGCTGGTCCAGGTGTGGCTCTGCCCACCACTGGTCCATCCTGCTCTCAGCTTGCTTGTCGTGCAGGGTGACTGGTAAATTGTTAAAGCGTGAAACCTCTCTCGTCACCTAATGTTCCTACTCTGGCTGAACCAGGCTCCCGCTTTCCCGGTTCCTGCGGGTGTCCGTTGTTTTCCGTTGTGGGCTAACTGAACAGAAGGATACAACAGTCTTGCTTTAGAACAAGTTCAGCCCTTCCAGGACCCCACAGGACAGTCTCTGTATATGCAAATTGCTGATAAAAATTGAGTCGCACATTACCTTGGATGGTGTCCATATTGGCATGAAGTCAACATGACAGTATTATTTTTGTTGTCTTTTTAATACGATAATGAGGCATCTATTTACTTGATGAGAAGGCCGCCTGCTGGGACATTTTCTTTGACTTTCTTGTTTCAGGGGCGTGGAGGGCAGGGGACCTACCTAGCTGGTGGTGGTAGAGCACTAGCCAAGCTCGCTCGAAGCCCTGAGTTCAGTTGCAAACACAGTGGAAGCAAAGTTCCTATTTAGGCGTGCGGAGATGGCCTCCTTCCCCCACGCCAGCTCTGGTGTAGGCATCGTTCTTGCACACACCACACACACAGTATTGCACACACGCCACACCTTTTGTCCTCACCTCACAAGGTTACTTTCAGACCAGTCCCCTGTGGCCAGTAGACAGTAGTGTAAGAGATTAAAAGTAGCTTTCTTTGTCACCACGGAGAAAATCTTCCCTGGACTTCCCCCCCCCCCCCAAACACTTCCTTCTATTATCTCATTTCTAACTGCTTGTTTTTTTCCCTGCTCTCAGGAAATAAATAAATAAATCCCAACCCCGAATGACACAGTATAGGTGAAATCGAATAACAAAAGACCATTCTTGCTTTCTAAGAGAAAATAAAACTCAGGTGCTGTGTTGCCATAGTTACGCCGCATTGTCCTTCCATAAAACGGGGCACAGCGATATGTCAGAAAGCCCTTCATGAACCCGGGGAGGTGCCCATGGGCTCTTAACGGGGTTACTGCTGAGCCGGCTCAGGGAGTAAACTAGTCAGAATTTTCTGTCAGGACAAAAGCTTGTCTAATGCTTTATGCTGCAGGTAAAGACAGGTGAGAGGAGCAGCTGTGATGTGTCTGCGCCCGGGGCTTACTGTTCCCTAATGGCCAAGACCACACCTGTGGGGGACCAGTAAACTGCAAACTGGTGAAAATTCCAGTTGCTGCAAGCTTTGATTTCTAGTCCTCGCTCATCCAATTATTTTCTTTATTCGAAGGAAAGTGCTGGAGACGTTAGGTTGAGTGGTCTTAGTGTTTCATTTTCTCTGCATTGATTGGGATGTTTGTTTTCATCAGTTACTATGTGCTGTGTATGTGAGTGTGTGTGTATATATATATGTGTGTGTGTGTGTGTGTTTGTATATATGTGTGTGTATGTATATATCTGTGTGAATGTATATGTGTATATATGTATGTATGTGTATATATGTGTATGTGTACACATGTGTGTGAATGAATGTATATACGTGTGTGTGTGTGTGTGTGTGTGTGTGTGTGTGTGGTGTACACATGTTACATGTGCATGTGGAGATCAGAAGATAACTGGAAAGATTTTCTTTCCACCACGTGGATTGAACTCAGGTCATTAGATTCACACAGTCAGCATTTTTAAAAACCAGTCTAAACCATCTTGCTTACCCACTGCTCATTCAAGCTAAGCTGCTTTTCTGATGATGCCAAGTCCTGGTCATGTAGGTGTGTTTGTGGCTTCTAGACTACTAATGATGTTTACAGGTGTTTGTGTGCTGCTGGAGATGGAAGCCAGGGCCTTGGCTACTGCCCTTTATCCCTATGTCTTACATGGGATCCCGGCATTCCTAGTAATACTGATGCCGGTAGCAGATGTTTCCTGACCCTAAGGACACATGCATGCAGAGATGAGCCCTTGTTCTCAGTCCCCACACAGCCCCGGGAAACCCACTGAATGGGGAAGCTAGGCTCAGTGGGGTTTGGGTTTTACCCCTGATCTTCAGCTGGAAAGTGGTGTGATGGGCAAGCAGGCCCTGTACTCACCTGGAATGCCTTCCCTGCTGGGCCTGGCCTGCTATGTTGTGCTGCTTTGGGTTGTGGATGCAGATGGATGCGGTTGGAATGTCATCCTTTTGTTTATGGAATGATTGCTCACCGGCACATGCTTTGCAGGTCCTGTCTAGACAACTCTTAAAGTTGCAGTGACTAATCACGCCCTGCTTAAAAAAAAAAAAAAAAAAAAAAAAAAAAAGACCAGGTGTTGCTGTGCAGCCCAGGGCCCAGGCTGGACTTGACTTAGGATGAGCTTTGCAGTGTACAGCATCACACCTGGCGTTCCCACCTCCTCCTCTCTCCCCATTGCATTGGGCTGTATGGTATGCATACTATCACTGGGGCCCTATAGTGGGGCCCTGTTAGTGGAACTTACGATCTATGTGACTCTGCTTCCTAAATACCTGGAATACAGGTGTATACCACCACACTCGACTCTACTTTTTTTTTTAAAAAAAAGGATTCATTTATTTATTTTATGTGTATGAGTACACCATAGTTGTCTTCAGACACACCAGAAGAGGGTGTTGGGTCCCATTAAGGGGTTGTAGCCACGATGTGGTTGCTGGGAATTAAACTCAGGACCCCTGGAAGTGCTCTTAACCGCTGAGCCGTCTCTTGGGCTCCTTGACTCCACTTCTTAATGAGAGAGGAAACTGAGTTCCCGAAAGGTTTAAATGCCGAGGCCAGGGTCAGAACGCTGGATTTGTTTTTGTATTCTAGAACTGGAGAAGTAATTTGGCCAAGTCAAGCACCACTTCCTCCCGCCCACCTGATTATCCCCCTCCCTGAGTCTAAGTCTCCTGTGGCTGAGTATGAGCAGGGCAGTGTGGGAGCCCCACCCTAGGACTGTGTGGTGGCGCTTTGTTGTACTTGAAGAGTGGGGCACAGCCAGCGTGTTTAGGTGACAGTTCCCATGTGTCACATTGATGAGACAGGAAGTGTTCGTTCAGTATTGGAACGTTGGACAGCAAGTCAAGTTTCTAAGGAACCAAAAATAGGCCCAGAGGCCGAGATGCAGAGCGGCTAATGAAAATGCTCCTTATGTTAAAGATAATTTGAAGACCTTATGTAAGTGCTTGGATGTGTCTAAAGTGGGTTCCACTGGACCCTAGCATTGCTAGATGACTTGTGTATCCGGCCAGCAGTGTTTTGGTCTGGCTGCCTCTTGGTGTTTAATTGCATTTGCTATATGAACCATTTTTGCAGTACCGCTGACCCGTGCGCAAGGCATCCAGGCGTACGGCGACGTGTTTATGCAATATTTAGGCAGCTTTCTAAATAGGGATCTGACGACGCCAAGTGTGAACTTTAAAATTTAAACACTGTGTGCTCCACATCCCCGTGTAGGGGGAATGAGGAGTTGTGTGCATGTGCGTGTGTGTGTGTGTGTGTGTGTGTGTGTGTGAGCACGGTAGAGGGTAGAGCATGCCGCAGTCTCCTAGCACGGAGGGCTGGTTAAAGGTGTGGCTGTGTCTCACCCCGAGAGTGTCTTGTCCAGCAGGTCCTCTGCGGGCAGATGTGTCTGCCGTTGGCAGAAGTTTGCAGTTGCTGCTGGTCCAGGTCAATCTGGAGACGGGTCTGAGAAGTGCCGAGGGTGAAAGAGATTTGGAAGGAGTGAACATTCACCATTGTGTCACCTTCCGTTGTTCATCTCTAGGCAGGAGGATTAGGAAGCCTTCTTATTTTGCCTTTGGACTTTTTGAATTTGTTGTTTCCAGTGACAGGGTGTGGCTATTATCATCAGGAGTGGTATTGGAGTTATTTTCAGGCTATTTCTTGATATTTTGTAGCCCATACAGTGTTTATTGTCCTCTACTGTCTAGTCTTAAATGTATTGCCATTATAAAAATCAAAGAATCCGTGGCACAGTGTATTGTCCCTGGTCTTTCCACAATCTAGCCATATAGGGAGGCCTGGTCTGAGGCTGGAGTGATGGCCTCATTCTGAAGAGAACCTACTATTGTTGTAAAGGACACTGGTTTGGTTCTCTGCACCCACATGGTGGCTCTAGTGCCCTTTTCTGACCTGTGGACTCTTATATGTATGTGGTGTACATAATTACCCTTAGATGCATACCTTGAAAAATAAAAATCTTTGTGAAAAAGGGACCTTACTTCTCTCAGGGATCTCCTACATCAGTTCTTGTTAGTGAGTTCTAACTCCACTTAGAATAGACTCGTAGGCCATGCCCCGCATGTCTCAGGAAGGCAGGTGACTTGTCTTTAAGAGCCCTTTGGAAGACCATAAAAGAAGGAAGAGGACATTGTCTAAGTTAGTAGAAGTCGCAACCAAGATGATATGATTCTACATTTGGTCTCTGGGTAAACCAGTAACCACTGAGCCAACAGCAAAACCATAGGTCCATAAATTACACTGTGTCCTGGGGAGTTTGGTCCTGGGGGTCTCAGGAAATGCATGTGTCTAGTCCTGTAAGTGAGAACACATGAAGAGCGCTGTGTCTCCCACAAGCTATGTGTATGCATGTGTCTCGTTGGTATTTTTAGCAAAGCCCCTTCTCAGTTGAAAATAATCGTGGCTCTCAACTAGTGTAGAAAACGTCAGACTTAGAACCAGAGGGACAATGTTTAGGTGTGAGTCTACCAAATTTCAGGCTAGTTGATTGACATCTTGGATTGGGCTCCTTTCTGTAAAGGGACATGTCAGCTCTGTGAATGCCGTGGATTATCATAAAGTCCAGGTGGTCTGGGCTGGAGAAGGCTGGTCAGCAGCAGGATCGGCACCCACTGTCGCCTGCTTTGTGGAAACTTACTTCCCTGATCTCCTGTCCTAAGGAAGGCTCTGGCAGAGCTCGGCAGGTCTTAGGCTCTGGTCTGCTTTCTGCTCCACCCAACCAGCTTGGCATCGACACTGGCTGTTGAATGGCCAGTGAGGTCAGACACCTTGAGGAAAAGCAAGATAGATAGCGTCTGAATCATGCTTTTCCTGATAGCATGGAGTTCTTTACCTCACCCGGTCTCCAGGAAGTTAAAGTGTTTATCATCTCCGTGGAAATTGAATCTGTTACATAAAACAAATTCCTCACCTGGGGAGTGTGTTGGGCATTTCCTTGCTCCCTGGCTGCCTCCGGAAGGCGAGGGCTGAGGTGTTTAGTGAAAGTTCTTCAAGGCATCAAACAGCCCCAGGCCAGCTGACAATTCATCCACTTCCCAAGTAAATGCTCCACAGTGGTTTGATGACTGTGGACTAAAGTTTCAAAACAAATTGTGACTTTTGTCCTGGCTTCTGCTTTCCATTCCCATGACCATAACTGAGGGGTGTGGAGGGGGACCGTTTGTGGTATCACATCTCTAAGCACTGCAGGTGAATGTAGCTCTCCTTTCCTTCCTTTGACTTAGGGTTCTTTAGAGACTCACTTAGCAGGTACCGTAGAGTCACCTGTCCTACCTGTGTGTCCTTGAGGGCTGCTGGTCATCATGGTGGTGGGGTCATGTGCAGGTCAGCCTCAGTGTAAGGCCCCGTTACTGACCGACAGGACAAGAAGGTAAAACCAGGTCCTGAATTCAGTTTTTTCCTAAAATGGACGCTGTGGTTTGACTATGAACTCTCCCCTATGGGTTCTGTGATGGTTTGAATAAGAATGGCCCCCACAGCACCAGGGAAACAACTGTTTGAGGATTAGGAGGTGTGGCCTTGCTGGAGGAAGTATGTCACTGGGGGACGAGATTGGAGGTTTGAAGACGCTTACACCAGGCGCAGTGTTTGTGTCTGCGGCCCACAGATGGGGATGTAGGTCTTCTGCCCTGGCACCAAGCATGCCACCCTGCACGCTGCCATGCTCCCCTCAAGGATGACAACGGACTGACCCTCTGAAACTGTAAGCAAGCCCCCGATGAAATGCCTCCTTTGGTAAGAGGCTCCTTGGTCATGGTATCTCTGCACAGCAGTAGGACAGTGCCTAGGCAGGCTTGTATGTTGGGACACTTGGTCCCTAGTGGTAACACTGTTTTGGAAGGTTGTGGAACCTTTAGGAGGTGGAAGCTCTTTGGGAGGTCACTGGAGGTAGGATGTGGGGTCTGATAGGCCTGGCTTCACTTGTTGACCGTGATGCTCTGCTTCCTAAGTACTGGTGTCATGTGACCAGTAGGTTCTGTCCCTGGTATCATGTGACTAGCAGGCTCCGCCCCTGGTATCATGTGACCAGCAGGCTCCACCCCTTCTCCTGTGCCTTTCCTGTCACCATGTACCGTTCCTCTTCTTAAACTTTGAGCTAAAACACTCTTCCCTTACGCTGTGCCTTATTGAGTATTTGAACATAGTGACAAGAAAACAAATACTGTGTGCTTTATTCCAGTCATTACAAAACAGTCAACAGTAGAAAAATTAATTATGACCCGTATGTCATGGTGCACACCTATAATCCTAGCAGGGGGTTAAAGGTGGGACTGTCATGAGGCTAGTCTGGTGGGACATCACAAGACCTTCTCTCTAAAAACTGATGATGATGGTGATGATGATGGTATTACTATTTTTTTCCTTAAAGAGTTGCTTTGCTGACATTTTTTGAGTCCTTGTTTGTGATAAGAGATCATTCTAGAAGGCTCACACAGTCCTGATTGTTTATAACCTTTTTCATTATATTTTATTTAATGTGTCTGTGTTGTGTGCACACATACACGATGCATATGCAGCAGATCGAGGACAAGTCTTTTTGCTTCCACTGTACAGTTCCCAAGGTTTCAACCCAGGTGGTAGGTGCCAGGGTGAGCGCCTTTATCTGCTGAGCCATTTCTCCAGCCCAAGCTCATATTCTCGTGGTTAGCTTTTGTGTTGTTTTTAGTGTTGATGATCTTACTTGACATTTCTTCGCATTACTATTATCTGTCAGTCTTTCTAAAGCTATTCTGAGTGGTTAGTGTGACCCATATCGTTCTGAAGTTGACATTAAGGATTTTGCTGTGACCTTGGCCATGTGTTTTTGCAAATGTCCTCGTAACTTTTACTTTATTTTATTTTTTAAAGACAGAGTTTCTCTGCATAACCCTGGCTCTCCTGGAACTCACTCTGTAGACCAGGCTGGCCTCAGACTCAGAAATCCACTTACCTCTCTGCCTTCAAGTGCTGAGATCAAAGTCATGCACCACCGCTGCCCGGCTTAAACCTGATAACTTTTGGAATGGCTGTTTTATGATGCCAGCTGACACACGTGGCCTTCCTGAGAGCTGCAGGAGACCTTTGTCACTGTGTTCTGTTCTTACAGTGTCATGGACATCATGACACAGACAACAGAGAGCAGGTGTGGTCAGGGGGACCAGTGTTCCTCTGTAGTCTGCTTCTAGTGGGTAAGATGTCGTAGAACAAATACATTCTGGATTCCCTCCTCCCTTCTTGGTCCTGAAAACTACTTTGGTCAGTGAAGTGTAACTCATCCCGGCTTCTGTGGGCTTAGGAGACACCTTAGCTGGCAAAGTGAAGTCCCCAGGTCCTGAGCCGCGTGGTCTCTGGAAAGGCTCCTTTTCCTCCCGTGGCTGCCTGTGACGTGTGTGGAAAGAGTTCTTCAAGCGTCGCCTGAGATGAGTTTGGAGTGTTTTGGACATTCTTGACCACAAACTCTGAGAACATGTTCATCCGATTACCTGAGCGTCGGAGCCATGTGTGAGGACATCATGGAACTTTCCAGGAGCCACTCCTTCAGCCACCGCACCTGTTAGCAACAGATAAATGTTTCCTTCTGAGAATTAATAGCAGCTTGGCCTGGAGACTGATTTGTCGGCCTTCGATCCCGACACCTTTATCACAAGATAACTGGTTTATACAGGCTGTAGGTTCGGCCGCCTCCTGTGCTGCTGCGTCCGGCAGTCAGGCTCAGGATAGGAATGATTGATGTGTTTAATAAACACGGCCGAGTGTGCGGCCACACAGGCTTTTCCTCCGTTTGCTTCTCTTCTTTCAAAATATCTCCTTCATTAATAACTGATTTCCAGGTCTGGCATTCTGGTGTCTCCTAATTCACGAACAGACCCTTAGAACAAATAGCACTGCCCATCTTGATCATTATGTTAGTAGCTGATTGATTCGGAGGGAGTGAATGCTATTAATCAAACATGTTTTTTAATTATTGAGGTGGAAAAATTTAACATTTTAGTGCAATGTGTACATGCATGTGTACACGTACACACACACACACACACACACACACACACACCATGGATAACCCACTCCTTCCCATGGAAGTACCGTGTTCATGGTACCTCCTCATCAAGCATCCAGAAAACCAGTTGCTTTCTCTTAGCAGCTTGTCAGAGATGGTCTGTCTCTTCAAAGTGACCATGCAGAAGTCCCAGTGTATGTATTTACCTCATGCTATCTGATGGGCTAGACCACTTTCACGACCGCTTTCATCCAGGGGCCCTAAACCTTTATTTTGACCTCCTGTGTATCTTCACTGGCTGCCTCCTTCTTCATGGGGGGATTTCAAAGTTAGCTCATTTATAACCAAAGCCCCCTTTCCTCCACTAAATGAGCTCTTCCCACGGTCTTCACCCTTTAGGAAAAGATGGCTCTATCCTTCATTTCAGTCAGGAAAAAAAAAAACAAAAAAAAAAAAACCCAAAAAACAATTTCTCACTCTTGTTTTTTGAGACATGATAGTTACACTGTCCTCAGGTTGCCTTGGAACTCAGCACGTGGCTAAGCTGGCCTGAGGTTTATGGTAATCCTCCTGCCTCAGTCCTTCAGGTGAACCTCTCTGCCCAGCCTCGTGGGTGCGTCTTGTCCCTGCCCACTTCTCCTCCGTTTACAAGGAGGCCTCTTCGCTCCAGTCTCAGCATCCTTGGCATCACGGCGGCGTCTCATCTCCTGCAGCCATGGACTCGCCTCTGTTTGCACTCATAGCTCTTCCTGCCTGGGTACTTGTCTCCCAGAACGATTCCATATATCCACACGGTTGGGAAGCTTTTTCCCCGATGTTTTCTTTCTTCTGGAGGGTATGTTTGGAGGAAGGCAGGGGGATAATTTGAAACAGATGTGGAGACCATGTGTAGGCATTCTCTTGGAAATACATCCACGCGTCCTCTACTTTCCTGGGTGCTCTGTGATATAAGGGACAGGCAGGACAGATAACCTGGGCTTGGTAAAGGTTCATCTGCTGTCACTTCTGACCCAGATAGGCCTTCATTTCATACCTAGCTACAACCAGGAATCAGAAAAATTTGGACCTCCCTATGCAGCCTAGGTCAGCTTTTGCACTCACAGCAATCCCCCTGCTTCAGCCTCTTGAATGCTTGGATTATAGGAGTATACCGTCACACTTTGCTTTATCCCTCTTCTGATCCACGTCTTCTGAGCCGTTAATGCCACCCTTCCCAGAGGTCTTTGTCCTTCCTCAATAGTGTTGGTCACCGTTGGGAGAAAGCATATATATTAAGTTTGCGGCCAGTGCAAACTTTAAGAGAACCTGCCCTTGGTAGAAATTTTATTTATTGTTATAGATATTTCATTTGACCTGTCAAGTCCTATTATTGCAGAGTTTACTTCGTAAAGAACTTCTATCGATTACGCCAAGGGAAATGTCAGCTTTTATATCATACAGAGAAGGTCACCGCTATACATTTGAACTTCGAGTGGATACCATTCAAAATATCCCGCGAGCACATCATAGTTCCACTTTGTACAGAAATGGCCTCAATCTGAAGGCAGCTGTGACTAGTTTTGTAATTGGCTTTCAGGAAAACATTTCAAATTAAGACAGGATCCTGTGCCTACCAGTCTATGTGACATTCCTCAGCATCCTAGTAAATCATATCTCATATGTGTCATTAGTATCTCTACTCATGTTACCTTACAGTTTCAACATTCAATGATTCTGGGACTGAAAAAAAAGAAGTCGAATAACAATTATTTTAAAATTCCAGGATCAGATATTAAAAGAAAGCATTTTGTGCATGTTGCTGCAGTGGCTTGTTGAAAGTTTGTGACATGGCCTGTCCTGAGAGAGCTTTCTCTGTGAATACTAGAGGCGACTCTGCCGGGGCGTCTGAGCTGGGTGCCTGTTAGTGACTGGGGAGTTTCATCTTCACTGACACCCGAGGTGAGAAGACTTGTGTCATGTTTGCAGCTCGAATGTGGTCAACAGCTGATTGGAGATTTAGGGGGCTTTGGGAAAGCCTTATGTGGATTCCTTAAAGCTTGGGAAGATTCTGCACCCTGTTTGTACTGGCCCAGGTAGCTAAAGCATATTAGAATCTGTGTCCTTTACTGGGGTTACCGTGAAGAAGGTCCCCTCTTAATTACCACATGTTGTCTTACCACATGTTGTCTTTCCACATGCCTGAAAAAGACAAACATAGACTGCCTACCACCACCACACTCCTGGGGACCAGGGTGTAGCACCTCCTGGTTTTTGGACCAAGGGAGACTTGTTAGAACTTCCTGTCTCAGTTGTGAAGACTTAGATAAATTCCTGGACCGTTCTTTACCTCACTGGGTTGACAGATCTCTAACACTTGGTTCCTCCTACTCCATCCACTGTATGTTTTAAATTCATTTCCTCCTGAAGACTTAAAGAGTGTCACAAAAATAATCTTAGGACATTATCTTTGATAGCGAACCATGTACAACCAAAGAATAACAGCACATGCACACCACATGCTTACACCATGTAACCTGTGTCCAGCCAAACAAACAGAGCCAGTCTTCAGGAGAGGGGTGGGCACTGTGCTGTACCCCACCTGCCCTGCTAATGTTGTTTCCCCAACTAGGGGGACCGTCAGTCCTCTGTTCTCAGAAGAATGGTTTTACATTGAACCATGATCCCCCAAGTGATTTATTTTTAGTTTTGACCTTTTTATTTTTGAAGTCTTATGTAAATGGGATCATACTGAATGTGGTATTCAAGGACTTCTTTCATTCAGTGTTATGTTCGGGGCTCATGGCACATCAGATGGGGAGCCGAGCTATAAAGCTTGGGGTGTGTACAGGATGATTTTTCTGTTCTTAGGTTTGGCTTCTCAATGGTTCTGTAGAAAACAATATGAACTCTGAATTTTCCATTTCCCCTGGCCTTTTAAACCTTCAAGGCAGTTGATTCTTCTATCATTATAGGGATTTAGCTTTTCTTTTCTTTTTTCTTTTTGGTAGAAAAAGAGCTCTTTGGAATTTTCTTGAGTTCTCTCAGTCTGGAAATAATGCCTCATTCCTGTGTAATTGTACAGATGTTCCTTCCTCTTCCTCCTCCTCCTCCTCCTCTCTTTTTAGTATGTATGCACATGTATGTATGTGTACAGATGTATGTACTGTACATGTGTGTAGAGGTGTTTGTGTACATACGTGCACGCATGTTAAGGCCAGAGGTTAACCTTAGTATCTACTTTCCTTTTTGAGACAAGTTCTCCCAAGGGCCCAGAGTTTGCCAAATGGACTAGACAGGACGGCAGGAGAGCTCCAGGGATCTGTCTGTCCCCTCTGTCCCCCCAGTGCTGGAATTACAACTGGGTGACACCACACCCAGATTAAAAAATATTCATTCAGCTCATGTGTGTGGGTGCCACATGTGTGCGTGACACAAAGCATACATAGAGGTCAGAGAGCAACTAGTGAGAAGCAGGTCCCTCGTCCCACCTCGTGGGATCTGGGACTCCAACCTGGATCGCCAAGCTTGGGAAGGGCCTTTCTCTGCTGAGCCCTTTCGCCGGCCCTTGCCCAGATGCTTTTAAGTCTGGTCTCTGGGGATGGAGCTCAGGTGCTTCTGCAGTCATGAAAGGCACTTCACCCCTGAGCCGTGTCCCCAGTCCACATCTTCCTTTTTATGTCATCTCTTCTAGGGTTATGACTGAGTTATGAGTTTAAGGTACTTAGGGGCCAGCTAGGAACCCCGGAGATGCAGCCTGGTCTTCGGCGCACAGGAAGAAGGAGGTTTTTCTCTTCCTGTGCATGGCCTCGCTGGCCTCTCCTCCCTTCCTCTCCCCACCTTGTTTCTCCTGGGCTTTGGCAGATGTCCCCGTCCATTGTGTCCTCTCTGAGGGACACACCCATCGCTTCATTTCGGAACACCCCCGTGGAAGTGACCACTGTGCTGATAAAACACTCAGCGGTTTGCCTTTATCTTCAAATCTAGAAAAATCCCAAAGTGATCTCATGGGGGCGGGGGGGGGGGAGTTATGTGGGCCACTGTTAAAAAAGCAGTTATGTACATAAGGTCTTTTCTTCTTTATGAAGCAGAGATGATGACTATATTATCTAGCTAGTGTGACTCGGGGTTTGTTCAGCTTTCCTCCTAATGGGTGTGATTTCTTACTGGAGAGGGGAAAATGGCTTTAGGGCAAAACGACATTAAATCAGTTTACTGCAGAGCCTCCCAGAGACTTTGGCTTACCATCAAGTTTGTGAGTGCTTGGGAGGGGGGCAGTTAGAGACAGGGATTTAGAGACCTGTCTGTCCTCTGAAGCCTTCCTTCCTCCCCTCTCTCCCACCCCCACCTAACCTTCCCTCACTCTCAGCACTTCATGCAGGGTCCTCCTCTGAAACCACTGAAATGACTGACCTCTTCTGTGGTTCACTCTGGTTCCCTCGGACCAGGCCTCTGGATTACCTGGGGTTTTCCTAGTAATTTACCCATCCATCCATTTGTCTCTGAGAATATGGACACCGCTGTTTCAGGTCACTTTCGATGTAGATTGTTTATTCCAAATGGTCTTCTACCTTTGAATGGGAGCTGTGTGATGACGTAGTTTTGCATATTGATTAAAAGAATGCAACTTAAAAATGTTTATGGGCTGGAGAGATGGTGTAAGAGTTAAGAGTGCTTACTGCTGATTTATAGGACCTGGTTCTGTCACCATTCCCCACAAACTGATACTTTTAGTTGGGTGAGTCAACGTGCAGAGAAGTGGTTTCAGATGGTATAAAGAAAACGGTCTACAATAACACGAGAGTGAGCGTCGGGACTGGTGGGACAGAGGTGGGAAACTGAGGCACCTTCCCGGAGAGAGGAGGAAGGCTTGGGGAAGGGAGAACAGACTGGGGAAGGCCCTGCGGGCAGAGGAAACATGCCTCACAGCTGTGCCATGATTGCCTTCCCCCAGTAGCAGGTCAGCTCCAGAGGACATGCAGTCCACCTACTTTATGGGATGCACAAGCCGACTGAGGGCAGGGACTGGCCGGGTCTGCTACCTGCTGCCTTAATAGCAATGGGGTAATCTAGGGTAAGCCAGCAGGTCCTTATGGGAAAGATGTTAGTAAGAGAGAAACTTGCAGATAAGACCTGGGTGAATAAGAATGGGTAGTGTGTGTGTGTGTGTGTGTGTGTGTGATATCAAAGTGCTATATATATGTATATATATGTATATGTGTGTGAGATCAAGGTGCTCTATGTGTGTGTGTGGTGTGTGTGATCAAAGTGCTATATATATATATGTCTATATATGTATATATGTACATACATATATATGTATATGATCAAAGTGCTATATATGTATGTGTGTGTGATCAAAGTGATAGATATATATATATATACACACACACATGTATGTGTATATATTTGAGACATTTTGAAAGAATAATTTTTTAAAAATTTACGAAAGACTGCAAACTCAGTGGCTAGTTTCCCTGCGCTGGTAAAGCACACACTCCTATCTTACATAAACATGGCGGCTCTCGAGTGTGACCAGCGCTCACAGCCTATTGCTGCATCCTCCTCATACACAGTTCCGAGAGTCCTTTTACCTGTGTGTTTACCTTCTGTAAACATCCTCTCCAGCACCCAGGCACCGAGCCAGACCTGGCAGGGCAGCCCAGGGTGAGTGTGAGCCAGCCTGTCCTGGGCATAGGAGGAGGACAAGCATGGCCTGCCATGGGCCTCTAAACTCTGTCCAAGGAGTGTCGTGTGGCCCGGGGAGAGAGGCGTAAACCACAGCCGCAAGTCAGACTCTGAGAATGGCAAGTTCTCGTCAACAAGGTTTTTATACTTACATTTTTCTACGTATTAAAGATGAAAGCAAATACGTGCTAACGAGATTGATGTACTTGTCCTTTTCTTTTTTTCACAAAGAATGTTAAATCTTGGCTGAATCCTTGGCTCAGGGAGTCAAGCATCTTCATGGATTTTCAGAACTGATCAATATTTTGATCTTGTAATTGTCATTGATGAGAACACTGCTTCACATAAACACACAATACAGAATGGCAGATGAGTGTTTGGAGCCATTTCAGATATTATTGGAAATTCTCTTCTCATCCCAAGCCAAAATTCATTTAATGATTTAAAAAAGGAAAAGAAAAAAAAAAACCGAAAAATCAAAAACCCTGAAATTCATGCCAGCATCTCTAACAGCAGTTTTTAAACCAAGCACTCTAAGAGGTGCAGTCCAGTGATGCACCCATCTGATCTGATCGTACATGCTGAGGAATGACAGCAGAAACAGCACAAACCATTGTTTTGGAAAAATCACCCTCTTACTGTTTCTATAAGAAGTGAAAACTTTACACTTGCAGTGAAGACATTCTGATGCCTGACACACACAGTAGCTTTAAATCCCGGCCACGGTGTGTCAGGCAGAGCGTATCGGCATTGCATGGTGTGCTGGTGTGTACCGCAGAACGGAGACAGCCATGAAGTCACAGGGTGTAAACCGAGCAAGCCTGGGAAAGCTTAGAGTCGTTACACATTTGGCTTGGGCTCGTGCTGAGTAGTTGAGTGTTCAGAAACCTTTCGGCACCGTCAGACTTTTCGAGCCCCCCACATTTTGGATGTCACCACCTAGGAGGTCCCGGCCCACAGTTCTAGAACTGGGGGTAGATGACAGTGAGACAGGCAGGCCTGGTCACCATCCTGGAGCAGCTTGCTGCAAAGTGGAAACGGGGAGGGGGTGGGGGCAATGAAGGAACAGTAGCCATGTCAGGGTGGGGAGCTGGGGCAGTGGTGGGAGAGTCTAATGAGCTCTCAGTTGGTAAGTAGAAAGAGAAGACAACATTCTGTGGGCACAGTCAGGAATATGGTTGTCCATTCCCGATATGAATAAGAAGTTGTTGCAGGGTTTTAAGCAAGGAGAATGGTGGAAAGACATTCTGAATAGAGGGTAGCCACCAAAAGATCTGAACTAGGTTTTAATCCCCGCTTTGCTGTATGACTATTCTAATTTTATTATTGAAGGAGATTTAGCATTGATTGATTGATTGATTGATTGTGGAGTGTGTGTGTGTGTGTGTGTGTGTGTGTGTGTGTGTGTGTCACATACTACCATATATGGATAGAGGTCAGATGTCAACTTGTAGGAGCTTTTTTTTTTTTTTTTATTTCCTCCATGTGGGTCCCAGGGATTTGAACTCAGATCTTTGGGCTCAGCAGTGAGCGCTTTTACCTGCTGAGTCATCTTGCTGGGTTTCTCTGTGTACCCCTGGTTGTTCTAGAACTCACTCTGTAGACCAGGCTGGCCTTGAACTCAGAAATCCGCCTGCCTCTGCCTCCCGAGTGCTGGGATTAAAGGCGTGTGCCACCACCGCCCGGCTTATGTGGCTACCCTCATGGGGAGTTTACCCATGAGAAGTGAGTGACATCTCCCTGCTGTTGGGATGAGAATGTATGGATAGGGTGTCGAGGGCCATTTGCCACATACAGGATATGCTCCACAGTCAGTGTCAGCCTCCTAGTGTTGAGGAAGATGAGGCAAGCTGTCTGTAGTCATGGATACGCAGAGCCTCTGGGGTCCGGACAGACCTCTCCGGCAGCTCTGTGAAGTTATGGGTTCAGTGTCCAGCTACAGAACTGTTCTCTCTCTCTCTCTCTCTCTCTCTCTCTCTCTCTCTCTTTCTCTCTTTCTCCCTCTCTCCTTTGACTTTGACATTGATTTTGTCCTTTCTGGTTTTGGAATAGTGCTGATGGCTTTTATAATTAAGGTTGTCAATTCAGAGCACTCAATATTCACTCTTCCCTTTCTCTGTTTGCTTTTTAAGTCAGGATGGAAGTGTCATGTGGGCTGTTTGTCGCCAGTTTGCAGATAACCAGCTCAGGTCACAACAGAGGAGAAACTGCTGAGCTGTGGCCTCTAGTTCACACCTCAGGCAGGGTTAGACTACACCATTCTCCCCGCCTGGGAGTTCTCGAGGACTTCCGCTGTTCTGACTTGCCCCCCTCCCCCAAGGCTTGCCCCAACTGTGAATTTCCAGCAGGACTTTGAGGGGCCTGTGTAATCCTGAGGAATGCCGCCGCCGGCAGGAAGGTTTTCTTTGGGTTCATGTTGGCAGTTTGCCTGTTGGGCAGATGGATTGTTTGATTGTGGTTGACCGCATAAATAGCACGTGCAAACGAGATGTTTGTAATTCATTCGGAAGAAATAGAAATGGTGCGGGGGTTGCAGCTGGTGGGCCAGGGCGCATGCGTGGCATAGTAGGGAGAGACCCCTGCGGCTGCCTTAGAGTGATCCCACGCCTTTGCACTGCTGGCCTCAGACTTGCCTGTTCATGACTTCTGGGCCCCGTGTCACTCCCAATTCATCTTCTGCACTGAATGGAATTGCAAATATATCTGTGGATCTCGCCTCAGCTGTTTTAAAGCACATTTTGGTTTAAAAATCAAAGATTTCCCATCCCTGTTGTGTTATCTTGATTTTTTTTAATCATGTACATTCTAACCTAGAGGGTGGCATTGCTGTAAGTGCTAACTACCTGTGTGACTTTGGCACCTCCATTTGCAGCTCTCGGGTCTGTACTGGACATGGGATGAAAAAAATGACATCCCGCCCAGTCAGCATGCCTCCTAAGATCTCATTTTGTAATAGACGTAATTTCCAGCCTGGGTGATTCAACTCAATGTGACCTTGAAACTAGATGGTTCTGCACAGATGCCTTGCCGAGTTAAGTGGACTGCTGACTCAGGGGTCTCTCTGTGTGGAGCCTTCAAGTGGCCCATCCTGCAGGCTGTCAAAGTTAACAAGCATCTGGCCCCAGCACCAGCAGGTGTCAGGTGGAGAGAAGGCATTGGCCAGTAAAAGCGGCTGACAGTGGAGGCTCTTGTAGCCTGCGTGTTGCTCTGATTCCTCCAAAGACTTCATGAATATTAATTCCGTTAACCCTCAGTGCACCTTTTATGTGACAGCTGGGGGAGCCTTGTGCACTGAAAATTTAAACACTGTGTTCAGTGTCACAGTGTCCATTTGCTACAAAGTAGCAGCGTGGGATGGGGTGCGGCTCGGCTCGCATTAGCATCCATGCCGGTAACCACCATGCTGGGGCAGGCTCTCACAAAAGGTGCTGTGGGTCTTAACTTGGACCTTTAGGTGCTACAACATGGAGTCTGGTGTGTGTGTGTGTGTGTGTGTGTGTGTGTCTGTCTGTCTGTCTGTCTGTCTGTCTGTCTGTCTGTCTCTTTCACTCTCTCTTTCTCTCTGCTTTCCTAGATAGGGTTTCTCTGTGTGTCATAACCCTGGCTGGCTATCCTAGACTCTTTGTAGACCAGGCTGGCCTTGAACACAGAGAGATCCACCTTCCTCTGTCTCCTGAGTGCTAGCATCAAGGCCTGCGCCTTCACACCCAGCTAGGTTTCTGAATCCTTAATGTAGGAAGTCAAATGCCATCCAGTGGCAGAGTCCTTTGCCTCGATGTGTGAGGTTTTGATCGCCAGTACTACAGAAAGGAAAAGTATTATTGTTAATGGCTGCATAGGTAAGGGATACAAGTTTTCATGTGAATGGAAAGTTAATTTGGAAATAAACAGTTAAAAAGCACTGTTCCTTCCAAAGTCCCCATTAATTGCAGTCAAGCCTTTAGTAACAGCATCTCGGCTGAGATACATTGTATTCTGAGACTGACCTCATTAAGTGTTTCACTCTTGGTTTGTGGTGGTGAAAGTTAGTTCTGAGATGGTATTCTCCTTGAATTCAAATAATCCTCCTGCCTCAGCCTTCTGAATGATGGGAACTGCAGTGCCAACACACTCAGTTCACTCCTGACTTGAGTCTGGTGTTTGTGTTCAGTGTTGTCATGTTTGCCAAACTCCTCAGTGTAATATTTTGACGATAGCCCCAGAAAATTTCCCGAGTCCCATGTTTTTTAGCTTTTGTTTCGTTTTTGTTTTTTTCTCTGCTTAATTTTGTTGTGGTTAAACACAGTGTGAGTTTCTCCATCCTTGGGGAATTGTCTCCATAGTGACCAGGAGCAGGAACTTAGAAGTCGTGGGCGAACACTCCGGGGAGTCTCCACAGAGACAGTGCTGCCTTGCACGGCCTCTGTGGCGCCTGTGGCCCCAGCTGTGCTGTGGGAGGACTGATCTGGGTGTCGCCCCACCTTGATAACGTTTGGGAACAAGGCCGAGGAGCCAGTCTTGATGGACAGCCATTAGCCAAACTGACGTCATAGAACTATAAAAGATTCCACAGGCTTTGAGGACCCATTTCAGTTTTGGAAGAGTAGACGGAAGCATGGTCATCATCATCATCATAAACTAATACCACGTGGATGTATTTGTACCAATTCACCCAGCTTTTGTACTTTACCATAAACTTTATTCATTAATCACCAGAGCACAGAGAAGTGAACTAGTGAGTAGTTCTACTTAGCAATTAAAAGCAAACAAGTTTGAAGAGAGAAAATGCATTGAGCATCTTTCTGTATGATGCAGTTAAAGTCTGTCTTACCATTCAGTCCCAGACAGTTGAGGCTTGCGTCTGTTCACGGTCGCTTGCTTTCTTTCTTTCTTTCTTTCTTTCTTTTCTTTTCTTTTCTTTTCTTTTTTTTTTCTGAGACAGGGTTTCTCTGTATAGCCCTGGCTGTCCTGGAACTCACTCTGTAGACCAGGCTGGCCTTGAACTCAGAAATCTGCCTGCCTCTGCCTCCCAAGTGCTGGGATTAAAGGCGTGCGCCACCATCACCCATTTTGGCTAATGGCTGTCCATTTGATGATGGAGATTAAACGTAGTACCTCAGCACGTGCTAGAGGCCACTGGCCACTGGCCAGTGCTGTGCCACTGGCCTCTGGCCCCTGCCATCCCTACCCCTGACCAAGCCAGTTCAGTCAGCCAAGCAGGATCTTGAGGGAGGGAAGATTGAAAAGAAAAAGACAACTAGACAACATTATAACATGGCCCCAGCCAGTTCTGACGCTGAAATGGGTTTATTTTATATATATATATATATATATAATTCTAGGTATGTATAAAGATTTGGTCAGTCCTAAGGCATAAACAAAGTAGTTAAGGCATAGACAAATGTCCCACGATTACTGTATTCAGAGTCTTAACAAGACTCATCAAGATACAAACAACACATTCTCAGCTGTATTCCTCTTGAGCCTACGTCCTAGTCCTAGCCCAGTGTCAAATTCCTGCCAAATTCCTCACTTTGTGGCCCCAAAAGCTCTCCACATACTCCCTTTTAACCTTGAGCTGCCCACATTTGTCTGGCACGTTATGGTAAGCCCTGAACTTCCAAAACTGGGAAACAGGCCTTCCAGCCAGGGCTTCAGGAAGAGTTGGTGGCAGGCTGTTTCTCTCTGCCTTTTCATCCCAGTCAGTCAAGGCCGGATAATTTGGAAGGTCTGAGGGGAGGAGGTCACTGTGGCAGTCCACCCATGATAGAAAGCAGAGAGCGGCCAATGGGTAGGAAGAAACCCATCCGTTCTCCAAACCCGGCAAACACTGCTCTAGGGAGCGTGTCACGACATCATCCAGGCTGGTCTCCCTGTCTTTCCTTGCTGTCTAGTCTTGTCTCCATGTCCTTCTCAGTCCCTGTGGCTCTTCCTTCAGCTCCAGCAGATTGCTAACAGCTGGCCCAGTCAGTCCAGGGTAGGGGCTGAGCCCTTTCTTTGCCCTACACGTCACCGTTCCCACCCACAGCCGGCACACCCTTGCATCGTCTTCCCAGGCTCGGCTGAATCCTCCGGATGGTTCCTCGAGATGAAACACATGATGAAGACCCACGCAGCTGTTTCTCTCTGGCTGGGACTGTTGGCAAAGCCACAGTTGTCTTCCTGTGTGCACTGGGCAGAACTTATGTGTCGCTCTCTGCTCTAAGAGCAAGGGCTGTGTCAAGTACCCATTGCTGCAGGGTTATGTGAACAAGACGAAAGTCAGTCCACTTGGAGGGCCATAAATGTGTTAGGTATGAAGAACCCACTGTGTGGAGAATTTTAGTTTACTGTACCTTTCTAGAGTTACGGTTTGGAAACTGTGTGGAATTTTCCAGAAATCTGACCTGTCATCCATTTCCTCTTGCTCCCTGCTCCCATCTGCCCTTGCTGTTCTGGAGTCAGAGTTGTAGCCTCAGTTTACCCTGAAGGTCCAAGGTGAAGGAATAGAAACATAAGGAGGCCTGAAGTTCTGTCGTAGTTCTCAAAAGAAGAAATCGTAGGACTTACCCTCTCTGTGATCTCCTTCACCGCTGGTGTGTTTTCAGGGTCCCAGCTGGGTGGACAGGATGGCCTGGGGGGTGAGGACGTGTGTGTGTGTGTGTGTGTGTGTGTGTGTGTGTGTGTGTGTGATTCTAAAGCACGTTACTTCCCTATGGTCTTTCATCCATGTGGCTGTAAAATACTTTAACACTCATGTTTAGAGATGGACAAGGGAACATGCAAACATAAAAGATAAAGCTCAAGAAGGGGGCATCTTGGTCGTCAAGATGGCTCAGTGGGTAAAGGCACTTGCTGCCAAGCCTGACGACCTGAGTTCAATCCCCAGGACCTACAGTGTGGATGGAGAGAACCAACTCCCAAATTAGAGAAACAACTCCCTTGTTAATCAAATCTGATGTCCACTTCTGGTTGATGAGGCTTGTTTTGTCTTTGTTAAGGATAAATCAAGACAGTGACCAGTTTATATACTCTTTTAACTCACTATTAGTCGAATGCCCCATTTGATGAGAAGCCGCCAGCTAGCCTGTATCTTGGGGAATCATATCTTTAACCGTGAGGATAGGCAAGCATCACTTACCTGTGTGAGTGGTTCTGAGGGCATGATCCTGTGTCATTTGAACACCATGGAGTGCACTTACACAAGCTAATAGTGTTGCTGGTGATACAACCTTGTGCGAGCAGTGTCCTCTGTCGGCTGGTCACGGACCTAAGTGTTGGTGTATAGTGTGTGACTGTGCTTAGAATTGATGGTGCTAGATGTTTGTTTCATTCACCCACATTTTATCCACATTGTTGAAAGATGAGATGGGGCACATGACCCCTTTGAGGCACTTGGTAGCACACACAGGCATTTCTCCGTTGAGCTGCTCCATATGGAAAGTGGTCTGGGGGGGCTCCATCAAATAGGCACAAAGGGAAACCTTCAGCATGAACACATAAGCAGAGGAAAGAGATCGTTGAAGTCTGAGCGTTGCCTCTTTCTCTGTCCTAACAACCCCTGCCAATGCGGCCAGTTCTCAGCCATCTAGTTGGAGTGGGTTCAGCTCTAGTCATTTTTCTTACATAGAAACTTCGGGCAACGGCGTATCCCAGTCTCCTTTGAAATCATGTTTACAGATTGTTTATAGTTCATCTTGAGGTTGTAATATCATCAAGTTTCCAGCCTCCAAAGATAGTGTATGCACTGTATTTTATTATGGTATCAGTCAGTATTACTCATTAAGGGTTAAGAGCACACATTGCCCCTACACAGGACCCAAGTTCAGGTCCTAGAACCGGAACCCACATCAGACATACAGTGTGATCTGATGCCCTCTTCTGGTGTATCTGAAGATAGCTACAGTGCACTCATATACAGTAAGTAAGTAAGTAAATAAATAAATAAATAAATAAGGAGGAGGAGGAGGAGAAGAAAAGGAAACTTTTTTCTTTATAACCACAGAAGAATGACCTTACACAACCTATGGGGATGTAGCATTTTGGGTCCCCATCACCCAGTTCACACCTTCAAAAAGCTGGCCAGGTAATAATGCTCAGTATATATAACAATGAGAAGATGACTTTCTTCTCTAAGGAGTCCGTTTTCTAGACCAGACACTGAGTCAGGGTGGGCAGCCACCCATGAGCTCGGGCTGCCCTTGCCCTGTTACCCAGTGTCCACTCATTCGCACACTGTTCTCCATCACAGCCCAGACAAAAGCAGTTGACTTACGTTTGGTTTTCCAAGATAAGTTTCTCTTCTCAAGTGACAGGAGTGGACTCTACAAAGCACCTAGAAGGGCAGTATGGGATTGTTTACTCTCTTTTTCACCCCAAGGAGCATGAAAAAAAAAATCCTATTGTAATATCAGTGATGGAAGCAGAGGGGTGGTGTCTTAGTTAGGGTTTTACTGCTGTGAACAGACACCATGACCAATGCAAGTTTTATAAAAGACAACATTTAATTGGGGTTGACTTACAGGCTCAGAGGTTCAGTCCATTGTCATCAAGGCAGAAACATGGCAGCATCCAGGCAGGCATGGTACAGGAGGAGCTGAGAGTTCTACATCTTCATCTGAAGGCTGCTAGTAGAAGACTGACTTCCAGGCAACTAGGGTGAAGGTCTTAAGCCCACACCCACAGTGACACACCTACTCCAACAAGGCCACACCTCCTAATAGTGCCACTCCCTGGGAAAAGCATATACAAACCATAACAGGTGGTTTGGGCCAGCTCAGTGGGTCAGTGCACCACTGGGGACAAAACAGCACGCCGATTCTTTGCTGCTAGCCATGAGCATTGTGGGACTGTAGTGGGAGCCATGCTGTGGTGACCCTGGAGGGCTTCGTGAGGTCCCATTTCACCTGTCTCACCCCACTGGGTTCAGTGGTTCACTATAGTTACATGGGACGTTGTGTGGTTGGTTCTCTGTGTAGATTCTACGTCCTCAGACTCAATGACCTGTACTGACCATGTAGCTTTGATTATTCCCCTAACAATTCAGTGCGACACCTATTTACCTAGCACTTATTTTGTTAGGTGGTCTAGCGATGGTTTAAGTCGATAATAGGAGGATGTGTGTAGGTTATATGCAAGCACTGCACTGTTGTATGTAAGGTAGTCGGGCATCCATGGATTTGGGGATCTATTCCCATGTACGCACAGGGATGAGCTTTAACTCGGCTCACGGTCTTTTCTTTTTATTAGATATATTCTTAATTTACATTTCGGATGTTGTCTCCTTTCCTGGTCCCCCTCCCAAAAAATCCCCTAATCCATCCCCCAACCCCTGATCACCAATCCACCCACTCCCACTTCCCTGTCCTGGCATTCCCCTACACTGGGGCATCTAGTCTTCTCAGGACCAAGGGCCTCTCCTCCCTTTGATGTCTAACAAGGCCATCCTCTGCTACATATGCAGCTGGAGGCATGGGTCCCTCCATGTGTACTCTTTGGTTGTTGGTTTAGTCCCTGGGAGCTCTGGGGGTACTGGATGGCTCATATTGTTGTTCCTCCTATGGCACTGCACCGTCTTTCAAGCGATGGCCTAGTGACTTTCCCTTGTCAAATAAAGCAGTGGTTTAAAGAACATAAAATAAAATAAAATAAAATAAAATAAAATAAAATAAAATAAAATAAAATAAAATAATAAAGCAGCAAAACAAGAAGCTTCATCAACAGCACAGTGCATAAAGTTCCCATCTTGTTCCTGCACAGAACTGGTGCATCTAGAATTCTCTGCAGAAAACTCAAGCTCTGGGTAGAGACTGAAACTTCTGGCTTTCTAAGTATTAAAAACAACTGTGCGTTTCTATTGTGACATCCTCAAAGCCTGTCTTGTCTGCATAGGCGGACTTGCTCATAGGTTCAGACTGGCCTGATAGCCAGACAGAAAGCTACAAGTCAGAAGTGGGACCCTCACAGTGCCTGACGTAGGCATAGGCGGAGTCAGGCTAATCTCCTTCTGGCTAATTCATGGAATTCCAGGGATACGATGCCTCAGCCTCAACCCGAGTGGAATGTCTTGGTTTCCTTTGCTTGCATTCAGAAGTGCGAGACTGCCCACCTGTCTGAGTCCGTGGACTTTCTCCGCCTCTGAGCTCTGGATGTTCCAAGAGGCCCTCAAAGTTCTGTGGAGATCTCTGAACCTAGTGCTGGAGAAAACTCAGTGAACTTATTAAATTAACTCACCCCACTCCCCTTTTTGAGACACAGTCTTGTGGCATAATCCCGGCTACTGTGGAATTCATGTAGACCAGGCTGGCCTCAAGCTCATGCTGGTCCCAGCCTCTTGCTTGCCCGTCTGTACTTGGGCACAGGGAGGGTACACACACCCCCAGCTTAGTCTCCTGACCCCCTGATTCTGGCCACTGTGGAGGCATAGGGAGAGTGCCCCATTTCTCGGGAGTTATTACACATTTATGAATTGTTATTGTAAGAGTGTCACCAAGAACAACTACACCAGGAGGGCCAAGAACTATCGTAGGATCGCATTCCCTAGAAATCAAAATCCAGGTCCCGAATTTCACACGGAAGGAAAATATTGACAGAGCACGTCAGCCTCATGTGTTCTTACACAGGAACCTTCGCTTTTTCCATGTTTCCTTTGAGTATAATTTCCATCATTTCTGAATTGTTAACTTGCAAAAAGTAAACATCGCAGAGCTGGAGCCGAGGCTCAGTGGTAAGAGTATTTTCCTAGCATAGGCCAACCTCTAGATTGGATTTTTCAGCACTGAAGAAAAACAATTAACATTGTAAAAAGTTTTATGTGGTTGATGTTGGGAGGAGGGCAGCACTTGTTTTAAAAGTTCCTTTTCAGTGTTGGAATAGGTAAAACTTACTATCTAGAACCATGTTTTTAAAATCTGTGCCTTCGTGAGTCTTAGAGTATATTTGCCTAACAATGGAAAATATGTATATATTTCAACCAGGAAAGTTTATATATCGGGTTGGGGGTGTGTCTTAGTTGGATGGACCAGACTGGATATGCCCAGGGTGGTCTGGCGCTATGTAGCTCAGGTGCTGGGGTGCTTGCCTATCACGCACGGAGCCCCAAGTTTGGTCCCCAGCATCCCAAAGTCAGCTTCGGTGATACCCGCCTATAATTGTGGCAGTCAGGTGGCAGAGACAGGAGGAGCAGAAATACTCAGGGTCCTCCTTTGTCATTCCCAGGTCAAGGCCAGCCTAAGTTATATGAAACCCAGTCTCAACAAAATAAGGTGGGAGCCAGGAAGAAAATTTACATGTAAGGCTGGTTTAAAAGAATTCAGCTGGGGCTGGAGAGATGGCTCAACGATTAAGAGCTCTTGACTGCTCTTCCAGAGGTCCTGAGTTCAATTCCCAGCAAACACTTGGTGGCTCACAACCATCTGCAATGGGCATCCGATGCACACTTCTGGGCTGTCTGAAGACAGCTACAGTGTACTCCGATACATGAAATAAAGAAATAAATCTTTAAAAAAAAAAGACTTCAGCTATGTGCTGGATGGTTATAGTAAGACTGTATCTCCTCCACTACCATTTCTTAAAACCATTTGAGACATCCCTCAATGCATGTCCACAGTGAGAGGTTTATCACTGCAGGCAGTTAGTGATGTGTGACTTTCCAGAGCCCTTTACAAAGTTGCTGAATTTGTTTTTGTTTTTTTCTTTTCTTTTTCTCTTTCATTGTTTCCCTCTGATGTGGCCATTGTGTTGACAACCTACTGTGTCTCCGCTATTGAATTTTTTTCTTTTCACCGTGAAGAAAGCCTCCCAAGGTAAGTGCTGGCGTGGACCTGGGCATCAGCACTGAGTTAGTACACCGCCATTATGATCCCAATTCATCACCGGAATCTGTGGGTGGTTCCTGGCCACCGAGGAACTAAGACTAGCATTCTGATTTAAACTTTAAGCCTGAGTCAACAGCTCGTGTTGGCACTGGTGTCAGAGCAGCATGCTGCTTACCCTATGTTGGCGATGTTCTTATCCATTGTTACAGTCTCAGAAGATGTTTGGCTCTGTAGACCTGCATGCCAGGAGTGGTTCTGGCCTGTTGATCTCTGAAGGGAGTTTAGCAAGAAGAAACAGGGGCTGGCTCGTGGCCTAAGAGTGGAATAGCTGTGGTGGTTGGCATAGCTGTGCTGGCTTGTTATGTCGACTCGGCACAAGCTAGAGTCATTTGGGAAGAGGGACTCTCAACTGAGAAAGTGCCCCCATCAGACTGGCATGAAGGCAAGTCCATAGGACATTTTGTTACTTCATCATTGATATGGGAAGGCCCAGCTTGTTGCAGGTGGTACCCCCTTTGAGTTGCTGGTCCTGGGGTCTATAAGAAAGCAAGCTTAGCAAACCATGAGAGCAAGCCAAGAGGCAGCACCCCTCCATGGCCTCTGCATCTGCTCCTGCCTCAGGTTCTTACACCTTTCCTTCCCTGGATCATAGACTTCAAGAGCTGAAACAAACCCCTTCCTTCCCATGTTGCTTTTGATCATAGTGTTTTACAGCAGCACTGACTAAGACAGTGGTCTTTCTAGAAAGCAGAAGAATAAAAACAGGTCCTCAGGAATAACATTTGGTAACTAGTTACAAACTATCCGTCTGTCTTGCCAAGAAGAATTAAAATCTTTGGGAAGGTTTTCCACACATTCAGATAGACCATCCATACTGATTCTGTATGTTGGGTCAGAGCTCTTGGCCGATTACAGTGACGGCTAGTTAGAGCTGTCCCCGCTTCCTTTGGCAACTTTTGATGACATTTTTACTGATGGAAACCCCAGAGGTTCAAGTATAAATGGCGTAGTCATGAGAAGGTATTTAAGTGACCGGCCCTGAATAAATGGAAGTGGATTTATTAGAGAGATGTTTAGTACCACAAGTCACTAGAAAAGTGACCAACCCTGGGTAATGACACTGATTACAGCCCATGCTATCTAAGATAGAATGAGGGCAAACTCCTCCACATGGTCAGAGTCTAGGACACATGAGAACATGGGAGAAGAGACAGGCTTGCTTCCCCTGGGGCTATGAAGAAAGCTCTAACGTAGCTCTTGGATTACAGAAAACTGATCAAATGTTATTTCGTGCCTTATATTTATTGAAAGCATCATTCATATTGTCTTTGGCATCAAGAGTCTGATCTCCAGCAAGGAAGGCATGCACTGAATAAACAATAGGAGGTGTCTCAAGGAAGAGGCTCGTGTTTCTGAAGCCGGCTGAGCGGGGCGGCCTGGTCAGATCTGGAGGTCCCCGACAGTTGTCCCTGAGTAATTGCTGAGGTGATTATAATCCATGAAATCTACAGTTTTGAAGGTTTTCTGCTCCAGGAGGATATATGTCCCTTTGGCTATCTGTATCTTTTCTTTGCTCCCAGAGGTTTCAAAATATATAGTCGTCCTGGTCTTAAGATAACCTTATTTCCCACAAAGAAAGCCCATGCGTCTTTGGGACCGATCTTCCTGTGGCTGCTCAGAGGAAGATACACATGGAAGTTGACAAGGCACAAGGACATTTTTAACAACCACCGCTACTTTTTACGCGCTACATTCTGGTGGGTAGTGGAATGCTGAAGATCATTTCTGAGAATGGCCCTGAAATTCTCAAAAGTAATGTTAAGTCATCACGTTAAAAATATATAACATTAAAATACTTAACAGATTGGCCTGAAACTAAGAAAGTGATGAAACAGAGTAAAATATATGAAAGACCCAGAAGTAGACTCAGGGACGACTGTATGTGTTGAAAATAAGTGGGAAAAACAAAGGCGCTGTTAATGCTTTGTAAGATGATGAGATTTGGGCATCAGTGACCAGAGGCCTCAGGGCAGATGGGGTGATTCACCTTAACAAATTATTAAGTAAGAACAACTTTATATGAGGTAGACTTAGTCTCCATGTGGTGATAGTAGTGAGCTGAATGTGTGTGTGTGATATGAAATAAGTTGTGCTGGGACCATCGGATATTTAGATATATGACATGACATTCATAGGACGGGAAGTTCCCATTCCAACCTTGCTGTCAGAGATGACATACCGGGGGATCACGGTCGCCTCCGACAAGTTCAACTGAAAAACTTAAAGCCTGTGCTTGTGATGCAGACTGAAGTTCAAACCCCAGGACCCACTTATGTGGTGGAAAGAGAAACTAGACTCCCAAAAATCTGTCCTCTGACTCCCACAGGCAAATACTGTCATCAATGTACCCAACCCAGATGTATGTATGTATGTATGTATGTATGTATGGATCGATGGGTGGGTGGATGGATGGACAGATGGACGGATAGACAGATAGACAGAGAGAGAGAGAGAGAGAGAGAGAGAGAGAGAGAGAGAGACAGATAGGTAGATGATAGATAGATGGTTATGGTTATAGATTTTTAAGCCTGTGCTTGAAGGAGCTGGAGATACATCAGGGTTAGTGAGGAATAGATTAATAGACCAAGGCTCAAAGGACCCGAGAAATGTGGAGAGACAAATCTAATGTTTAGTGTGTAACACTCAGGTACAAACAGCTCCGAGGCAGAACAAGGTTGCTGGCAGCTTCGTGGGCAGGCCGAGGTGCAGGGGCCCCTTTACGTCCTTGCTAAACTCCCGGTACTGTAGTCCGGGCAGTGCGTTGAGACCAGGCCGTGGGTGGCAGGTAAAGGTAAAACGAAGGAGAGCCAGCTGTCAGGCGGGGCCTGTCAGGTCTAAAGTCACAGTGTTACAGTGTGCTGGCACTTTCCTGAAATCCCAACACTCAGGGCAGAGGCAGGCCAACCTGGGCTACATAGTGAGACCCATGACTCGGTAGGACAAAACATGTCAGCACTCAGGGAGCAGGGGCAGGAGAATCTATAAATGCAGAGCTACCCAGGTCTACAGAGCAAGTCCAGACCAGCCAGAGCTACCTGGTGAGAGCCTGACTTAGAAACAAAGGAATGAACAGAAACCAGTAACTGAAACAAATGTCCACTTCCCAGTCCAGGGTGGCTCAGGGACTAAAGTTGTAATAAAGCAGTCCCAGGACTCAGGTGCCTGGGTGCCACAGGAAGAGGGTGTGATTCTACGTCTCTAAGGATCCCACAGCCATCTTTAAAAACAGCGTCTAACAGTGAGGGTGTGTCTCAGTGGCAGAGTACTAATCTGGTGTGCACAAGGTCCCAGGTTCAATCCTTAGCAATATAAAACAGAGCAAAAGCGCAAAGTGAAACACACATTCAGAGGTAAAGAAGGTAAATACAAGTAAGAACGTAGATCCAAAGATGCTTCTGATGTTAAAGCGTCAGGGCCAAACCTTAAGCACACTTGTTATGTATAAGGAGATTTAAAAAAAAGAAAAAGTCAGATTGGACAATGTTAGCAAGAAGTGGATATTACATAACTCAAGGAACCAATAACCCGTTCAGGGTTCTCAGTCTGAAATTGTTAGTTTAGTGTTAAGATTCTGTAGCAGGTTAGATCAAGCTGTGACCATGGGCAGGTAGATAATATTAAGATGAGATTCGAAAGAGACAAACAACTGAAGATCCACATCTTTTAAAAAAATAAGTAAACTCAGACCTTCCATTCTTCAGAAAAATCAATGTTAACTGCAACTCTGGGATGCTTTCAGGAGGTAACGGGAGGAGGTGGCCATGGCTCTCTGACGACCTTTCACGGGAGAAGCTGAAAGCCAGACATAAGAGAAATTGACTCGGTGCAGTTGTAAAATGTCTCCTCTGCTAGGGACTGCATTAACTGTAAAGACAAGCGGTATGCTGGGACAAATATTTAGAAAACACCCAAGAAAGGATTTGTATCCAAATTATACCAAGATCCCTCAAATCCAGAGAAAGAAAGAAAAAAAAAGACCTCAACTTAAAACTGGACAAAAATATCTGAATAGACATTTCTCCAAAGAGGATGCACAGGTGTCTGATATGTAAATAAATAAGCTAATAAAGGCACAATCATGTCATTAGAAAATATACACTAGGGGCTTGAAAAATGGCTCAGTGGTTAAGAGCACCAACTGTTCTTCCAGAGGTCCTGAGTTTAACTCCCAGTAACCACATGGCGGCTTACAACCATCTATAATGGTATCCAGTGCCCTCTTCAGGTGTGTCTGAAGACAGCTACAGTGTACTCACATCAAATAAATAAATAAGCAAGCAAGCCTCAACATCAGCATTAAAAGAAACTTAAAAGAAAAAAAAGAAAATCCACATTAAAACGATGAGATAGCACCACACACTATAGGATGCCTAAAGTCTCCAAATCTCACAAAAATCAAAGCGAAGGCTGTGCAGCAGCAGAACTCCTCTGTCACTGTCCAAATGAGGCAGAGGGTGCAAGCATCTGGGAGACAGCCCCAGCTTCTGAAGAACCTAATTATATTCCTACCACATGACCCAGCGATGGAGCTTCTAGGTATTTCCCCAAGCCAGCTGAAAGTTCAGATCTACTGTCCGCAAGTATCTGTGGCGGTTTGATTCACGATGGCCGCATACTGGAGCTGCGATGACTCCCAGTAGGAGAGTGGTTAAGGAATCCTGGTATAATCTTTGATACAGTATCATTCAAGGATAAAGAGAAAGGAGCGACCCACACCCACAAAAGGCACAGGGAACCTTCGGTGCATATTAATAAGTAGAAAAGGCCAGCCTGAGAAGGTTAGGCGCTGGCCTCTGAGATCCCCTTATCAATCCATGGTGTTCAGGAGTAGGTGAAAGTTCATGCCAGGAGAAAATAGTATCCACAGCTCTCCAATATACTCAGCAGAGCAAGGAAAGACAGACAAGTCAGCTGGAGCAGGGCGTGCCCCCTTGCTGATGGACAGAGGCATAGACAGAGAAGGAGCCCCCAAGCATAAGTTGGTTTGTAGCTTATCTTTTGGATTTGTCTGTCTGGTAAGCTTTTATAAGTTCTGAATGGAGAAGCATCCGTCTCAGACACGGCCCACCTGCCTGCCTTTTAGTCATCTGCCCTGACGAACACGCTGCGGCACTTGTGGGAGCAAGGTGTGTTTCTCTCAAGACCGACCGATGGCGCTTTAGGCAAACATGGAGACACTGGTTTATACACCAGTAGATTAAGAAAGACTTTGTTTTACAAGCGTCAAAGTATGAGAGGTGTGTCTGTCTCTCATAGTGCAAAGGTAGTATTGCGATTGCCTCTTGGTTGAGCCATCTTTCGATAAGCTGGAATTTGGCGGGTACTGGTATACAAAGAAAAGAAGGGTGGTTCTGTTCACTGTGCTTTATTGCACAAGATAATAAGAAGGAGGCTTTTGGGAAGAAATAAAAATATCTGCTAATCATTTTGTTTTGGTCATGTCTGCTTTTAGTCAGTTTGCTCATTGTAAATGTATGAGCAAACGATACCTTATAATGTCCTGTATAATTTATTTAATATTTTAATCTTGTGAATTAAATTGATTTTCGGTTTTTAAGAACATTGTGAAGAGGCTCTAACGCAGGGCTTCAGACATGCGAGGCAAGCGCTGTAGCGGGGAGCTGCGCCCTGCCCAAGTAGTTAGTTCTCAAAGCCCACATTGTGTAAAGGGGCTCGCTGATGACCAGGTTCAGCGGCGTGTGCACATAATTCCAGTACTTGGGAGTTCATGGCAGGAGATCCTGAGTTTGACCCTGACTCCCCAAACAAAGTCATGTTGCTTAGCACACCGAAAGCTGGTTTTATACACATTTCTCGGGAAGATGAGAACCTGTACAGCTCTGTCATCCGAGGCTTGGGTTTGGTCCGTCTGGCCTTTGCTTCTGTGGTGGTCTGCTGCTGCCTCCTCTGCCTTGCTGAGATAAAGTATTGGGCCAGGCTTCTGAGCCTGTGCTCTGTGGCTCCCGGGGCTCGGGCTGTGTAGTAAGTATTAAACACACAGTGGATTTCTAAGGTCTCAGACAAGGGTGAGAGGGAAAAACTGTAGCACAAATATTTTGTGCTATACTAAAGAAAAATTTTGTATATACTAGATTAATTAAAATACGTTACTAAAACAAATTTGTCTTCCTTTTGCATATGAATATGTCCCAAAGACAGTTTAAATTACGTACGACATCTGGGGCTCCCATTGACATCCGGGGCTCCCATTGACGCTGTGCTGGACGGCACCGAAGAGATACATCGCTTTGACGTTACATTTCAGCCACAAGCACCTGCTCTTAGCTTTCGCTGGTCTCCTCCTCCCTTGTGTCTGGGGCTTGGCCTTCTGCTGTCAGGTCGCAATGGCACCTACCCTTCCCCATCTACCTCTGTTCCTCAGTCTCTGCTCCCGGGAACTCAGTGTGGCGTGGATGCTCAGACCTGCACGCTGTTTTAAGTTGCAGTGGCCTCTCCTGCCTACCATCTGCCACCCCTTCAGTCTTCCTCACAGAAAAGAAAGCTCGGGGTTGAACAGGGACCCTCAGGATGGCATGTGTGCACGGGTAAAGTCTCCAGAGGCAGAGCGTTGGGGTAGGACTCGTGATGAGCATAGAGGCATAAAAAAGGAAACAATTGATGTGTTAGGAAGTAGTGGGGGCTGGGAGGGAGACTCAGTGGAGAGCCCCTGTCTGGTGTGCATGGGTCCCAGGGTTCCATCCCCAGTGCTGGGGGTGGGGGGTGGGGAGAACCGAACCCTTTGAGTGTTAAAAACCAAGAGAAATGGTAGCTTATAGAGAACCTACAGTCAGGTCTCAGTCTCGTAGGTCGAAAAGATTATTTGGGATTTTCATGTATTCAGGTCGCATAAGCAGTAGCGTGCGTGCAGGAAATCGACCTGGCTGCAGATTCGAGATACATCAGTGAGTGGAGGACACGGGGTAGACAGCAGGGCTGGCCTGTCGCACTGGAGCTGCCGTGTGCTGCCTGAGTCTGGAGGATCCGCCTCCATCTGGGACTTGCTCGTCTGTGGCTCACGATCCCCCTGCTCCTCAGAACCTGCCTATAGTCACGCTTTGCTCGGACACACGTAGCCAGTGATGTGGCCAACCCGTTCTCAGGATGAGAAATTACAGCTCTTCCGCAGGTCCGACAGCTCACAGGCCAACGTGGGAACACCCAACCCTCTCAGGGAGGGCGGGGAGCTGTTTGGAACAGCAGCACAATTCCATCATACTCTGCCATTCTAATGCCTTTTATTTATTTATTTCCGAAAGACCTTCAGGAACACAACACCGTGTACTTTCGTCCTGCCCTCTCTTTAGACTGTTCACCCCTCACCCGTTTTGTGCCTGGCTTCATTCAGAGTCAGTTATTCTCACCGTGTTCTGTGCCCAAGGATGCCCACAGATACAGATGGTGGGGTATGGGGTTGCACACCTCTCAGCCCCCAAAGAGAAAATCATTATCCCCCAACCCTCAGCCATGGTCCCGCGTGCTACCCAGAACAGTCAAAGCTGTCTGGACCGGGGGACGCATCTAGAGTCCTCAGGCATCCCCAGCAGAGTGCTAGCCCTCTCCACCCTTTCCTGTGTCTGCAACCACTGGGCTGCCCTGGGTCCGTAGCGTCTGAGACCCGGTCCTGGAAGCCAGCTAGTTTCCTCTTCTCTCTGGCATATACACTGGGCTTTATCCTATAGGGTGCCGGAAGCACAGAAGGCGAGCTCTCTGGGACCCGGTCTAAATACCTCCCGTGGAGATTGGTGTCAGGGTGAGCTTAAGTCTTCCTCCTGTGATTGGCAGCATTGTCAAGATGGCGGGGAGGCTGCAAACTGCCGGCTCAGACGCTCACAGCTTCCACCAGTGTTTATTAGAGGAACAGCCCATGTCTAGAAATACCCACATTGCCTTTCTGAATGCACTGTGGGAGAAGTTTGATCTTTACTTCTTAATTAATGAGAGAACCAACATAGATTACCTTTAGACAGAGGATGTGGCACCTCTACCCCACTCTACCCCACCCTCAGCGGCCAGTGAAGTGGATGCCGGGAGAGACTGATAAAGATGCATACATGAACTGAACTGAACAGAGTATTCGGAAGGGTCAGGCTTGAGCTCCCGCTTCACTGAGTAGGCACCACTGGTTTACACACACCCGGTGTTGAGCGGAAGCCCTGGGTTGCTGTTAAAGTCTTGGTACAGGGATCCTATTTTCAAATTTTCTTTTTAATTGGTGACAATATGAATGAGTTCCTGAGAGAGAGAGAGAGACCCTTCCCTCTTCCCTCTTAGAACGCTGAGTCCCCGTCTAAGGAACTTTCCAGAAGTGTAGATATGATGAGGTCTCTGAGCTCGGGGCAGTGCCGTATTCCTCGTGGCTGCTGCAGGTGCTGCTAGCTGCTTTCAGTCGTCAGCCAGGCAGGGCTGCCTGCGGAACCTGAGACATGGTTTGGTGTGTAGTTACAAGCCTGTGTGAAAGAAATGATTAATTACGCTGTGAAAAGACAGCGTTGACTTGACAGACTTTTAAACAGGAAGGGAGGTCTGTCAGCAGAGCTGACTGGTAAGGCTGGCGGCTCTGGCATTCCTCTCCCTGGCCTGTGGCAGCTGTGTTCAGGCACAGAGTGACGTTTGCGTTGGCCCAGGGACATGTACAAACAGTAGCAGTGAGGACAGACCGGCTCAAACAGGCTCCTGTGCAGTTGCAGTCTGGGATGTAAGTGAGGTTTAACTTAAAATAATTGATATAATAATAACAATAATAATAATAATAATAATAATAATAATACAACTAGCACATATTGTAACATAGTGATGGGAGTTGTTTTATAATAATTCTGATGGTAGGAGAGAGGAAAGTGAGGGAGGTATTGAAAATGTCCACACGGAATGGAATATAGAGCGTCCCTTGTCTTTTGGTGTGACAGTTTCGTAACTCCATGTGGTGATGTGGAGGCAGACCAGAAACATCTGTCTTATAGTCAAAAAGTTACAAAGTTACAAAGCTAAAAAAAAGTAAAAGAAAAGAAAGACAAAACTGAACCCCAGTGAGCCTGTGTTCCAGCAACTGGAGACATGGAGGCTTGCGGAGTGATTTGGGCACAGATTGCAGACAGTGCGGGATGAACTGAATGGCAGCTGGGTCTCCAGATGTGAACACGGGGTTCTTAGACCCAAGAGGCCGTGAAGCTAAGGTGGAAGGAAGAGACTATTCCCTCACACAAGGCAGAGGGGCTCCACATGGAGCCGACTTTTTAAGCATTCTAGGTTTGGGAGCTAGGGGGTCACGTGGTTTGCACTAGTGCTAGGGAGTCACCTGGTTTGCACAAGTGCTAGGGAGTCACGTGGTTTGCACTAGTGCTAGGGAGTCACGCGGTTTGCACTGGTGCTAGGGAGTCATGCGGTTTGCACTGGTGCTAGGGAGTCACGTGGTTTGCACTAGTGCTAGGGAGTCACGCGGTTTGCACAAGTGCTAGGGAGTCACATGGTTTGCACTAGTGCTAGGGAGTCACGCGGTTTGCACAAGTGCTAGGGAGTCACGTGGTTTGCACTAGTGCTTTCTGTACGGAGCAGCAACACTTCTGCACATGAACTTAAAAAAAAATGACTTTATATTTAGTGCGTATATTTAACTCAGTGAATCCGAGCCCTTGCCTGCCTGGTAAGGAAGGAACAAGTGGGCACAGATCCTAGACCAGGGAGGCTCCCTGTGAGGTGAGGGCGTGAAGCAGGGACCTCAGTGCCTGGTCCATAGTCAGCATGCTACATGCTGTGTCTGTGTAGAGACCAGTCCGTGCACAGACGATGCTGACGGTGACATCAGTGGCTGCTGTGTCCTGTCCCGTGCCTAGCATTCCGTCAGCAGCCATTTTGCTGGTAGTCACTGAGAATTGGAGGGACAGAGCTACTGACTTGAAAAACCCAGGGAAGAGAAGATTCAGTGCTGCAGGGCAGAAGTGTCCAGTCCTGAGCAGAACACACAGATGAATAAGGAAAAGTGCACTATTCAGCAAAGAAGGGAGAATTGGCAAATTCGTAAACACAAGAATTCTGTCTACAGGGAAATGTGAGTCTTGTCTCTCCTCCACTGGAAGTGAAAAGGGTCTTCACCGCATGAGGCCTTTACCCGAGCCCAGTCATGCTGTCATTTTAAGTGGCCATTATATGTGAATACACAGATTCACAAGATTGTCGAATTAAGAAAGAAGTCATTATCTTAGTCAGGGCTACTGTTTGCCGTGATGAAACACCAGGACCAAAAGCAACTTGGGGAGGAAAGGTTTATTCGGCTGACACTTCCACAGCACAGTTCATCTCTGAAGGAAGTCGAGGCAGGAACTCAACAGGGCAGGAGCCCGGAGGCAGGAGCTGGTGCAGAGGCCGTGGAGGGGTGCTGCTGACTGGCTTGCTCCTCATGGCTTGCTTGGCCTGCCTTCTTATAGAACCCAGGACCACCAGCCCAGGGATGGCCCCACCCACAGTGAGCTGGGCCCTCCCCCATCAGTCACTCACTGGGAAGATACCCCACAGGCTTGCCCCAGCTCGATCTTGGGACATTTTCTTAACTGAGGTTCCCTCTTCTTGAGCTGTGTCTAGCCTGCACATTCCCCAAGAAGCTGTTGTTGACTAAAAATGTAAAAAATTTTTTTTGTTTGATGAATCATACAGCATGAGAGCAAAGCCCTTGACCTCTTAATAAATAAGAATACACCAAAACAAAGGGAACCGAGCGTGGAGCTGGGCGTCTACACGTGCACACATGCAATTAGGCGGCACGGAGAGAGAGTCATGGGAAGTGCTCTTAAGCTGCTGAGGAGTCCAGGGCTGAAGCAGCTTGCTGCCAAGCTTGGTGCTGTGAGTGTTAGACCTGGGAACCAGGTCTTTACCTAAAGGGCAACACTGACCCTACAAGATGTTCTCTGGTCTCCATCTGTGTGCTGAATCCTACATGCGACTGTGTACACATATCATACATACATCATCATCATCATCAACATAATCAACATCAACATCAACATCATCATCAACATCATCATCATCATCTACTCAGAAAATTTTAAAAGTATCCTCAGTAAAGGTTTCATAGAGGAGGGACATTTAAGATAACATTGAAAATGTTAAAGGAAAATTGAAACAGGCTTAGACTCAGTTTGCAAACATGGATATTGGTTTTCCAAGTTTTCCCCCACGTACAATTAAATTGTTGTGCCATAATACGCTATATATAACCTTTTCCTCCTAGGGAAGGGACAAACAGGCATATTAAAACTAATTCTAAAACAATATATGCATTTTTAAGGAATAATTATTTCCTGTCTTGTCCATTTCTGGGAGAATGGAGTCATATCCCAAAGGTGAGGCTGGTCTTGAACTACTGATCCACTTGCCACAAGCTCAGAGTGCTGGGGATTCGGGAGTGCACCGCTCCGCCCAGCTGTTTGATATTTTTAACTAGATTTATGCAACTACAGGACAGAAAATATAACTGACAAGGTTCTGGTTCTCAAACTGAGAGTAACAGGCAGGTCTGTATGGATGGTTTCCTGAGGTAAATACCTCATGGTTGGAGACCTTAGTGAAGGCACAGAACTAGACAGGATCGAAGAAGGCCACAGAGGGGCCAGAGAGGTGGCTCGGCTCACAAGCACTTCCTACTACTGTTGCAGAAGACACAGGTTCTGAGTTGAGTTTCCAGCACCCACATCAGGCGCTGCCTGTAATTCCAGAGGGGAATCAGATGCCCCTTCTGACCTCTGCGGGTACTGCATGCACATGGCAAAAAACTCATGCATGTATAAAAGTGGTATTACTTTTCATGCATGTATAAAAAGTATTAATCTTTTTATTTATTTATTTTTAAGAGGAGGGAAATGAAGAAAGCTTCAGAATCCATACGGTTGACATGTCTTCACATCTGGCCTGTGTTACTTTGTTGAGCTGGGGTCTTGGTCTCTGTGTAGCTCAGGCTAGCCTCAAATTCTTGACCCTCCTACCTCAGCCTCGTGCTGTGATTCCAGCTCTGTACCACCATATCTGGCAACTGTTCTTTTATGGATTGGAAAAATGGCTGCAGACCACATTTCTCAGAACTCTGGCGCCTCCTGCTTCTCCTCGGAACATGCGGGATACTTCTTCGGGGTTTTTGTGTTGTTTTGTTTTCTGTTTGTTTGGTTTTTAAAAACAAAAAAAACAGAAAAACAACAACAACAAAAAAAACACAATTGAATTTTGCTGAAATGCCACCAGAGATCACGCTTCTCAGTAAGCAGGGAGTTTGCACCGCGCGCTGCTCACAAACCCTGGAGCCTCCTTAATTCAGGATCTATGTCACCCAGTGAGCTCATCTTATTAAAAACAGCCTCCGCCGCCTCGCCGTGCGCTCAGCGGCTCACAGAAATGCAGAGCTAACGTTTTTTGAAGGGGCCAATGGAGCTGGAGCAGATGTCCAGCAAGCTGTGAGGAATTCGGTGCTAGCGTGGGTCTCACACATGTCGGGCTAAGAAAAGAGGGTGGGATTTTGCTGAAGACAATAGGTTTGTGAGTTTATAAATAACTTAAGAATGTCTGTACATCTGGCTCTAGTTAGAAAGGTGTGAATTCCTGGTGTTAGTTGTCATTGACGAAATAGATGGCTTAGGCTTAGTCCTCTTTGTGTCTGTCTGTCTGTCTGTCTGTCTCTCTCTCGTTCTGTTTGTTTGTTGTTGAGGTTGTCACTTAGAAGCATCCCATGCTGGCCCAGAACTTACTATGTAGCCCACACCGGCATCAGACTTGTGGCAGTCCTCCTGCCTCAGCCTCCCAAGTGCTGAGATCCCAGATTCGAGCTACCACCCCCAGCCTCCATCTTTATGCATTTGCTCGGCTGTGCGCAGGCTTCGGTGCCTTCCATCAGCGACTTTGCAGGGACGCCACAGCAGCTTCGCAGTGAGCCCTGGAGTAGCCGCCAGGGACGCTAACGGAAGGAAGGGGCTAGTCCTGGGACAGCACAGGTCTCTAGTGTGATGGATGGCGTCATATTTAGTGAGGTGAGTCAGACTCCAGACTGCTTCCTGATAAATGTCTTCTGAAATAAAAGCCTGCACTCTGTATCTGGCTTGCCGGGGTCAGTATCCTAAGTGCCTAGGACAAACATTTACCACGGCTCAAGGAGGCGAGGTCTGTGCTTCGTAGAGCCCCAGTATCTTGTAATCCCTTCAGAGTCCCTTTATGCTTGCTAGCATTTTAATATTTGTCCAGAATTTAAGGGGGAGATATGGAAAATGATATTTTATGGCCTTTTTTTTTCTCCTGTTAGAAACAACTTCAAATTCTCTACTGTTAGAAATGATTGCAGGATGGGCGGGATGGCCAGAGGCAGGTGCAGGCTCCAGCTCTGGCTGGGTCTCATCCCATTGCGAGTAGTGAGTGGCCCTGTGCATAGAGACGGAAGGTGGGTGGCTCAGCATGCAAGACAGCAAACTGTTAAAAAATGGCCTGAGGGGCGGGAAATGCCCCTCTCTATTGGAACTGATAAAGAGACTCGTGATCATGAAGACAACAGTAGAGATAGTTGAATATTGGGAAAGAGCTCGTACTGACCATTTGCAGTAAGGTTGGCGGTTGACTTAGGTGAAGGACAAAAACAGAGATGTCCTAAGGATGAAAGAGAAGCACTACCTAGTTTCATGGAGGGGTGGGGAATCATAGAATCCCCGTTGCTGGAAGTGTTTTAAAACAACACAGGTTCCCCAGGGGCAGTGCTGAAGCTCATTCCGACCCAGAGGCAGAGGATTATCTGGATTGTACCTGTGCGGTCTTTTGAGTCACTGGAAGAACCCTCACAGGCAGTAAATGTTCTTTATTTCGTTGGCAGAAACTGTCGTCTCTGTAGCTGTTCCTTAGAAGGTTGCCGTTGGTGGGCGTGTCCGTATCAAACTTGAATCTGGAGTCAGTGGTCTTGAGTGATGCGTATTGCATGTGCCTGTGTGTTAGGATGAAACGATTGTACGCATGAGTTGGTCTTTCGTTTTTTTGTTTCTTGTGTGTGTGTGTGTGTGTGTGTGTGTGTGTGTGTGTGTTTGAGATGGGATGTGAGAAGGGGGGGAGAGGGAAGAGGGGATGAAGAGGAAGGAGAGAGGGGTGTGAGTTGTGGCATCTCTCCCTTATTCCTTGAGGGGGTCTTTCATAGAACCTAGAGCTAGAGTGGGAGCCCCTGAATCCCCCCACCTCAGCCCCCTTCCCTCGGCGCCGGGCTTGCAGGTACACACGCTCACATGGAGATTTTTTTTCGTGGGTTCTGGCCATTTGAACTCAGGTCCTCATGAGTGTGCGGCAAGCCCTCTTACCTCCTGAGCCCTCTCGCCAGCCCACGCTTAGAAGACTTGTTTTATAAAAAGTACCTGCTCCCTTGCAAAATCTCAGTGCCATGAATCACTCGATAAATAATTCCAAAGCAGTGAATATAAATATTTCAGGTTTCAAAGATAAATTAAATATGGCTCCTGCCTTCAGGGAACTTAGGATACAAGTGGAGATAAGACATTCATAAATCATACAGCTATGTCCAGCGTGCAGCCCGCAGGCTCATGCTGGCCAGGGTAGCCATGAATTCAACCCAACACATTTGTTGGTGTCACTGTATCAAAAGGATGGGCATTCCTGTGTCATGATTAGTAGATAAAGGAAAAAACTGGAATAGAAGCAGAGAGAGCGATGAAGTACTGTAGCGAGATATCAGAGAAAGGGAGAAAGCCCTTTGGTTGTATTCAAGCAGTGTTTTCGGGAAGAAAACATGTTAGCCTGGGCCTGCAGTATGAAGCATCTTGAAGGGTGGACGTAAAGAGCCAAATGAAAACAGAGTGGGTGTGCCCCTAGTCATTCCAAAAGGACACGCCCCACAGGGCCGGGGGTGGGGAGCAAGGGAGGCAGCGGGCAAGGGGTTCATGGTGGCCCATGTGTGCTGCCAGGCTGAGTTTGCTCAGAGCTGGTCCCTTGGTGTGGTGAAGCAGCGGAGGATTCCTGTGCAGGTGGAACAAAGCCTCCGCGGGCAGCTCCAGAGGCTGCAGAGGCATGGGCGCTGCCCCGCGTTTGCAGGCTCGAGTTATTTGTTAATAAGTATTCTCCAAAAATGAATTACCAGAATCGAGAAGGCCAGACATCTAGATGGCTGTTTCCTGGAGGACTTTCCAAAGCTTTCACGCCGGGAAACTCGAAACAGGGCAGTCGGCATGTGCAGTTTTCAGTGTGATGTCATCTCCCTCTGCGAGCCGTCTCGTGGAACTCCTGTTCCTTGGGACACGCTCTGGGGAGTGTTTTTCTGTGCGTTTGACAATGGCTTGAACACAGATGTAGCATTTGTCTGGGAAGAGCGTGGCTAGGTAGGAGCTCTTGTCTGGTCGGCATTCTGGAGCCGTGTGGAGGGAGGGTTAGCGCCTGAGTCAACGGCGATACTTAACCAGGGATTGTGTGTTGAAACGGCGAGGAAGAAGGGTACCCCAGGGCGTGAAGGGAGGTGACCTTCTCTGTTCAAGAGACCGGAGCATGGTAGATGGCTGGGAGAAAGAACTGGTGTAAAGGTATACCCACCTAATGCTGCTCGAGAAGGCGTGGGGAGGAAACCTAAGGTTTCAGTGCACACTATTAGACATGGGGAGGGGGATTCTTATTAAGTGTAGTTTTTGATAAACCGTCTGGTTCATGTGTCTGCCTGCTAGAATTCCAGATAAACAGTAGTTTTTATATGAGTTCGTTACTGTAGGACAGTTGCCCCCCCAACCACTCCCGTTTTCCCTACCATCCTCCCCTCGTCCTCACCAAACAGGGAACCCCGCCCGGCTAGCCTCTGGAGCTCATTCTTAAACTTCATATTTTGTTCTCCCGTCCAGGTGTTTGCCTTTGATTATTGCTTTTGGTCCATGGACGAATCGAACACGACGAAATATGCTGGTAAGTTGGCCGTTCCCGCCGGGCCTCCCGCCTCTCCCGTTGTGTCTGTTTTCTCTAATTATTCCGGAGTTTCGTTTTCCTGTGGTGCATCTCACACCCACGCTCTCGTCCTAGTGGGGTGGGTTTGCAAAGTCGGTGATCTGGTCCGCCATTTCCTCACCGAGCAGCCTTAGACTGGGTTTGAAGACCCCAACCAAGGGGCACGGGTAAGGTGCACACCTGTGTGTTCTTGCACCGAGGGAGCTGAGGCAAGAGGATTGCCTTGAGTTTAAGGCCGGTTTGAGGCAGAGCTACATAGTCAGTATTAGGCCAGGCAGTGCTAAGTAGCAAGGCTCCCTGTCCAATGCCACCAAAATTCCAAAACCCCGAACCTGCCGTTTGCTTCTTTTTTTTTTTTTTTTTTTTTTTTTTTTTTGGTTTTTCGAGACAGGGTTTCTCTGTGTAGCCCTGGCTGTCCTGGAACTCACTCTGTAGACCAGGCTGGCCTCGAACTCAGAAATCCGCCTGCCTCTGCCTCCGAGTGCTGGGATTACAGGCGTGCGCCACCACGCCCGGCTTGCCATCTGCTTCTTAAGGATGTCGTTTGGCCTCAGGGATGCTCCCAGGTCAAGCCTAAACTTTACAAATGCTGTAAAAACTCGGAGTCAAGACAGCATGGACTGGCTGCTGTTGCTAAGGGAGATATCATAAAGATGGCGCTGAAAGCGAGCATATAGATAAGTCCAAACGGGGAAAACGGTAAGTATTGAGGTGAGGTGTAGGTTAAGCCACCTGATTCAGTCATTCCAGAGTGCAGTCATATATTAAAAATGTGTACGTAACACACAAATACAAGTTTTACTTATAATCTAAGAAAAGCTTAAGCATGTAAGAGGAACATCAGAGATGCGCAGACCTGAAGTGTCATGGAGCCTGGGCAAGCCCGTGGACCTTGGTGTCAGGTCTGGGTTATATAAATCCTAGGAGCCTGCTTTGGCTCTTTGGGATAAGAGCTTACCGTCTCTGCGCTTCATCACGCTTCCTGTACAATGGGACAGGCAGCTCCTGTGGACCTACGCCGTTGGCTGTCCTGTGGGCTGTCTAGGGACCACAGTGCTGACTGGTGGAAGGTGCTCGGTTTGAGTCTCTTGTAGGGAGGGGCTGGGTACAGTGCTAGCAGGGGGCCTGTGCAGAGAACCCAGGGATGGCAGGAGAGCCTCGCAGCCAGGCTAAGAAGTAGAGATCAGTGGGGTGGAAACTGCAAGCTGTTGGCACGGGCTGCTGAAGACAGTGTGTAGGAGAGACCGACTTCTTCTGTGTCCGCCACATGTCTTCCATTCCTGCCCACAGGACACCACGGTAGCTTGTCGCAGTGTAGCACACAGGGCCCGAAGACTTTCTTTTCAGCCAAGTACAACTTCATCGGATCCAGATGATAAGAGATCTGTGGGATTTAGGATCTGATAAACACTGTGATCAGAACCATAAATAGATTATAATGGTTTTTAATGTGCTGATAGCCTAACGTTGGCACAATTTTTGGCTGCATGATCAATTCAAATAAGTTTCAGTTAACCTTGAAATAAGGTCTCTTGCCGACCGGTGGTGGCACACGCCTTAATCCCAGCACTTGGGAGGCAGAGGCAGGCGGATTTCTGAGTTCCAGGACAGCCAGGGCTACACAGAGAAACCCTTGTCTCCAAGAAAAAAAAAGTGTCTTGATTCATGGAAACACACATCTTTACAGTACTGAGGGAAGAGGTAGAACTTTTCTGTAGATATTGTCATTGTTACACAAATATTATAACACTCTTAGCAAAATTTAAAATCCGCGGTTGCTGTTCTCATGGCTGTTTGCTATCAAGAATCTGCATAGGAAATGCGTTGCTTATAGATAAGTTGTTTAGTTTCAGCACTGATTTGATTTCTGTTTTCCTCGATCAAAAGGAGCAGCAGTTCTTGGCTGTGACTAGAAACATTAAGGCGGATGCCTTCATTCCCTGGTGAGGAGTAAGGGGAACGGAGAGAGAGAAGCTCAGAGTCCCTGAAACCATCCTATTTGTCAGGTTCCATGAAGAATGGCCTCATTGAGACTGAGTCCGGGCTCTCAAAGCAGCTCTTAAAACCGGGGTCTGGCGGGCCGAGTCGGGGTTGCGTAGACGCATGCGCTGAGTGAGCCAGGGCCCCTCGCGGGTCGTGGGCTGGGTCTGAGCAGTAAATCCTCAATGGGGTCTTCCCGTTTGTTAGAAACTATGGGAAGGAAGATGCTCTCGCGTCTCCGGCTTTTCAACCTGAAACCCTTAAGTTCTCTGGAATTGAGAAGGAGACCTCAGGGCTTGGGTGGAGAATTTAAAGGAATGTGAGCGCTGTGTCAGGCCACGAGGACTCTTGGTCCCCGCCTTTGCACTGTTGGGGTGCATGCCACAGAATCCTTTTACCGAGTACTGGTCCCATAAAATGTGCCCTCAAATGTCTCATCGCCTCGCTGTGTCAGGACCGTGGGGTAGCATCGGTCCGTGGACAGACAAATGAGCCAGGACTGGGATTTGTGGCACCTGGTTTTGCTGCAAGCTGCCAGGCTCTGGGGGGATAAAGATAACCTTTCTCCTCATCTGTGGACAGGATGAGGTAGAGGGGGAACGGCAGCCACGTCTCCCGTAAAGCTGAATCGTCCGCTCTGTGCGGGCAGCACAGCTGTGGCGGCTTCTCTGGCAAATCAAAGGCTGGTTTGTTCAGCCCCTGGCATTGCGGGGAAGCCAAGCTCGCTCTGGGGCAGTGTGCGCTCGAAGTGCCTCTTCCTCCTCTTACCCTTTTGGTGTGTTGGTATCGCAATGTCTGGCAGGTATTTTTGAGTCAGAAGCGAAAGTCTTTGTGGTAGGAACAAGTAGTGGGGGAAGGCAGACAAGTGACTAGACTGCAGTTAGAGACCCCAAACCTGCCTCTGTATAAACCCACCTCTCCCCCCAACCTCAGCCGGAAGCCACACGTAGATCTCACTGCAAGAGTAGAAAGTGACCGAATTAGAGTCTGTGGTGATAAACCTGAGCCATCTCAGTAAATGATTACACCATGCTCGTAGTAATTAAGACCTTCTTGATAGGGGATCAATAGATTTAAAAAAAAAAACAAAAAACAACAAAACTCACGTCCTAAAATGAGAACTGCAAGTCTGTAAGTGGTTTCCAAGAGCTTTGCTGTTTGTTTTCCTGCCTGCTCATCTTTGAATCTTACTGCAGATAGAAGAAGCGGTCTGGGGGAGTGGGGGGTGGAGGGATGCTCAGTGGTTAGGAACACACTGGCTGTCCTTGCGGAGGACCGGCACCGGGCTCCCAGCACCTGCACGGGTGGCTCACAATCTCCTGTGACTCCAGCTCCAGGGGATCTGGTATCCCGCTCTGGCCTCTCAGGCAACAACACTCACATGTCATATACAAACACGTAATGCATAAATTAAAAAGAAGAACAAGTATTTTTTTTTTTAAAGGAAAGAAAGAATAGCAGTCGGGTGGCGGTATACACAGGGGTCCATCCGTGTAAGGAATCTTCCTTAGCCTGGGAGATTCTGAACATTGTCCAAGGAATTATGTCATCTTTCTCACCATATGGTGTCTGGCTCAAACGTGCTAAAACCATGTGTTCTTGGGCATTTGTGGGCACCCCACAACCTGACGAAAGCTTTACTGCTGACTCCTCATCTCCCCATGTGGCTCGCGCTGTGTGAGGGTACAGGAGCTCCTGCCGGCGGAGGGCTGAGCTGCAGGCTGGAGCCGGGTGCCCGTGTCTGATTCAGAGGTGGAAATGATCAGTTTCTCATTGCTTAAGGGAAGCAAGACAAAGACTGCGTGCACTATGTTTTAAAATTAACATTCTGAAAGCTATCGGTGGCCAAATTGGAACCAAATTGTCATCAGAATGGCGCAGTAAGAATTGGTTTTAATGTATGTAGGCATAAGTATTTGACTGTTGAAGTGTTTGGTAACTACCTAGGGAAGGCCCAGGCTCTTGGGGTTGGGTTTCTTGGGCCCAGATGGTAGGCAGTCATACCAGGCATCTGAGGGTGGATTGAGACTCTTGGCAAGTTCTGTGCATGCAGGAATAGCTGATAGTTATTAGCCATTATGTAAAGCTCTAACGGTTCTTCACGTAGTCAGCAGGAGCACTGGTGTTGGCTGTTCAGACATCATTAAGGTCGGCCTGTATTGTACACGGTGCCTGCTGTTCTAAAAGCCACTAAGCAAATGAAATCTCGACACAAACTCTTTCCAGGTGTGATTTTTTTTTACAATATTTTATAATTTTTACAATATTTTATAAATTGTTTCACACACGTGACCGTTCTTATGACTCCACTTCATCAAGTTCCTGAGCATCCTAAGTCCTTAAAATTAATAATTCTTCTTATTAAAGAAATTTTTTATTAAAAAATAAAGAGGAGGAGAGGGAGAGAGAGGATACACACACCTGCACACAAATACATACCAGAGAACAGCTTGCTGGTGTTGGGTCTCTCCTTCCACTAAGTGGGACTCAGGCTGTCGGGCCTTGGAAGCAAGCTCCTTTATCTGCTGAGCTATCTCAATGGCCCAGAGACTCTCTTTGCATTTGTGTAATTAAAGTATATAATCACAAAGACATGCATTCGACATAAACCAGCTTCAAACCCAATACGAATGACTCTTTATAAAACATACCTCAACTAGTAGAGGCTGCGGGGATCCGGCCTACCGCGGGCCTGTATCAATTCAGGTAATCGATGTTCGTGAATCTCAAGTCCTGGATGTGAAAGAGCAGTTCTGTTCAGGAAAGTTTATCTGGTGAAGATGCCCAAGATATAAACAAGAAAGCTAATCTTAAGAACTTTAAAGTAGATCCGTCCATATATTTACATTTATAGCATATATTTATTGCACAGGCCTTTTTCTGACTTCTAGCATCTACCCCAAGCCCAGGTCCCTTTTTAGCTGACTTCTAACTTGCTGTGTTTGAAGCTGAGGATGACCTTGAACTTTTAACCCTCTCTATTCCTCCTCCCAAGTGCTGGGTTATAGCCACGACACCACTATGACACCACCATGATGGGGTTCACCTGTACCGGCGCTGGGACCCAGGTTGAGGTGCACACTAGACACACTCCGCTCTGACTGAGCCACGGCCCTGCCTCCAGATGTTTTTAAGCCCTACCCCACCCCAGCTTTTTCATGTTTCCTTTTTCTGACCCAGAAACCCAGTTTGACTTAGCTGTGTTCAGAGGGGCAGCGAACAGTCACCGAGGTATAAAATACAGTTCATATGCTGCATTCCTTCCCAGCATGGCGCTAAGCCTTCTACATGCAGGGGACAGATATCATAGGAAATTATATTGCCTATCGTCTGCATTTCACAGATAAAAACAAGATAGAGGTTTGGGAAGATCCTGCCACCCTTTAGAGGAGAAAGCGGTGACCAATGCAGATCGAAACAAAGACAGGGATACATTCTCTCCATGATGTATGGACTCCTGTCCTGGACACGTCTCATCTCCCTGAGCCCTAAAGTGGTTCTGTTAAGAAGCCCTGGTGTGGGGCCAGGCTGGGAGTGTTAGTACCCGAATCCTCCCTCCAGGCAGATGCTGTCCAAACTCCTGAACCCACATGCTTGGCTGAGCGCTGTTTGCACATTTTCCCCAAGACCGTGGTAGCCACGAGTTCTAGAAGAGACAGAAGCTAGAGCCTACTCCCTTACTGGAGAGAGTCGTTGTAAAATAAAATGCTGTCAGAGCCAAGGGACGCGTCTCTGTCAGCAGCGTGGTGCGTGTGTTGGTTCGTGTGGAGACAGGCTTCCCAGTTGAGCTTGCTTTCTGATCTCCATGCCCCTCCCCCTTTCCTCTGAGTCAGCCTCTTCATCCAGCAATAACAGCAACAAAAAGGCCAGCTCATGCCAGCCCTAGCAGTGTCCCCCGGTTGGAAACATTGTCTGAGAAAGTCACTCCCTGCTATGGTACAAGTGACACTTCCCTGGACGGCAATCCTGATAGCACTTGGACACCGCAGTGGAAAGTGGCCTGAGGCTGGGTTTCACCGCAAGGCCCAGTTTCTTGAGCTCTCTTTACCAGGCCCCTTCACGGTAAACTTCAGAAGTTGATTGTGAATTAAAGTTCGCACCTCCAGGTCTAGGCTTAACTCTCTTCCCTTATCGGAACCAGAGTTTGGGTTCGTTCAACTTAAATGTGGCCTGAAGCCTCTGGATGTGAGAAATTTTGTGAGCTGCACTTCACACCAAAGGCCTTTGAGGAAGGAATTTACTTAAACCTCATCCAAATAAGGCCTTCTTCTCCCTTTGAGGTATGCCAGCAAGACCTGTCTGTGCTTGTACCATCCAGGTGCTCTGGCTTGGAGCTGGGCCCCTGCCAAGTCCAGACTCATCAAAATTACTGTGGCTGTCAGCCTTGTGTAGAGGAGAAAGCACCTTCACAAAGCAGCAGACCCAGGAATGGCAGCTCCCAAATACATGGCCAAGCTCCTGCCACCACAGCTCCCGAGGGAAAAGATGAAGAAAAGGAGGGTCTTAAGAGATCAATTCTATCTCCGGTTGTGTTTGTATTGGTTAGCACCCATAGCTGTAGGGAACCTGAGATCAAAGCTGAGAGAGAAAATCTCTGGAGGCCCCAAATCATGGAGGATTGGCTCCACTGCTTTGGTACTGAGAAAAAAAGACAGCATATAATGACTGGACTGTAAGGTGGAATAAAACCTTTAACCTCAAGGCCAATAAGCAAAGAGGGAGAAACTGGGGTTCTGAATCTTCTTCATGCATCTCCCCAATAATCCAAGGACCCTCACACACACTTAGGTTCCTACCTTCTAAAGTAAAGGTTCCACTACCTCCCACTAGTACTACCCTGGACAGCAATCTTTAGCTTGTGGGACTGTGGGGACATTAGAGACCTACGCTATAACATTGTGCCACTCTTGAGATACTACACTTGCCCACATAGAGGAGTGTCCTGTGGACGTCTGTGCTGTGCTGCACCCGCTGAGGAGTTCTCTCCACTCCGATGTGTCCACGGTGATGGTTTTTGAAATGTGGATGGTAGACAGCATGGAGGACCATACCCTCTGTTTGCTCTCCTACTCTCCAGGTCCCAGCCAGTCACGTCTGTCCCATAGGCAGATGTAGGTCACATAGAGTTGTCTTATCCCTTGTTCCAAGTTGACTCCTTTCGTGCCCTGAATTGTACGGACCTGGCAAAGTGACTAGGAGGCCATTACTGCTGCTCCCAAGGGGTCAGGTGATGCCCACATACGGAGACCCAGCGGTGTTGGTTTTACAAAGATCCGTATCATACGTGACTCAGTGTTGGGTGACTCGGACTGTGACTCAGCTTGCAGAGAGCCCACACAGGAGCTCCTATTACTGCTCTGACGTCGTATCACAGGTCTCACTGGGCATGCCCATGTTTTATAACTTGTCTACGTGGTCATAGGTGATGCGATTATAAACCCTGAAGGAAATTGCTGTCTTGGCCGTGCTTATTAACAGTGAGGTCAGATGAGGCATGCCCTGCGGGCTCACCGCAGTGGGCACAGATGCCTCCCTGACACGGGTTCTGCCAAGAAGCCACAGGCCTCTTGGGTTTGGCAGTGTTGTGGCTTTGCTCTGTTTGTCTGGGTTGAGAACAAATACCCATAGATCCTCCTGGTTCCCACAGGACTCCTGAACTTCCCTGTTGGCTTTTGCCTGGGCAAACAGCAGTCCATTCTGCTTACATGTAAACTATAAACTGTGACTGGAAAGCTTTCAGGGCGGGGATATTGCATCTTTTATGAGATCTGCCCAGGCAGTGTTTGAATTCCCCAGTTCCCACCATGCAGCATAAACAGCTGCTTTTTTTTTTTTTTTTTTTTTAATGAGCCAAGGCTCAAAAACAATAGATAAGTCATCCTTTCCTATGCTGAGAAAGACTCTTAGGTTTTTAAAAATATGGAAGTGAACAAGACAGATTTAAAAAAATAAAAAAATAAAAAAGCCCCACAGGAGGGGTTGGAGCTCTGTGTCTGAGCATGCCTAGCATGCAAGACCCTTTGTTTAGCCCCCAGTACGACAGAGGGGACGGAACGGGCCTCGTCCATCCGGGCTGGCCGTAGGTCTCTGTGGGCCTTTGGGGTGTGCCGTGTTCAGACAGAGTGGAGAAGCGAAGCCATCCCTGTGCTGCCCGTAGGGGCTGCTGTCCGTGCAGGCGGAGCCCGCACCGTGGTGCACTTGGAAGATTTGGTTAGCCGGCCGGAACTCGGCTACGGTCACAGCTATTCTTCCTGTACTAGCGGTTCCCCGATGGTGACCGAACAAGAGCGCTGGTTGAGCATAACTGCAGCCCGGACCTCATGCAGTCTCGCAGCCTCAGGGTGGGGAAATACTGAGAAGTCCATAGAATTGGTCCCATTGGCCATCTTACCGATGCCGTTCCTTAAAGTGTGTTCTTTCCCTCTGAACCGTCTGTCCTAAAGTTGCAAAAGAGTGGGGACTAGTTTGCCTGTCCTGGATCCTGTGCCTTAGCGTGCTCTGACCTACGTCATGTTCTGCTTTCTGCTTGTCATCCCTAGGTAAGTGTGAGTAAGGGATCTCCCTCTCCCCCTCCCTCTCCCTCTTCCTTCTCCCCCCTCTCCCCTCCCCCCTTCCCTCTCCTTCCCCTCTTCTTCTCCCCTCTCCGTCCCCCTCCCCCTGCCTCCCCTCTCCCTCTCCTTCTTCCTTCTCCCCCTCCCTCCCCCTTTCCTCCCTCCCCTCTCCCTCTCCCCCTTCCTTCCCTTCCTTCCTTCCTTCCTTCCTTCCTTCCTTCCTCTCTCTCTCTCTCTCTCTCTCTCTCTCTCTCTCTCTCTCTCTCTCTCTCTGTCTTTCTCTTAAATGTGAGAAACACTTGTTCCTTACATTTATTAGGGGGACCAAAAAGAAAGCTAGAAAAGAAACTGGCAGTAGACGGCTCCTTTCTGAGGACCGCTGTCCGCTGTCCTATCCTTTTTACTCTCATCTTTAAAACTAGGAAGCTGCACAGAGCTCGCACAGGACAGAAGGATGGTGATTAGCTGGCGACTTCCTTCTTTGGGCCAAATTATTGACAAGGTGCTACTCATTGTAGATAATGAGTACAGCACGTCCCAGGCTTTGCACCGGCTAGGCGGCGGCTGGTGCCTCTGTGATCATCCTGACATCCTAGTCAGGTGGAAGAGCGCCCACTGGTTGCCACTTGAAGGCATGAGGTCTTCCCAGAGCCACTCGGCGGGGAGAGGCAGTGCTCACGACTGAAGGAGAACATGATCAGACTTCTGTGTGAAAGCCGTGAGCAAAACCTGTAAAGGAAAGAGAGAAGATTTGGGTATTACAAGTTTTGCCTTTAGGGCTTGGCAGTGGTGCCTTTAATCCCAGCACTCGGGAGGCAGAGGCAAGCGGATCTCTGAGTTCGAGGCCAGCCTGGGCTACATACAGAATGGGCTCCAGATCAGCCAGGGTTACCTGATTTAAAATTTAAAAAAGAGTTTTTTCTTTTAATTACTGTGTGTATGTATGTGAATGTGGAGGTCAGAGGGCAGCGTGTAAGGGAATCCGTTCTTTCTTCCCACCATGTAGGTCACAGGGGACAAAGTGAGGTCATCAGCTGGTGAAATGCTGTTACCTGCTGGCCCTTTGCAGAGCTCTCACTGCTGCCATCTAGCCGAGCTTTTTAATATCCGGATATGAAATAATAAAACTGTTCCATGACAGAGTCGGGAAAGATGCCTGGGACATGTATGATAGACCAGCAGTTGACGTCTTTAGCATGCATTCCGGAAAGAAGCAAGGGGCATACCAGCCAGCTTATAAAGCGGCCCGGACCTCGGGCAGTATTTACCGTCGTTAGAAGTAAGTGGGCAGAGGCTGGAGAGACCGCTCCGTGGTTAAGAACACAGGCTGCGCTTCCAGAGGTCCTGAGTTCAACTCCCAGCAACCACATGGCGGCTCACGGCCATCTGTAATGGGATCCGATGCCCTCTTCTGTGGTGTCTGAAGACAGCCACAGTGTACTCATATTAAATAAATACGTCATAAAAAAAAGTAAGCGAGCAGAAAGAAAGGGGCGTTAACAAAGTGGGGCGTGCTCCCCTTCTGACCTAGCTTCCTCAGAATGCTGAGCAGCAGTGGTGGAGTCAGAGAGAAGGTCCCCCGTGTGGCCCTGAAAACCCAGCAGCTTGATTTGGGGAATCCCTGCAAGGGCAGTCAGTAGGAAAGTGCAGGTGCTGCAGGTGTCAGGGTAAATCCTTCAGGGAAACGAAAGGAATGATGAGGGGTGGGGGTGGGGGTGGGGGGGATGGGAGGCCTGGATCAGTGTCCTCATAATGGATGGCTCAGTGGTCAGGTAGGGGCCGGTGGGATTGCTCAGTGAGTAAAGGTGTTTGCTGCCCAGTCTGGAAAACTGAGACGGATCTCCCACCCCACATGGTAGAGGAAGATTGCTGACTCCTGAAGGTCTACCTCCCTGCTTGCACACACACACACACACACACACACACCACGTACTTGTACACGAACACACACACAAATTGTTGAAAATATATATTAAATATAAGTTTTTAAAAAAAAAAGTTCACGTGGATGAAGGAAATATTTATTATTTTTGCCTTAAAATGAGTACATTTCCAGCCGGGCGGTGGTGGCGCACGCCTTTAATCCCAGCACTTGGGAGGCAGAGGCAGGCGGATTTCTGAGTTCGAGGCCAGCCTGGTCTACAGAGTGAGTTCCAGGACAGCCAGGACTACACAGAGAAACCCTGTCTCGGAAAAAAAAAAAAAAAAAAAAAAAAAAAGAGTACATTTCCTTTGAGGTGTGAAGTTATAATAAAATGTATTCCAAGGGACCTAGCTGTAGTTTTCTGAAAACACATAAGCTTCACAGTAATTATTTCTATTTCATTCTTTTCCTAGTTGCGTCTTAGTATCCTTACTTACAGATAGAAAGGAGAAAAAAAAAACATTTCTTTCCTGAAATCCATGTAAACATTCACTTTATGCATTTATGTGTATATACATATATAAACACATGCGCACAAATTTCTTTGCTTTCCAAATTTTCCTCATTTCCCAGTTAGGATTGGAACGTCATTAAGTATGAAAACCATGGGGCTGATGGCATGGCTCAGCAGGGAAAGGTGATTGCTGCCAAGCCCGATGACCTGAGTTCAAGTCCCAGACCTCACATGATGGAAAGTGGAGAGAATTGTCTCCTCCGACTTCCACACGTGCATCCACACATCCACACAACAGGTAAACGTGAATGTGACAAGCACGGGTTATATTCTGTTAAAGACACGAATGCGTGGTGTGTGCCTTAAGCTCTGTAGAGTTGCAGTGGGCCCTGACATCATAGTCCAGGAGTTGAAGCCAGAATGAGAGATAAACAAGGAAACAAGCAAAGCTCCGGATACGATCTGAGGGTTGACGGCACACCGTGGAGACCAAGGGGGAGAGCCACTGACTGGGTGCCAGTGGCCACGGCATGAGTTCCCGACTGGGCGAGCATCCGGCTAATCTCACCAGCAACAAGGTCTTGGCAGATGACGGCCTCTCAGACCCCGGTCACCTGTCATCATATTCATAGGTCACCTGCCATACCTGTGTATCCTGAGGGTCCAAAGATAGAAATCTGTAAAGTGTGACTCCAGAAAAGACACTGCCTGGGTCGGGAGTCCATCTCTTCCTTCTTAGAAGCATAAATCCAGGCAGATTAGTTCCTGTCTTGAGAAAGTGACAAGGGCCATCCTGAGCTTCAGGACAAGCTCACTCCCGTGACACAAGCTCACGTGTGTGATCACAGCATTTGTGAAGACAGAGCCCTTGTGACCTACCTAGTATTTTTTTTTCTTTCTGATATATTTTTTATTTACATTTCAAATGTTATCCCCTTTCCCAGGGTCTTAGTCAGGGTTTCTATTCCTGCACAAACATCATGACCAAGAAGCCAGTTGGGGAGGAAAGGGTTTATTCGCTTACACTTCCACACTGCTGTTCATCACCAAAGGAAGTCAGGACTGGAACTCAAGCAGGTTAGGAAGCAGGAGCTGATACAGAGGTCATGGGGAGATGTTACTTACTGGCTTGCTTCCCCTGGCTTGCTCAGCCTTCTCTCTTATAGAGCCCAGGACTACCAGCCCAAAGATGGCACCACCCGCAAGCGGCCCTCCCCCCTTGATCACTAATTGAGGAGATGCCCCACAGCTGGATTTCATGGAGGCATTTCCTCAACTGAAGCTCCTTTCTCTGTGTCACGTTGACACACAAAACCAGCCAGTACACCCAGTTTCCCTCCCTCCCGAGTAGCCCCTCTCCCATCCCCCCTCCCCCTACTTCTATGAGGGTGTTCCCCCACCCACCCACTCCCACCTCCCTGCCCTGTCATTCCCCTACACTGGGTCATCAAGCCTTCATAGGACCAAGGACCTTTCCTCCCTTTCTTGATCTCTGACAAGGCAGTTCTCTGCTACATATGCAGCTGGAGCCATGTGTACCCCTTGGTTGATGGCTTAGTCCCTGGGAGCTCTGGGGTGGCTGGCTGGTATTGTTGTTCTTCCTATGAACAGCTCCTTCAGTCCTTTCTCTAGATCCTCCACTGGGGACCCCACACTCAGTCCAGTGGTTGGCTGAGAGCATCCTCCTCTGTATTTGCCAGGCTCTGGCAGAGCCTCTCAGGAGACAGCTATACCAGGCTTCTGTCACCAAGCACTTCTTGGCATCCACAATAGTGTCAGGGTTTGGTGACTGTATATGGTACCTAGTGTTTTCTTAAAGGGCCCACCACCTCTTAACACTCTTGCCTGGGGGTCCAGTTTCCAACCAATGAACACCGGAAGACATGTTCAAGCCCTCACCCATATATCAGCTACTTTGCTTGTTGTGTGACCAAATACTTGACAGAAAGCCGCTAGAGGGGAAAGGTGTGTATTCAGCTTGCAGGTTGGGGGACGTGATGTCTGAGGTCAGGGAGCAGAGAGGTGCGTGCTGTCACAGTTTGCTTGCTTCTTCTTGCTCTGTCCAGGAGATGGCGCCACCTGGTGCACTCAAGGTGGGGCTTTCCTCCTCAGTTACAGGTTCTGGAATGCCCTCATGGGCGTGTCCAGAGATGGGTTCCCATGGCAAGCCAGTCAGTCAAGTTGCTGACTATGAACCAACACAGTGTTCTTGGTTTTGCTCCCCAAGTCTGAAGAATGGAAGCTGTGCATTATGCTCAGGTAGCTAGATGCCCTGTCCTGCCTGTCCCCTGCTCCTTCCCAGGGTGTCCTTGACCAGTGTGGGAGAGCAAACAGGATGGCTGCAGCCATCTGCTTGGGCTGATGCAGCGGTGGAGTGGGCTTGAGTCTGGACCACAGACTTCTTCTCAGCCTGGGCACAGCCGGCTCGATCTGCACCCTCCCTCCATCAGACGTGCTTAACTCGGGACTAAGGCTCAGCCTGTCTTTTGAATCGGAGCCCAGAATGTGTATAGAATAAGGAAGGTCCCTTCAAAGCAGGAGAAGATGCTGATATTCTTACGGAGGGAGCCCAAGAGCCTTGTAGCAGGTCATTCAGAGCAGTATTTCAAGTGTGTGTGTCAGAGACATCGGCGCAGACAGAGCCGTGCTGCTGGAGGGTATGTGCATGCCTACCTCACCACACACCGTGTGTTTAGAAAAGGCCGTTACAATTCTGCTTGTTTTTAAAATCTGTGGGTTCTACCAACGTGTCTGGAGTAAGCGGTGTTAGGTGTTAGAAATGGAGAGGAACGATGTTGTAAATTTGGAATATTTTTTTCTGACTCATCTTGCAAACTTTAACGCCCCCTTTCTCTCTGTGTGGGTGTCTCGTGCATTATAATGTCTAAGTCTTTATATATAGTTACCATGACATGGCTTTTCCCTCTTCAATAATGTTTCTTATTTACAATTGTTGGCACACGTAAGTGCTATATTTTTTATTTCTAAGTATATGCTTTTTCATTCCGAAACGCTTACATTTAAGGTGTACAGTCTCACACTGTTGGCGGGTGCTTAGCTTGGCTGCATTTCCAGCGTGTTAAACAGTGCGGCCAGAGCATCTTTGACGAGGGCCATGTGAGGGAGAGCCCCCCTCAGATCGGCACACCGTGGGTTAGAGTGCAGGCTTATCTCCTTCCCCTGTCGGGTTTCCTTTCGAACGGCCTCTTGTGGTGATGCCACAGGTTTATAAGTGATGCCTGCCTCTACAGCTCAGCAATATTGGATGTTGCCAGAATTTTGCTTTTTGGCAGCCCCATGGTTAGAAGTGTCAGTTCTAGTCTCTTGCTGTGCTGACAGGTTTGGAAGAGTCTTACCTTGAAGTATTGATGCACCGCAAGGTGGTGCTAAAATCCCACCCAACTTCCCGTCAGAGAGAAGCATGCCACCCATAGCTTGCAGTTTGTTACGTTTGAATATGAAGATGTTTTCAAATCTACGGAGGACAAAGCGGTTAAACTGACTCCGTCTTTCAACAGATATTTATATAATGAGATTGACACCGGGAAAACGGTTCATAAGCCAGTAGTGCCTGCAGATACTGTGAGAGAGAATGTCCTAGCAACCACAGGAACGTGAGGGAAGGAAGTTTAATGTAGTTCTCTCCGTTGTTTGGTAGTCAATGTGAGGACAGCGCATTCTACCTTGAATGTTTATTAAACATGTTGTAATTACGTTCTCTCCCACTCCGTGATAGTGTAGTTCACAGCAGAAGCCCGGGAGCTGAGATTCGGCAAGGGATAGTGAAGGAGAATTTACCTTTGTCCTCCTGTGGGAGCACAGACCAAGTGGACCTGTGAATTAGTGAACGGCAACATCTTGGTTACTTTTCCTATTGTCCTGATCGAGTACCCCAGCCAAAGCAGGCTGAGGAAGGGAAAAGTCCTTTTGGCTCGGAATTCCCCAGGCGCTCCAGCACGGCAGGGCAAGTGAGACGGCGGGAGCGGGAGGCCCCTGACCACGCTGTGCTGGCCGTCAGGAAGGAGAGAGCAGCGAGCGGTTCTGCTTAGTGCGGTCTCTCTTTTTTATTCCGTCCAGGACGGATGCCAGCCCATGGAGTGCCCCCGCCCACATTCAAGATCTTCCCCATAGATAACTTCATCCAGATAATCCCTCAAAGGCCTGCCCAGATGCTTGCTGCCTGGGGGATCCTAGAGCCTGTCACACTGACCGACACACAGTATTAGCCGCTGTCACCCCCAACACCAGTAGAAAGAAGTTTCCCAGCAGGTGACTGTGCAGAACACCTTGCACAGGGAGGCAGTAGGCGTAAGGGAAGGTACTCTGTGTTCTCCGAGCCAGTGGGAAACTGAACCCAGATGGGGAGACAAGACAGTTCGTAGTAAATAACATTTAGATACAGTTTCTGAGGAAGAAAGGGAAACCAACTTTGACGATGCTTTGGGACAGCCTGGTAACAATGCAGAAGGAACTTTAATCCCCCTGAGAAATGTCAAAGAAGCAGCAGCACAGAATTGCGAATTTATCCAAACATCCAGCAGCAGTTTAGGAACGGAACTGAAATTGCAAGCCAGCTGTGGTTATCCAGGCCTAGAGTCTGAGCTGGTGAGCAGGCTGGGACAGGAGGGTCACTGGGACTTGTCCTCATGTGACAAAGCAGGCCCCGTCTACATGAAACTGCATTTGTTAAGCTCTTATTCATAGCTGTATAGTAAATTTTGAGAGGAGGGGACTAAGAGGTTATTACTAATACCTCAGTAGAGGGTGTCCCATATCTCAGCTGTTAAGACCACTTGCTGTTCTTGCAGAGGACCCAGGTCCAGTTCTCAGAACCCACGGTGGCTCACAACTATCTGTGACTTAAATTCTAGGGGATAGAGTGCCCTCTCTTGGCCTCTGAGGGAACTGCATGTGTTGTATACATTCACACATTCATGCAAGCTAAACCCTGATACACATAAAATAAAACTACATTTCTCTTTATAAACACACAGACATCTCAACACACATCACCCTTTGGTATTTTACTTTGAAGTATCTGTTTGGGCTCCGCAGTTAAGGCACTCTCTGCTCTAACAAACCATACCCACATCAGGTGGCTCACAGCCGCATGTAGCTCCAGCTCCGGGGAATCTGACACCTTCTTCTGGCGTCTGTGGGTACCCGTGCATGCACATAAAACCAGTAAGCCTTAAATGTTTGTCTTGTTTTCTAGGTCAAGAAGTCGTCTTCAAGTGCCTCGGGGAGGGGATTCTTGAGAAAGCCTTTCAGGGATACAACGCGTGTATTTTTGCGTATGGCCAGACAGGTAAGCTGAGGCTCTAACCACAGCTGGTGATAGGAAACAAGTGTCTGCAAGGACGGGGTTTGGTGGCCGAGTGCTTGCCTGACACGTGCAAAATCCCAGAGTTAACCCCCAGCGCTTACATTAAAAGACTAAATAAATAGCTGTTTCCTTCTCTGTTTTCTTTGTGGTGCCGGGGATTGAACCCAGGACCTCCTCTGTGCCGAGCATGAGCTACATCCATATCTTAAATATATATAATTTCCTAACATTTAAAAGGCTGGGGGAGTTTAGGAAAGACAGAAAAATTCTCCTGACATCTTGGGCTGAACTGACTTATGCCATCAAAACTATCCCGCTTTTTGAAAAGACATCAGTTCCGGTAATGGCCTAATCTCGGTGTTAATGAGCACAGATAGTTCCGTACTATTAAGCGTCATTTCCTAAATTATAGCTTTAACCTGTGTTTGAACTGGAAAAGCAATCATCAGTTTCACAGTATAAATGTTTCCTCGCAGTGTCAATACAATATTTTTAGACTCCTCCCTACATCCCCCCCAATCATTTGGGCTCCAAAATGATGGTAGATTATAAACCAAAGCAGGCAGAGCAAAATGGGCAAATCCAAAATACAGTTGGGGCTCAGCTATCACCTCTCTGAGCTGTTCTTTTGGAGTAGAGATAAATAATGATTCCTGATCATGCTGCCTCCTTCTGAGTCACACGGCTGCAAGAACCCAGGAAGAGAATATAGGTAATTTAGCATGTGGTATGTCCGGCTATGGCAGGCTGCTTGTCTTAGTGATGCTGGGATTTTACTGAGTGTACATGCAATGTGTGTCCCAGTGTTAGGGTTTCACTGCTGTGAGCAGGCACCATGACCAAGGCAACTCCTTCCAAGGACAACATTTAGTTGGGGCTGGCTTACAGGTTCAGAGGTTCAGTCCATGATCATCATGGTGGAAGGATGGCAGTGTCCAGGCAGGCCGCCTCTTGTTCCAAAGACAAACAGCAGAAGACTGGCTCCCACCTGGTTAGGAGAAAGGTCTAAGAGCCCACCACCCACAGTGACATACTTCCTCCAATGCCACACCTACTCCAACAAGACCACACCTTCCAATAGCGTCACTCCATAGGTCACGCATATTCAAACCAGCACACCTAGGAAAACTCTTTCGAGAACTGACAAAACTGCTTCTCTTGTAAAAGCTCGCAATGTAGGCATGTAGACATCTCCAGAACCCATATGGAGAAGCTGTCATGGTGGCATGCCTCAGAGGCAGTCAGGCACATCCCTGGGGCTCACCGGCCAGTCAGTCTCACGTACCTGGTAGGCTCCAAGGCCAGAGAGATCTTGCCTCAAGTAACAAGCATGTGACAACCGAAGCTTGCCTGTGCTCTCCACACGCATAGGCACGCTTACACACATTCATACGTGCACAGCTCTTTCCATACTACATAGTGAACGGGTGGGATTTTATCTTGCTTTCCTGGGGTGCATATCTAGTGATTGCATCTCTAGCTCCTCGTTTGGTCATAATGGACCATCCCAACCTTACAGAGACAGACCAGGGAGGGGTTCTAGGGTGGAGGGGTCTGGGGTTGAGGTCCAGATGCACCCACTTTTCCTGTGTGTCCTTGGCTGTGGAGCAGGGGCATTTGGGTGGCTGGAGCATCCCGCTTGCTCTCTCTCCCACGCTCACACCCCTCTCTTGTTCTGTTCCAGGCTCGGGAAAGTCCTTCTCCATGATGGGCCATGCAGAGCAGCTAGGCCTTATCCCAAGGCTCTGCTGTGCTCTGTTCCAAAGGATCTCCCTGGAGCAAAATGAGTCGCAGACCTTTAAGGTCGAAGTATCATACATGGAGATCTATAATGAGAAGGTCCGGGACCTCTTGGACCCCAAAGGGTGAGTGCTTGAAATAAATTCTAAAATTAGGAAGAGTCATTTTAAACCATCTTAAAACTGCCAGGTTGTCTGCATACTGGGGCCGTTGGTCACTGCTCCGATATGGTTCATGTGCTAAACATGAGGAGCCTCCCAAAGCCTTTCAGTGTATCAGATGGATGCCGTGTAAAGTTACTCACATCAGCACGTGAAAAGATGTTTTTACCTCTGGCACTGTTTTTTGTTATAAGGGACAATTCATTAAAATGAAGTTATAGGAGCTGAGAGATGGCTCAGTGGTAGAGAACGCTGTCTGCTCTTCCAGAGGACCAGGTTTCATTCCCAGCACCTACGCAGTGGCTGACAATCATCTATACTTCTGATCCTGAGGGATCTGTCGCCCTCTTCTGTCATCTGTGGGTACTGCACACACATGGTGTGTAGACATGCATTCAGACAAAATACCCATACACACAAGATAAATGATAATTATAGAATTGAATGATGCACGCCTCTATCCCAGCACTTGGAGGAGGATCCCCACCTGTTTGAGGCTGTCCTAGGCTGCAGAATGAGTTCCAGGCCAGAGTTATGTAGTGAGACTGTGTCTCAAAGAAACAGAAAATTGTTCTAGTAACCGCACATTGGTCCGTGCATTTATATTAGGAAACAGCAACTCTAAATTGGAGGTGAAGTGGTGGGAGGGTTGTGGTTCCTTCCCTGGTTATGTGTTGGGAGCATGTGGCGAACTCTTTAAGGATCTTTACTGACTTGAGCACCACTCCCATTCTGAATGATTCTGGAGACACAAGTGAAACCCAGACATCTCTGTCTTTCATGGGTGATGGTGGGTGGTGGTGGCCCCCACCTTTAATCTTAGCACTTGGGAGGAAGAGGCAGGCAGATCTCTGAGTTTGAGGCCAGCTTGGTCTACAGAGTGAGTTCCAGGACAGCCAGGGCTACACAGAGAAACCCTGTTTTGAAAAATTAAAACAAACAAAACCAAACAAACTAGATGATTAAAAACCAGGTGAATCTGAGTCATAAATTCGTTTCTCCAGTCAAACTTTGCATTGATTTAAAACTAGATCATTGGGAAGTAGTATAGAAAGCAGGTAAAGTGTAAGAAATGAAGCTGACCTTTAGCCCTGCCACTCAAGAGTCACCTTGGTAACACTTGGGTGTGTCTCCCTGCTGTGTTTTCATTCATGCCTTGTGTGGGCACGCTCATGTCTTCACGCTGTTTGAGAAATAACAATTCGCTATCCAGGATTTCCAGAGTAACTTAATGGATGCTTGGCTCATCACTAACTACTTTCCAGTAGTTTTGGAAGCTGTGGGATCTGTGACACGTCTGTCCACTTGCCAGCCCCATGGTCTCCGATGAAAGCAAGCGGTAGAACAATAGCCTTATAGACATCAAGAATGCCCCACTCCCAGTCATTGGAACGGTTGTGTTTACTTTAAAGAATTATTAACTGTTTATGCAAAAGAGCACGTGTCAGGTATGAAGAGCAGGAAAATCAACCCCTGCCTACACACCCACTTGTCTTAGCAAGTGGAATCTAGCCAATAATTTTTAATCTTTCTCTATGTCCCCCTGGACTCTTATTCCCTTCCCTGTTGGTCCCGGAGGTAGATACTTTTTATCTACATGTCACTGTATAGTGCTGCTCTGGGCACGCATACGCAGGCTTCATGTCACTGTATAGTGCTGCTCTGGGCACGCATGCACAGGCTTCGTGTCCCTGTATAATGTTGCTCTGTGTGCTCATGCGCACGCTTCGTGTCTCCATATAGTGCTACTCTGGTATGCTCAGGCATCACATCTCTGTATAATGCTGCTCTGAGCGCTCTTGTACAGGCTACTTGGGAAATAGGTGCAGGAGATTCTAGAGGATTCTTCTGGGGATAGGACTGTGAGTCACAGGATATGTAGACACCTGCTTCGTTACATAGAATGCCAACAGTATGCAAGAATTCCTGATATCAGTGTAAAGGCTTAGGTTAAATTCCTGCTATGCTGCTGAGCTACACAGAATCTGGTTGGTGAAGTGAGCCTACTGCTGGGTTGTATATGTGACAGTAGCCATCTTGAAGATCAGACTGGCTGGTCCCTTAGTCCAGCAGAGTTACTATAGTTGCATTGACTTCTCAACCTAGAGGGTAAGATTAAACAGGACACCTGAAAATCGCATCTGAAGTGTTGCCAAGTGTTTCAGAAGCATCGGGATTACCCACATCTGAGAGACTCCAGACATTAACTCTTCGAAAGACGATTAAATACCATGTACCATGAAAAAGATGGCACCCACAGTACAGGAGATACCTAATAGCTTCAAGTTTTAAATCTCATTGGTCTAATAACTATCAAATGGGTCTCAAAGCCTTGCTGCTGGCCGAAATGACCTGAATTTGGTCCCAGGGACTCATGTGGTAAAAGGGAAGGACCCACTTCCTTCTGACCTCCGTATGTGTACTAGTGTCAACGCACACACGTACAGATACACACATGCACACACAGACAGACAGAGGCACGTACACACAAAGGCACACAGACACATACAGGCACACACACACACACACACACACACACACACAAATTAACTAGAGCCCCAATATTGTCATCGGCAGATAATTCAAGTATCAGACATCATTGGCTACAACTGTGTTATCATCTGACTTTTTATATAACATTGCCAGCATGGGGCCAACATAAAAGTCAGTGAAACTTGGAAAAGTAAGTTAAAGTTAAAAAATATTTTATGATTGTTTGGAATTTGCTCAAAAAAAATTTAACCTTGAGGGAGAGGGGAAAAAAATGAAGCCAGGTCGGTAGGGAGGATATAGGAAGAACTGGTGAGGGAAAATACATTGTTTGGAATTCCCAATAAATAAAAAGATTGTCAAAAAGGAATTGAAGATGTTCTTTGCGAAGAACATGTAGGTTTATCTATCCTCCACCACAAGAACCCGGCCAGGGTTGGGTGCTGGTTTCCCTCCTCCTTGGGATGAGGGAGAGACATTTTAAAATGATACCATTTTGATCTCTGTTTGAGATCAGAGTCTAAGGCATTTCTCATGTGTAATACTGCTTTACTATGAAGCGGCCATTAAAGCACCTTCTAATCACTAAAAGACCCTTTGGAGTTTGTACTCTGAATTCCTAAGGAAAGGGAGAAGCTTCCAAGTGTGGTAAGATTCATTCACTTGACTCTTCCTCCTCCACCTCTAGGAGCAGGCAATCTCTTAAAGTCCGAGAGCACAAGGTCCTGGGGCCATATGTTGATGGTCTGTCTCAGCTGGCTGTCACCAGCTTTGAGGTAAGAGCCACTTCATTTTTAATCTCATTTTTAAAAAAAAGCACTATGCCAGTAAATGATAGTGAGCATGTTTTCCTGGGGATATGGGATGTCACCTCGATGTCCCTCGTCACGCATACAGACCAGCACACCGGGGAACGGTGTCCTTCAGTCATACTTCTGGCTGCCTCGTGGTGTAGAACTCACCGTGAGGCCAAAAGGTCCAGCAATCTCAGGTTGCCGAGTAGTTCCCTTTTGCCTCCCCACATGGCCAGCGATGTCCTTCCCAACAATCTGGTCTGGTCATCTGCTTGCCATTTGGTAGTTAACTAACCCCATTCTTATAGGCAGAGGCCCTGCCTTGATTTCTAAGGCTATTTGGTCTGCTGGCTCCCCTCTTTTTCTGATTCACTGCTTTATCCAAGGACTGATCTGCCCCCCCCACCCCAATTTCTCAACTTTTATACCCAGACATAATGTCCTGCTGTTATTCCTATATTCATTACCTTGGGAGTCTTACAACACAGGTTTCTAGTTATCCTGCTGATGAAGGAGATGAATGAGAGAATAAATAAATGGACAGACCCCTGTATTTATTTAGGATGTATGAGATTATTTTATAATTACCCATTATCATCTGATACTTGGTAAAGCTAAAAACTAAGGTGAGGGTCAGCGTGCAGCTATTTAGATGACAATGTGCTGTATTTCTCAAGTTGGGTTTGGACTTACCCATCCTTTTAAATGCACCGAGGGTCTGAGGTGAACAAGCCTTTCTGACTCAAAGGTGCTGAGTCAGCACTTTGGCTAAGCCTGTTTCCCAGCTGGTAATGGAGCTCAGTCCCTGCTACCTTGTCACTTATGAATAACAGCGAGGCAACCCCATTCGCACCTGAGCGCTGCCTCTCCTCGCCACGGGGAATCTTAGACGACCTCCACAAACGTGTACATCTTGGTGTGCAGAGAGTTCCTTTCATAACACTCATTCAGCAAGCATTTCATAGGAGCCCAGCAGTTCCAGGTGCATTCTAGGAATGAAGACATCAAGATAAAGGAGAAAGTTCTCTTCTCTTGCAGAGTCAGAGCTGCTCGCAGAGGGAAGCAGATAGCAGGGGACAGGCAGCTGTACTGGGGTGACAGGCACGGACAGTTAGAATTAAATGGGTGACGACTGTCCTTGAGTATGTGACACGCTCACTAAACATCTGCTCTTCTGGGAACTTACGGAGGAGCAAATGGGATGTTCACAGGGCAAGAAGCTAGGAGAGAGAGAGAGAGAGAGAGAGAGAGAGAGAGAGAATGAGAGAATGAATATCTCCAAGTGGGGAGGAGATCCAAGCCATGCTGTGTGGAAAAGAGGCTAGCTATGTCTATGGAAGGTTATGGACAAGGCCTGGGAGGATCATAGTGGACATGTTCTTGGGGTGTGGTGGGGGGGTGAAAACCCCCCCACCCCACCCCACCCCACCCCGAGTGTTTGCTTATAGCGCTTTCTTGGTCTTTACCTCTAGGACATTGAGTCACTGATGTCTGAGGGAAACAAGTCTCGGACGGTCGCGGCGACCAACATGAATGAGGAGAGCAGCCGCTCCCACGCGGTCTTCAACATCATCATCACGCAGACGCTGTATGACCTGCAGTCTGGGGTGAGGGAGCTCACAGTGTGGACAGGGAGTGTGTCACGGCTGGATTCCGAGGCTCCGGACCAGGCTGGCCTTGGACTCCCAGAGCTCCACTAGCCTGCCTCTTCCTCCCAAGTCTGGGTTTAAAGGCTGCGCCGCCACCGCCCGCCTTTCTGCTGGCTTCTTTCAGTTGGGTTTTTCAGGGCTTGGGATATAGTTCTGTTGGTAGAGTGCTTGCCTAGTATGTGTGAAGCCCTGGGTTTGAGTCTCCACTGCTGCATAAAACCCAGAGGCAGGAAGATCAGAAGTTCAAGGCCATCCTCTACTTCTTAAGAGTCTGGGGGAAAAAAATAGATGTTGTGTGCAAACATCCTTACTTTCGTGATGATATCTCCATACTACTTTTACATATGTGTTTCCCTTAAAAACAATCAAATCTACTTCATGGCTACTGTGAGATGCTACAAAAGAGACTGCAACATTCTATCTAAAATCCATATCTCAAAAAAGGACAGAATTTGGCCGGGCGGTGGTGGCGCATGCCTGTAATCCCAGCACTTGGGAGGCAGAGGCAGGCAGATTTCTGAGTTCAAGGCCAGCCTGGTATACAGAGTGAGTTCCAGGACAGCCGGAGCTACACAGAGAAACCCTGTCTCGAAAAACCAAAAAAAAAAGGACAGAATTTGACTCAAATGCAAAGGTGCTTCCTGTGCTGGTGTTTCCTCCAAGGCCCATAAAACCTCTAACATCTGACTAGCCTGGAAGTCTAGACTTGCGACTGTCTGGAAATTCTTCTGATAACCCTGATGTCTGGGAAACCCTCTGCCTAGCCGCAGAGCAGAATGTTACTTCTTTACCCTCTTAAATTTTGACTTGGGGGGCTCAGACGATTGCTTAATGGGTAAAGGCCGTGCCACACACACATGGGGGCCTCAGTTTGGATCCTCACGACTCAGTTAAGTCCAGGGTGACAGTGCACTTCTGTAACCCCAGGACTCCCATAATGAATGAAGGAGAAAGCTGAGACAGGAAGCCTCTGGGCCAGCCAGCCTGGATCACTGTGGTGACCCCGGGAGACCCTGCTCAGCAAGGTGGAAGATGAGGGCCATCACCTGGCTTACTCTTTGGTACTCACACACATAAACATGGACATACATACACACGTACCGCACATACATACAAAGATCTAAAATTTGTTTACTAGAAAACAGTTTGCTGGCAGAAATAACTGTGAACCCGTTAAGATCCCAAGCACTTTGTCATGGTGGGTACCTCAGTATCTGTGTGTATTCCTTCACATCCGCTGTTTCTCTCTTCTTTCCTACAATTAGAATTCCGGGGAAAAAGTCAGCAAAGTGAGCCTGGTAGACCTGGCCGGGAGCGAGAGAGTGTCGAAGACCGGGGCTGCTGGCGAGCGGCTGAAAGAAGGCAGCAACATTAACAAGTAAGGTGGCCTGAGCAGCGGGGCGATGACTCAAGTTTGTTTGTTTTGTGGTGGAGGTTGGGAGGGGGCACCTGGTTGTATTATAAGGGTCCAGTGGTTCTGATACAAAGTTAAAGTGTTTGTAACTTTGTAACTTTAGTAAGCCCGATGGAAGACAGACGGCCGTCTGCAATTGTTTCCGTACCTGACATTTATTGAAGTAAATTTTATTTTATTTTATTATTTTTTGTTTGTTTGTTTTTCCCCCGAGACAGGGCTTCTCTGTGTGTTTGGGCTGCCCTGGAACTCACTTTGTAGAGCAGGCTGGCTTCGAACTCAGAAATTCGCCTGCCTCTGCCTCCCAAGTGCTGGGATTAAAGGCGTGGGCCACCACCGCCTGGCTTGTTTGTTTGTTTTTCGAGAAAGAGTTTCTCTGTATAGCCCCTGGCTGTTCTTGAACTCACTCTGTAGACCAAGCTGGCCTCGAACTCAGAAATCCGCCTGCCAAGGCTTCCCAAGTGCTGGGATTAAAGGTGTGCGCCACCATTGTAAAGTCCTGTGGTATAGCCCTGCCCCTCCACACATGGTACAGCGCCTGTGTGTCTTGTATGGACAGGTGTTTCCCAGCTCGGGGTAGATGTAATAGTAGTTATCTGTATTGATACTTTGATTATTACTCACTAAAGTGACCGAAGGAAGGGAAAATTATATGCACGCTCACAGCTGAAAGCCCACCGCATCGGAAAGCAACAGGAGTGGCCAGGGCTGTGGGACCTGGCTGTCTCCCGGATGGGTGGATCACGAAGCCAAGAGTGGACCAGAGGCAGGACTCAAACCTCAAAGCCTAAGGGATCCCTCCCACCACATTCGACCCTGATGGTGGTTCAACTTGGGACTTTTTAGATTTTGACTTTGGATCTTTTCCTGGGACAAGCTGTAGTCTGTTTCTATACCTCCAGGCTAAGTAGATGATGACAAACCATGGCTCCCTGGAGGTATGAATCCAGAGGTCTGCAGTATGCCGTGTTGCTAAGATGGGGCGCTGGCTAGGGCGGGTGTGTTAACCGCATTCTTGACTCACGGTGTTTCCGACTGAGAGTGGCTTTATCTGGAGCTAACTGCATTATAAGTCAGTCAGGGAGCACCTGCAATATGGTCTCTGGTAAACTGCAAGCCATAGTGTTATAGAGCAGATCTATCAACAGAAAAGCCTGCCTTAAATTTAAAGCTGATGCTATTTATGTATGAGTAGTATAGATAAGGAGTCTCACTGTTTGTCTGGAGTGTGTGTGTGTGTGTGTGTGTGTGTGTGTGTGTTGCTTTGGCAAAGTCTGAGAGAGCGCATAGTGGTGACAGGTAGGTTGGAGTTTTCCAGAGAAATAAAGAGTAACCTACACAAACGAAGGACTTCTCTGCAGGATCCCCATGGCTTCTGACATGCAGTAGGAAATCTCTTGCTCTCCAAATTAAGAGAGAAGAGGTTTTTGTATCCAAAAGTATGTTCAGAGACCAGGCTGCTCAGAATTCACCCTCCATCCACCCCTTTCTAGATGTGCGTATTGTGGGCAAGTGACACAGCCAGTCTGCCTCAGTTTCCTCGTCTGTAGAGGAGAGGTTGAACAGTAGCAGCTTCCTCACACTGCTGAATTAAATGCCCCCGTGCATTTAGAACAACGCCTGGTGTGTGGTTTGCACAGAATAAATACTAATTATGCCAGGACTGTTTCTCTAATCAGTGTAATTGCTATCATTATTCCAAGTTCTACAGAAAACAGCTCAGAGTTGTTCTTATTTCTTTCTGTTGATCAATCGTAATTTGAGGTCTTGTCTTCAGCAGACCGTGACGGTGAGAAATACATTCAGGAGCGTATCCATGCAGCCTGACATTGTAACATATTTCACAGAATGCTCTTAGCATATGAAAGCTCAGAAGAGGAGGTGGGAGACTTCACCCTGTTTATCAGACGGACACAGCTGCACACACTGGCAATGTCTCTCCTTTTTAGGGGGTTCACCTCCCTCTCCATCCTCCTCTCTTGGGCTTTTATTAAGTGGGGACTTTGTTGTGCTTCATGACAAGACATCGACCAAGGCCAGGACTGAAGAAGAAGGGGTGGCCTTGCCATTCTGCTTCCCTAGAACCCGGAAGAGGGTGGAAAGCAGAGATGGGAGCACACAAGGCAGGGTCAGGAGTAGGGAGGACCAAAGCAAAGAGCATCCCTTGGTTAGGAAGGCATTTCCTGATGCAGACAGGCTTGTGGGGCAACACAAGAATACATGAGAATCCAGAGTGCATATACGTGGCCTTGATGTCACCAATGCTGCCTTCCTTTTTCTGTCTGTCTGTCTGTCTGAGTTCTCCCTTATGCCTAGAAAGGTTCTGAGTTTTCTCTAAGTAATAGCTTATCTGGTCTGACCATCAGTATTTATTTATTTATTTATTTATTTATTTATTTGCATGTGCATGCTTACAGGTAGCCTGGAAAGCCAGAAGAGGGTCCCCAAGAGTTGAAGTTCTAGGCCCTTGTGAGCTGCTGTGTATGTGCTGGGAATTTAACCTGTGTTCTCTAGTAGAGTGCCTGGTGTCTTAACTTCTGGGTCATCTCTCCAGCCCTAACCTGCCATCAGCATTGTAAGATTAATTTTGTATCTCCATCTGGTCAGTGAGAAAACCCAGGCAGACAGTGGTCAGGTATCAAGCTAGGACCCTGCATGCAGTTCCTGGGCCTGAGTGCTGGAACGCTCCAGGGGCCGCATGCACTTTGCCTGCCATAGTCTGAGTCTTTGGTCTGGCGTGGATATTATTGATGCCTCCTGGTATATAGATACTAAGCTATTTAGAAATCCTGTGGACTGCCTCCAGGCTATGTGGTAGCATTCTAGACCCCCTAGCGACTTCTGCGCAATGACTTATGAGTTCTCACAGCCTGCTCTTTTCCTAGCCTGCACACTACGGTCCCTGAGAAGTGGTTTGTGTGTGTCTTCCTGCCGCTTTGTGAGGCAGGACCTCTGGGGGCGGGGATGGGGTAGGCGTTGGTGCTCTCTGTAGCTTTCCCGTGTCTTGTCTTGTGTAGGGCACAGAATGGGTCATTTTGCATCTGCTGATACAACAGGTGGTTTAAATACTAGTAAGCTGATGTTTGCAAAAGTCACATAAGTGAAAACCCATCAGACGTGAATCACGAGTGGACTTGGTGTCTAGCCCACACGATACCAAATAGCTCCACACTGTAAGTTCCACGTCTGGTGTACATGTTACAAGGCAAAAGAATTCTGTAGGTGTAATTAGAGTCGGGTCTCTGAGACGTGAAGATTCTCCAAGTCAGCCCTATCAAAGGCTCCTTCAAAGCAGAGAGATGCAGGTGACCTGATGTTTTCTGCTGGAAGATGGAGGAGAGGACCTTGAGACAGAAGTGTGGGGGCTCCCTAGACCCACCCACCCACCCACTCAATTCCCTAGACCCCACCCACCCAGGAAATGCAGACCCACCAACACCTGAGCTTTAGTCCAGTGGTATGCAGTCTGAGTTTCTGGCCTCCAGAGCTCTAAGATTTTAAAGCCGTGTGGATTTAAGCTGTCACATCTGTGATGATACGTGGCAGCAGGATGGTGACCCTTGAGGGAACCTCTGGGTCGGGAGAGATAGAGCATCGCCACTCTGGAAGCAGGAGGCACGGGAATTCTCCTGAGGAAACAAAATCAAGACCACTCCATTCTCAGGAGTCAGCCTCCAGACTGTAGCGCCAGACCAGGGGTTCTCAACCTGTGGGTCCTGACCCCTTTGGAGACTGTATCAGATATCTTGCCTATCAGATATTTACATTATGATTTGTAACAGTAGCAAAATTACAGTCATGAAGTAGCAATAAAATAATCTTATGGTTAGGGTCACCACAACATGAAGAACTGTAGTAAAGGGTTGCAGAGTTAGGAAGGTTGAGAACCATTGATCTAGACTGTTTCTACGTCAATCTGTTTACTCTCATCATTTAGGTATTTTCAATATCAATAGGTATTTTCTTATTTATTATGGAAACTGCCTGAGATCCCTCCAGGGGTCGTAGAAAGTATATAACAAATACAATACAAAATTCTCAAAGACTCCAAATTTCAAGGCACGTGTGCACGCAAGGATCTCAGATGAGAGTTACAGGCTTGACCTTTGCAGAGCCATGTTAGCAAGTGTGTGATGAACGCTGATTAGAACACAGGGCGGAGTGAGTTGCAGACCCCGCCTTGGGAGGCAGAGCAGAAAGCGTTGGATCTGATGTCTTGGTATATGGGTTGCCATAGAAACATTGGAGACCAGTGAGAACCTAGCAGAGGTGATTGGCAGCTGGAGGGGTGGGTCAAAATGGGCTTCCCAGAGGAGACCCTGCAATTTCCTGGTTATCCAAACAGGCCACGTGACCTTCCCGCAGTTTCCTCTTCTGTAACACGTGACTAAGGAAGCTGTCAGTCAGGTACACTTACGGTGAAAATCAGCCAACGGTTTCGTGTAAAGTGCACAGGACTACGGCTGGCATCCAGGAAGCTGAGCATGTGCTGACCATGTTAATAGGACGAAACTGTTTGTAGCCCCACAAATGGCTCCTAAGCCTCATGACCAGCCGGATGGCGAAGCTAAAGAAATCGCTGACGTATTTCGTAAACATGTTCTCAGCCTCTAGTCTCGGCTTCTTTATACGAAGCATTAATAATCCTCTTAGGCAGACCTGTCAGCAGCTTCGCACGACTTCAGTTAATGGGCCGCAGATTTAGGGGGTTCGTCTCTCCCAAAGCTCTTAAGTGCTTTAAAGCGTGGGACACTCCTGTCTTGTGAAGATCGAAGGCACCAAGGCACCGTGTGGCTGCTGCTACCCGGGAATGTGCCGGATTTAGGCCTCAGCAGACATTCTTCCTGTGAAGGCAGGGTGAGAAATCGCCCAGCAGAATGCCAGGCTGTGCCTCCGCCTGTCTGGCCAGCGTGGTCTGGAGAAGGCGTTCCCTGCCGCGGGACTCTGGCTCCCCAATATGTGGACACGCTGATGTAGTTCATGGGGTGCCCTTCCTCAGGCTCCGGACAAGGACCGCTGTTACTCGGGAGGCTGGGGTGAAAAGAAACGTCAAGGCTTGTCTAGGCTCCAGAGTGAGTTCAAGGCTAGCCTAGACAACCTAGTGAGGCCCTGTCTCTGACGAAAAAAGGAAAAGAAGGCTGTGGGTGTATCTCTGTGGTAGGATACTGGCCCCAGTCTGTTCAGACCCCCAGTTCAGTAACAAAAAAATTCAGCGTCCATTATTGTTTCTAAAACTGAGCTCCATTCAGGAAATACTCAAATAGATCACCTCTAGGATTATGTCGTACAACTTTTTATAATTTATAAGCTTAAGAACAGTCTTTCATTCCCCCATTTTGGATACTTTGCCTGTTATGGAGAGCCTGAGCCCTAGGAGTTAGAGCTCTTTCCTGACTGCCTAGCCCCTGACTGACTCCTCAGAACAACGGCTGTGCAGTCCACACTGAGTTTCTTGGGCATGTCTCCTGTAGTTTTAAGAGGAATGGAGCCTGACATCAGGAAAAGTGTGAGGGTGTGTCTTCTCGCTCCTCTGAGCATCCCACGACAGGCAGTTTCCTGGGAAGACCAGTCAACCCTTGAAAAAAAAGATTTATTTATTATATGTAAGCATACTGTAAGTCTTGAGACACTCCAGAAGAGGGCATCTGATCTCATTATGGATGGTTGCGAGCCACCATGTGGTTTCTGGATTTGAACTCAGGACCTTCGGTAGAGCAGTCAGTGTTCTTAACCACTGAGCCATCTCACCAGCCCCTGGTCAACCCTTAAAGAGCACCTCAAGGCCCGTCTTTCCTTGACCCACTTTTTGACCTACCCTTGAAATTAAGCTCCTTAGCAGGTCCCAGGCCAGGTACATTATGGATGTTGTGAGAAGTTTCAGTTTCCTTTTTACTCATTTTGAACCTGTATAAGAAAATCCTATGAATTTTCCTTTTGCTTAACATCATTTCCAAGGTGTAAAATAAAAAGAAAATAAATGCAAAATGGATACCAAGGAATAAATGATCAGAAGAAATGTCTTAAAATGATACAGATATAACATAAACACATTCACTAAGAATGTACTCCAATAGTAAACACCAAATTTCAACAATGTCAAAATCGTGTGAGGGAAGAATTCTGGTGATTAAAGTTTTAAGGTATAGGAAAAAATCAGGAGCAGGACAGTGGTGGTGCATGCCTTTAATCCCAGTCCTTGGGTAGGAGGCAGAGGCAGGTGGATTTCTGAGTTCGAGGCCAGCCTGGTCTATAGAGTGAGTTCCAGGATAGCCAGGACTACACAGAGAAACCCTGTTTCGAAAAAGCAAAACAAAACAAAAACCAAAGGAAAGAGAAAAAATGAATTATAATTTAAATCCTTCCCCTCATCCATTGCATTTACTACAGAAATCTTTATTCTGTTTTTGAGCCTACCAGCTTGTTTTGTCTAAAAATACTTTTTTTAAATTTGAGTCTGTCTGTGACTATGACTGTCTGTGTGCATGTGACTGTGTCTGTGTGACTGTGTCTGTCTATGTCCGTGTATGGTTCCTTTGATTACAGATACCACAGAGGCCAGAAGAGGGCTTGGTTGTGTCACCACAGGATAGGACACTGGACTCCTAACTCAGAACTCTTTGAAGGAGCGGCAAGCGCTTTTAGCCACTGACTTAAAAAAAATCTCTCTAGCTCCCATTTATTTTCTTTTTGATCCCAACGTCTCCATTACTATATATTAAGTGGGTTTTAATTTTTTGCTACTTTTAAATACCAAGCTTTGGGGAAGACCGTGGGTGGGGCTCAGGTAGGACAGCTCATGAGGTCCTTCGATCAAAACCCAATGAAAACAGCAGTGCTGCTTACAAATGCCTCTTTATGGGCCCTTCTTCCTCTGCCATCAGCCCCTCCCTCTTAGCCCCTCCCTCTCAGCCCCTCCCTCTCCTCCCCCTCCCCGTCCTACTCCCGAGCTGGTAAGAGACCCAAAGATTAGGAGTTTCCTAACAGCAGACAAGGGGAAAGGTAGAATGAGAGTTCTGGAATCACTATTCACCCTCCAACACAGCAACCATTGCTGCCCCACTGGAGACTCCTGCAGGACTCCCCCATCGCTACCGTGTCCCACCCCCCCATCCCCTGCGCTCCTTCCCACTCCCACCCCCACCCCCATCCCCCACCCTCCGCGCTGCCTTTGGCCGCCAGCTCCAGAAGGCGCTCGTTTAAACCCACACACAAGTTAGGCACCAAAACACTGTCGGTGTTTCTCCGAAGGCGAGGCAGATGGTGTCGGACCACCAGGAAAGGTTGTCAAATGTGCGTGTTTGCATCCTGCTGGACTCCCTCGGGCCTGCATTATTGACAGGTTCCCGGAGATGTGGTTGATGGTTTAGGTCCCAGGACTACACTTTGTTAATGATGAGCCTAGACACCCTTGGGCACTGTCAACTGCAAGTTCTCAAAGTTTAGAGAGACCCGGAGAGACCTTTGCCTCATTTAGTAGGTCTGAAGAGGAGGCTTCTGTGGTTTTCTTAAAAGCCCTTGGGTGTTTTCCCATGCTCTCTGACTGGCAGAGTTTGAAAGTGAAGTCAGTCGCTGTCCTCGGTTTGGGCGTGCCTTTGCTTTAGTGAAACCTTGTTAGCCCTACAGAGTCCTGTAGCCAGCATTAAGTGCTAAGTTACAGGGGTTGTTCTGCCCGGTGCAAGAGCAGAGGCCTGGATGGTCCCCATGTGACCTGAAGATTAAGTAATCCAGACCTTAATATTTGGAGTGAATGAGTGCCTTCCAGTATGATTTCATAATTGCATGTTTCAGGGTTCTAAAATAAACATTTTATACATGCTGCAATTAAGCATAATATTTTCTTATGGAAATTCTGAATTTGTTATTTTATGCTAATGGGTTCCTTTTTTTTCTTTGTTCTTGGCTTCTGGGGAAAATTACTGCAGCTCTAACCATCTGTCTATTTAACCTTTCTGCATATTTTATTCTTGTTTTCTAGAAGGATTATTGTTTTATGAAAACAAACATTCCACAAAACTGAATTTTCACTCCTCTTGTGGCAGATCCCTTACAACCTTGGGATTGGTTATATCGTCACTGGCTGACCAGGCTGCTGGCAAAGGCAAAAACAAATTCGTGCCTTATCGAGACTCAGTCCTCACTTGGCTTCTTAAGGTAATTTGCTAACCTAGGATTTATATTTATCTAAACCTTGCTGTTTCCAGTGTGATAGCTGTTAAAGAAGTGTGCAGGGGTAACCAAGTACACAGTACTGCCTAACCAAGCACACAGTACTGCCTAACCAAGCACACAGTACTGATTAACCAAGCACACAATACTGTCTAACCAAACACATAGTACTGCCTAACCAGGCATACAGTACTGCCATCTTAATTCTTAGTGATGCACAACAAAGATATTTTGTAGGGTGTGTGGAAATGGCTCAGCAGGTGAAATCTATTGCTTGGGTAAGCTTGAGTCCCTGAGTTCCAGCGCCCAGCATCCTTGTGAACAGCTGGGTGTGGAGATGGTGGAGATGGTGGACCACCCAGCCTAGATGAGACAGCTGGTTTCCAGTTCCGCAAGACACATTGCAGAGGGATTAAAAGTGACAGAGAAAGACACCCGATAGCTTTCCTTACCTCTCTCTTCATGTGCGTGCCGACACACATACACACCCGCACACTCATGTGCACGTGCCACACAACAGCACACAGGCACCAATTAACACTACTTCATATTATCTCATTCTGTTACAGTGTCCTTTGGCAGGTACTGTTTATTGCTATAAATATAAACGGGTCACAGTTCAGCTTTTTTATAAGATGATGTGCAAGATGTTAACACGCTTTCACTTAGCATTTTCTTCTCGAACAAAGTCACACTCGGCTATTTCCTGCTTTGGGCCCTGGCTGACTCGAAGTGGTGGTCAACGAGGTGCTGTTTGAAATTCTTTATAGGACAACTTAGGAGGGAACAGCCAGACCTCTATGATAGCGACCATCAGCCCAGCAGCAGACAACTACGAGGAGACACTGTCCACGCTAAGATACGCAGACCGAGCCAAGAGGATTGTGAACCACGCCGTGGTGAATGAGGACCCCAACGCCAAGGTCATCCGGGAGCTGCGGGAGGAAGTGGAGAAGCTGAGAGAGCAGCTCTCGCAGGCCGAGGTAAGAGCTGTCCGCCATGCCTGTTCCTGACGCCCCTCACCTAGGTGTCTGGTGGGTAAGGGTGTGCTGGCTGGCATCCCTGGGTCATATCCGTGTGATTCAGCATTTCGGTGTGTAGCATCCACCGTGGGCTGAGCGGCATTGTAAAAACAACGTGAGCGACCCGGACTGCTGCCCTGGCCACCCTCGGACAGGAGGAAAAGGAAGTCGTTCCTGTCTCTGCCTAATTGTTTGCTTCAGTCAGTCACGTGGCCCTTGAACTTCCAAAGGGAAATCCTAAGAACAGTGTGTGGTGGTTTTTGTTGTTGTTGTTTTGCTTTGTTTTTAAATTAACATTGAAGATTGTTTCCACCAGGCTCTCAGAGACGCCAGGCATCCTTTCCCTTTAGTCGCGGGGACTGGGTCTGGTTGATGGGAAGGTTCCGAAGTGGTTACTGTAGACACAGGACATTTATGGATGGCACTGTGGATTTCTGTCTTATTGACAAATAAATAAATCCACCTAATTAACCTTTTTCCTACATTGAGATATTTCAGAGATGAACTATAGCATTTTGTTTTCAGTCTTTAAAGGAAACAACCATTAGTCTCTATCCATACACTGGCTTGCACGCATGCGCTCTCTCTCCCTCCCTCCCTCCTTCCCTCTCTGTTTCTCTCTCCCTCCCTCCCTCTGTCCCTCCCTCCCTCTCTGTTTCTCTTCCTCCCTCTCTCCCTCCTTCTCTCTCTCTCTCTCTCTCTCTCTCTCTCTCTCTCTCTCTCTCTCTCTCGTCTCTTCTTTAGAGAGTAGCCACGCCCTCTTCCATTCTTTGATGAGTGGAAGTCCGAGGCCCACACCAGACAGTGTGTGATTTAATTGCTTCCGAGAGACTATTACTACTTAATAGTAGGACATAAGGATGCTGGGCTGTAGCTCGTGACTGTTTAGCGTGCTTATAGCGGCATACAGAAGGCGCGGGCCCTGCATTCAACCTCCAGTCCCACAGACCAGGATACCATTCTGTATGCTGTGTACGTACCACTGGAGAGATGGTGGAAGCTGACGTCTCTGGTTTATTTTAAAGGCCATGAAGGCTCCTGAGCTGAAGGAGAAGCTCGAAGAGTCCGAGAAACTGATAAAGGAGCTAACGGTGACGTGGGAAGAGAAGCTGAGGAAGACGGAAGAGATCGCCCAGGTGGGCTCATGAGGTGGCCTCCTCCTCCCTGCTGTCTCCTCCCCGGCAGAGGTTCTCAGCCCTCCTGCTGCTGCGACCCTTTAATACACTTCCTCACGCTGCGGTGACCCTGGTGACCCCCGACCATAAAATCATTTCTGTTGCTACTTCATTTTTTTATTTTATTTTTATTTTAAGGCAGGGTCTTATGTAGCCCAAGATAGCTTCCAATTCACTGTGTAGTCAAGGCTGGCCTTGAACTTCTTTTTGCTTTTTTTTTTTTTTAAGATTTATTTGTTTATTATATCTAAGTATACCATAGCAGCTGCCTTCAGACACACCAGAAGAGGGCATCAGATCCCGTTACAGATGGTTGTGAGGCACCATGTGGTTGCTGGGATTTGAACTCAGGACCTCTGGAAGAGCAGTCAGGGCTCTTAACCTCAGAGCCCTTGTTGCTACTTCATAACTATAATTTTGCTATTGTTGTGAATCATGATCTAATATCTGATAGGCAGGATACTTGAGTATCCAACCCCTGTGAAAGGGTCCTTCTGCCCTCAAGGGTCAAGCACTGATGCTTCAGGGGCTTGTTTCCTCTGCCAAGCTCATCTTAAAGCACCAGCTTCTGGTCTTCCGGCAGTCTGTGCATGGTCCTGGGATGCTCCGCTGGAATCGTTAACTCACTAAGCAAGGCTAGGAGGACCTTTCCTCCTCTCCGCTGCTCCTTTCTATCCTCATCGTGATACAGTGGGCTTTTGGTGGTGTTTTGGTGTGTGTGTGTGTGTGTGTGTGTGTGTGTGTGTGCGCGCGCGCGCGCCCAGGGTCACTCCACCGCTCCACACCGTGCATTTCATGAGCAGGGCTACCACTTGTCTCCTCTTACAAAAGCATGTGTTTCATGAGAAGCCGGCTTCATTTTCTTTTTTCTTTCTTTCGGTTTTTTTTTTTTTTTGGGGGGGGGTTGTTTGTTTTGTTTTTTGGGTTGTTTTTTGTTTTGTTTTGTTTTTCGAGACAGGGTTTCTCTGTGTAGCCCTGGCTGTCCTGGAACTCACTGTGTAGACCAGGCTGGCCTCAAACTCAGAAATCCGCTTGCCTCTGCCTCTGCCTCTGCCTCTGCCTCTGCCTCTGCCTCTGCCTCTGCCTCTGCCTCTGCCTCCGCCTCTGCCTCCGCCTCTGCCTCTGCCTCCCAAGTGCTGGGATTACAGGCGTGTGCCACCACCGCCTGGCGGCCAGCTTCATTTTATTAGCTACTGTGTTCCCAGCCATAGGTCAGTACCTGCCACGTTCTACACTCTGTTGCGAAGTCTTACACAGACAGGTGGACTCAAGGCTTGTCGTGATAGGACCCCTGCCTGCTCCTCCAACCCCATCTCCCACTCTTCTCCCCATTTGCTTGGAGTTGTTTGCCGCTGAAATCGAACTCTGTGCACAGAGTCTGCTGGGCTTTCCAGGGATCACATCTCAAACGACTGATCTTGCTTCTTGCTACTGATACTCATCCAGTGCTCCAAGAGTTTTCTCACATTCTCAGCCCATCCTGTCTCTCAGCCCATCGTGATGGCCCACCCAGGAAGCCATGCAGCCCTTCCTGGCCCTCCACGGCACACCCATACTCTCTTTTGTGTTCTCCTTTAAGTGCTCTTGTCCTCTCTCCCAGACTTTCGGTTTCTACAAGCCGACACAATGTGATTCACCCGCGGTGCCCTGTGGAGCTGTCATGCCCTGCACTGTGGCCCTTAGTAAACCTAGTCGAGCCGGGTAGAATGTGTCATCTCTTTGGCGTTGTCCCCAGAAGCAGTGACTTACTCTTTCCATGGATACGTCTTGTGAATGGAAAACAAAGCTTCTCTGCTTCTGTCTGTTCCCGTGACCAGGAGAGACAGCGGCAGCTGGAGAGCATGGGGATCTCCCTGGAGACCTCTGGCATCAAGGTGGGAGATGACAAGTGCTACCTCGTCAACCTGAACGCAGACCCCGCCCTCAATGAGCTTCTGGTTTACTATTTAAAGGTGAGAAGGTGTACAAGAACAGACCACGGTGCTCTGGCGTCATCCAATCCCTTGATGCCCCGCGAGGGATTTCCCTTTTTTGTCTCTGGCATTGCCCTCAATAGTAAGACCATAATGGTGCAGCCCCTTCCCACGGGTCATAAGAAACAGCCTTTGTTTCACTGATGCCCTCAAGGACAGGCTACAGGAGAGACAACTCAGGGTACACCCACAGGAGAAGGACCTAAATGTAAGGTCACAGAGTTCTGAGGTGTCTGGGGTCCAACCACAGTGATTCTGGGGGGCCTTGGAGAATCTTCATTGTAACACTAGGAAGATATCAAGTCTCCCACCAGCCTAAAGAGACCCAAGTCTGTCTTAGCTCTGACCCCATTATCCAGAAAGGACTTTTGTTCTATGGTCACCCTTCTGAGTGACCTTTTAGCATTGGCACTGTGCCCTCCTGTGCACAGAGTGTGCCATGGGTGTCTCCAAAGTAGTTTTCCAACTTCCTGGCATTAGATTCCTTTTGCATCCTTTTCTTTCTTTCTTTCTTTCTTTCTTTCTTTCTTTCTTCCTTCCTTCCTTCCTTCCTTCCTTTCTTTCTTTCTTTCTTTCTTTTTTCCTTTTTTCCTTTTTTCCTTTTTTCCTTTTTTCCTTTTCTCCCTCACCCTGCTACCCCTGGGACAGGTTTCTCTGTGTAATAAACTCTGGCTGTCCTGGACTTGCTTTGTAGACCAGGCTGGCTTTGAACTCAGAGATCCACTTGCCTCTGCCTCAGTGCTGAGATTAAAGGCATGTGCTACTATGCGGGGCCCCTGTGCTCACCCTCTGTGCCCAGCCTCAGGGGCATTCTCTAAAAGTATCAAAGACTCCAGTGTACTTTTCTGTGCCTAGGTTGTAGCCATCTGTATGTGGTAAACCTGGAGGAGGCGCTGTAGGGCAAACACACCACTGTTAGTTTGCAGAGCTGCGTCATCACAGGCCTGCAAAAGCCCTGCCTGTCGTGCCTGACAAAATGACAAGGCACAGATCCATAACCTTTCATTTGTCTTAAAATAGTGTTGACATCATGGTCTCCTAAAAGGTCAAGAGATGTCAGGGGTTCTTCTGTTGTATTTGTAGAACTACTAGACAACTTTATTAAGCAAGAAATGGGGCGCCAGAGCCAGGTGTGGTGAAACATACCTGTGACCTCAGTATTTGGCAGATTTAGGCCAGAGAGATTGGGAGTTCGGGCTCATCTTCCACTACATAGCAAGTTCAGGGCCAGCATGACTCTCTTCCTTTTCTTTCTTGCCTGCCCCTTAAGAGTTAAGAGAGTTCCCAGTCACAGTGAGTACCAGCCCCAGCTAGTTAAGTTTTGCTCAGCACTTACTAGAGCTGACCTGGTAAATTGCCACTGGGGGTGGGGTGGGGGTGAGGGGGTGTCATCGACTGCTCTCAGCACCAACTCTGATGGCCAATGCCACGCCTCTCTGCCTTCCTCAGTTTACCTGTGGTGTCGAAGCTGGCCTTCGACACTGAGGCTTAGGAGGAAATGGTATGCTGGTACCCACTTGAAAAAGTAAATATTCAATCCCGAATGAGAATTCAGTGTCTGCTACTGCTAAATCCAATTTCCTTATGTTTTAAAATAATACCTAATCACCGTTGATGTGGGAGCAGGTGTTGGTAGACTTTAAACATTTTTAAAAATTGTTTCAAGGTAAGCTTTTGGCTTAAAAAAATATCACATTATTTTCTTATCTATCTCTCCGTCTATCTATCCATCTGTCATCTATTTATCATCTATCGTCTATTGTCTATCATCTATCATCTATCACCTATCATCTGTCATCTATCTGTCTATCTATTATCTATCTGTAGCAGACATGTGCATGTCACAGAGAGTGAATAGAGGTCAGAGAACAATCTTCTCCCACCATGTAGGTCTTGGGGATTGAACTCGGGTCATCAGGCTTGGTGATGAAGCCATTATCTGATGCGACCTCTCACCAGCCCACCCTTGGCTTTTGATGCTCCCGATCTCCCGTGTGATTAATTTCATGCTCCTGTTTTATTCCAAGTGCTTGTGAGCATTTCTGGTTGAGTCCCTTATGAACTTGGCTTCCTGTCTTCCGTTGTATGTTCTAGGATCACACCCGGGTGGGTGCAGATACCTCTCAGGACATCCAGCTCTTCGGAATAGGGATTCAGCCCGAGCACTGCGAGATTGACATCGCAGCGGATGGAGACATCACTCTCACGCCCAAAGAAAACGCAAGGTAGGAGGCGGCCGCGGAGGCTTCCGCCTTTCCCACGGTTCCGGGACACTCGTCCTTTCCCTTTGCTTGCTGCTTATGTCAAAGTTAAGGATACACTAGGGTATCCTAGAGGATTTACTTTCTGGTTACGGAGGGTGTATTAATTACCATTCTCGTTGCCTTAACCAAAAGCAAACAAACAAATTAAAATACAAAATCCAAAGGAGAGGTATATTTTGGCTCATGATTTGAAAGAGTACAGTCCATATGGCTAGCAAGTCATGGTGGCAGGCATGGCTGGTGGGATGGTGAAGGATCCTTGAGAGGATGACGCAGCTGGCACTGTCACGTGCCTTCTGGAAGTGGCCCTATCTAGACACTGGGTAGCTTTATCACCCAAGGTCCGCCCCCAGTGACTCACTTCCTCCAGTGTGACTCCGCCTCCCAAATTCCACAACCTTTGAATACAGCGCCACCCAGTGGGAAGCACGTGTTCTAGCACCTGAGCCCATGGAGGCATTGCATACTGAAATAATAGCAGTAACTTTGAGGCATAATAGCTCTCTTTTTAGCGCTATTACAGCAAAGCCTTAGTAGCCAGGGTTAAACTACTACACTGAACGGTATATGTTTTCATGAATGAATTTCAGAAGTTCAGGTGTCAGAGTCCTGTGGAGCCCAGGACTTTACTAATGAGAGATTGTATGAGAACGTGACTTAAAATAAAGATCATCTCCACCACCTTTCGTCATCAGATTTCCCGAGCATGCTTTAGGGAATTTAATTTTAACTAACTACCTTCCCACACCCATATTTTGTTTCAAAATAGCCAGCAAAATTTTTTTAATAAGCTGTTGAATATATGTATTTTAGGTTTTGGGGTGCTTTAATGTGTGTGTGTGTGTGTGTGTGTGTGTGTGTCTGTGTCAGTGTGTCTGTGTGTATGTCTGTGTGTGTGTCTGTGTCAGTGTGTATCTGTGTGTCAGTGTGTGTCTGTGTGTGTCTGTGTATCTATGTCTTTGTGTCTGTGTGTGTGATATGGAGTGAAGATCAGAGGACAGTCACAGGTGTGGCACCCTGCCCCTTCCACCTTGTTTGAGGTGGAGTCTCCTGTTCAGCACTGCATAGATAGGACTGGCTGGCCTGGGAGCGTTCAGGGCTCTGTGTCTACCTCCCTTGTCTCCCTGGGAACCCTAAGACTGCAGCTGTGTGCTCCTGCTCCTGCTCCCGCCTAGCCTGAGCTCTGGGGGTCTGAATTCAGCCTCACACTGGCTTTGCCTAATGAACCACCTCCCCAGCCCCAGTTTGTAAATGTTACGAAATGTTTTCCTTCTTCATTAGAAGCACACAGAGTTGGGGATCCCTCTTTGAGGGGCCTTGGCAGGCCCTGGCTCACTGCTGAGACGGTTCCTGTTACTCTTTCAAATGTTCCCCAGAATGCACCCCTTAGGAGACCGGTCCCTGTCACTTCTGTGAGCCTCGAGGCTACTGTCTTCTATCCACCTGGTACCTTCCTTTGTGTCCCTCCAGGTCCTGTGTAAATGGCACCCTTGTCTGCAGTGCGACCCAGCTGTGGCACGGCGACAGGATCTTATGGGGAAACAACCACTTTTTTAGGTAACAACTTCATGCTTTCTAGTATTTTTCACTTCCATTTTTTCCCCGTTATGTATAAATCAAGCTGATATTATGTAATGATGGAAAACCTCCACAGGATTAACTTGCCTAAGAGGAAACGGCGGGACTGGCTGAAGGACTTTGAGAGAGAAACCAGTGCCGCAGAGCATGATCTGGACGCCGCGAGCGAGGCGTCATCAGAGCCAGACTACAACTACGAGTTCGCACAGATGGAGGTCATCATGAAAACGCTGAACAGCAATGGTAAGACAGCGGGCCCTACCTGTGTCATCCCTGAGGGACCCCCCTATTGAAGCAGAACCCCCCTAAAGCATAGACACAGCCAGGCCTTTATTTACAGAGGCTGTCAACAAGGGGTAAGACTGCAGGGAGAGCTCAGGTGGAACCAGGGAATGTGCAGATGGCCCCCTTTGGGGGACTCCTTGTCCCCAGACCAGTTATGATAGCATTTCCATGGTCACAGAGTATTTGCCGAATGGATTTGACAGTTTTGGTTTTGGTTTTTTTTTTTTAATCAAATTTTCCACCATTGGTTTTGTCATTTCTGGAAGAGTGAAAAAGTCAGTGAATACAGATCGAGGAATTTTGAATATAAAAGGTAGCATTTATGATGAGCTCAGTTGGAAATTATTCCTCCAGAGAGACTTACTTAACCGTCGGGCTCAAGTACCTTTGGTCAAAATGACGCTTACGGTGAACTGTTCTCCAGGCTGTTTACCTGTGTAGGACAAATCCTCCTTTCCCCCACCGGTCCCCCGAGAGGTGCTCCCCTCCGAGGTGCTCCTCCGAGGCGCATGCACTCGCTCTGATGCAGTCAGATGAGCCGGTGGCCTTGGTGTCCTCAGAATTCCGTCTCCTGCCAGGTGGCTTCCCGATCGTAAGCCTGTCCGCCTGGTGGTCATCCCCGTGGTGGTCCTACTTGAAGACCCTCTTCCCCCTCCTGTGGCTTCAGACGAAGCTGGTCCACCAACACTGGGAGAGAGGTTCTCAACGGCTGTTTCAGCATGCGGGACCGTGGCTGGCTTTCAGCAGGGGCACTGAGGGGCAGTGTGCGCTTCGAGCTTTGGCAAAGTCTGACAGGCAGTATTAGGGTGAAACAAAGGTTTTCTGCCTGGCAAAACTGCTTCTCGATCATGACCGAGGAATGTTTTCCTCCCCAAAATGGCACCCCAACAGCGTTCCAGCGCTGGTTCCTCCCAGCGGTCCTTTTCCGTACACACGCAGTTGCACAGGAGAGTATCTTTGATGTTGCTGCTGCTGTTCCTAATGGCAGTTCAGGGGAGTGGCACTTTTAAATGTAACCCCGTTATCCCAGTAATCTTCTAGACCTCTGGAGCAAGTACTGACCTAAAACCCAGCTCATTTGCATGGAGATGTAAAAGAGGAGCAGGAAAGCGGCTCACCCAGTTAAGAGCTTGCCCTGTAAGCCTGAGGACCAGCATTCTGGTCCATGGAACCCATGGAAAAGCTGGGTGCACATGGGGGTGTCATCCAACATGGGGGAGGTGGAAGCAGGATCCCCGGAACAGGCTGCCCAGCTAGATCTGTTGACTTAGTGAGCTCTGGGTTCTAGGGAGGGTCCAGCACAAATGTATAAAGTAGGGAACCATACAGGAAGATACTCGACGTTAGCCTTACGCCTCTACATGCATGCACCCACATGTGCGCCCACACACACCCTCTGAACATTCATACACACATGTACCCATCCATGCACATAAAAAATGAAACTAAAGTAAAAAGAAAATCTAGCTCAGAACGATGACGTCTTTTTCCCAAGGGCTTGAAATGGAAGTCAAGCACTAACCTCTCTTCCCCTAGTTCTTCTGAAGCCAGCTCTAAAGTGAAGACTGTTAGGACCAGCAAAGGTTGCGGGCCATTTTCTAGCATCTAAGATTAGAAGCTTCTTCTTTCCCCTGAAGACAGACCCCCTTCTGCAGCCCGTGGGAGTCATTTCAGATGTTCTTTCTGATGCCCTCTACCGTCTGGTGCCGTCTGTTCCTCTCTTGGGGCAATGGGTAGTCCAGTCTCATTTCATGTCTGCCTGCTAAGGAAGGAGTAAACTAAGAGATTGCTCTAATTCCCCCAGCAAAGTGTTCTTTCTTCTTTCCTGAAAAGAATTTTGCTCTTTGGTATCCTGACCTTAGGCACCAGACTCCCTGAATTTTGAAAAGATTGACTTGAGGAGAGTGAAGTGGGGGTGTAGCTCAGTGGTTAGGGTGACTGCCCAGTGTGCACAAGGCCCGGGTCCGTCCGCAGCACTGGAGGAGGAGGGGGAGAAGAGTGAAGAGGAAATTAACATGCCAGACTTTGGCTATTTAGTTGTGTCTTTACAGGTCAGGCTCGTGTCCTGGCCCATCTCAGAGGCAGGTGACCTGATGAATTAGGATCTATTTTATTTTATTTTATTTAATAAAAATAAGAGAAACTTTATTATAGAACCATTTTTGAGTGACTGTAACTTGGGAACACATATTTAGGTTATCCTAAATTCCGTATTTTAACATGGAAGAAGTTTCACCATTTTACAAAACAGAGGAAGCCATGCATTGAGGCAAGTTTAAAACGTCGGCGGGCACATGAGAGGGGCAGGTACAGCCAGTCAGGGGACGCTTTTCCTGTAGGCCCAAGATGCCAACTGTGATGGTCTTAGACTCGGGGTTAGACCACTAGAAGCTAGTGTTCTGTTAAGTTAATGGTTCTTATCTGTCAGTCACAGGATGTTAGCTCAGACACAGAGGTGGGCAAGGGTTGGCTGTCCCAGGGGGCTAGCACCAGCCTAAAACTTGCAACACTGCAGTCTCTCCACAGTACTGAAATTCTAATCAGCCGAGTAGACTCTATAGACACGGCCTCATTCCAAGAGTTCTCATTTACAGAACCCCCTGCTGGTCAGGGAGCACATTTTGTGCAGGGTGTGTGTGTGTGTGTGTGTGTGTGTGTGTGTGTGCACATATTATTTATTATTATAATGTCCCTTATGTCTAGAAATCTCATTCCTAGGATCTGATGATATAGAGGAGGCTGAGTAGTGGGCAGGACATAGTATTTGGGAAAGAAAAAAACCTTTAGGAAAAGAAACTTCTGGATCATATCAAAGCTATCAGCCATATTAGAATCTATTTTTAAAAAGAGGCTGTGTAGGGTATGTAGCAAAGGCATCAAACTGATTGACAGGAGAAAGAACCATTACAAAGATTTCCCAGGCTGGGAAGATGGCTTAGTCAGCACTTTCCTTCCTGTTAGAAAGGCCTGAGTTCAGTCCCTGGCACTCACACTCAAAGGAGGAACAGCATGCTCCTGTAACGGGAGAGCCCAAGGCTAGTGAGAAACCTGGGTGTGTGTGGGGGGGGGGGTGCGATGTCTAAGCAGGGTACTTGGTACTGCATTTGATCCCCAAGCACATACGTGGTAGACGGAGAGGACCGACCGAGCCCTGCAAGCTGTCTCCTACCTCCACAGACACACTGCAGCATGCGGGCGCATGCACACACGGAATAAATAAATAAACGTTTCTAAACCTGGACGGTGCCTGAGGAATGGCGTTCAAGATTTACCTCCGGCCTTCACGTGCGCACATATCCTCATGCACGCCACCTCACAAACATGCGTGCACACATGCATGCACACTCATTGAAAAAGATCAAAATAAAAACTAAAGAAAAGTAAAAGATCAGAGGTAAAACAGAGCCTAGCCCCCGGGCAGGGCTGTGTCCCATGAGCCCCAGGAGGGGACCTGGAGGTCCGGCTTGGGAGGCTCAAGCACAGAGCGGATTTGCTGCCCTCTCTGTAGCTGCACCTTGGTCTGTGGCCCGTTTGTGCTGTGCCACTTTGGCTGCTGGTGCAGCTTTAAGCAGCCTGCCATGCAGCCTCTTTGACGAGGAACCTGGGTTGAGACCCTGCCGCGTCAGCCTCAGGGGTCACTTGTGTTTCTGCAGCAAAGAAAGCAGGAGTGTGGATCAAATACGTTCTTCAGGACCCGGGCAGTAAAAGCCAACAGCAGGTTTTGCTTAGCATGAACGAGGTTCAATCCCCAGGGTGTCATTTGGGATCTTGTCACCAAACCCCGTAAAGCCATTTCTCAGTGATAAAAACTGATGCTGCTTTGAAGGGGGAAAAAATGAATTTTCAAGTAATCTGGTTGTTTGTTTGGAAGACCCTGTTCTTTGATAAGTGCCCATGAGGAGTGACTCTCGGGAGAAGATCACTGTATCAACCAGTTCATCAGGTTAATGGTTACTCCCGTTCACTAGCCAGCTTCCAATCAGGGCTGAAAATCGGGTGCCGTCATTGGTTGCTGTGTGACTTCAGTCATGTACATGACTTTTCTGAGCCCGTTTCTACAACAGTAAAATGGAGATGCCATCCCCCAGAGGGAAGGAGGCGGGGGCTGAGGGTTCTTCGAAGATCATGGCGTGCACAGTCAGTCTGGTCCCTGCGCTTGAGATACAGCCAGTAGCATCACTGTTGGCATGGCAACTGTCGTTTGTTATTAAAACAACTCACAGCATCTTGCAACTACATGAAACTGCTCGTTTTTGCTGTGTTTTATTAACTTTATTTTTAAGACTGGTGTGTCCTCCTCTCTTACGTGCTAATATAGAAAGAATACTGTTTATGCTTATTGTACAGACCGAAGGGGTATTTTGGAAGGGTCTCGTTGATAGCCATGGTTAAGAAACCTCTGAAGCACTTTTCCACATGTTTTCTGGGAACTAAGCTGAGAACTGAATAGGACTGTAACACAGGTCTCCCTTCCGCACGTGGTTGTCCACCTCTTCGCAGACTTAGGTTGTGCCACTTAGGTTGTGACTGGATCATGTGTCATTCTCTGGGTCTGGCATCCAGCTCAGTGGTCGTCACCACACTAGTGCCCTGCCCAGCCAGTCGGCTCCTCAGAGGCCGGTCCCACCTGTACCACAGCTATCCATAGAGGTGCTAAGGGCCCTATCTGTCTGAATAGGTTTGTCCCTGGACCACTAAATAGCCAAAGGGATGGTTTTTCTTCTCTCCCTCCCTTTCTTTCTTAATTTTTTAAAAAGAATTATTTATTTATTTATTTTATGTATGTGAGCACACTGTAGCTGTCTTCAGACACACCAGAAGAGGGCATCAGATCCCATTCCAGATGGTTGGGAGCCACCATGTGGCTGCTGAGAATTGAACTCAGGACCTCTGGAAGAGCCATCTCTCCAGTCCTCTTTCTTTTTTAAAGTTAATTGCCCTCTTAGGAATTAACACCTGAGAATACCCACACCCTATACCTAGTCAATATTCTCAAAGGTATGCCGTGATTTCCTCCCCATCAAATGCAGGGAGGTTTATGACACAAACGAGTGAACATGAGGGTACGCTCAGCCCGCTGAAGAAGGTAACAGGGGAAAGGTTTACAGTTAGCTGAAGTCACCCAAAAGCCAACGGGAGGATTTTTAGGCCCGTCACAGGAAGCAGAGGACCTGGCGAGATTCTGAGGCAGGACATGTTTCTTGCTGGAAGAAGCCCCGAAAGGCACCTCTGTAGACTCCTGTCTTTATCAGCTGCTTACAACCCCTTGTCTCTTTTCTTGGCTCACCAGATCCAGTTCAAAATGTGGTCCAGGTCCTGGAGAAGCAGTATCTGGAGGAGAAGAGGACCGCTCTGGAGGAGCAGCGGCTCATGTACGAGCGCGAGCTGGAGCAGCTCCGCCAGCAGCTCTCTCCTGAGAGGCAGCCGCCCAGCAGCGCCTCGGACCGCCTGGCCTACAGCAGCCAGACAGCCCAGCAGAAGGTGACCCAGTGGGCAGAGGAGAGGTAAGGGCAGGGCCAGACTCTGAATCGGGGAGGCGGGGCCTGGGAAAGGAGGCGGGGCATAGTAAGGGGAGGGGTCTGGGAAGGGAGGAGGGGCCTGGGGAGGGAGGAGGAGGCCGGGAAGGGAGGAGGGGCCTGGCAAAAAAAGGAAGTTGGTGTCCCGGATCTAGTTTGGCTGTCGGTATTTTGTTTCAGAGATATTACCCATCCTAAGTAGTTGGCAGTAATGTCAGCTACCACAGACCACCCCTCTCCCTAGATCCCTAATCCTTTACCGTGTGGTAAAAACAGTGCCAAAGTAGAGGGCTTAAATGGGTAGGCCTTGAGACAGCAGAAGAGTGATTCTTTAACAACAATCTGAATACGCAGACAGAGCGTAGGGAGGTCTGCTGCTTGGTTTCTTTGCTTTTTCATTCAGAAGGAGGTTTTGGTGCTTGACGCCAGACCCTTTCCCACGCTAGATAGGCCCACTGCCACTAAGAACACCCCTGGTTCCGGGGTTCTAGGTGGGTGGCTTAGCAGAAACAAAGCTGGAGAGGAAGTGAGGCGTGTTTGGAGGCCTGTTAGCAAGCTGCTTGGTTGAATCTGGAAGTGACTTAGAGAGGAGTGGGAAGAACTCAGTCCAAGCATTAGATTGTGCATGTGCGAGATGACAAGCAGGAGGTGTGAGACGTGACCGGGGTGCTTGAGAGGCATAAGGACTGTCATATGGGCTTCAATAGTAAATAAGTAGGGAGGAAGAAACGGAGGAAGGTAGGGAAGGAGGAGAGGGGAGGGAAGGGGAAGGGAGGGGAGGGGAGAGGAGGTGAGGAGAGGAAGAAATGATTGTGGCAGCCCTGGCTGATCTGGAACTGGCGATGTAAACCAGGCTGGCCTTGAACTCACACAGATCTGCCAGCCTCTGCTGCCAATGTCCTAGGATTAAAGACACACACCTCAACAGCCAGGGCCTGGGTTTGTGTCTTGGTTTAACACCAACCCTCAACCCCTCAATTCTGTCCCCAACCGTAGTTCTCAATGAGTGGCCTATCTGTGGACAGGAGAGGAAACTTCCTAAAAGGATTTCTGTTCTTGTCGATGGTATTGGTTACCGTTTCCCGACAGCCCCGCACACTGAGAAAGGAAGGGAACTCTGGTTTACTTCATGTGTGCTTTCTTTTCTTCAATGCCCGCAGGGATGAGCTCTTCAGGCAAAGCCTGGCCAAGCTTCGAGAGCAGCTGGTGAAAGCCAACACTTTGGTGAGGGAAGCCAACTTCCTATCTGAGGAAATGAACAAGCTCACCGACTACCAAGTGACTCTGCAGATCCCTGCGGCCAACCTCAGCGCCAACCGGAAGGTAGGTGTAGCCTGAGGGAAGGGGACCGCAAGACGAAGGCGAGGAAACACTGAGGGTCAGAATCTAGAGATCACCTGTGTGAGCAGGTCCATGGGTAAGCATGGTGGGTAAATGCCCTTAGAGCAAAAGGCTGGGAGATGGGAGATGGTGGCGTACGCCTTTAATCCCAGCACTTGGGAGGCAGAGGCAGGTGAATTTCTGAGTTCAAGGCCAGCCTGGTCTACAGAGTGAGTTCCAGGACAGCCAGGGCTATACAGAAAAACCCTGTCTGGAAAAAACAAAAAACAAAAAACAAAAAAAAAAAAAAAAAGAGGGAGAGAGAGAGAGAGAGAGAGAGAGAGAGAGAGAACAAGGAAGAAGCATAATTTGGAGGCCGAAGGGCTTTCTGACTTAATCACTTCCTTGAAAAGAGTGAAACTAGGGACTCAGAAGGTAGCATAGCTCACAAGCTTGGGGACCTGGGTTCTGTTCCTGGCTCCCAAGTAAGAATGGAATGAGTCAACTCCACAGAGTTGCCCTCTGACCTCCACAGGCTCACGATGCCCACCCGCATTCACCCAGCCACAGTAATAATAGAAGTTTCACAAGAGTGACGTTAGGCACACGTGTGTGTTTATGCGTGTGTGTGTGTGTGTGTGTGTGTGTGTGTGTATGTATAAGTGTAAGTAATTACTCCTGCAAACGCCCCTTCTGCAGTGGGGTGTGAGGGTGTGCTTGGTTGTCCTGCCTCTCTGAGAAGGAGAACCATCTTTGAAACCTGCTCTCACACACAGAACTTTTTGCAGCCACCGGAGGTCTCCTATCATTACAACATAAAGAAATTTCGGGACTGGAGAGATGGCTCAGTGGTTAAGAACACTGACTGTTCTCCCGAAGGTCCTGAGTTAAAATCCCAGCAACCACATGGTGGCTCACAACCATCCCTAATGAGATCTGACGCCCTCTTCTGGTGTGTCTGAAGACAGCTACAGTGTACTTACATATAATAATAAATAAATCTTTAAAAAAAAAAAGAAAGAAAGAAAGAAAGAAAGCTGAGCGTGGTGGCACATGCCTGTAATCCCAGCACTTGGGAGGCAGAGGCAGGTGAATTTCTGAGTTCGAGGCCAGCCTGGTCTACAGAGTGAGTTCCAGGACAGCCAGGGCTACACAGAAAAACTCTGTCTCGAAAAAACAAAACCAAAAAAAAAAAAAAAAAGAAAGAAATTTCACAGTAAGAGAGAAACCTGGAAGAAAATAAATTTTCATCTTTTTATCCCCTGCCTAGACAGCAAGTTCAAAAGGAAGCTGTGGGGGGGGTGGGAGAGAGGGCTCCCTCAGGTAACCACCCACTGCCCGGCCAGAGGACCCAGGTGTGCTTCCTAGCACACACATGGTGGCTCACCGTTACCTGGAACTCCAGTTGCAGGGGATCCAGTGGCCTCTTCTGACTCTGAGGGCACCAGGGACACATGTGCACATCTGTGCACGCAGGCAAAACACATAAAATAAGCCTTTTTAAACATTTTAGGAAAGCGAGTTAGGGAGTATCTTATTGGTCTTTGGAGTTCTACATCCTCAGACATAGGCATATGCATACCTTCCTACTGCATATGAGAATTTTTTATAGTCCCTTTCTTCTTTAAGACTGATTGATTGATTGATTGATGATTGATTGACACAGGGGTCTCATAATCCCATGCTGCCCTCAAACTTACTGTGTTGCTAAGGATGACCTTGAACCTCTGATCCTCCTGTCTACTTCCCCAATGCTGCCATTACGGGCATGCACTATAACATCCGTTTTAGATGATGTTGGGGGTGTAACCCAAGGCTTTGTGCTAGGCACGCCCCCTGAGATAAGTCAACGGAGCCACCTCTCTAGCCCTCACAGTTGGAACTAGGTAATAAAAACTTGAATTACCCATGTAACTGAGTGTTAGTCAGAGTGTGATAAATCTGTATGAATTCCTATGGTGCTATTGAAAAAGCAAGATTATGAAGAATAGCCAACAAAAGAAATTGATGTAATTGGAATTGTGGTGTAAATATACATAGATACATGGGTATATGTAGAAAAGAAAGACCAGAGTATTCGCTAGGTGGTAAAGTTTTACCGTCTTTTGTAAACTTACAACCTCACCATAATATATGCAGTCTTTAGCTGTGAGGGAGAGTGTCAGAATCATGTCCACTGTTTTCCATCATGATACAGAGAGGAGCTATAGTCAGTGAGCCCGCCATCCAAGCCAGGAGGAAAGGAAAGAGCACCCAGGTCTGGACCATCGAGAAGCTGGAGAATAAGTTAATTGATATGAGAGACCTTTACCAAGAATGGAAAGAGAACGTCCCCGAGGTAAGAGAAACAGAGCGGGACGGAGATTTGGCTGCATTAAGACCTCGGATATAATGGTTTGGTCATTTACACTGGGGAGATAAAATGTGAACTTTAAGGTCCAATCGCACGTGATTCAGTCAGGTGGACTCGGAATCCAGGAAAGCCAGTGGGACTTTGTTTGCTTTATTCACATTGAGTCTCAAGGGAAATAAGGAGGGGGGAAAGTCGCTCTGAGCATGCGCAGTCGCTCCGCGCTATCAGCCCACGTACTGGAAAATTAGACCGGCCGAAGCCAGTGTGGATTTCGTCTTCATCCCGGTCTGCGCATGTGCCCCTAACTGTGTGCCCCTAGCTGCGCTCAGGGCTGGGTAGATTTCTGAATGTAATCCTAGCAAATGTAATGTTTTGTTTTGCTTTTAAGGTTTGACGTTAGTAATAAAAAGGAAAATTTGGTGAAAGAGTTGGTGTAAGTTACAGGGCACGACAAGAAACAGGCTACATGCCCCGCGCGTGTGCTGGGTCTTTGTGGGCGGGATTCCGATTGTACTTGTTCATTTCGTGACTGTTCCCTCTAAACGTTTTTTAGTACTAATTGAAGTAACATGATTTAAATTGATGCGTTGTTTCCTGACCTCTCACCCAATGACCTGTCCTTCTTCTCAGGCCAAGAGGCTCTATGGGAAGCGAGGTGACCCTTTTTATGAAGCTCAGGAGAATCACAACCTCATTGGTGTGGCTAATGTGTTTTTGGAATGTCTCTTCTGTGATGTGAAGCTTCAATATGCAGTACCCATTATCAGCCAGCAGGGGGAGGTAAGGACATGCCAGCCCTGGAAAATGACAAGATACGAAATTTTGTTTAATCTCTCCCTTGAGAAAGATCTAGAAGGTAGGTAGGGGTATGTGGTGTGTGTGTGTGTGTGTGTGTGTGTGTGTGTGTGTGTGTGTGCGCGTGCATGGGCTTGTGTGCATGTATGTGTGTGCGCATGCATGTGTGTGTAGGTGTGTGTGTGCATGTGTGTTTAGGAGCTAGGACCTTCTGGATAATTCTGCTCCAGTGACCACCAACACTTCTCTCATGCTAAAAATACAACTTAAGTGGCCAGCGGAGGCCCTTGTTAAGGGCCTCTTAATCTAGAAGCTCTGGGTATCTGAAATTATATCACAAATGTACTCAAGAGGCCCATAGATGGCTTATCAGGGTAAACGCACTTGACCATGCAAGCCTAGTGACCTGAGTTCAGTCTCCAGTTCTCAGAGTGGAAGGAAAGAAAGGACTTCTAAATGTTTCCCTCTGACCATCACACATATGCTGTGGCATGCATACACCTGTACACACACATGCACGCACTCACGCACGCACGCACGCACGCATAAATAAAGACATGTTCACGCACTGTATGAAGCACTGCACACCGCTTTCTTCCACCTCTGTATCTTGCTTGTCAGATATCATCAGCTAATTTCTCCCGGATCCTTGGCCCCGCTGGAAGTCTGAGCATTAAGCATAACCCTTAGCCTGGGGTGGTGGCTTATCCCTGCAACCCTAGTATCCAGAAGCTGCGGCAGAAAGATTGTGCATTTGAGCAGCCTGAGTCATCTCCAGAAGAAGGAAGGAATACTACCATTCTGGACCCGCTCCAGTCAGACGCTACCATGACCAGAAATATAAACATCCTAATGACAGATGGAGAACAGTTGTTTAAGGGTAGGGGGAGTGCCTCAGCAGTTAAGAGTGGCTTGCTGCTCTTGTAAAGGGCCAAAGTTCAAGTCCAAGCTCCCCGTTCAGATGGTTCACAACTGCCCATGACTCCAGCTCTGGGGGCATCTGATACCTTTGGCCTCTTTGGGCACTAGCACTCAAGTGCACAGACCTACACATACACACATAATTAAATAATAAGTAGAACAAAAGAATCAATATGCAGAGTGGACATTGGGGAGGCGTGCCTATTGTTGAAGCACCCTGGAGACTGAAGCAGGAGGATTCTACAGTGAGGTCAGCCTGGGCTGGCTGGCTGGCTGGATGGATGGATGGATGGATGGATAGATAGATAGATAGATAGATAGATAGATAGATAGATAGAGCAAGACCTTGTCTGGACAAATCAAAACATCGCAAAAACAAACAAACGAAAGAACTGCTTTCCCACGCCCGTCTGGCTCTGTCCCTGCGATCCCTCCCGGAATAAGAGCCCATTAGCACCCCATGAGCCCGTTTTCACGCAGCTCCGTGTTACGGGCCATCCTCTGTGCTTGAGCCAGGGACCATGTCTGCCTACTGTACTGTTGGAGGTGCAGCGCTTGGCACAGTTTCTGCCGCCATCCATCCTGGGTGAATACTTGCTGCGCGCATGCGCGTGCATTTATCCTGGGCACACCCAACACCTACGCCTTTCTGTTACGGCGACTGCCCCATATTATTGGCTCTCATCTCTCTTTCTCTTTCTGCACTTAACCATGAGTTCACTAGCAAGAGAGCTCCCCGGGGCAGAAGAGCCCACTCCTTGGTGTCTTGTGAGGCTGATGGTGTGAATAGATTACCCCAAGCGCGGTATCAAATGCCCACGTGTAACTATGTAAACAAACAAAGCTGAATGTTCCAGTAGAGTATGAGAACTCCCTTGAAGCCGCTCCTTGCCTGAGCTGAGGAAAATGAATACACCTAAGGAGAGTTCTAGAAAGCAAGTTGGAAGGGTATAAATTTGGCTCAGAGTAAGAAAGGAAGGTTTCAGGAGCCCTGGTTCTGGAGGGTGGGTTTAGGGTTTGGGTTTGGCTTCCCTTCTGGAAGTGTCTTAGGAGGGAGGTTCTCACACTGCCTGAGCTGGCCAGTCAGAGCTGTCAGAGTGAATTTCTGTCCCCGATAATGATGCTCGCCCAGGGTTTACCTCTGAACTCCGAAATGTTCCTGTTCCTTGACCCAGGTTGCCGGGCGCCTGCACGTGGAAGTGATGCGAGTTACAGGAACCGTTCCAGAGCGCGTGTCGGAGGATGACTCTTCAGAGAACTCTAGTGAAAGCGGGAGTCTTGAAGTAGTGGACAGCAGCGGGGAAGTCATTCACCGGGTCAAAAAGCTGACATGCCGGGTGAGGGGGCGGTGATCAGGGCTCAGGTAGTCGGTGAGGGGGCAGTGATCAGGGCTCACACAGACCCTGGCATTGCTTCTTGAGAGGGACTCACGTACACCCTACCCTGGCAATGCCAGGCAAAAGGACGGTGATGGGCCTCATGTAGCCCAGTGAGGAGGCAGTGATCTGAGCTCACGTAGACACTGGCAATGCTTAGTGAAGCGGGCAGTGATGGGGCTCTCATCACCCAGTGAGGGGGCAGTGATCCGGGCTCACGTAGATCCTGGCAATGCCAGGTGAGGGAATGGTGATCAGGGCTCATGTAGACCCTTGCAATGCCAAGCTATACCCACAAAGTTTAATAAGGTTTCATCTAGCACAGTGCAAGTTAAACTGTCTGGCAGGAGATGTGGCTGTGAGCAGCACTTTTTCTAGAATTCTCTCGTGACAATTGTTTGGAATTCCCCCTAAAGGTATAGCCTCTGCATTTTGTATCTAGGCAGAAATGATTAAATGATTCGCTCCACATACCCAAATCCTCTCAGGCCCCTTACACCCTGTGTTTACATATGTTCTGTACACATCCTTCCACACACCTTAATCCCCAATAGAAATTAGCATGCAATGTGGTACAAATGTGGTGCGTTTGTTACATCACAGTACCTGTTAGCTTTGTTTTGGGGATTTTATGTAGTCCTGGCTATCCTGAAATTCACTATGTAGACCAGAGATCCACCTACTTCCGCCTCGTGAATGCTGGAATTAAAGCTGCTCACACCACACCCAGCACTAGTTGGTTCTGATTTTCTATCTGACACAGCATAGAGTCACCCAATAGAGGAATTGCATCGGTCAGATTGTCTAGTAGGCCTGTCTGTGGGAGATTGTCTTAATTGTTCATTCATGTATAAGAGGGTCCAGCCCACTGTGGGGGGCGCCATTCCCTGGCAGGTGGTTCTGCGCTGTCTAAGAAAGCTGGCTAAGCCTGAACGTCCCTCCAGGCTTTCTCCGAGCTCCTGCCTGGACTTCCCTCAGTCTGTGTCCTAAAAGCTGAAAGCAACCCTTTCTTCCCCTAAGTTGCTTTTGATTATGGTTTTTACCACATCAACAGAAAGCAAACCATAAGTCGCTTCGAGAATAGTGACAAGATAAAGTCTATACACTGTCGCGACAATGTAGTTGTTTTGGGTGTATCTGGTCTGTTGGTTAAACCACGGATGTCAAATCTACAAATGTAGAAGGCCATGTATGTGGCTGCATGGAGAATTTATTAGTGAGTTGGATTTTTTTTCTAATAAAAGTCAAATTTGTATCAGAAACTAAGTCATGAGTAAATTAGACAGGAATGTGTTTAGGATTCCTTTTTTCTTTCTTTTTTTTTTTCTCACTAAGTTTGTATTTTGTCGTTAGAAAACTGTGGAACAGGTTTTGTTTTAGATGGAACACTTAGGATGGTGAGATCAGGAAAAGAGGCTTGCTGTCTAGCCCAAGAACCCGAGTTCAGTCCCCAGAACCCACATGGGAAAGGAAGGAATCGACTCCCGTAGGTCCTCCACACACGGCACATGTGCGTACATGCCAAGACGCAGGCATATGTGCTCACAAATACAATAAGTAAATATAATTTTTCTTGCAATTTGAAGATGGGCCCATGCACTAGACATGATGGTACATGCCTTTAGTCCCAGCACTCAAGAAACAGGATTGGGCAGATATCTGTGAGCTAAGGCCTCCATGGTTTACAGTTTTTAAAAAGGCTGGGCTGAGGATACAGCTTGGTCTGTGTGAGGCTCTAAGTTCTCTGTAAGATGGGTGGGTGGGTGGGTGGGTGGGTGGATGTATAGATAGATAGATAAATGGATAGATAGAAGATGATAGATATATAGACAGTAGATACATAGATCGATAGATACATACATAGATACATAGATAGATACATAGATACATAGATAGATACACAGATACATAGATAGATACATAGATACATAGATAGATACATAGATGATAGAGGGATAGATTGGTAGGTAGATAGATCAATCACAATGAGTGGTCTCAAATATTTCCAAATGATGGCTCAGTTATGTAGCCCTGGCTGCCCTGGTATTGATCCCTGATTTGATCCCCTCTTAGAGATGACTAAACTGTGGACAGATAGATACTTTAGTGTTTCTTTTTATGAGACACATAATTTATTTCTTAAATCTCTTCAGGTGATAATTAAAGAGGCAACCGGGCTACCCATAAGCCTCTCCAATTTCGTCTTCTGTCAGTACACGTTCTGGGACCAGTGTGAGTCTACAGTGGCTGCCCCGGTGGTGGACCCGGACGTGCCTTCCCCGCAGTCAAAGGATGCCCAGTACACGGTGACCTTCTCTCACTGTAAGGTATGGAGGCAATTACAAAGTGAGGTCCCAGGCCAGGGGTGACACTCTGTGGTGACAAGAGAGCTGAGTCCCCTCGGTCAGTCCCCAGTACCAGAAACGGCCACAACAGAGTCACTGTCAGCTGCATGGTGGGACAGTGGTATTGGCCACAGTCTTTTAAAAATCTACTTTTTGTTTTCTAAATAAAGGATAAAATGTTTGTGTGCATTTTTGACCACGTATTCTACAACATTATGTGTAATTCTGGAGTTTGAACAGGATGCCTTCCCACTGTGTGGTGATTGATGATTGATTGATTGATTGATTTTCATGACTGTTTTCAAGGACCAAAAATTCCTCATTAATTTAAAAAAATAAGAAAGTTTTTATTATTAGCCAGTAGTTTCAGAATTTCAGTCTTCTCCTTTCCTCGGGTCCCTTTCCTGCCCCTCCCCCCACCACCCCGAAGCCCTTCTTCCCAGCAGGTCCCCTCAGCTTCCACACCATCGCTTGTTGTGTCTCATCAGCCACTGAGTTCAGAGTTTCATACCTGAGCATGGGTGGAAGGTTACGGCTGACACGTGGGTAACCTCCTGTTGCCTATGACGCTGAAGAAGATGGCATCCCTTCTCCCAGATTTGTTAAATTCCTAGAGTCCTGCTCTGTAGCTCAAGCAGGCCTAGGACGAGATAGGTAGCATACTCTCCCCTCCAGCTCAACCATCCTCCTGCCTCGGCCTCCCAAGTGCAGGGATTATAGGGAGGATTCCCCCCCAACCCCCCCAAACCCCACCCCACCCCACCCCACCCCCCGCTCCTGGCCTGGCTGAACTCTGCTTCTAACTTGTGAGCTCTCTCCATATGTGCTGGCACCTGCCTGGAATCCTGGCCCAGGGGAGCCGAGGCAGCGAGGTCCTACGTTCAGAGAGAATGCAGGAGAGCCTACTGCAAAAAGCAGAGTTTGCCCTGTAAGGTCTTTGGGTTTGCTTTTGCTTTTTTTCCCTTCTTTTAAATATGATATATCTTTTTTTTTTTTTTTTTTTTTTTTTTTTTGGTTTTTGGTTTTTGGTTTTTCGAGACAGGGTTTCTCTGTGTAGTCCTGGCTGTCCTGGAACTCACTCTGTAGACCAGGCTGGCCTCGAACTCAGAAATCCGCCTGCCTCTGCCTCCCGAGTGCTGGGATTACAGGCGTGCGCCACTACGCCCGGCAAATATGATATATCTTATTGGACTTTGTAAAGCTCAAGCATTCTGCTTTACAAGTTGAAATAACTTGGGAACATATAAATAACTTGGGAACATATAAAACAAAATCTGAAAAATCCCATCTTCCACTCTTACTCTGCACAGGCGTAACCACCAATGATTCCCTTTGGTTTACTGTATTTTATATTTTCTGGGATGGAGTCTGCCGACCTGCCATACCAGCCCTGAGCTCCTGGGACTGCCCTCTCCTCCTGAGTAGTGAAACATCCGCTGCATGTCCCCGCACCCTGCCACATGTTTTAATAAGCTATGTCCTGTCTTCCTGCCTCACCTTTCTGGCTTCCGCTGGGCACTGTCACCCAATGAATTCTCAAAACCATACTCTGCCCTCTGGCGAGGCTTCTCCTGGATGGCCTGTCCACACTGCTTCTCTGAAAATTGTGTCTGTTCTTTCTGGCTCTAACTTAGAAAATGAATTCCTGTTACCGCCTGTAAAATGTCCTGTGTACAAGGCTCTCGGGTCTTTCTTTTTTCTTAAATAAGATTTCCTTATTTACTTATTTAGTGTATGTGAGTGTGGCCTGTGTGTCTGTACACGTGCCATACCCATGCCCAGTGCTCCCAGAGACTGGAAGAGGGCGTCAGCCTCTAGAGCCAGCGTTACAGGTAGCTTTGAGCCACCGTGTGGGTGCCGGGAACCAAACCCGGGTCCTCAGGAGGAAGAACACGTGCTTCAAACCGTGGAGCCGTCCTCTCCCACCCTAAGCTACATGCCTTGACCTGTATCTGCCAAACCACATTCTCAGAATCTTTAGTTAGAATGTTTACCTGCAACATTTATTTCTTATTACTTAAATTAGCAGACAAAGTTATAGGCCTTATTATGGCCTTTTCTTCCTTTCTTCCTTTCTTTCTTTCTTCCTTTCTTTCTTTCTTTCTTTCTTTCTTTCTTTCTTTTTTTCTTTCTTCCTTCCTTCCTTCCTTCCTTCCTTCTTTCTTTCTTTTTCTTTTTTAAGATTTATTTTATTTATATGAGTACACTGTATCCGTCTTCAAACACACCAAAGAGGGCATCAGATCCTGTTACAGATGGTTTTGAGCCACCATGTGGTTATTGGGAATTGAACTCAAGACCTTTGGAAGAGCAGTCAATGCTGTTAACCGCTGAGCCATCTCTCCAGCCCCTTATTATGGAATTTTCATCTGCCTGAGTCCTTTCCTTGTTCCGATTCACTCCCCTCTCCAACTACTGCCTTCTCCTGTACCCTTCCCCCACACACTGCTTCCTTTCTCTTCCTAAGTAATATCGCCACCTACACACACACACACACACACACACTTTTGTTGTTGTTTCCCTAATAGTCTTTTAAATCGTCCCCAGCCCTCCTTTTTATCCACTGGGCTATTTACATCAGGAAGACAAAGGCTAGAATTTAACTGTGTGCTGTTTAACAACTGTTTAAATACATATGGATCCCTGGGTTAGCAGTGTGATTTTTAAAAGCTGTTGGGATTTTGTTTGGTTTGGTTTCCTTTTTTTCTTCTAAAGGGTGTAGCTTGAACTAATTGACCATTGTGTTTCTTTTCCTTCTAAAATTCTGGGTCTGTCTCCAGATGAACTAAGAAAGTAGGTAGTATACAGTTCAGTCAACTTAATAGCTGTTTCTGGAAATTAGTCAGGCAGAACAGCACCTGAGACTGCTCGGGTGCCCCAGGAGGCCCTTGGGGAGGAGAATGGCTTGGCTTTGAGCCTACGGAATGTTCCAGGTGACCTGCCACAGTTCTCAGGGAACTCTGTAAATTTGCAGGATCGTAGGTTGGTTTTGTAGAGTGAGAAATTGCAGTGAGACATTCAGGAACAAGAATTTACACCATGGAAGAGTCAGATAGTTGGAGTCCCTTACTCAGTAAGTCTCAAAGAGCAGCGAGGGTCACCCGGAGGTCAGAGTGGCCCACTGGATCCGACCATGAGCCAAAGGAAGAGAACGTAAATCCTAGCTCTGCACCTAAAGCCAGAAGTTTGCATTCAGACAAGCTGCTTTCTTCATCAGACCCAAGTCACCTCCCAGACCCCTTCCAGATCTAACATCCCGCCATGTTTTTCTACAAGTCCGAAGAGATGTGGCTTACGGTTGAGAGCAGGTGAGCGGGTACCATTATGTCTGGCTCTCAGTGTACTCTCCTGCTTTCTGCTTGTCCCAGGACTACGTGGTGACTGTCACAGAAGAGTTCCTGGAGTTCATTTCTGATGGCGCGCTGGCAATTGAGGTGTGGGGCCACAGGTGTGCTGGGAACGGAAGCCCCATCTGGGAGGTCGATTCGCTCCACGCGAAGACAAGGACATTGCATGACAGGTTTGTTCTTGCTGTGAGCATGAGACCCAGGAGTCAGGACCAGCTGAGACCATAAGTGGGATTACAGGCGTCAAACCCAGGGGCTTCCAACAAGTTGCTCATCCTTTGAGGCCATTTCCTCCTTTTTAAATTAGAATTCAAGGAGGAGCCACCAGGCATCAAAAAACACTGTGCAAAGTGAGTCATGTCAACACGAGACTGAAATAATTGCTGTATTTATGTGAAAAAAAATCCTTTATTTTACTTCACATCATGAAATTGCTATGAGATAATCATATATTTATTTTTAAAGTTCTTATTACATTATTTGTGTGTGTATGTGTACGTGCGTGTGTTTGTGTCTGTGTGTCTTTGCATCCCAGTGTGTGTCTGTGTACTCACAGGTGGAGGTCAGAGGATACCTTTCAAGAGTCTGTTAGGAACTTTACCATGTGGTTCCCAGGACTGGAATTCAGGTCATCTGGTTTGAAGACACGCCCCTTTACCTACAGGGCTATCTTGTTGACCCAAATCACAAAATTAAATGCAAAGCAAAAACCTATAAATCTGGCAAAAGAAAATAGGGTTTTAGAGAGAGAGAGAGAGAGAGAGAGAGAGAGAGAGAGAGAGAGAGAGAGATTGAGATTATTATCATCTTTTGTTTCTTTTTGGTTTGTTTGGGGTTCCGATTTGGCTGTCATCTGAGCTGGCCTCAATTCTTGGCAGTCTCCTGCCTCAACCTCCCAAGTTTAAAGTTACAAGCGTGAACCAACATGCCCTGCGTTTTTGTCGTCATGGTCTTTTTTGGTCACTATCTGGCCCTTTTGGCCTCAGACTTAGAATCCCCCTGCCTCAGCTAGTGCTAGGATTACTGGTATGCACCGTGCTTCCTGGATAAGGAAGCGATATCTTTACATCTTTGAGATTGATTGTCTCAGGTTCTCGGGCCACAATAGCCACAGTAGGAAAAACATGCACATTGTGCTTAGTCTGCACCTAAGGCACAGTTTAAAAATAAACAAGCAGCTACAAGAAAAAATTCCTAATGTCCTTGTCCTCTTTATAGCATTTCTAGAGACTGGGCGTAGGTCTTTCCACTGCAAGGCAAGGGCGCCCGTCGGTCCCCAGCTCCAGCCCTAAAATTGGCGGTTTCATGTGGAGTTGATCATTTGCCTCTTCTGTAACCCAGCAGTGCACACCTGGGTGCTTACTGGAGAGAGATGGAGATTTAAGTCCACAAATAGTGTCCATGGCAACCTTACCAGTATACCCAGTATCCCGGTGAGCCCAGGAATCTTTCAGCCGATGAGTAAGAAAATTACCAGATTATTCATCCAAGAGTGCATTCGTTAACATTTAAAAAAAAAAAAATGGTCAAGTAGTGGTGGTGATGGCGGTGCATGACTTTAATCCCAACACTCTGGAGGCAGAGGCAGTGGATCTCTGTGAGTTCAAGGCCAGCCTGGTCTGTAGGATGAGTTTTAGGACAGCCAGGGCTCCACAGAGAAAACTGTCTTGAAAAACCAATATAGATGGATGGATGGATAGATGGATGGATGGATGGATGGATGGATGGATGGATGGATAGATGGATGGATGGATGCAGTGGATCTCTGTAAGTTCAAGGCCAGCCTGGTCTGTAGAATGAGTTCTAGGACAGCCAGGGCTCCACAGAGAAACCCTGTCTTGAAAAACCAAGATAAAGCCGGGCGTGGTGGCACATGCCTGTAATCCCAGCACTTGGGAGGCAGAGGCAGGCAGATTTCTGAATTCAAGGCCAGCCTGGTCTACAGAGTGAGTTCCAGGACAGCCAGGGCTACACAGAGAAACCCTGTCTCGAAAAAACCAAAAAGAAAAAAGAAAAAAAAGAAAAAGAAAAACCAAGATAGATAGATAGATAGATAGATAGATAGATAGATAGATAGATATAGATACATACATATATACATACATACATACATACATACATGGATGATAGATAGATAGATAGATAGATAGATAGATAAATAGATAGATAGATCGGTAGATAGATAGATCGGTAGATAGATAGACCGGTAGATAGATAGACCTGTAGATAGGTAGACAGCTGTGGGGCCCTGTACAGTGAGTGGCTCATGCCTTTAGGAGTCACAGCACTCAGGAGACAGATGACAGATATCTGTGAGTTCAAGGCCAGCTGGGGCAATAGAGAGAGACCCTGTCAGAAAAAGAACCATTCATCCATTGTGCCATGCAATATAAACCAGACTCGAGTCCATACCAGATGGTTTTGTGTTTATGACATTTTAAAATGGGCAGAGCTAACCTGGATTTTCCAAAGCCCCTGGAATTCCACACCCCTCTGTATCCATCACTTACATGTGAGGTCTGGTCTGGTTAAACAGCCTCAGAGTCTATAGCACGGGGTTGTGTGAGTGTGAACTGAGGAAGTAGCCTGTGAGCCATCCCTGGCATGGTGCCTCCCACTCAGCGCATGCTCGGTGACTGGGCGTTTATGACTGTTGCTCACGGTGGCCCTGGATGACACGTGGCTTGCTGGGATGTGGTTTCTGCAGGTGGAATGAAGTGACCCGGAGAATAGAGATGTGGATCTCCATACTGGAACTGAACGAGCTAGGGGACTACGCTGCAGTGGAGCTTCACCAGGCCAAAGACGTCAACACCGGCGGTGTCTTCCAACTCAGACAGGTGTGGAGCTGGCCTGAGGGTTTCCATTGCTGTGACGGGACACCATGGCCAAGGCAACTCCTGTAAAGATGAACAGTCAGTCGGGGCTGGCTTACAGTTTCAGAGGTTCAGTCCATTATCATCATGGCAATGTATACGCAGACATGGTGCTGGAGTAGCCAAGAGTGCTACATCCTGATCTGAAAGCAGCCAGGAGGAGACTGTCCACTCTGGCTAGACTTGAGCAAAGCCCTGCCTCCACAGTGACACACTTCCTCAAACAAGGCCACACCTCTTATGAGTGTCACTTCCCACAGGCTAAGCATATTCAAACCCCCACCAAGTTTTTTGGTGGTTTGTTTCTCGTGTCTTCTCTGCTCCACCCTTAGAGTTTCTGGGAACTCCCTCACTATTTGTATGTCTGTTCTCAAACCATTTCCCCTTGTTTCCTTCCTGTCCCCATCCCCGTTCCTGGCCTCTTCGCTGCCTTCACCTCTGCAGGGTCACTCCCGTAGAGTGCAGGTCACAGTGAAACCCGTGCAGCATTCGGGGACACTGCCCCTCATGGTTGAAGCCATCCTGTCAGTGTCCATTGGCTGCGTGACTGCCAGGTCCACCAAGCTGCAAAGAGGGCTGGACAGTTACCAGGTAAGACGGGTCTGAAGTGCTGTGTCCTGGGGCGTGTCTGGGGTGTGGCTTGGGTGGGGACTGCTTACCGAGCTGGGATCTATACCCAGTCTTTTAGAAATTATTATTTTTTAATTTTAAAGATCAGTACGTGCTCAGTAGTCGAGGGACTACAGAGATGGCTCATCGGTTAAGAACGCGCACTGTTCTTACAGAGGACAGTAACCCAAACTCAATTCCCCACACCCATTTAGACAGCACATAACCACCTGTAACTCTGTCTCCTGTGGGTCCAACACCTTCTGGCCTCCAAGGGCTCCTTCACCTACATATACGTACCTGCACTTGGACATATATACATGCACATGTTAAAAATACAATATGTTAAATAAAAACAAGTAATTAAAATCAGTGTAGACAAAAATTGATGTACAGTAGACATCCTGTTTGGGATTACAGGAAACTGGGCGGTGCTCCAACTGATGCCCTTCTCTGGATAAAATGCTGTTTGACCAGTGTCGTTAGTAGGATTTACTTCTCAACGCTCTAGTGGTCGCCTGCTTTGGGCTGCTTTCATTTTACACCCAGCCCAGTACACGTGAACGTTACCGCTGGCCCGATCCTCTTGCACAGCTATCAGAAAATTGTTCCTGTACACCCTCACGTTAAACCAACTGCTCTCTTTTTGTTACTATAAAAACTATGCACGGGAGCTGGAGAGGTGGCTCCGAGGTTGAGAGCACCGGCTGCTCTTCCAGAGGTCCTGAGTTTAATTCCCAGCAACCACACGGTGGCTCACAACCATCTGTAATAAGATCCAATGCCCTTTTCTGGTGTGTCTGAAGATAGGTACAATCTAGTCATACAAATAAAATAAAGAAATCTTTTTTTAAAAAATTATGCGCATGATCACTTTGTCCATTAAATCTCCATCCCTAAAGTTCATTGTTCTCATTAAGAAATGAAAAGATGCCGGGAATGGTGGCGCACGCCTGTCATCCCAGCCCTTGGAATGTGGATGTGGGAGAACTGGAGCTGCAGCTACACAGTTCAGGAGCTAGCCTGAGCTACATGAGATACTGAAGGGTGGGCAGTACAAAGCTAGTCTGTGCCCTGGGAGAGTAAACTTGAACACTGTCCTCCTGCTGTGGTTTGGACAAAAGTATGGGCTCCAAAGGACTGGGCACAGTTGGACTGGGGTCCCTTCTTGTCACGTGTGATAGAGAACATCTCTCTGACTTGCAAGAAAATATCTCCCCCCATTTTTCTGAGGACTCTGGGTACCAGCTCAGCCAATCCTGAAAAATGTGTATCTTCTACTCTGGTTTCTGTTTGGTTTTGTGGTGTCGAGGCAGACTTTTCTGAAAGCCATAGGTCATGCAGAGTGCTGGGGCTTTGTTAGACTCTGCCCTCCTTTCTGCCAAGCTTCTCCGCAGCTCAGGGTCTGTATGCTCCCTTCAGACAGAACCAAGGAAAGGAGATGAGGCATGTCGGCTGGGGCAGCTCTCTACCACACTTGTGTGCTTGTAGCCTATGAGTAAGGAATTGAATTGTGTATATCCTTGCTTAGACCAGCCCCTCCCAGAGCCAGTAACTCCTAGAGTGGCCACAGGAGTGGGTAGTTGGGGTGAGCACAAGACATAGAGTCAGGAGACCCAGGTTCTCCATCTACTTCCTGGTTCACTTAAACATTGAATTCTTCCTCGTCTGAAATGATGAAGCGGACTCTAATTCTCAGAGTTTCTTCCCGCAATAAAACCATGGCTCAATCCACCTCCGGTGTCAGATACAACATGGGGTTCAGGTAACTTAAGCTTTGACTTCCACAAAGAAAATTAGCAGCTTTGCTAAACGTTCCGAATTTCAAGAGTTTTATAAGAATTCTTTGTAGTTTTTAAATTTTTTATTCTTTTATTTTATGTGTATGGGTGCTCTGATTATGTGTATGTCTGTGCAGCACGGCATGCCTGGTGCCCATGGAAGCCAGAAAAGGTTCTTGAATTACCCAGAACTAGAGTTATAGGGTGGTCACGAGCCACCATGTGGATACTGGGAATCAAACCTGGGTCCTCTTGTAGGACAGCCAGTGTTCTTATCCACTGAGCCATGTCTAGCCCGTTTATAATTTTTAAAATAGCTTTACCTCTTGAGTTAAAACTGATTTGGTGTGGGGATGGAGGGAGCTGGGCAGAGTGGGGCACACTATGGGAGCAGAGGCGTTAAGATCTCTTATGTAAATTCAAGGCTAGCCTGGTCTACTCATCGAATTTCAGGCAAGCTACAGGAATGTAGTGAGGCCCTGCCTTAAAAAATAAGCAACAATAAAAGAACTGATGTTTCGTTAAAAATGTGGGTTTGAGTGAATTAACTGTAACCCGGTGCTACAGGTATCTTAAAAGCATCCTTCCCCAGGCTGGGGGGTAAGGCACATGCTTATGATAAACATGTGTGAGATCCTGACCTCAGTTAGGTAAGACACATGCTTATAACACGTGTGAGATCCTGACCTCAGTTCTTGGTACCTCAAGAGAAAAGCTTAGCCGGGCAGTGGTGGCGCACGCCTGTAATTCCAGTACTTGGGAGGCAGAGACAGGCAGATTTCTGAGTTCGAGGCCAGCCTGGTCTACAGAGTGAGTTCCAGGACAGCCAGGGCTATACAGAGAAATCCTGTCTCGAAAAAAACCAAACCCAAAAAAAACCAAAAGAGAAAAACTTGTACTAGTCACACAGAACCAAGCTGTGGTCATTTTACTTCCCTTACCTGTTCAAGGTTGTATTGGCTCAGTCTCTCTCGATTGCTGAAACCAATACACTATACAACAATGTTGTAGCCCAAAAGGCTGGGTTTGGGTTGATGGAAGTACCTTTTTAGTCTGAAATGTGATGTTATGTTACAGTTGTCTGTTCTTTGACATAAAGAAAATCAGTGCAAGATAAATTCTTTCAGCCTTCAGCTACCACTTTATACATTCATCTTGCAACTGCTAGTGACAATACAACAGGCTTCAAAAAGACATGTATTTTGAAGTGTACACATGAAAATGATTGTAACTACATTTTAATAAGTCTAATATTTTCTCATGTCACTAAAAAAGGTTGCTATGGATTTAAATAAAAGATTTCACTGTGCGTAGTAAAGCAATCCTGTAACCCCAGAGTTTGGAAGACAGAGACAAGAGGACCAGTGTAGGTTCAAGGCTAACCTGGTCCACATAGTAAGTTCCAGTCCAACCAGGGCTGCATAGTGAGACCTGGTCTCTAATGTGATGATGATAATGATGAAGAGAAAGAGGAGGAGGAGGAGGAGGAGGAGGAGGAGGAAGGAGGAGGAGGAAGAAGAGCAGGAGGAGGAGGAGGAGGAGAAGCAGCAGCAATCATTATCATCATCACCATCATCATCCAGGGTTTCTGAAGTCTCCTTTCTAAGGAAAATTGTCTCTACCCAGACTCTTGGTTTCAGCTTGGTTTTTTGTCTTGCCTAATGTTTTTTTTACCAAAATTGTTACTTTGGGTAATTATTGTGAAAGTCATCCGTGCCTTTGGGGCAGTTGTGGTCCAGCCACAGTGGACACTGATAACCAGGACATTCTAGTGGCTCAGCTGCCCCTGCTGGCGCCAGCACAGAACAGTGTGTGCCCTTAGCCTCAGGTCCCCAGGCGTTCCCATGGCAACTTCATCTGTGAGTGATGGACTCTGAGGAATGGCTGCTGGGGGCGGAGACTAGAGTCCCAGCCTCTGTCCTGAGTGGCCACCATCTGTGAGAACCTTAGAGTAATCATGTCATCCTATAGGGTCTCGGTGAGAAGAGACTCTCTAAGTCCTTTGTGGGTTAACCTTTCTGTCTTGCTAAGATCATCTCAAACCTCAGACAGCCCACCTGGAATTCAGATCACCCGTGACTGCAGCACAAGGCCTGGCACCATGAAGTCACTTTCAATCCTTTTCTAAGAGAATTCTCTTTTAAAATATTTGTTTTCCTTCATTAAAAAAAAAAAAATTCTTAGGGTGTTAAAATGACTCAATGAGAAAGGTGCTTGCTTCCAAGACTCACGATCTGAGTGTGAGTCCCAGAACCCACACTCACAGACAGACAGACAGACAGACAGATATAGAGATAGAGACAGAGACAGACCGAGAGATAGAAAGACAGACACAGAGACAGACAAAAGAATGTAATCCTTCCTAATCTTTTGGGATTCAGTGAAATGCTTTATGGTGCTAATATTGTGTGAGTCGTCCATTGTAACTTGTTAAATTGTTCTCCCGGTGCTGTTTGAGAGAACGAAATGCATGTCCTTTCTGTTTATGTTTTCCCCACCAGAGAGAGGAGGAGGATGGCGGTGATATGGATAGTTATCAGGTATTGCCACCGCTGTCAATCCCATGCATGGGGCACAGCTCTCGCTAATCGCCAGCCTTCGCCAAGCAGAGGCCAGGGAGGTGGAAACAGGGCCACAGAGTGAGAGCGCGCCGTTGCTCACTGGCTTTCGATTTGCTTTGTATGTGATCAAGGACTCAACATGATTCTCTCGAATTTCCCGATCCGAATCTGTAAGCAGACGCTGCCCTGTTCGCTCTGCCGGCTCCAGTGACCTGCTAGTCAAGCCTGGCCAAGCGAGACGGCATGGCTGTATTAAAATGACTGACCTCAGAGAGCACCCTGCTCCCGTTCACAGCCTTCTGGGCCACTCTTGTCTGTCCCCCACTAAAGTCCACTTTGCCTCTCCCTTCTGGAAGATAGATGAATGCTCCTCTGAATGCCATCTGACTTTCAAAAAGCACTTTTCTTGGGCGATGAGCCTGGAGACTGCGCACAGACCTCTGTTTTGTTTTATAAACCAGTTTCCCCTCTCACCGGGGTCAAGCTTAGTTCACCATGTTGAGAGTTTAAATAGCAGCTTTCTCTTGTTGGAAGTGGAGGAGAGGAGAAGGAGCAGATGTGACTTATATAATATACCTACATTATATATGTCAGCCCAGCTAGCCTGACAGCCCCGAGGATGGTGGGTGGGGTCAAAGCAGTGAGCCAAGACCATTTCCTGGTCTGTGCACTGCTTCCCCGCTCGCCTCGGGGAGCCCTTCTGTGTGCCAGCTGTGGAGACCTTAGGCAAAGCTTCTGAGTTCCATCTGTCTACTCTTAGTATCAGGACTTCCTCATTAGAATTAGGCCAAGGAGCATCAGGGACAGACTGGTTTTCCTTCCCTACTTACACTTTTATTAAGAGAGGATGAAAGTGGACAAGACCAGACCTCGGGGGCAGAAGGTCAGCATCCTCTTAGGTCTCGGCTGTGCCGCCCACTAACGTCTTACAGCTTGGGCATGCTTCCCGCCGTGTTCACAGTGGCGTCTGCTGCTTCTCGGATCTCTTCCAGCATGGCCGACTGCATGGGAGATTTTGCATGGGAGATTTCTGGTTATCCTTGTGGTGATGGTTGGCTGTAAAATCTTTGCAGCGAGTTCTGAGGGTTTTCTGCTGGCCTACTCTGCCTTTTGGGGGGAATCAGGTATTAATATTAAGGCCATTGAAGTATGAACTGCATACTGCCTGCCACTCCCCTACCATTTGAAGTTCTGCGCTTCGGGCTTTGCTTATGGTATCCCGCTTGAAATCACACGTCTTTCAGTGAATCGCTACCGTACAAATGCACACAGACATGGGTGTGCATACATATGACAAAAAGTCATCCTGCAGTGTAAAAATCTTCCTGTTTTAGCATCGTTTGAGCCTGTCTTGTCTTTCAGTGTAACTGTCCTTCTGAAGATGCCAGGGCTCTGATTTCTGGGTACCAGCATCCTTGGTCAGCATGGAGCACTGAACCTCTGCTTTCTCGCATATTAATTAATCACTGTGACATTCAATGGCCTTTCCTAATGAAAGTTCCCCAATGTATCTAATTATCTTTTCTATACCAAATAAAACCATCGTCTACATGTTCTATAGAGAAACATCTTCCCTCTCGTTGTCAGGAGGAAGACTTGAATTGCGTAAGAGAGAGATGGTCAGATGCGCTCATTAAACGACGGGAATACTTAGACGAACAGATTAAAAAAGTCAGCAATAAAAAAGGTATGTGATGGGTTCACAAGATGACCCGGCGGCCACCGAGCCTGGGGTTCACAAGATGGCCGGCGGCCACCGAGCCTGGCAATCCGAGTTCAGTCCCCAGAGCCCACATGATAGAGGAGAGAACGGACTCCCAACTGCCCTCTCATCACAGTACACATGTGCTGTGACGTGCCTGTCTCATCCCCCACACTAAATACATGTAAAAAAATTGCACATGGGAGTACACTCTTCCACAAGTAGATTTTTCAGTATTGTACAGTGGTCAAAAGGAACAAAAAAAATGAGGAACGAATCCTTGTGAGCCACATGTGGTAGCTCATACCTTTGATCCCAGCTTTTGAGAGACAGAGGCAGGTGGATCTCTGTGAGCTCAAGGTAAGCCTGGTCTCCATAGTGAGTTCCAGACCAGTCAGGGCTGCATGATGACACCCCTGTCTGTCGTAAATGAGTGAATGAATGAATGAATGAATGACCGACCAAGCCAACCTTGTGTTCTCGCTTTGACTTCACGGTCATTCGTGGTACTTAATGCGTGTGCACGACACTCATTTCATGTCAACACAGTTCTCCTTGGAAAACCATCTTAGCCCAGTGAGTGGCATGTAACCCCTCACTGGGCTAAGGTTTGTGTGCCTCATCCACTGATGAAAATTCAATGAGTGTACCTAGGCAACCCCAGAATTGAGTTAGGAGCGTGGAAGTTTAAAATTTTATCCAGTAAGTCCTTTTCACAACAAACATGAAGGAAAATAAGTTTTACAGAGCGAGGTATATGAGACTTTCAAATTGTCTATCTTTGTAACATGCCTTGTCGCTTTAAAAGCCACATCACACCCAGTAATAAACTGGATCATTCTATCGAGTGTGTAAAGTAGATACAGTGTGTATTTTTAACCCTTCCCTATAGATACGGCTCTAGAAACTCCCCTATACACACACACACACACACACACACACACACACACACACTTACGCACAGAGACACATACACATACATGCACACACTCATATATACACATATACTCACACATACACACTCACACATACACTCACACAGACACACACACACAAACACACACTCACACATATACACTCATACACATATACATACACTCACATATACACACACTTACACACACACACACACACACACACACACACACATGTATCTTCCGGTCACTGCCCCTGCTCTGTACATTTCTTCCGGCCTCTGCTCCCTGGAGCTACCGTCCCATCTTATCTCAGGCTGACTATTCATGCTCGATTGCTGGAACCGCACTTTCTTCTTTGGAACATGGTAGACATAAACCATTCCGGACGCCCCAGGGTGAGAAACTAGCTGTGTTGAATTTGGCAGTTGCGCTTTCTCTTGCTGTGAGTCATGCTCTCCTGTCACTCCACAGAGAAAACCGAGGACGACATGGAGCGGGAAGCCAGGCTGGTGGAGCAGTGGGTGGGGCTGACGGAGGAGAGGAATGCCGTGCTGGTGCCCGCCCCCGGCAGCGGGATCCCGGGGGCACCTGCTGACTGGTAAGGCCGCCCTTCTCTGTGCGGGGCTGGCAGGATGCTGGGCATTGCCTGTGAGAGTGTGCAGATAGCTTTTCAGGATCAACTAGCTGCAGCTGACGAAGGGCCTCCCCACTCCACTGACTCCTCTCTATGACTTCCCTATCTCGGGGAGCTTCTTCCAAAGGTCACCTGACTGGGAGTAAAATTCTATCTACAGTCCCCGGTCCCTTTGCATAAGCAACTTGGATCCTGTTTCCTTCCTCTAGACGGAGAAGGAGGTGTCAGAACATACCAGAAGAACATAGGAAATAGATCTTATTTGCCCTGGCATGTGCTTAATGTGGCCAGTATTAATGTTACCGTGCAGTGGTTCTCATGCTTCCTAATGTTGTTACAGTTCTTCATGCTATGGTGACTCCAGCCATAACATTATTTCATTGCTGCTTCATGACTGTAGTTTTGCTACTGTTAAGAATTATAATGTAGGCCAGGCGGTGGTGGCGCACGCCTTTAATCCCAGCACTTGGGAGGCAGAGGCAGGCGGATTTCTGAGTTCGAGGCCAGCCTGGTCTACAGAGTGAGACCCAGGACAGCCAGGGCTACACAGAGAAACCCTGTCTTGAAAAACAACAACAACAAATAATTGTAATGTAGATATTTTTGGAGATAGAGGTTTACTGTGAGAACCACTGGTATAGAATAAGCCCTGAAGCATGATGGGATACGTCAGTGACCTGAGCAGCCAGCCAGTACTTGGTCTGCTCTTAAAAAACAGCCTGTTGTCTGTCCTCAAGTCTGGAATGAAACACATGGCCCGGATATAGTGTCCGGCTTCAGCCCTTGTTTGTTTTGAGTGGGTACAGAGTTAGGGTCTCACGTATCCTGTGGAGCCTCAAACTTGATAGGTAACCAAGGACGGCCTTAAACCTCTCATCCCCCTGCCTCCACCTCCCAAGTGCTGGAGTTGTAGGTCTTCACTGCCACACCCATTTTATGCCACTCTAGAGAAGTCATCCAGGGCTCTGTGAGTGCTAGGAAAGTCCTCTGCCAACTTACGCACAGTCCCTTCGTTGTGTTTCTAAAACTCCTTTCTGCCTCTATCCCCGGTGTGCAAGGGGGGCTGTTTTTACACTGGTGTGAGACTTGGGGGTAATGCACATAAAGAGGCTCGTTCATACGATATAGCATATATATTATAAGGCATATTGTACATCTACAGCACCTCTCGTACTTATTTAATGGTAGCTAACACTCAGTCTCACTACAGAAACACGTCCTGAACATTTATTTACATCTTGTTTGGTTGTTGTTCGGGGTTCTTGCCTTTTGTTGTTATGACCTGTTGGGATGGAACCCTGGGCTCCTTCATGTGAGGCAAACACTCTACCGTCCTGTATCCCAGCCTTTGTTCTGAGTGGTTAGGATAAAATTCAGCCTCCCTCTGGGACAGAGAACACACATGTCTAGATCTGGTCTAGACAGCCACAGACACATTAGTGCCCTTTCTGCCTCTCCTTATAATGGAATTGGGATCGATGTCTCGGTCTTGAGAAAATGGGAGGGTCAGAGTCTGCACCCACTCACGGACTTGCGGCCTGCCGTTTCTCCTTGGCCATGCCTGCCGTTGTGTCGGAATCCTGTATGCAGTGTGCAGTATCTCTGCAGGGTGCTCCCTGCGGGCACTCAGCTCACTCCAACCTTACTCTTCCTCAGGGTCCTCCCTAGTCCTCCTTACCTCAGCCTCCCTTGTGTGGTGTGTTTTCCCAGCCTTGACGTCCTCTTTGGCGTTCATAAAATGTCACCCTAGGTCCCATGCTAGATCTGACTCAGAAGAGGGAGGGCATGACTGGAGATCTTTCAGAGTCCCGTGAGGTGATCCTGATGAGGCTGGGCCAGTTTGAGCAACACACTTGCCCGGGTCGCTGCCGCACACAGCACCGCCTTGCACGGCTTGTGCGTGCTCCTTCGGGGCTTCTGTTTATTTCCTTTTGTTTACTTCCTCTGTGTTATTTCATTTATTTTTCATTCTTAAGTGTATGACTGTTTTGCCTCCATGTATATTATATGTATGTATGTACATGTATGCACCCCATGTGTGCCTGGTGCCTGGAGAGGCCAGGAGAGGGTATCAGACTCCCTGGAACTAGAGTTATGGAGAATTGTGAGCCACCGTGGGGTGCTGGGAACAGAGTCCTCCAAAAGAGGAGCAAGTGCTCCTAACGGCTGAGCTCGCTCTTAAGTCCCTTGAACTGTTGATTTGTGATTGTTTCAGTCTTCGTAATGTGTACGCCTGGCAGTCCTTTTAAATGTCACAGTAATTCCCATGACCTGTGTCAACATGGGAGTCAAAAAATGATGTCTTTTTAGGACAAAGTTTACTTTAAGAAATTAAAAATGATAGGTGTTGGAGAGGTAGCTTAGTGGCCCTCGATATCAAGCCCAACAGCCTGAGTTTAATCCCTGGTCTCACCTGGTAGAAGGAGAGAACAGACTCTGCAAGTTGTCCTCTGCCATGGCGTGTCCTGTGTCCCCCACCCCCACCCCCCCACCCTCGCACACACAGAGACACATACACAATAAGTATGCATAACAAAGAATGTCCTCTGCCATGGAGTGTGTATCTCACACACACACACACACACACACACACAATAAAGTAAGCATAACAAAGAATGTCCTCTGCCATGGAGTGTGTATCACACACACACACACACACACACACACACAGACACACACACAATAAAGTAAGCATAATAAAGAATGTCCTCTGCCATGGAGTGTGTATCACACACACACACACACACACACACACACACACACACAGAGAGAGAGAGAGAGAGAGAGAGAGAGAATAAAGTAAGCATAATAAAGAATGTCCTCTGCCATGGTGTGTGTGTCCCCCCCCACCCCACACCCCACCCCCACCCACCCCGCACACATAGAGGCACACACACAATAAAGTAAGCATAATAAAGAAATGGTATGGTATGATGTGTCGGTCCCACAACCCCACAGTGGGTGCCTTCTGTTTCCATGGCTCTGCAGTGCTTTAGTAACAGAATATAAAGCACACACGTTCTTACCATTAAACTTTGCCGTTGGATTTAGGGTCCCCCCTCCTGGGATGGAGACGCACATACCGGTTCTCTTCCTGGATCTCAATGGTGAGTAGGCACTTACCCATCCGTGATCATGGAGCTGAACTAAGATCAGCGTCTCCTCAAACTTGGGGTATTTGGGTGCATGAATTGGCTTAGCAATTACTGATAAGACAAACTAGGTGACAGCGTGGCTTCGGTCACATGTATAAGCATGGCGTATGGTCACTGAAGGAGAGATGTTCACATGAAGCGGTCAGGACTTTAAAAACTAGAACATGAAGCTTGTGGTTTGAGATATCGGTGACCAACTTAACCCGCAAAAGGCTCTGCCCCAGAGAGTCTGTGCCACGCTTGACGGGGGCTGAGGGCTTGCCTGTCTGACTAGTGCCCTCAGCCCTCAACCCCCAGCAGTTTGGGGGACCATAAATGACTGTGTTCCTCTCACCTCACACTGGGACTTGTTCTGTGGCTGAGGGTATGCTCAGCGATAGACCGCTAGCCTAACGTGCATGAGGCCTTAAGTTCAGACTATTCTCCACCGCCACCCAGTGTAGCTTTGGAGTCTGGTGTCCTCCAAGCTGCCTGAGAAGCTAAGATTTCTTAGAAGAAGATAATAAAGGGTCCAATATAGCTCATCAGGTACAGGCATGTGTGTAGGAGCCTAACTACCCAAGCTTGACCCCAGATGTTGCAAGGCAGGAGAGAACGAACTCCCAAGAGCTGTCCTATGATCTCTACACATATGCGGTGGCACACACGAACCTGCAAGTAGGCACTAGCCTATATATAAAAGGAACAGGGCCAGGTATTTATTTAGCTTGGTCGTAGAGAAGCTGCCCAGTGGGCTCAGCCTCCAAGACTGAGAAGGGTGACAGTTGCTCTTGAGTGTGGAGAATGCAATGGTCTTCAAGATGCTTTAGAAGCCAAGTCCCATCTGTATGAACTCTGAAGTAGAATTCATAGATAGGAAGAAGGCAGGCACAGTAGCACACACTTAATCCCAGCACTCAGGAGGCGGAAGGAGGTAGATCTCTATCAGCTTGAGGCCAGCCTGGTCTGCAGAGTGAATTCCAGGATGGCCAGGGCTGCATAGACCTTGTCACAAAAATAAATGAATGGATAGACGATGGATGGATGGATGGGTGGGTGGATGGATGGATGGATGGATGGGTGGGTGGGTGGATGGGTGGAAGGATAGATAGGTAGATAGATAGGTAGGTAGATAGATAGATAGATAGATAGATAGATAGATGCATTTAATGTGAGTTTAAGTAGGACAGTAAACTTAATATTTGAAACTAGAAAAATGTCTACATGTTTAGGGAATGTATTTGGGTAGTTAGTGAGTCATAAAACTACACATGGAAGATACTCTATCTTTTTTTTTTTTTTTCTGAGACAGGGTTTCTCTGTATAGCCCTGGCTGTCCTGGAACTCACTCTGTAGACCAGACTGGCCTCGAACTCAGAAATCCACCTGCCTCTGCCTCCCAAGTGCTGGGATTACCGGCCAACACGCCTGGCTAAGATACTCTATTCAAAGGGAGTTCCCAAAGGAACTTTCTGACTAATGTGGTTGTATTTTAAAACAATGATAGCTATTGTGAATCTTTGAGTATCTGTTTCAATTTCAGGATACAAAATAAAAGAATGAACAAAACCGCGAGTATACTTTATCCACCTTATGTGTATTTTGGGGCTAAGTGTAGCTCAGTGATGGAGTGTGTGCTTAGCCTGCAGAACTTCGTAAATTCAGACCCTGAACCATCACGTTTGTAAAAATCATATTACATGAGGTAAAGGGGGTGGGGCAGAGGCTAGAAAGAGCGTCATGAGAAGAGAGATCTCAAGGTAGGGCGAGGAAGAGGGGGCAATGGACTACATGTCATGTGACATGACAGCAGGAGGTGGGGGAGGGGGGACCAGCAAGCAGGGTCACAGGAGAAAATGCTATCATGAAACCCATGACTTTTTAGGCTGATTTTTTTTCAACTAATAAAAAAACAATAAAGTACAAAGTGGAAAAATAAATGTAAAAAGGCATATTTTACACTGTCAGTGCTGCTTAAAAGCTGACTTTCTCTGCTCTGTTTTCATCCCGTGCCTTGACCGTGCCTTGACCGTGGTCAGCGGATGACCTCAGTGCCAATGAGCAGCTGGTGGGCCCTCACGCGTCTGGTGTGAACTCCATCCTGCCCAAGGAGCACGGCAGTCAGTTTTTCTACCTGCCCATCATAAAGCACAGAGATGATGAGGTAATTTACCCCCAGGCTCTCTCGGCGTCTTCACATGAGCACAGGAGCCCCGTCAGCCAGACAAACAGCTGTGGTCAGCTCTGGGGCCATTGGACAAATGTCACCATTCCAAATAAGCAAAGGAAGAAATCTGCTTGACAACAGCAAGGAGGGTTGGTTTTCTTTCTCTGGGTTGTCTCGTAAACTCTTCCACCTGAGGAGGCTTACTTCTGTCCCCCAACTTTCTGCTACTCCCAGGTTTCCGCCACAGCCTCCTGGGACTCCTCTGTGCACGACTCTCTTCACCTGAATCGGGTCACACCGCAGAACGAGAGGATCTACCTGATTGTGAAGACCACCGTGCAGCTCAGCCACCCCGCCGCGATGGAGTTAGTGCTGCGCAAGCGGATCGCAGCCAACATTTATAACAAGCAGGTAGTGGCGGGGCTGACCCGCCATGGAGCGTCCAAGGGCACACTTGTCTCCTCTGTGTCACACCGTGTTTTGTAACCCTGGTAGACAGCAGTGATAGAACCCACGACCATGGTGGCCAGATGCAGACAGCAGAAGGGAACGCTAGCCCCAGACTCTAACCTTATCACAATCACTGGCTAAGATATCCATGGTCTTTGGGGCTGGAGGCACTCACGGCTCAGCAGTTAAGAGCACTCAATGCCCAGTTAGGGAATTTGCTTCCCAGCACCGGTATCAGGTGACTTACATTGGACCATAACTCCAGCTCCAGGGGATCCCACCCTCTTCTGTCCTCCTCAGTACCCCCACACACATGCCCATACCCACACACAGGCAGATACACACACAAATAAAATGGACCTTTTCTTTAAGAACTACAATATCTGCAGACAGCAGCTGTTGCTAACTGTGCTGGTAGCAGCTGATACGGGAGGCTGTCGTCTCATTGGCAAGGCAGACTCCTATTGCTTTGCCAAACTCCATGGCAGAGGCTCTGTCTGCAAAACTGACCTCCCTGTGCTCTTCAGACTGTCCTAGGACAGCTGGCTAAACCCTGGAGACATGAAGGGCAGTTAGCTGGGGATGGGCCACGCCTCTGCCTGTCTGACCCCAAATCACGGTTGTGTTCCTGCTTCTCACGGTCTCCCCGGGTAGCCTTGGCTGGAGCTCCCTATGCAGCCCAGGCTCACGGAGAGGTGAAGCCTGGAGCTCCCAGATGTGTCCCTGAGCGCTGGGATTACAGGCGTGCATCCCTACACCAAGCTGGGACGAGATGTCTTAAAAGAGAGTTTTATCACTTTTATATATTTGTTGGTGCTTGTGTGCTGTGAGGCGGGTGTGGAGGTCGGAGGACTGCTTGTAGGAGTCAGTACGCAACTCCCACAGTGTGGGCCCTGGGGATCAAACTCTAGTCACCAGGCAGGGAGCCGATGCTGCTATTCGCACAGCCATCTTGCCAACCAGAGTTGGATTTCTAGGTTTAATGTTTGGTTTAGGTTTTTGCTTGTTTGTTTGTTTTTTTGTTTTCTTGTCTTTTCTTTTTCTTTTCCTTTCTTTATTTAGTGAGTTACTTGAGACCACATCTCATTCAGTAGCCCACACTGGCCTCAAACCATTACGTTCACTGTGTGACCCAGATGAGCTTTGAAACTGAAAAAGCATCCTCCTGCCTCAGCCTCTCACATACTGGGATTTTTAGATGTGAGCCACCATGCCCAGCTTTTTCAAAGTTCAGGGGTTTTGTATTTTTGTTTTTGGAGGTTTTATTGTCTTTTCTGGTTTTTTTTCCGTTTTTTTTTTTTTCTGTTTTGTTAAAAATGTCTATTCTATTTGAATACTGTAGAATACTTTTCCAGTTTGCAGAATATGAAGCCTTTGTCTGAGATCTGTCACGCAGTTTAACCCAGGTTGCCTTTCCTTTTCTACCAGAGTTTCACCCAGAGTTTGAAAAGACGAATATCACTGATCAACATATGTTACTCCTGCGGCGTGACCTATGAGATCGTATCCAATATCCCAAAGGTAACACCTGCTGCTGCTTCAGATGCCGGTGTGTGAGTGTAATGGGGGCGCGGAGCGTCGGCCCTCGGTGCTTTGAAAGTGTCCACCATTCACAGAAAAACAGTCGCCTCCTTTCTGTGCCTTTAGGCGACTGAGGAGATTGAGGACCGGGAAACCCTGGCCCTCCTGGCAGCGCGGAGTGAGAGCGAGGGCACTTTGGATGGGGAGACATACATCGAGAAGTACACACGGGGTGTGCTGCAGCTCGAGAACATCCTGAGTCTGGAGCGGCTCCGGCAGGTGAGGAGCTGCCCTCGGGTCCTGGGGATGCCCTGGCCAGCTTTCCCAGCAGTGGGCAGAGATGAGGCAGGCACCGCTCAGAGTTCCTCAGAAGAGGAGTGCTTGATAGCCATTTCTTTAGTGAAAGGACTCTGATGTGTGTGTGCGTGTGTGTGTGGGGGGGGTACATGTGTGTTTTATGGGTGCTGGACATATATGTGTGGTACATGTGTGGTGTGTGTGTTGTATATATGTGTTGAATGTATGTGTGTGTGTTTTTGTGTTTGTGTATGTGGTATGCTGTGTGTTGTATATGTGTGTTGAATGTGTGTGATTTTGTGTTTGTTGTCTGTGTGTGCTGTGTGGTGGGTGTGGGTCTGTGATGTATGTCATATGTGTTTGTTTTGATAAAGGATCTTATCCTAGAGACCTGCCTGGATTAGGACTCAGGATGTACACTAGTTTGGTCTCCAGCATCTATCTATCCTCCTGCCTCTGCTCTCAAGTGCTGGATTACATATATGTGTTCCCACACTAAGCCCCCAAGCACTGTGTTCAAATGTTGTAAGTACATTCATTATATGGCTTAATGGTCAAGATTACCCTGGGTATAAGTTCTATTGTAACTCCTTTTTCCAAAGAGAAAATCGAGTCCAGAAGTTACCCAGCAAGGCAGTGGTCTAAAGCCATGTATTGCCCAAGTAAATGGACTCCAAAGTCCTATGATGAACCACATTTTGTCACTATATTTCTAATATGTAGGAATCTAAGTTGCCAGAGTGATGTGTGATCTACAGTAACACATCAGAGTCGGTAGAGTCCGGGCTTACCCAGCATGCCTGCGAGCCGGGTCTGAACTCTGTTACCTCTGACCTGGGCATGGTGGGCATGAACTCTTGGACTCTCAGCATTTCCGCGGTGGAGGCAGGAGGCTCAGACGTTCAGTTATCTTTGGCTCCAAGAGCCCAGACCTGACCTAGGCTACATGAGATCTTCTATATCAGAAAACAGAATAAATAATAATAATATAAAATACTGCCGGCAGCGGTGCTGAGGCAGACGTGAAACGCGTGCTCCTTCCTTGGGAACCGGAGCTGACCTGACAGTACTTTGGGTAACTAGAGAGGTGCAGATGGTGTTTTTATTTTTCCTTTTTTTTTTTTAAGCATTAATTTATTTATGTGAGTACTCAGTAGCTGTCTTCAGACACACCAGAAGAGGGCATCGGATCTCATTACAGACAGTTGTGAGCCACCACGTGCTTGCTGGCATTTGAACGCAGGACCTCTGGAAGAGCAGTCAGTGTTCTTAACCTCTGAGCCATCTCTCCCTACCCTCTGTTGGCATTTTTTTTAAACCAGTCTCCTTTTAGTATAGAACGTACTAAAATCAGGACACAAGAAAAACCCAACAGCATCGCCTCCTAGGATGTCTTTGCTCTATCTGCACACTTGCCCCAGTTTATGGCGTGTCTTCTACTCAGCAGCTTTCCTGGTTTATGTTTTGAATTTTTAATGTATTTGAAAGATTGGGTCTCTTTCTTCTTTCTTTCTTTCTTTTTTTTTGTTTTGTTTGTTTTGTTTTGTTTTGTTGTTGTTGTTGTTGTTAAACACATGTGGTTACGGTACCAGCCTTACATTGATTTTTGTGTGTGTAGCTGTTACCTTTGCATTGCTATGTGTTTGCAGGCCGTCACGGTGAAGGAAGCGCTCTCTACCAAAACGAGGCACGTTCGGAGAAGCCTCAGTACACCCAATGTTCACAACGTGAGTGCGCACCGGCGGGCCCTGCTGCTTGTGTGATGTGCTCTAAGATTTGGGGGTGGAGGATCTGAGACCACAGGAGGTTGGAGCTTACATGTGGGAACAGAGCACACAGTACTAGAGGGGGCATTCCAGAGGGCAGAGCCTCTTCCAGCGGCAGGAAGGCAAGAACAGATTAGTGTAAAGACCATTTCCCAGCAGTGTCTTCTGGGGCCCAGCAGTGTGACAGAAAACCTGGGACAGACCCTTTTCCTTCGTCATGTGAAGACCTGCCAAAAATTGATGTAAAACTCAGTACTCCTACCCTGCAGGTTACCCCTGAACACAGTGCAAGCATTAGAGGCAGATAAGAGGCTGGACCAGTGGTTCTCAGCCTTCCTAATGCTGCGACCCTTTAATACAGTTCCTCATGGTGTGCTGACCCCAACCACAAAATTATTTCTGTTGCTACTTCATACCTGTAATTTTGCTACTGTTGTGAATCATAGTGTGAATATCTGGTATGCGGATATCTGGTATGCAGTCCCTGTGAAAGAAAAGAGTTATATATACCAAACCAAAGAAACCAATGCCCAGCAGCCACAGGCTGAGAGCTGCTACCAGGTTAGAATGTAAAGTGCTTCCCGCACGAGCCTGAGGGCCTGCATGTGGGTCTCCAGCATCCATCGAAGCCTGACATGGTGGTGTGCTCTTGTAAACCCAGTAACAGGGGTGCAGAGACAGGTAGATCTCTTGAGTGCGCAGGCCAGCCAGACTAGGCACAGTGGCAAGTTGGAAGTTCAAAGACCCTGTCTCATAAAAGTAAGGTGGAGAGCAACAGAAGACAGCACCGGAGGAGTCAAACAAACGCCACCACCCTCCACGTGGGTGAGCATAGACAGGCACACATGCACACGCACATGTCCACACACTCCACTCCACTCCACTTACACACATGAAATTGGTAATGAGAGCCTCGTGAACTATAAACTGAAAGCCTCCTAGGCTGAGGGCGTAGGTCAGTGGTCGAGCACTTGGGTAGGGTGCACTTGCCCACCCTGTCCTCGGGGCTAAGAAGGAAGAGGAGATACCTGCACGCTCACATGTGTAAACATGTACATGTGCGTGCGTGCACACACACACACACACACACACGTACACGCACGCACATGACTTCCCCTTTTTGGGTGTTTTGTCTTGTTTTAAAATAGGGTCCCATTATGTCGCCCTGGATAGACTCAAACTCACAGAGATCACCAGCCTTGGCCACCTTAGTACTGGAACTAGGGTGTGCACCACCATGCCTGGATAATTGTTTTAAAAGACACTCTCCTAATTCAACTTATTATCAAGAAAGAGCTCACAATACATCTTAAAGCATATGTAGAACTAGCTGATAATAAAAATATACATGACCAATAGTTGAAGAATATAAAGTAGTATTTAAATGGAAATCATTCGCCCTAAAATGCCTACTTCACAATGTCCCAGTGAGAATTCTAGACAATACAAGAAATGAAAAAGCAAGAATATTACTAAGACAAGCTCCCAACTGTCTGAACTCCGTTTCCAGGGAAGCTGGCACCTTCCCAGAGACATGCATGCACCAATGTGCATAAAATAAAAATAAATAAATCATAAAAAAAATAACAGCATAAAGGACTTGTAAGATGGCTCAGCAGGGAAAAGCATTTGCTGGCTGACTACCTGAGATCAGTCCCTGGGACCCACATGGTAGAGAGAAAACAGCAGCTCCAACAGGCTGTCTTCTGGCCACACACACACACACACACACACACGCTCGAATGCACAGATTCATACACACAGGCACACACAGTGAAAATGTTCGGAAATGTATATAACATATTAAGAAGAATTTAAAAATAGATCTGGGTACAGTGGCACACACTGTAATCACAGCACTCAGTGGGCTAAGTCAGGCCAGGCAGGGCTATGTAGAAGTCTGAAATAAAAGAAAAGGAAGTATCCTGATCAAAGATAGGACATTTATTTGATGTATATGTATCTCTGAACCAAAGCATAAAGAAAAAACACTTGTAAAGCTATTGCTTTTAAGGGTTGAGTATGTATCAGATCAAGGCTGTAGCTTTAGATAATAATCCTCAAAGAGAATACCTCTTCCACCAAAAAAGAAATACTAAGCTGGGTGGGTGGTGGTGGCACACACCTTTAATTCCAGCATTTGGGAGGCAGAGGCAGGGAGATCTCTGTGAGTTTGAGGCCAGCCTAGTCTACAGAGCAAGTTCCAGGAGAGCCAGGGCTACACAGAGAAACCCTGTCTCAAAAAACAAACAACAAACAAAAGAAAAAGAAAGAGCCAGGAGGTGGTGGCACACGCCTGTAATCCCAGCACTCTGGGAGGCAGAGGCAGGTGGATTTCTGAGTTCGAGGACAGCCTGGTCTACAGAGTGAGTTCCAGGACTGCCAGGGCTATACAGAGAAACCCTGTCTCGAAAAAACCAAAAAGAAAAAAAAAGGGGGGGATTTTTATTTTAAGCCAAGTAGTGTGATACACACCTCTAATCCCAGCATTTGGGAAGTAGAGGCAGGTGGAACTCTTTGAGTTCAAAGTCAGCCTGGTCTACAGAGAAAGTTGGAGGACAGCCAGGGCTACACAGAGAAACCCTGTCTTGAGAAAGACCAAAAAGAAAAAAAGAAAAAAAAGAAAGGAAAGGGAAAAGAGAAAGAAGAAATACAAATGAGATTCAGTTAAGCAATGTCCCAAATGTGGAAAGCTTTACAGGAAAAATGTCTCCAGAGAAAAGCAACTAACATAGAGTCTAGGAAATGAACTTTAAAAAGCAAAAAACGGGGCTGGAGAGACAGCTCAATGCTTAAGAGCACTGACTACCATTCCAGAGGTTCTGAGTTCAATTCCCAGCAACCACTTGGTGGCTCACAACTATCTGTAATGGGATCTGATGCCCTCTCCTGGTGCTATGTGAAGACAGCTACAGTGTACCCTATACATAAAATAAATAATTTTTTTTTAAAAAAAAGCACAAATAATAAAAAAAAAAAATTTAAGGTCGTCCTAGACTCCTACCATGGTTTCTAAGGCAGGAGGATAGTAGCTTGAGGCCAGCCTGGTCTACCTTAGTGCTGCCCCATAAAACAAAACAACAGAAAAAGAGAATAGTTATCCTGAGTCCAGGCACGAGGCCGCAGCCACAGTGGACAGAGGCGGCAGAGGGTCTGTCTCAGCATGCTGTCTTTGGGTTCCTAGTCGGTCTCACCAAGTAACCGAGAGAAGATGACCTCAAATTCATAATCCTCTTGCCTCAGCCTCCCTAAGAGCTATGATCATAGGTGCACACCACCACACCTATTTCGTCTTGGTCTGTAACTGAGTTAGAAGCAGGATAACATGATGGATCTTCAGATAAGGGCACTTGCCTCCAAGCCCTGTGACCGAGACCAGTCCCAGCACCCAGGGGTGGAAGGAGAAAACTCATTCCTGAAACATCTCCTCTGACTTGTGCATGCATGCCATGGTATACACAGACACACAGAGACACACATGCACACACAGATGAAAAATAAAAAATCATTTTAAAATACTAGAAGCAGCCTCAATAGCCATCAGTAGAAAAATGGAACCAGAGTCATTACGCTGTAAAGCACCATGAACAGTAGTAATACAGCACCTACAAAGTATAAAATATGCAAATTAGCACTGTTTATTATTTATTCGCGTATATCCTCATGTAATTATAGAGATATTCATGAAAGTAATAGGCCCGGTTCTAGAGTAGTCATGGTGCCTGGGGAGAGAAAGTAGGAGCAAGGGAAGCCGGTCTCGAGGCTCCTACCTGTGCCAATATATTTATAAAATAAAAAGGAAACTAATAGGCATATGTGGTGGTGCACGCCTGTAACTCAGGAGGCAGAGGTGAGACGACTACAAGTCTGAGGCTAGCACAGGCCAGGGTGAAACCCTGTCTCAAAAGAACCAGATGACAGTTAAGTGCGTGAGTCACATTGGTAAAATGTTCCGCTCTTACAGGTCTCCTCCAGCCGGCCAGACCTCTCTGGCTTCGATGAAGACGATAAGGTATGTATATATCAACACCTAAGTCCTCGAGAAGATACTGTGTGCTCAGGGATGTGTGTGTGTGTGTGTGTGTGTGTGTGTGTGTGTGTGTGTGTTAAAGATTTTATTTTATGCATGTGTTTGTCTCCGTGCATGTCTGTGCAGTGCTTTCCACTGCACTGTGCGTCTACCCACAGAGGGCAGAAGAGGACTTTGCAGCCCCCAGAGTTGGGGTGACAGATGGTTGAAAGTCTATTTGCGGGTAGAGGGAGCAGATCCCAGTTCCTGTGTCTAACCAATGAGCCATCCCTCCAGCCCCTGTGCTTACAGTTTTTGTTGACATGCTTAAGAAACGTAAACTTTAGTCCTTAAAGGCAACAACTCCTCAGAAGGCAAATGAGTTCCTACAAGAGTTCCCCATTAGAGCCCGCGTCTGTGGCTGGTCATAGTTCATGATCTCAGCATATGTCAAATAAGCGTACCATCTGGTTTGTATCACCAACTTGCCGTAGACAGCCACAGCTGGTGCTGCTTTCCACGCAGGATTGTGACTAGAAAGGTCCTCTTCATTGAAAGTGTTTTAGTCTGGTCTTAAGTTAGCCAGTCACTGCACTGTGTGAGATTAATGCAAGCGACTGCCCTAGGGAGGGAGGGAGGTGGATGGGAATTTGTGGGATGTCAAAGGTGGTCTCCCAGAGGGCGTGGCTGCTGGTCCTTTAATTCCAGCCCTCAGAGGGCAGAGGCGGGCAGATCTCTGTGGGTTTGAGGTCACTCAGGACTACATAATGAGAACCTATCTCCTAAAACAAAACAAAACGAAATGTCATTACTGTGTAGAATTTTATAAATCCTTTTTTTTTTTTTTGACATTTTGGATTTGGTTTTTTTGAGACAGGGTTTCTCTGTATAGCCCTGGCTGTCCTGAAACTCACTCTGTAGACTAGTCTTTTTTGTTTTTGTTGTGTTTTTTAAAAGATTTATTTATTTATTTTATGTATGTGAGAACACTAGCCGTCTTCAGACACCCAGCAGAGAGCATCAGATCCTGTTACAGATGGTTGTGAGCCACCATGTGGTTGCTGGGAATTGAACTTGGGACCTCTGGAGGAGCAGTCAGTGCTCTTAACCACTGAACCATCACCAGCCCCCAATAAAAGTAGTTTTAAAAGGAGGGAGCACATACACCACTTTAAAAAAAATTACAGGGAGGGGGCAGTGTGCAGGTATAAAGTAAGTAAGTAAAAATATATTTATATCATATGTTAATATATTTAGTAATATATATTTAACATATTATTTATATAATATATAAGTATATTTGTTTCTGTATATGCAAGAGATGGGTATAGTGTACATGCCTTTAATCCCAGCGCTTGGGAGGCAAAGGCATATAAATCTCTGAGTTTGAGGCCAGAAAGGACTACACAACCAGACTTTGTCTCAAAAAAGAAGGGGTAGGGGAAGCAAGAAGAAACTGAAATCCAGGCTTCTAAAAGCCAGGCGGTGGTGGCGCATGCCTGTAAACCCAGCACTCTGGGAGGCAGAGGCAATCGGATTTCCGAGTTCAAGGCCAGCCTGGTCTACAGAGTGAGTTCCAGGACAGCCAGAGCTATATGAGAAACCCTGTCTCAAAAAAAACAAAACAACAACAACAACAAAAAGAAATCCAGGATTCTAGTCTCACAATTTTAGAGTGATTCTTCGAAGTTGACCTATATTTTTACTTTGCAGGGCTGGCCCGAGAACCAGTTAGACATGTCTGACTACAGCTCCAGTTACCAAGACGTTGCGTGCTATGGGACTTTACCCAGGGACTCGCCTCGAAGGAGCAAGGAAGGTAGTGGTGTCAAGCTTGCTTCTGGTGGTATTCCTTTTTAGCTAGGCCGTGAAGCCAAATTCCACTCCCGCAGATGCTCAAAAACTGTCTTAACCGGAATACCCCATGTTCATTTACTGGATTTCTTTTTGCTTGTGTGTCCAACATATAAAAAAAGTAGTTGCACGTGTGCGCACGTGGCGCTGGGGATGAAAGTGGGAGCCTCGGGCATGCTCAGCACGCTCTCTGTGGCAAGTTCTCTCCAGACAAAAAGAATGTTCTCTGTGTAGGATTTGAAATTCTCCAGCTCACTGTTCAATTCATCGTGTTCTGACCTTGTTTTGAGACATACGTGATTCTCATTCAGGGTTTTTTTGTTTATTTGTTTTTGTTTTTAATATTTATTATTTGTTTGTTTGTGTGTTTAATGTGAGTATACTGTTGCTCTCTTCAGACACCAGAAGAGGGCATCAAATCCCCATTATAGATGGTTGTGAGCCACCTTGTAGTTGCAGGGAATTGAACTCAGGACCTTGGGAAGAGCAGTCAATGCTCTTAACCACTGAGTCATCTCTCCAGCACCTCATTCAGTGTTCTTAACCAAAAGAGTATTTACCAATCTCATCTTTTTTATACTCAAATGTTAAGGAAGCCTGACCCCAACACCTATCACAGCCTCATAAATGAAAGCAGAAACGAATTGGGTCAGTGGCAACATTATTATGTAAACACACAGTCTCCCCGTGCAATAAAGAGACCCACAATTGATAGAAAGGAGAATCAACGATTAGCTTCTGTCTTATACTTTACCAAGAATCAAGAATCAGCAGGAATTGAAAAGAGAACAGGAGGCAGAGGTCAAACAATGCATGAGATCAGAATAGTCTTACATAGCCACGTAGCCAAGGAAAAAGGTACATAAGTAAATGCATATGATATTCAGTCACTGAATATACCTAGTGAGCTTCTGTTTGCTTTTGAAATAGAACCTTGGGAGCTGGGCATGGCAGAGCATGCCTTTAATCCTGACAGGCTGAGATCTCTCAGTTTGAGCTCAGCCTGGACTACACAGAAAAGCCCTGTCTTGAAGGGGGGGAATATATATATGTGTGTGTGTATATATATACATATACATATATAATATATTTTATATTTATAAAAATATATTTATATGATATATTTATATATTTATATATCACATAAAAATATATATAGCAAATAATATATAGCAAATACAACATTCAGTGATAAATGTCAGAATATACATGAAGATTATAAAGATCTTAGGAATTCAGAGTTGGAAAGTCAGCTTGAGCTGGAATTAAAAGGAGCTTAAGCTAGATCTTGCAAAGAGTTGAGGGGCTGGAGAGTCGGCTTGGTGGTTAAAAGCACAGACTCTCTCGCAGAAGACCTAGGTTTCATTCCCATCACCAACATGGCTCTTTAAAACCATTTAAAACTCTAACCCCAGGACACCTGACACCTTTTTTCTGACCTCCCTGGGCTTCAGGCATGCATATCATGCATGGACATATATGCAATAAAGCACCCATATGCATAAAATAGATAACGATATTTTTTAAAGGTTTTTATTGCTGATTATTTCTCACTCAGCAGCCCTTTAATACTTCTTTGTGGCTATAAATTTTTTATTGATTCTATTTTATTACTACATTTAATTCACTTATATTGCATAAGTGAGGGAGTTTGGGGTGCATGTCACAGCACACATGTTGAGGTTGCAGGACAATTTTGGGAAGTTAATTCCCTCTTCCCACCACATGGATTAAAATCCACTCAGGTTGTGGGGTTCAGGAGCAAGCTCGCCTACCCACTTAGCCATCCTCTAGCCTGATGAGTCCCTCTCCCCTCCTCCATTGGAAGGCTGAACTAAATGTTCACATCCTGGTTTTGTTGTTGTATCAGACAGTACCATGGCTGGGGGTGCGAACTCTCCATTACTATGACAAACTACCTAAGAACAATTCCCTTAAGGAAGGTTTGTTTGGACTCACGATTCCAAAGGTTTTGGTCAAGGGTCGGCTTGCCTTGTGCTTTGGAGCAGAGGCGGGGTGGAGCACCAGAGTGGTAGGGGGCTATGACGGTGAATGCTTCACACCTCAAGAAAGAAGGAAGAGAAGAGAATCCGGGGGCAAACCACACCATTCAGAGGCATACTCCAGTGACCCTGCTCCCTCCGCCTCAGTGCAGTCAGCTGTGAACTCATTCATGTCTGTCTGCATTGATGAGGCTAGCCCCCTTGAGATGTGATCAGTATACAGTGGATCTGAGCTGGAGACCAACCCTAGGCATTGGGCTGGCTCCCCGTGTGCCTGCAAACACGCTCGGCTGTCTGAAAACCCGTGCCCTCTTTGTATTCCTCAGGTTGTCCATCAGAGAATCCTCATGCCTTAACGGTCAGCCCTTTTAAAGCGTTCTCTCCTCAGCCACCAAAGTTCTTCAAACCCCTAATGCCTGTGAAAGAGGAGCATAAGAAAAGGATGGCCCTTGAAGCGAGACCTCTCCTAAGCCAAGAGGTAAATGCTTGACTTCTCTCTACTGTGCGGGACTGATCTGGAATGGTGCAATTTTCAGAGAGCAGTGGTTTGCAGTCCCGTGTTGGACGCTGCATGTGATCGTGCATGCGTTAGGTCTTTCTCTGTGAAGCCCCTTCTCAGAAGCTTTCTCTCAAGCATGCAGGGCTGTAGCAGGAGGTTTTGATTATTATCAGCATGGTTGACTTCTCTGTAGCAATGACATTTTGGCCTTTTTTATCTTTTGAGAGAGAGAAGGAGATGCCTGCTAGGCATTTTGAAACCGTAACAGGCCTTTATGTATCCACTTGTTGATAAAACTAACACGTGCCTTGCCACAGAGTATGTGCCCTCCAGTGAGATTTTACCAAGTTTAACTCTGACCCCTAACATTGGCTGCTGTGTCCCTCACATGTAATAGAAGTGTTGTTGCTGTTTCTAACATGCATGTACTTGGTGGATATGTTGCTGTGCCCGTCTCCTGTGTGTGATGCATCTGTGTGTCTTAACCTTTGCAGAGCATGCCTCCATCCCAGACACCTAACCCTGGCTGCGTTGTGCCCTCGGGAAGCAATGGCAGCCGCATGCCAGTAGAGCCCAATAGCAGACCCGAGCGGAAGATTGTAAGTTCTGGAGTGTTTCTATCATGTCACCTGGCGGTGGGTCGGACGCCATTTCCCAATCCGCCTTCCAAATGCCTTCAAAGAAATTAAGACGCGTGTTGAGTCCTGACTTTACAAATGAAATGTGGCTCTTGGTAATGCTGTTTTGCATGAATGTAACCTCGAACTGTGGTTTTTTTCCCCCCCTAAGTGTTCTATTTTATTTAACTCATTTCCACATCATCTTAAGTTTCATAGCTAGTGGGGGGAAGCACCTTTGATGGCTCTGGTCATTATAAAGAAAAAGCATAACGGCAAGACAGTTTAACTAATACCCAAATCTCTCTAATGTGTCTGTGCACATTGCCCAGATTCTGAAGTTAATCTACCTAGAGGAATTGCATTTACTTGGCGTAAGTAATCCTGCACTTAGTTGTGGGTGTGTTTGAAAGCTTTCTTGTGTTGCTGCTGCCAGGATATCTGTGTCGTTTGTACCGCTCTGCCCCATCACCCTCCCTCCTCACCCCGTCCCTCCAGCCCCACAGCTTCCGTTGACCTACGTGACAGAATACATTCCAACCCGGGTGTTCGTAGCCTGGCTTTTAGAGTGGCAAATCTGTGTTACTCTGCACAAGGAAGGTAGAACTCTGCCTGCAAAACCTTAGTCTCTGCATGGGTCCAAAGCGTCACGCTCCAAGTGTGTTAGGAGGGGCGGCTCACACCTGAGATTGCAAGTTCAAGACCAGCCTGGCTATAGAGTGAGCTGTCCCCAAATAAATGAATAAAGTAAAACAAAACATACGAAATGCCATTTTTCAAACACCATGGTCCCTGGTATTTTTCCTTATAAGATATGCCTCAGTTTAAAACCATTTTTTTTTAACCTGTGGGTTTGGAAGCCTGGGGAGAATCGTGTGATATTATTTCATGGCTTCCACTCTCCTATGGCCTCCTAGGCTTAGGCTCGAGCAGGGGCTGGGGAAACCAGCCTGGGCAAGAAGAAGCTGTCTGGTGTTCACTGCTGCCTATGACCCCACTGTCTTAGCAGCATGAGGAGTCTCATTCCCAGCCAAACAGCGTCAAGCCCACTCACGGGGCCAGGCCCACTCACGGGGCATCAGTGTGAGACCGTTAGACACGCCACATGCTGTGCATACCCTAACTGCATCATCAGCTGGTGCTGCAGCGGCCGCTCATCTGCATTCAGAGCTGCAGCTAGATCGTAAAGCAGTGACTCTGTGTTCCTAAGAGGGGAGGTAGGAGAGGCATTCGCTAGTTCTGTTTGCCTACTCTAGCTTCCCATGGAGAAGAGGGTAGCAGGCCAGAGACTGCGCCTTCACCTGCATGGATGTCGAAGAGCCATCACCACTTAACCTCACCATCCCTTCTCTGAGTGTAGAAAATCACTAGGTGCGCTAAAAGGGCCAGTGGCTGTGCCTTCACCCCTCAGGTTGTCAGGATGTGTCTGAGAGTCTGTTGACTGACTGACATTGACTCTCGTCCCCGGGTTATAGAGACACGAAATTAAAACCATTTGTTTTGCTCCAATGCCCTCCAGAGGCTGCCAGGTGCCCCTTCTAGTCTGTCCAGCACGCAGACGTGCAGTTCTCGCAGATTGCCCTATGGGTTCTCCCCTGCCTCGCCCTTAAAGAGCTTTAAACAAAGTCGGGAGTAGAGGACCGCACCAGACTCTCTTGACCCAAGACATCTCGAGCAGCACTTGAGCTCTGTGTGGCCATGTTCAGACACCGAGCAGGGTTGAATGGTATCTTTTTGGTGCGGGAACCTGACTGAGAAGCTGCCTTGGCTGGCCTTAGAGGCACAACTGCTGCGCATGCCTGCTGCGCATGCGCACTGCTTCTGGGGGCCCGTCGCACTAGCTAGTGCTGTTTGGCGGTTTTCTGGAATGTTTTGGTACACTAAGAGGCTTGCTTGTTTGAGCTGGGTTTTTCATTTTCTTGGGGAAGCTTTCATTTTGTTTCCCGTCTCATAAATTGACATAAACTATTCCCTTCCTTTTTGTTGTTGTTATTGTTTTGTTCCTTTGTTTTTTGAGACAGGGTCTCACTATGGAGCCCAGGATGTCCTTTAACTTAAAATCCTCCTGCCTCAGCCACTTAAGTACGGGATGGCACTAAATTTGGCTATGTCTGACTCTTGTAGCTTAGATGTCTGATCACTTAAAAAGATATACAGGTATAAATAAGATTTAAAAAACAAAACAGCATTCTTTTCAGTCTTTTATTTTTATCCCATGTCATGGTACAGGGTATTGAATCCAGGGCTTGCGTCAGGAAAACTCTCTGTCCCTGAACCATATCCTTTGACATTTTATTTTATTTTATTTTATTTTATTTTATTTTATTTTATTTTATTTTATTATTTTATTTTATTATTTTTATTTATTTATTTTTTTAATTTTATTTTAAAACAAATTCTTGCTAAGTTTCCCAGGCTGTCTCACTGTGTAGCCCAGAGAGGCCCCAGACTTGCAATTCCCTTGCCTCGGTCTCCCAAGTAGCTGGGATATCACAGGGGCACCACTACATGCAGCTTTGAGCCTGTCTTTACTTAAGCCATGAGGTCTAGGGAACAGGAATAAGAAAGTCAACCCTCGCTGGGCGGTGGTGGTGCCGCCTTTAATCCCAGCACTTGGAAGGCAGAGGCAGCAGATTTCTGAGTTCGAGGCCAGCCTGGTCTACAGAGTGAGTTCCAGGACAGCCAGGGCTATACAGAGAAACCCTGTCTCGAAAAAAACAAACAAACAAAAAACAAAACAAAAAAGAAAGTCAACCCTTCCCCACCCCTCCCATATCCACAATCCCCTTCTCAGGTCTTGCGCAAGCAACAAGGCTTTCTCCTCTCATTTCACTGAAGAAACAAAGGTCTGGAATGATTCAGCAGTTTGCCCCAAGTCCTAGTTACTGAAAGTGTAAGACAGAGATCTGCTTAGACCGAGTGCAGGTCTGAGCTCTGCCTCAGAGCCCCCGGGACAGTGCATAGAAGTGCTGGGAGCCATTTCTGGCAACCCTCCACAGCAGACTGTAGTGGTCACAGAAAGTAGGTTCACTGTGTGGCGCCCCCTACCGAGAGTCACTGATTTAAGAATGGGCTCTAATCCCTCTCTTAAAAGTCAGAGTGTTTTCTCTATCATCATAAGTTAACCAGGGAGGCGGGGGGTGGTGTGTGTGTGTGTGTGTGTGTGTGTGTGTGTGTGTGTGTGAGATAAACTCAAAGATGAGGGCTACAGAGAAGCCGAGAGTTTGACGTTTGACCCCACGGTCCACCTTTGGGTTGGGTTGTACCTTCCATCCATATTCTAACTAAAGTCCCCCATGTGCACTGTGAGCCAGAAACCTTTTTTTTAATGTTAGAAAACATTGGCTACTGATTACAGATTTTGGTTTTCTTTTCTGGCATAAGTTGTCCTTATCCCATTAGCCTGTTTCCTGTTTGAACTTCATCTCCTAGAGTTCATGGATCCTTTAGCCTTTAGGAATCATTTTTATCTTCCTAAGTTTGCTACATTTCTACCCATTTCTACACATTAAACTAATGGTTGCTTATGTCACCTGGCAAGCAATATTTTAGAAAGATGAAAGCCTCCCCCCTCTAATCTTCATTTGGAAAATTGCTTTTCCTTGCCTAACAGATTTTTTTTTTTTTTTTTTTTTTTAGTGGCCAATTATATTGGGTACTCTTGGGCTTGGAAAATTACATTATTTTTTTAAGCTTAAAAGAATAATGAGCCGGGTGGTAGTGGTGCACGCCTGTAATCCCACCACTTGGGAGGCAGAGGCAGGCGCATTTCTGAGTTCGAGGCCAGCCTGGTCTACAGAGTGAGTTCCATCCAGGACAGCCAGGGCTACACAGAGAAACCCTGTCTTGAAAAAACCAAAAAAAAAAAAAAAAAAAAAAAAGGATAATGAATAGTAGAACTTGAAATTCAACTTTCAGTCTAAATATAATGAATACAAAATCTAAAAATACAGGAAAGGTGGGTGACTGAGATGATCTGTCCAGCCTCTATTTTTATATCAACATCACAGCCCAGAGGAAGGACATGCCATCCCATATACATGGATTTTTTGTTCTTGTTTGCTTTGTGTCTTCATAATGCTAGTGCGCAAACTCAGTGCCTCGCATGTGCCGACGAGCCCCTTGCCAAGAGAGTACACTCCTCCCAGCCTGTACTGGGCACTTTATGATGAAGGACCAGGACCAAGGCAGCTTATAAAAGAAAACGTCTACTTGAACTTACAGTTTTAGAGAGTCAGGATCCACACAGGCAACATAAAGACAAGACATACAGCAGGAAGAGCTGAGAGCTTACATCCCAGACCCCCAAGCGTGAGGTAGAGAACTAGCTTCTAATGTCATGAGTCTCTTGAAACCTCAGAGTTGACCCCTGGTGACACACCTCTTGCACAAAACCACACCCCAGTCCTTCCCACACAGTTTCACCAACGGAGGACCAAGCGTTCAGTCAGATGAGCCTGCGGGGGGCCGTTGTCACTCAAACTACAACACAGCTGTTTTCAAACTACAAACTCAAACTGTAACCACCGGTTTAAAAAAAAAAAAAAAAACATGTATTACATTGATTTGGTTGTGTGTGCATGCGTATGTGTGGTGTGCACATGCCACAGCACGCATGTGGAGATGAGGGGACAACCTGTAGGAATTAGTTCCCTCTTCACCCTCTGCATCCCAGGGATTGAACTTAGGACCTCAGACTTGGCAGCAAGCCCCTGTACCCACCGAGCCATGTCACTGGCCCTACTTAGATAGATAGGAAGGAAGGAAGGAAGGAAGGAAGGAAGGAAGGAAGGAAGGAGGGAGGGAGGGAGGGAGGGAGGGAAGAAGGAAAGACAATTGGAATACAAGGGCAATAGCTGAGTCTGATGGCACACACCTTTAATCTCTTCCTTGGGGAAGTAGTCAGGCTGATCTCCGTGAGTTCAAGACCAGCCTGATCTATGTAGCAACTTCCAGGCCAGCCAGGTCTGGACAGTCAAATTTGTCTCAAAAGAAAAAACAAAAAAAGATACAAGGGCAACGTGAGTATCCCTTTGTCAAAAATTTTGTTTTGGTAATTTCAAAAACTTTATCATTTGACGTTTGATACTTATCTTTAAGACTGGTAATTTCTTCAAGTAATTTATACTCACTTTTCCTCTCCGGACTAGTGCTAAAGTTAAACCGAGGGCCTGCATCCCCCAAGCATGCGTCACTGAATGCACCTCCTGTTAAATGCTTTAAGCCTTAAAGATTAATTTTTAAGTTGAAGCAGCAATAGAGTTTTTTTTTTTTTTTTGAGGCAGAGTTTCATGTAGCCTAGGCTGGTCTCAAACTCACTGTGTAGCCCAGGCTGATTTCAGACTCACTATATAGCTGAGGATGACCTTTCACTTCTGATCTTCTAACCTCCAAACCTCTGAGTGCTTCGTAGGTATTCCCCTCCACGCCTGATTTATGCGTTGCTGGAGATCTCATACTAGGCCCCACTCAACCAACCAAGCTGTATCCCCAGCCCTATTAAACTGTTTCTGAGGTATTTAAATCTCATAAGATTAAGAGAAACAAAAGGAAACCTTACTGTAAAATTCAGCATATCTGCCACAGTTTTTGCTACCTCCCCTTTTCTCATCTGAATAATAGCCCCACCCCCTACGCATCCTTAATGAGGAAGGCGGATGTTTGGACTCCGGCTCTCTACAGTTATCTAGTTATAAGGTTGCAGTGACGTTTTTTTGAGAAAGAGGGGGAAATAAAGCTATTTTTGAGGTGTCTAAGTTAGCGTTCAGGACTGTCCTTACAAGGACTGAAAGGCGTACCTTGCTGAGGGAAGAACCAGGTCCCTATCTCTCAGCATCAGCAATCCCAACCCTCAGGACAAAGGCCAGCTTGCAGAAGGAGCTTGTTAGCTAGTCCTTAAATAAAAAGTCGTAAGCATAGCAGGATGGGTGTGGCTCACACCTGTCCTCTTTGGCCTTCAGGAGGCTCAGGCAGGAGGATTGCCACAGTTCCAAAGCTGGGGTAGGCTACATAGTAATTTCTAGGCCAGTCTGGCTACAAAGACCTGGTTTTAAAAAAACTGAGAGAGAGAGAGAGAGAGAGAGAGAGAGAGAGAGAGAGAGAGAGAGAGAGAGAATGTGTATGTGTGTGTGTGTGTGTGTGTGTGTGTGTGTGTACATTTTTAAATAAAAGTGATATCTGTTGAATTAGCTTATAAGTATTTAAAAAGTGTCCGTTATTTTTCTACCTCATATAAAAAAGTGCCAGGCTGGCAGGAAGGCTCAACAGGTGAGGCCGTTACGGTCAAGCCTGGCGACATGAGTTTGATCCCTGTGACTCACTGTAGAAGAGAAAACCAACTTCCTCAAGTTGTCCTTTGACCTCCATACATGTGCTGAGGCATGCCCGGGCAAACACACTCTCTAAATACGTACATGCACAAATGCATAACTTAGTTAATAAACAATGCCTTTTAAATATCTTTAACGATATTTATAAAATACAGGGCTGGAGAGACAGTCCAGCAGTTAAGAGCACTTGTGGTTCCAAGTTCAATTCCCACAAGGCAGCTCACACCGGTCCGTGACCCCAGTTCCAGGGCAGTCAGCGTCTCCCTCCAGCCTCCTCGGGCAGCAAGCCACTCACACGGAATACAGACATGCGTGCAGGCATACACACACTCATAAAACGTAAAATCAATAGATTTAAACAAACAGATTTTAGATATTTATAAAAAGAATCTTTAAAACCAAATAAACATATCACTTGCTGGCAGAGGCTGAGTTGACACCGACTTTTGTATTTACACCAATCCCTGCCAAGCTCCCAACTACTTATGCTGGAGGATTCTCTTTATCTTCACTTTCTGTCTTCCTTGAGTTCCAGCCAAACCTCTATCTGCTTCTCATAGACTGAGGAGAGCAGTAATCCATGAGCTGTTAGCATGTTTCAGTGTTCCGGTGTCCAGTGAAATACTGAGTGCGGAGTTCTGGGCCTTTCACTGGCCTCAGAAACAGTCCCAGATGACCTGAATATCTGCTCTCTGCTTCCGTGAGTTGAAGGTTGTCAGAGGAAACAAAGAAGGCCACTCCTCTGCCTCAGGCCATGCCTCTGCTCTCCCTGACTGAGGAGGACTGTTGCCCTTTAATCCAGTTCCAGTTCCTTTTTTTTTTTTGGTTTTTTCTAGACAGGGTTTCTCTGTGTAGGCCTGGCTGTCCTGGAACTCACTCTGTAGACCAGGCTGGCCTCGAACTCAGAAATCTGCCTGCCTCTGCTGGGATTACAGGCGTGCGCCACCACTGCCCAGCTCAGTTCCTATTCTTAAAGCAGGTGGATGGCCTTCAGATGAGTGTTGAGTGAACCCAGAAGAAATAAACACATCCCTGCTAGGCAACCGTGTGTTCCTAGTCCCCACTATCTGAGAATACGATAAGTTACTGGCAGAGATGGCAGGAGTTGACCAGACTCTAGAAAGAGAGGCTAGGTGTGGTGGGACATACCCATAATTCCCGGTTCTCAGAGGCAGAGGGAGGAGTGTCAGGCAGTCAAGGCCTGTCTGCCTAAGGAATTCAACATCAGCCACAAACTACATAAGACCAACGGGAAGAAGGGAGGCGGGAAGGAAGGGCCTTGAGCTTGGGTGTGCCTTTCCTAGCAGAGTGAAGTGTGTCTCAGTCAGACTGCTGCTATAAGGAGCTAATGGCTGGCTCTGGCTTCCTCTCTATAGGACTCGGAAGAGGAGGAAAATGAGCTGGAAGCTCTCAGCAGGAAGCTGATGCGCGCACAGCCGTATGTGCCCGTGGAGTTTGCTGACTTCAGTGTTTACAATGCCAGCTTGGAGAACAGGGAGTGGTCGTCTTCTAAAGCGGACCTGACAGACTCAAGGGCCTTGGAGAAAACGGTGTCTCGTAGCCCTACCACCAGCAGCCTCACCAGTGGCTACTTCTCCCACAGTGCCTCCAATGCCACTCTGTCTGACATGGCAGTCCCTTCCAGCGACAGCTCAGACCAGCTAGCCATCGCCACAAAGGAGGCTGAGTGCAGTGAGCACCCGGGCCCGTCACTCGCGCCTGACGTCAGACCAGCTTCGAATCAAGAGCTCACAGAAGCCGAAAGAGGCTTGGGGAAGGATAAGACAATCGCCCTGCCACTCGAGGAAAACAGTGCCTTACCCAAGGGGAACCCATCACCCCAGCGCGTCCCTGAGGAAAATCCCAGAATGCCGTGCAGGACTGCTTCATGTTCAGAACTGGATGCTGGCCCTGGCAAAGATGGCCACCAAGCCAGAGAATTCTGCCCTGGAGAGGTGACGATAGAACACACTACAAACATTTTAGAGGACCATTCCTTCACAGAGTTCATGGGTGTGTCTGACGGCAAAGACTTCGATGGTCTGGAGGATTGTTCTGTAGAAGAGCCCTCCGGTAGGAGGGCTCTAACAAATGAAACAGACCATAAAGGTGTCCCAGAAGGACCCCCAGATACTGACCAGCTACATAGCGAGATGGAGAACGACCAGGTAATCTCTCCCAGAGGCAGCCCTTTCCGTTCCACGCTCCCTGTGAGCATAGCTTATCTGTGGAACACCAGCCCGCCAGGAGCTTCTCACCACAGTGAGCTTTGCAGGGGAGCTTCTTCTGACGTTTGCAGTTAGCAGAATGGGTCTGCTGCCGAGCAAGGTGGCTGTCCTGCTCACCTGCTGAGAGAAAACGAAACGGCTCTGCTCGGCTCTGCTTGGCTCTGCTCTGGGGGTCACAGCAGATGCAGAGTTGTTGGCTTTTGTTGTTGCTGCTGCTTCCCTTGGAAAATGGGTTGGTTGACAGATGAGTCCGTGTCAGACTCAAGCGGATGGGGATGATATTTTGTCAAACCTGTGATTCCTTTGCCCATCATAGGGTCCGCTGGTTTTGTATCACAAGGACCTGAGTTCAGGTCTACAGCACCCACCACAGAAAAGCCAAGCTTAGTAGTTTGCCTCTGGAGCTCTAGTTCTTGGCGAGGAGGTGGAGGTGGAGCAGAGAAACAGATCATGGGGGCGGGGGAGGGGGGTAGTGGCTACCCAGATTAGAAACATCCTAGCTCCTAGGTCACTGAGGTCCTGTCTCAGCAATTAAGGTGGCACCAGGCCTTTAATCCCAGCACTTGGGAGGCAGAGGCAAGCGGATTTCTGAGTTCGAGGCCAGCCTGGTCTACAGAGTGAGTTCCAGGACAGCCAGGGCTACACAGAGAAACCCTGTCTCGAAAAACAAAAACAAAAACAAAACAAAAAACAAACAAAAAACAAAACAAAACAATTAGGTGGCTAGCTGAGTGTGGCAGGACATGACATACATCTCAGCACTCTGGAGGCAGACAGGTGGATCTCTGTAAATCCAAAGCCAACCTGATGGACGTATGGAGTTCCAGGACAGCCAGGGCTATGTAATAAGATCCTGTCTCAAAACAAGCAAACAAAATGATGATAAAAATGACAAAGTAAGAAGAGGAGAGGGGCAGAGGAAGACAGTCACATGACATCACCTTCCTTGAGCGTGCGCAGGTGTGCATACACACAGAAAGAACCATGGCTGGATTAGAGTAGCTCCGGGAGAGTCTCTGCCTAGCATGGTCAAGACCTTGGGTTGTGTCCCCAGCACCACAATACATTACCAGTAGCTGGGCGGTTGTGACGCACACTTCTAATCCCAGCACTTGAGAGGCGGATGGATCTCAGAGAGTTCAAGACCAGCCAGGACTACATAGTTCCAGAACAGAGCTACATAGTGAGACCTTGTCTCTGGAAAAATAAAATATTGGCTCTGTTAGGTGGAGATGTGCAGAGCACAATGAAACCTTGAGCTTCAGATGTTCTCCATTGATCGTTTGATGTTCATTAAGGAAACGTAAACTAGCCGGGCGGCGGTGGTGGCGCACGCCTGTAATCCCAGCACTTGGGAGGCAGAGGCAGGCAGATTTCTGAGTTTGAGGCCAACCTGGTCTACAGAGTGAGTTCCAGGACAGCCAGGGCTACACAGAGAAACCCTGTCTTGGAAAAAAAAAAAAAAAAAGGCCATCTCTTCTCCCTCTCATTTCCTCTTTAATTCCACACTTATGTAAGCTACAGGAACATCAGGGCTCAGCAAAACAGAAGCACCAACTCATAGTGAGGGAAGATAGGACAGCCACACTCATGGAGCTGCTCCCTGTCCTGCTGAGACACTGTCACTCCCAATGCCTTCTGGACCAGCCCTGAGACCTGTGTGGCTGAGACCGACCTAAAACTGGAATTCAGAGACTCCCTGCCTCTGCCTCCAGAGTGCTAGATTACAATCTCAGAGCCCCATTCTTAGATACTGGGAAGGGTCTGTTAAAGTCAGAAAAGGGCTTCTCCAGTGTAAGGATGCTATCTAGCGGCTAGGAACACAAACTGAGAACGTCCTTGTTCACCTTGGTTCTTGCCAGCAAATGTGAATTTATGTCAGGTCCTCCATGTCCTTCACACTGATCTTGAAACCAGTCTGATTTGTTGTTGTTGTTGTTGTTTTGTTTTTTGTTGTGTTTGAAACAGGGTCTCCAGCTCAGGCTGCTCTTAAACTCCCTGGTTTCTGGGATGACCTCAAACTTCTGATCCCCCTGCCTCTACCTGTCCCATGCTGGGATTACAGGCATTCACTACGGTGTAGACGATGCTAGAGGCGGAACCCAGGGCAACTCATACACTAGGTCATCACCAGCCACATCACCAGCCCTGTTTGTCTTGATGAATTTGTTAGATCTGAATTGAGTTTTCTTCTCACCCCTAAATACTCATTGGGGGTCTCTGGTGAAGCCAAATGGACCTATCAGGAATTGCACCACCCCAAGGTTCAGCTGCATTAGGGGTGTAGCAGGAGACCCGAAGTCCCTAGGGGTAACTTCAAAGGAAGTAGAATGTCCCCGGCTCACACTATGAGAAGCCTAGCCTGTTAAACAGGAAAGAGAGGATGTTGTCTTTCTTGTTTTTTGCCCTGGTGGATCAGAACACAATAAGAAGGAAGTTTCACTGTGAAAGATCACAAAATATTCAGTCCAGTGCAAAGAGCTTAGTTTAAATGGGTTGTATAGTGCGGGGCGGTGGTGGCGCACGCCTTTAATCCCAGCACTTGGGAGGCAGAGGCAGGCGGATTTCTGAGTTCGAGGCCAGCCTGGTCTACAAAGTGAGTTCCAGGACAGCCCGAACTACACAGAGAAACCCTGTCTCGAAAAAAAAAATGGGTTGTATAAATCAGGATTGGTGTCCCATATCTGTAATCCCACTACTTGGGATCCTGAGACAGGACTGCCTATGGTTGGAGACCAGCCAGGACTACAGAGTGAGAGAGCCTGTCCTCAAAATTCTAAAATAGGGGACTGGAGAGATGGCTCAGTGGTTAAGAGCACTGACTGCTCTTCTAGAGGTCCTGAGTTCAATTCCCAGTGACTGCATGGTGGCTCATGACCATCTGGAATGGGATCTGATGCCCACTTCTGGCGCGTCTGAAGACAGCTACAGTGTGCTCACATACATTAAATAAATGAATCTTTTTAAAAAATTCTAAAGTAAATAATGTATGAAATGCTGGCTGCAATTGAATAATGGTATTTTAGCTTGTCAATTCTTTTTCTTTCACTCTGTTTTTGAGAGATAGGGTCTCTGTGTAGCCCTGTCTGTCTTGAAACTCACTATGTCCATCCAGCTGGCCTCAAACTCACCGAGATCCACCTGCTTCTACTCCCAAGCTCTGGGACAAAAAGTACACACAAACACACTTGACTGGCAGTTCTTTTTCTTCAGAAAGAAGTGTGTGTGTCTGGAGAGATGTCTGGGCTGGTCACGTGCCCACTACATTAGCATAAGGAACTGGCTTTCAATGCCCAGCACCCACTTAAAACGTCAGACTTGCAGGAGCACACCTTCAACTCCCTCACCCTGGCAGCAGAGGCAGGCAGATCTCGTGTGAGTCGGAGGCCAGTATGGTCTATATGTTGAGTTTCAGGCCAGTGAGGGCTGCACAGAGAAACTATGTCTGAAAAAGTGAGGTGATGTTCTACCAAGGAAGACACAGGACACCGGCCTCTTGCCTCCATACGCACCCGAGGACACGGTACTTGTTGTGCTATGAATTGGACTTAGGGCCTCTTGAATGCCAGGCAACTAACCGCTCTACCCATAAGCTACAACCCTAGTCCATATGTTGATTTTTAAGAAGCTGTTTTGGGGGCTGGAGAGGTGGCTCAGCAGTTAGAGCACTGGCTGCTTGCTCTTCCAGAGGTCCTGAGTTCAATTCCCAACAACTACATGGTGGCTCACAACAACTATCTGTAATTCGATCCGGTGCAGTCTTCTGGTGTCTGAAGACAGTAAGAGTGTCTTCACTTATAAATGAAATAAATACATCTTAAAAACAAACAAACAAGCAAACAAACAAAAGCTGTTTTGACATTCTACAAGTCTATCTGAGAGCTGGAGACATGGCCGAGGGTAAAAACTCCTGATATTAAGCATGAGTTTTGGAGTTTGAATCCCTAGCACCCATAAAAAATCTGGGTATGGCCATGTGGGGCCTTAATCCCGGTGTTTAGAGGCTGAGACTGGATGTCCCTGGAGTTTCCTGGTCAGCTGTCTGTCTGAACTGGTGAGCTTCAAGGTCACCATTAAGATCTGTCTGGGGGTCAGTGTCCTCCTCTGGCTTCCTCATGCACGGGCACATGAAATACACATGGTATATACATATATACCATGAAGACTCGGACACAGTAAGAGCTGTGTGGAGGGCTAAGGCTGCAGCTCCGTGGCATAGTGTTCACCGAGCATGCGAGAGGTCCTAGGTTCAGTTCCCAGTATTTGGGGGAAATAAGAAGGAAATCAAAAGTCAAAGTTTTGGGGGTTTGTTTGTTTGTTTTCAAGGATATTGCCTTTGGTTTTTTGGTTTTTTTTTTTTTTTTTTAAGATTTAGTTATTATTATATCAAAGTACACTGTAGCTGTCTTCATACACCCCAGAAGAGGGCACCAGATCTCATTACGGATGGGTGTGAGCCACCATGTGGTTTCTGGGATTTGAACTTAGGACCTTCTGAAGAGCAGTCAGCGCTCTTAACCGCTGAGCCATCTCTCCAGCCCATCTTCTAAGTTTTTGTCTTAATCATGGAATTACTCAGAGCAGGGGTCACTTCCCACGGAAGCTTCACCCATTCTCTGAGATTCCATAATGAATTCAGTCTGGTCTGACCCTTCAGAAAGCCCCCTGTGTGGGAGTAGGCGATGTGTGTGGGTGGGTCCTGTGTGGGGGTGGAGACATGGGGATAAAGAGCCTGGACTCACCGACCTCTGTATTCCAGGAAACCACTCGGTAAGGGACGGCCACGTCTCTCCAGGCCACAGCTTGGCAGCTTTGTCCATCGGTCCCGCCCTGGGACAATCCGTGCTCCATCTTCAGACAGCCGTGACCCAGCTCGACCTCAGACCAGCCTGCGGGAGTCCTGCACCTCCCCTCCCAGTGGGAGAAGCAGCACTTTGTCCCCCGGCGAATCACAGCCCCTGCTCTTTCCAGAAAGGAAGAGAAGGAAAATCTCGGCTTACCTATGTGGCAGTATTTTCGCTAGCACTTCGTACACGCCCCCCCTGGGCACAGACCTCCACGGACTCAAACTTTATTCTTGTACATTTTTAATCAGTTCTTCCTGCAGACTCTGGAGTCAGTGCTCTGATCTCTCTCTCTCTCTCTTTTTTTTATAAATAATATATATTATGTATATGAATTGTAAATCTATGGTATGTCTATCCAGAGACATATCTACACACTAAAGGGCAGAGGGATGATTTGTTGAAAATCACAAGGTACTGGACTTTGTTACAAAGCGACCCCAGTGACTGCTTTGGCACGAGCAGACGAAAAGCATATTTTATATCATGTAAGAATGAAGTTCTAGATCCCTCTTTATAGAAAAGGTTGCAGGCACTGTTCTTTATAACCAAAGAACTTCCAGGAGACTGAACGTCTTTGCTGTCCACTCTTGTCCCGTGTGAGTATGTAATCTCACTCCAGTCTGGTGCCATACCTCCCCGAGCCGCGTGCTTTCCCGGTCCCTGCCCCTTTCCTAAGCACACTGAGAAATCGCACAGCTATAACCTTCGGTCTTCCACCAAGTTCCTACTGACTTGATATCGACCAGTGACACGGCGGGGCTCCTGCTCCACCCTAGCATTCCTCACATCCTGTCCACCTACCCAAGCAGGCAGAGTGCACAAGGCAGTGTTACAGCCCGCAGCACGACGATGTACCAAGAGTCTTCATTCGCGGCTTCTTTACCGATCTGTTCCAGATCGCTAGATTCCCTTGTGGTGTGGGTTTGCCATTTCGCTCAACTCTGGAAAATGCTCAAGAGAAGGACTGAGCTATCAAGTTTGTAGGTTCGCACGTCACCTTGTTTGAGGGGGATTCACCATTGGACTGCTCCGTTGTCTTTTCTTTTTTTTTTTTTTCTTTTTTTTTGTTTTCAAAGTATCCTGCAAGGAGAGACATTGTAGGACCGTGTGTGGAAAATTTTACAAATATATTTTATGTACTTACTCTGTAGATGCCTGTACAATGGACCTCTATGTACAGCTACACGTGTGTTGTGAGGAAGTGAGAGAGCATGTGTGCAGCCTGCTGTACTTTTTTTTTTAAGTTCTTAGCATTGTTGAGGGGGATACGGGAGATTCTATTGACAAGCTGCTGTTTTGTGTGTATAGTGAGCTGACGGTAGTATTTTACTATCATCTGTTTAAAACAAAAACTGTAATTTATATTCCCTTTCAACTTTATTGTATTTAATTGGTACAGATTTGTGTGTGTTTTAGAATACAAACTGTCTAATTCAGAGTTCAAAGCATTGATCGTCTGTTTTTTTGTTTGTTTGTTTGTTTGTTTTGTGTTTTTTTGGTTTGGTTTTTTTGAGACAGGGTTTCTCTGTGTAGCCCTGGCTGTCCTGGAACTCATTCTGTAGACCAGGCTGGCCTCGAACTCAGAAATCCACCTGCCTCTGCCTCCCAAGTGCTGGGATTACAGGCGTGCACCACCACGCCCAGCTTGATCGTCTGTTCTTTTTTTTTTTTTTCGAGACAGGGTTTCTCTGTGTAGTCCTGGCTGTCCTGGAACTCACTCTGTAGACCAGGCTGGCCTCGAACTCAGAAATCCACCTGCCTCTGCCTCCCAAGTGCTGGGATTAAAGGCGTGCGCCACCACCGCCCGGCGAGATCGTCTGTTCTTAATAACACTACCATGGGGTGGGGTCAGAGCTCAGTGGCTAAACTGTTGCCTGTGCAAGAATGAGGACCTGGGTTCGATTCCCAGAACCCATATTTGATAAAAGAAAAAAGAGAAAGCCTAGTATGGTGGTGGATGCAGAGAGGTGGATCCTTGGTCTAATCAGTGAATCCCAGACCAGAGAGAGAGTCTGTCTCAAAAAGCAAGATGCACAATGTCTGAGGAATGACACGCCGTTGTCCCATGGGCTACCCACACACGGCTGTTAGGTTCGGGTCCAATTCACTGTCTTTGTGTGCATATACACAGCTATACTGTGAGAAAGCCCGCTGATGCTTATTGATTTATTGGGGGTTTCATGTCAACCAGGCACTGCCCTGGATACATTTGACGTTTGCTTTGATCTCATCTGATGGCACAGGCACCGTGACCCTCAGACTTTACTGAGTGTTGGTTAATGGAGAGCCAGAGCAGAGGGCTTGGTGATGGAGTCTCGGCAAAGCTCGGTGTCTTAGTTAGGGTTTCACTGCTGTGAACAGACACCATGACCAATGCAAGTTTTATAAAAGACAACATTTAATTGGGGCTGGCTTACAGGCTCAGAGGTTCAGTCCATTGTCATCAAGGCAGAAACATGGCAGCATCCAGGCAGATACGGTGCAGGAGGAGCTGAGAGTTCTACATCTTCATCTGAAGGCTGCTAGTGGAAGACTGACTTCCAGGCAGCCAGGGTAAGGGTCTTGAGCCCACACTCACAGTGACACACCTACTCCAACAAGGCCACACTGCCCAATAGGGTCACTTCCTGGGCCAATCATATATGAACCATCATACTCGGTTTCAGTCCACATATCTGTCTAGCCTCTTCCCTCTGTCTTCTGCCGGGTAGCATGATCTGGAAGGGCTATACGTGCTGAGGGCAGTTACAGGACACAGCAGTGTGTTGTTGCTGGAAATAATACAAAAGACCACCGGCACGTTCCTGGGCTGGTGCCAGCAAGGCAGTGCCGATCCGCAGACCTCAGGCTGGGCCATCAATGGACCCACCAGCCCGCTGCCCACGTGATCTGCTGGCCTACCCACCTTCCAGCCCCCTCAGCCAACTCTCTGGCAGGGGTCCCACAAGTTCATCTTGTTTCCACACAACGCCCACACGGCCCAGAGTCTGCCAGCTCAATTACCCGGTAGAAGCATGACTCTTAACATTTAATTAGTTAGACAATTAGATTTATGTATATTTAAAATCACAATTTACAAGATGCTGGTACAGTAATATCAGAGCCAATTGATAATGATAAAAGCTTTATCCCAATATTTCTTTTTTTGTTGTTTGTTTTGTTTTGTTTTGTTTTTCGAGACAGGGTTTCTCTGTATAGCTCTGGCTGTCCTGGAACTCACTCTGTAGACCAGGCTGGCCTCGAACTCAGAAATCCACCTGCCTCTGCCTCCCAAGTGCTGGGATTAAAGGCATGCGTCACCACTGCCGCCCGGCTATCCCAATATTTCTAACCTTATAAAAACTTAGCTGTCTGTGGCTAGTAAATGCCACGCAGGTCCACGTCCGAAGCCATCTCGGTTCCTCTCCCTTTTCCTCCTGCGACCTCTGTCCCCGTAACTCCTAGCTCCGCAGACTGCCTGTCTTTTTTATTACTTCCAGCAACAGTGTGTGGTGTGATAGTGACAGGTTGCTGATGTCACAGCAAGCCAGGGGCCTCCTGGGACAGTGAGGACATGAATTGCCCCCAAGCAAACCTTGGGCCTGTGGACCAGTGCTGAAGATGCCCTTGCAGACTCTTTGTAGGAAAACAGCTTTTTTGAAGTTTCCAGGAAGCGGAGCCCAACAACAAATGCCTTATGTGGACTTCTAGGAGTAAATAGAACAAGGGAATGGGAAAGTCACTTAAATTGTATACACTAGAGTGAGGAAAGAGAGCAACTATGTGATCCCTAGTCAGGGAAAGAGTCAAAACTTAGAGCCCGGGCACTTCAGGAGTTATCTCAGGAGCTGGGGTGCAGGTGGAAAAGCCTGCCACTATACCAAGCAATAATTACTTTAAAAAAAAGATTTTATTTATTATTATTATATCTGTACACTGATGCACCAGAAGAGGGCGTTAGATCTCATTACAGATGGTTGTGAGCCACCATGTGGTTGCTGGGATTTGAACTCAGGATCTTTGGAAGAGCAGTCAGTGCTCTTAACTGCTGAGTCATCTCTCCAGCCCACAATGATTACTTTTAAAAGACACTATTTAAGCCTCAGAACAACACTAGGGAGATGACTAATCACCTCTTTATGTGATTAAACTTTATTTAAAAACTTAAAGCTAGCCGGGTGGTGGTGGCACACGCCTGTAATCCCAGCACTCAGGAGGCAGAGGCAGGTGGGTTTCTGAGTTCGAGGCCAGCTGGGTCTACAGAGAGTTCCAGGACAGCCAGGGCTTCACAGAGAAACCCTGTCTCAGAAACCACCCCCAAACAAACAAGTAAAGCTTTCTGGTCGTTATAGGACCAAAAAGGTCTTGAAAGAAGATGTAATTGAGCAAGAATTCTTACTGACTTTTGGAGTAAATGCTAACAAGAGTGTGATTCTGGCACACAATTGGATAAGAAACTTTTTTGATTTTTCAGCCCAAATTTCCTATAGTATCAGCGACATACATCTTTCTCTAATGTACAGCTCATCCCCCAGACTAAGATCCAAGAAGAAGAAGAAGCTAGAACACTCCTATACTCATAGTGACACATGAGTATAATCCTGGCACTTGGGAAGCAGAGGCAGGAGGATCACAGCAACTTCAGAGTCACCCAGGACTGCATAGTAAGACCACGTCTCAAAAAACCAAACCAAGGGCTGGAGAGATGGCTCAGCGGTTAAGAGCACTGACTGTTCTTCCGGAGGTCCTGAGTTCAATTCCCAACAAGCACATGGTGGTTCACAACCATCTGTAACAGGATCTGGTGTGTCTGAAGACAGCTGCAGTGTACACATATAAATAAAAATAAATCTTAAAAAAAAAACCAAACACTGAATCTGCAATATACACAGTTCATATCAGGTGTTTTGTTTTGGCAACAAAGGCATCTTCAGCAGAGGTCCAAAGCTTGCCCTCCCCTCTTGCCCCTGGGGAGACAGATCCAGAAGGAGTCAGGAAAGAGCAGGAGGCGGATCTGCCCTTCCATACAGCTGGAGTCTGAGTTCAAACAAAAGCCAAAGACTACATTGAACGGGCTTGTCATTGTCTCTGATTCTCTGAGGGGAGGGAAAGGGGAGAACATGTTTGAGATCCAGTTGTTTCCATATGTGTACAGGAGTGATCTAATTTCTTCACACACATGCATATACATGCATGCACACATACCCACAGGCATGATCTAACTTCTTCACACACATGCGCACACACTCTCAGATCTGAGACATTCAACCACCACAGTGTGTTCTTGGTAAAAACAATTCTTTCCCACACGGAGGCTCATTGGGTGTTTGTTTCCTTGCAGACTGTCCTCATGTAGAAGACTGTAGGTTCCAGACGCCAGGCTGTGCCTCAGTCCTTATAACCTGCAGGCAACAGCGGCCATCTTGGAGGGGTTCTCATGCTGAGAACAGAACTCTGGAATCCTTCACAGGCCCTATTCATGGAGATGTTGGGGAACTAAATAATAGGACAATTGTATTGTATATAGAATATTGTATTGGTGCAAAAAAGAAAAATAAGGGACAGTTTATTCTGGAGCCATCTGAGTGGCCACGGCTTAGGAGCACAGAGGTAGGTTACCCCAAATCCCACGTTCCAGCATGAAAGTCATTTTGTGAAGTTTTACAGAACAGAGAAAGTCATAAATCAAGGTAAGTTTAAAATACTTTGGTAAGTATATCAAAGAGTCAGGTACAGCCAGAGCTTTTCTGGAGATCCAAGATGCTCTCTGATGACATTCTTAGCTTCTGGGATGGTAGAAGCCATCTGTTAATAGAGTTCTAAAAAGTTATCTGTTAGTCACAGGATGTTGGTTCCGACTCAGAGGTGGGAAAGGAATGTCTGTTCCAGAGGGCTATCACTAGCCCAAGATAAGGTGACTAGCCTTTGGACTCGTCTTAGGAATGTTGGTAACTGCAACATTCCTGAAATTCTAATCAGCCATCCAGTCTCTGTAGACACAGCTTCTTTAGGAATTCTCACCTGTACTTGGAAGAAGTAAAGGTTAAAAAAAAGTGAGTTCGGAAAGAGTTTCTAAGAAAGGATATAAGTACCTTGGCTGTTAAAAACTTGCTTTGGCATTAGACAGAGCTCAGGGCGTCTTGTGGAAGGGTTGGGGGAAGGATTGAGGGACCTGGAGGGGACAGAGACTCCACAGGAAGAACAACAACAGAGTCAACTAACCTGGACCCTTGGGGCTCCTAGAGACTGAACCACCAACCAAAGAGCGTACATGGGCTGGACCTAGGCCTACCCCCCCCCACACACACACACACACGGAGCAGATGTACAGCTTGGTCTTCATGCGGGTCCCCCAACTGGAACAGGGTTTGTTCCTCACTCTGGCCTGCCTGTGGTTGCTGCTTCTCCTAACAGGGCTGCCTTGTGTGCCCTTGGTGGGAGAGATGTGCCTAGTCCTGCAGTGACACGAGGTGCCAGGGAGGGCTTCCCCTTTCTTGGAGGAGAAGAGGGAGGTATGGAAAGAGGAGCTGGTAGGGGGGGTTGGGAGGAAAGGGGAGGGCTGTGATCAGGATGTAAAGTGGATTTTGAAGAAGTTGGGTTTGGAGCCAGGCGGTGGTGGTGGAGGCGGCGGCGGCGGCAGCAGCAGCAGCAGCAGCAGCGCACGCCTTTAATCCCAGCACTTGGGAGGCAGAGGCAGGCAGATATCTGAGTTTGAGGCCAACCTGGTCTACAGAGTGAGTTCCAGTACAGCCAGGGATGTCTACAGAGAAGAAGAGGAAGAGGAAGAGGAAGAGGAAGAGGAAGAAGAAGAAGAAGAAGAAGAAGAAGAAGAAGAAGAAGAAGAAGAAGAAGAAGAAGAAGAAGAAGAAGAAGTTTGGTTTGTTTTATCATAATATCATAATATTACCAACTGACCTCACAGTACCCCTAATGTGTACTAATGCCTTGAATTATTTAGATTTTTGTTCATTTTGGTTTTTTTGAAATGGGGTCTCTGCAGTCCTGGTTTTCCTGGAACTCACAGATCCTCCTACATCCGTCTCCCCTGGAATTGAAGATTTGAACACCCAGAAATGGTGTTCATGACAATTTAGGCAATTATCTGGGGCTTCATCTCCCAAGTCAAGTCATGGAGATACGGGTTCATTTTTCTATTTATGTGCATGTGTGTGTGCATGTGCGTGCGTGCGTGCGTGCGTGCGTGCGTGCGTGCGTGCGTGTGTGTGTGTCTGTGTCTGTCTGTGTGTCTGTGTCTGTGTCTGTGTGTGTGTATGCACGTATGGCACAACATACGTGTAGAAGGCTGAGAACACCTTGCGGTAGGTCACTTTTCTCCTTCTACCCTGGGTCCTCAGATGTGGTGGCAAATGCCTGTTTACTTGCCTGAGATTTTCCTGGAACTAAGCCAGGCATGGCGGCTTGCGCTTGTAATGCTCACACTGAGATTCTGAGGTAGAAAGGGTGCTCTGAGCCTGGGATACATATGAGCCTCAGGGAACTAGAGATGCAGAGTGACACCTTGTTTCAGGTGGAGAGAAGAGCCAGCTATGGCGGCAACCCCTTTCTTCTCAGCACTCGGGCAGAGGCAGGCTGATCTCTGAGTCTGAGGCCAGCCTGGTCTACTGAGCAAGTTCCAGGACAGCTAGGGTGAACTACACAGAGAAACCCTGTCTCAAAGGCAGGCAGGGGGTGGGATGGGGTGGGGAGAGCAAGGGGGAATTATGTTACTGTTGTCCTAGTCCAGAAGGAAGTTTGAGGTTCGGTTCAACAGATCTAATTTCCTGGGTTTTTTTTTTTTTTTTTTTTTTTTGGTTTGTTTGTTTACATTTTGGGGGGGGGGGTGGCGTTCTTCTTCTTGTTTTTCAAGACAGGTTTCTCTGTGTAGCCCTGGCTATTCCAGAACATGCCCTGTATACCAACCTGGTCTCAAATGCAGAGATCCATCTGCCACTGCCACTGCCTCTGCCTCTGCCTCCCAAGTGCTTGGGTTAAAGGTGTGTGCCACCACTGCCCTCCCCATTTCCTGGATTTAAGATCATTGTTTTAAGAGAGCATATAAAGCTACAGGTCTCTGTGATTGGTTAAACCAACCTCATTGAATCTGCATAATGTATGCAGCCTGTGGTTAACCGCAAATAAGACAAACCTGCTTAGTTCACGTCAGAGTTAGAATATTGAGCTAGGACAACTGCCAGATGGAGAGAAACCGCCCAGTAATGAGGGTGCGAAGGCTAACTCCCCTACCACTTGCTCTCAGGGCTACCTTGATAGGATATGTCAATTTACCCACGTTTTCCGCTAGTCCTTGTGTGTGCTGTGTTGTATACATTTGTAACGGATGTAGTATATCAGGGAATGATCCTCAGGATATTGGCTCAATGTAACAATGAACATCATCTTACACTACTTATTTTGTGATTGAAACAGGGTCTCATGTGTCCTAGGCTGGCTCCAAACTGTGTAGCCAAGGATGGTCTTGAACTCCTCTGATCCTCCTGCCTCCACGTTCCAAGTGCTGGAATTATGGGCATGTACTGCCACCTCCGGTGTTTCGGGTGCTGGAGAGCAAACCCAGAGCATCGTGCATACTGCAAAACCTTGCTTCTCGACCCAGTCTCATCTCACACAGTTTTCACAGATCTAGACTTCCGAGGTCTATAAGTCTGAGAAGTTCTGAGTCCGTACCTCACGGGGTTACAATTGGCCCCAGTTTTCTGAAGGAATGTGTGGGAGGAAGAAGATCTACTTTTAGGATGGTCCACCCACACAGCTGGCAAGCTGTGTTTCCCGTCACGCAGACAGACCCCTGCATAGTGCTTAGGTGCCCTCACCCCACAGAGGTGGCTTCCCTACAGTGAGTGAGTAGCTTAAGAGAGCACACAGAAGTCTAGGATGCCTTTTGTGACCTTATGCTAGAAGGTACATGTGGTGGTTTGTATATGCTTGGCCCAGGGAGTGGCACTATTAGGAGGCCTTGTTAGAGCAGGTGTTACGTCACTGTGGGTGTGGGCTCTTAAGACCCTCAACCTAGCTGCCTGGAAGTCAGTATTCTGCTAGCAGCCTTCAGATGAAGATGTAGAACTCTCAGGTCCTCTTACACCATGCCTGCCTGGATGCTGCCATGGTCCTGCCTGGATGATAATGGACTGAACTTCTGAACCTGTAAGCCAGCCCCAATTAAATGTTGTCCTTTATAAGACTTGCCTTGGTCATGGTGTCTGTTCACAGCAGTAAAACCCAAAGAAGTTGGTACCAGGGACTGGGGTATTGCTGTGATAAGCCTGACCATGCTTTTTGGAAGAATGTGGATTTTGGAACTTTGGATTTGGAAAGCAGTGGAATGATCTAAATGGGACTTAGAGGGCTATCCTATTAGGAATATGAAAGACTTTGTTAATAAGAGTGACTTTGTTACTAAGTGTGAACCTGGCCCAAGAGGTTTCAGTGAAGAATTTCCATATGTGGCCTAGAGACTGTTTTTGTGGTATTTTGAAGAATGTAGTGGCTACTAATCTAGATGCAGGCATGGTGGCACACACCTTTAATCCCATTGGACAGGCATGCAGATGTCTGAGTTCAAAGTCAGTCTACAGAACAAATTCAGGACAGCTAAGCTAAAGCAGTGAAGGAGTTGGAAAACAGAAAGCTTGTGATGCTGTAATAGAACAAGGGGGGGCAAGTTCCAGTCCCAGCAAGCAGCAGAACTTGGTGGCTTTGCTTCTTTGGCTTTGGCTTTAGAGTTGAGAGGAGTGGGAGAGTACTGGGACAATTGATGTCGATTAGCTGGAGCTAAGAAATTAGTGGTGATCAAGAAGAGACCATTGAGGTGCTGGTGAGATGACTCAGCTGTTAAGAGCACTGTCTGCTCTTCCGAAGGTCCTGAGTTCAAATCCCAGCAACCACATGGTGGCTCACAACCATCTGTAATGAATTCTGACACCCGCCGGGCGGTGGTGGCGCACACCTGTAATCCCAGCACTCTGAGAGGCAGAAGCAGGCAGATTTCTGAGTTCGAGGCCAGCCTGGTCTACAGAGCGAGTTCCAGGACAGCCAGGGCTATACAGAGAAACCCTGTCTCGAAAAAACCAAATCCAAAACAAAAACAAAAACAAAAGCAAAACAAAACAAAAAACAAAAAAAGAAAGAAATCTGACACCTCTTCTGGTGTCTGAAGACAGCTAGTGTACTTACATATAAGAAAGAAAGAAAGAAAGAAAGAAAGAAAGAAAGAAAGAAAGAAAGAAAGAGCTGTGGTGGTGCATGCCTGTAATCCCAGCACTTGGGAGGCAGAGGCAGGCAGATTTCTGAGTTCGAGGCCAGCCTAGTCTATAGAGTGAGTCCCAGGACAGCCAGGGCTATACAGAGAAACCCTGCCTCAGGAAAAAAAAAAAAGAAAGACAGGAAGGAAGAAAGAAGGAAGGAAGGAAGGAAGGAAGGAAGGAAGGAAGGAAAGAGAGAGAGAGAGAGAGAGAGAGAGAGAAAGAAAGAAATCATTGAGGTAAAATCTTCTGGGAAGTGTTTTCTGAGAGCACGAAGAAGCTGTATTCCAGAGATAGTCAAGGTTGTACCTTGTACTGCAGCTGTACTTGGTAATGTGTAAGAGTCACCTAGGTGGTCCTGGATTTGAAGGCATGAAGGGGTCATGAAGAGTAGCTGAGGCTTGGCACTGTGAGAGGCCATGGAGGGCATTGGTGAAAGTGCAGCCTCAGTTGCAGCACTTGGCCCTGAACTGAAGGCGTCATGAAAAGGAGTTGAGCCTTGGTGAAGAGAGCCTGTGAGAGGCTATTGGTGAAGCCTAGTTGCAGCAGAAGACCCCAGTGTATTGGAGATGCCAGTACCATGGGATGATCACAAAGAACAGCAGCAGCAGTGGAGTGGACCAACCTGAGCTTAGAGTGCTACAGAGGGCAGAGCTGGAGAAGTGACACCAGCCCTTTGGAGGAGCCCAGAAGATCATTTGTGGATCCCAGACACTGAAACAAGGAGCTGTAACATTGAAGTTGCCTTGGAGACCCCAAGATGTTTGAGATGCCAGAGCTGTGGGCTGTCTGCTGAGGAAAGCTGCTAACAGGGAATGGAACCAGCCCAAGAGAAAGAAGTTTGTTACAGTCAACAAAGAGGAAAAGAGAGTTGGGGATCTGAAGACCGCTTTGACATCAAACATGGAGATGCAGAGTTTGGCGTTTGCTCAGCTGGTTTCCTGTCTTGCTTCCAGGATTACAGTTAAGTGCTTGGAATGAATCTCAGAAGAGACCTTGAACTTTGGACTTTTAACATTGTTGAGACTGCTATAGACTGTGGGGACTTTAGAAGTTGGACTAAATGTATTTTGCATTATGCTATGTTTAGGTATGACCCCTATAGACTCATGTATTTGAACAAGCTTATGGGGGCCAGGGAGTGGAATGTGATGGTTTGTATATGCTTGACCCAGGGAGTAGCAATATTAAGAGATGTGGCCTTGTTGGAGTAGGTATGCCACTGTTGGCATGGGCTCTAAGACCCTCATCCTAACTGAAAGTCAGTATTCTGCTAGCAGCCTTCAGAAGAACTCTTAGCAACTCCTGCACCATGCCTGCCTAGATGCTACTATGTTTCTGCCTTGATGATAATGGACTGAACCTCTGAACCTGTAAGCCAGCCCCATTAAATATTGTCCTTATAAGAGTTGCCTTGGTCATGGTGTCTGTTCATAGTAGTAAAACCCTAACTAAGAAGCACATGTCTAAGACAGTCCTGATTAGAAATAAGATTCTTAGGTCTGTCTCTGCTGATGGGGAAGACAAGTGGACTCTTCCTTTTGAAGACTGTGAAAAACGTATAGACTTTTGTTTTGTTTTGTTTTGTTTGAGGCAGGGTTTCTCTGTATAGCCCTGGTTGTCCTGGAACTCACTCTAGACCAGGCTGGCCTCGAACCCAGAAATACATCTGCCTCTGCCTCCCAAGTGCTGGGATTAAAGGCGTGTGCCACCACCGCCCATTTGTAGACATTTTTAAGCCACCATCTACAACACTCAGAGTTGTCCTCTGGCATGTACATAGACATGCCACATATACACACATACACAAACACAGAGACAGAGAGAGGAGAGAGACAGAAAGACACACAGAGAAAGAGAGACAGAGAAAGGCCGAGAGCCAGAGAGGCCTAAAACAACACAATTTCTAGCCAAGGACTCACTGGGTGAGATCTGCTGATAAAATCTCCTGGAAGTAGAAATTCCTGGACGCTAGAGGTGCCCCAGATCCACCAGGGAGTCGTGGTAGCCCAAAGTGGACTGTCTGGTACGACCTTCTTTTGTCCTGTTAGCAACAGGGTTTATATACACACACACCCCACCACACTACCACCACCTCTTACCCCAACCTCCGGGTCAAACATCTCCATCTCCACCTCCCGATGAATAAAGCCCAATCATCGCATCTTTTTCTTAGAGGGAAAGGAAGAGACCCATCCATAGGCACGGGGCTGGCCTCAGAGAACTCCGTCACTCCTTTCAACCTGTCAAGTCTATGATTCCTTTAGTACCTCCTTTATCTCTATACTAACCTTTCAGAGAAATAAAATCCGTGACACTCCGCGTAGGAGACCGCTTTTCTTTATTTATGACAGGCAAGAGAGGGCTCTGTAGACAGCCTGCATCAGTTACAACACTTTCTGATCAATCATCTTGCAAGAGGCACTGAGTGCTTTATCTGGGTTAAAGGAAAAGATGCAGCACAAGCCTAGAGCCGAATGGTTCTTCATATACAGGAAGACATTAACCTATGTCTCCACCTCCACCTCCCACTCAGCCCGTCCATTTCCCTTTCCCCACCCTTGGCTTTGTTAATGTGCAGTATTCTGATGTCACAATAACACTCCTTGGGCTGCTGAATTGAGTCAATAAACACAACTGGTCTCTGTCAATATCAACAACCATCCCCAGGGGTGAGTCTGCCCAGCCATGGCTTGGGAATGGTTTTCAATTGGTGTATCCAGTATCAGTCTAGATGGACTCCTGTGGGTTCCAAAGCAGCACAAGCTTCCCAACCTCCTTTGGAATCAAACGGGCTGTGGGGAGGAGACACGGATAGCCTGGCATACCGTGCCTAGGAGACCGGTGGGCTCAAACTGAGAGGAGGGCTAACAGAACCTCAAGCAAATTAACACAAGTAATCTAAAAAACAATCTTACTTTGAAACTGAGCTACTTTGGGAACATATATTATTCGCTAGAGTCATTTCTTTTAAAGTGTTACCAAACCTGGAAGTAGATGGGGCATTTATACCTATCCAGGTAATTTTCTCTAAGAATGAAACAATGTGTGTGTGTCTAGGGAACATTCTCACATTTGACATTCATTCTGGGATGGTCTTGGGATGCTGGGTCATAGGTAACATTCATATTTGCTCAGAGTCAACAATACTGTCTCATCTCTGCACTCCAGCCCATAACCCTAGCTCTGTGAAGAGAGACACGGGAGGGAGCCACTGGCCAGCTAGGCTTTCTGAATCAATGAGTCCATATTCCGTGAAGGATCCCTGTCTCAAGAAATAAGGTAGGAAGCCCTAGGGGAGGAGAACTTTCACACACGGGCAGACACACATACAAACAAGGACACACACCGTGAGGGCCGGTGGGATGGCTCCGTGGGCAGAAGTTATTCCTGCCAAGTCTGACAACCTAAGTTTGATCATCAGGACTCCCATGGTGGAGAGAACTGATGCCACAAGTTGACCTATGACCTTTATGCATGTTCCAAGGTGCATCATAACACACACACATACATACACACACACACACACACACAATTTAAAATGTGATATTCTTGGAACATGGACAGGAGACTAAGGGATGATCTAATAAGGACTGGAAAAACCAGCTAATAATAGCCAGCTCTGTCCACATTCGTTTGGCCTGAGTTGTCCTTTCTTTGAAAGATGGAGGCAGACTTCTCAAGATTCTGATCCCGTTCAGGGAACTCTTTTCCTGGATGTGAGCCCTTAGGAAGGAAGGAAGGAAGGGAAAAAGGAGCGAAAGGCAGAAACGAGAGGATGTGAGAGAGAAGAGAGATCTCCAGGAGCCATACATGTAAGGAGGTCAGAGGACAAGGGAAACAGTACGTGAGAGAAACATTCTAGAGGCTTGTTAAGACAGATCTCCTGGAGCTGGCAAGGTGGCTTAATGGGTAGAGCATCTACCTCACAAGCACGAACACCCAAGTTCAATCCCCAGGCCCAATAGGAAGAAGAAAGAAAAGAAACCTAAAAAGAGCCACAGAAACAAGGCTCCCTGGGCCTTGACTGGGTAGCCAGTCTCGTCAAGTGGGTGAGCCACAGCTCAGGGAGAGATTCTGTCTCAAAACCAAGGTTGTGGGGCTGGACAGATGGCTCCAGTGTAAAGAACACTGGTTGCTCTTGAAGAGGATCCTGTTTCAATGTCCAGTACTCACATGGTAGCTCACCAACACCTCTAGTCTAGTCTAGTGTACTCCTCTGACTTTTGTGGACATGCATGTAGGACACATGTGCTACACCTACATACATGTGGGGGAAAGCATTCATACGCATAAAAACAAAACACATAAAGCTAAAATATTTACAGAACAGAACAGCAGTGTCAACAACAAAAAGGTTGACTGTTTCCTTAAACACCTGCTATGGGGGCTCACCATTGTCTGTGACTCCAAGTGCCGGGGATCTGGTGCCCTTTTCTAGCTTTTTTGGACACGAGATGTGCACGAGGTACACAGATATAAATGCAGACAAACGCTCGTATAATATGAAATAAAATAAAAATGGTTGTTTGAAAGACAGGGTCTTTCTATGTAGCCCTGGCTGTCTTGAAAAATTAAATATTAGATCATCTTTTAAAAATATAAAAATAGAGAATATGTACACAAAAAGTCACATATCTCTACAAGGAATTTATGTGTTTATGTATTTAATCAATGTAAATGGTTTGTTTGTTTGTTTGTTTTTGAGACAGGGTTTCTCTATAGCCCTGACTGTCCTGGAACTCACTCTGTAGACCAGGCTGGCCTCGAACTCAGAAATCCTCCTGCCTCTGCTTCCCAAGTGCTGGGATTAAAGGTGTGCGCCACCACCGCCCCGCTAATCAATGTAAATGTAAAGTTAACAGTATGACCCTTTTGCCATGAACAGAAGGACGTAGGCTGTCATCATGTTTCTACATATAGAACACATGGCTGGGACATAGCAAATATTGGCGGACTGATCCATTGAAAGTCTATATTGCACCAACCTTATTTGTAAGTGTCTCAGAGGGATTAAACCTCAAGTCCTGTGCCTGCTAGGCAAGCACGATACTGTCAGACTATATCCCCAGCCCCAAACGGCTGTCCTGGAACTCACTCTGTAGACCAGGCTGGCCTTGAACTCAGAAATCCGCCTGCCTCTGCCTCCCAGAGTGCTGGGATTACAGGCGTGTGCCACCACCTCCCGGCTTATTTCTGTCTTTAGAGTACAGTTCTTACTGTGGTATCATCACTCAGGAAAGTGGTGCTGGTGTGAACGGAAGGGGCATTTGCTGTTTGCCACTGACACAGCAATCAGTACACAGCCTGGGGACACTTGTGTTTAAGAGGAAAAGGGTGGCAATGGGGGTGTGGCTCAGTGCTATAACATTTGCCTTGTATGTATAAGGTCCTGCAATGAGCGTGTGAACATGTGTGTCTATGTGTGTGCACATGTGCATGGGCACATATAGAAGAGGGATTAAAATATTAAATGTTCGAACAATGGGAGATAATCCTAACAGCTTTAGCACTGAGTTGTCTTTCAAAACACAAAGCACAAGAAAATGTTGCATATAAAACTCAGGAAGCTGGACCTGGCTGCTCACGTTTATAATCTCAGCGCTCCAGCTGGAGAGATGGCTCAGTGGTTAAGAGCACTGACTGCTCTTCCAGAGGTCCTGAGTTCAATTCCTGGCAACCACATGGTGGCTCACAACCATCTGTAGTGGGATCTGATGCCCTCTTCTGGTGTGTCTGTAGACAGCTCCAGTGTACTCACATACATAAAATAAATAAATTAAAAAAAAAAATCTCAGTGCTCAGTGCACTGAGGCAGCAGGATTGTTGTTAGGTTTAAAAACTAGCCTGGACTACACGGTGAGTTCTAGACCATCCCTGGGAGATCTTGTCTCCGGAAAACAAATTGCTGGGTGGTGGTGGCATATGCTTTTGATCCCAGTACTTGGGGGGGGGGGGAGGTAGGCTGATCTTTGAGTTCAAGGCCAGCCTGGTCTACAGAGTAAGTTCCAGGACAGTCAAAGTATACACAGAGAAGGCTTGTATTGAAAACAAACAAAAGGAAATAAACAAAGATTACAGAAGGAAATAAGTAAATAAAACCCTTCGTATAAATCTAGATTCATCCATTCAATAAATATGTATGGGCCAGGGAGCTAGGTCAGAGGGCAGAGGAGCTTCTTGCCAAGGCTAACTTTTTGAGTTTAATCCCCAAGACCTACACAGTAGACGGAAGACCTGAGTCTGGCAGGTTGGTCCTCTGACTTCTACATGAGTCCCTCGCCATGTACACGCACGCACGCACGCATGCACGCACGCACGCATGCACTAATTAAATAAAAAGTGAACTTAACCTAAATAAATGTATAGTCAAAAGTAAATGTAAATAAAATTAAATCCTCACTTCACCTATCCAGTTCACATCTGGCACCTTGGATGTAAAAGGCTGGGAAATTCGAGGTGACGATAGGAGGGCCCTTTCTTTGCAATGGATTATTTATCCGTCCTTCATTATTGATGAGGCTGGTAAGTGACACCCAGTCTGCGGGAACACCGGTGCTGCGACAGTGACAGTTCACTCCTTCGTTTGTTTGCTCCAGCAGGCAGCTTTGGAATCTTGGTCACCAAGCAGCCAGCCTGGACTGCCAAGACTGACTTATGGAGGCATAGCAGTTACCTACGGTGAGTCAGGGTCCCCGTGGACTGGGCACAGTTTGGGGGTGCTGGTTTTTCTTTTCTTTTTTTTTTTCAGAATGACTAGTGGGGACTCTGTCAGAATTCATTGTTTTCCCCTCAGTCTTCCTCTCTGCCATCGGTCCGGAAGCCTTTCTGTATTGCTTGCAGACGGTGGAAGATTTCAGCCAAAACTTGCCAGAGACACTTAACCAAAGGAGCCAGCCAGCCTCTCTGGTGTGGATATGAAGCAGATTTGCAATGCTTTGTGTTGTTTTTAACCTTGCAGCCCGCACAGGAAGTTTGCAGAAATTTCTCCTGTTTCATTTTAAAGTTTCTTCAAAAGACCTTGTGCTCAAGTTAGCGATAGAGAAAATGAAGTGGGGGAAGCCCAAACCAAGGCTTGAGAGAAGGAGCAAGACTGATTTCTGAGGACGGGACACACAGGGCAGACCCACCTGCGGAGAAGCTGAGGGAGACACCCGCAGGCAGGCAGGCAGACAAGAGTGGGGCCCCGCCCTGGTGACCTCGCAGTGCCTTTCTACAAACTTGCCTCCTTTGCAAAGTTGGACGATCTTTGTAGAAACGGTACCACTCTGCTTAGAGTCCGGGAGTAGGGCAGCGAACAGCAATCCTACTCGGGTATTAGCGAGCACCGAGCTAAATTCAGCGATGTAGCAGGCGCTCACGTACTTCTGGGGGAACCCTTACAAGTCACTGTTGATTCCCGGAGGGGGCGACATTTTACAGCCAAGCATGTGAACAAGACCTAGTTGTTTATATTTTCAAGTATGTTTAAGGGCTGGGAAGTGTCGTGTGGTAGGGCGTCTGGACTGCTTGGCTGTTTTTGCTTTTTGTTTCCTGCGCATGTGTGGTGTATGGGCATCTCTCCCCTTAACTGGGGCAGGGTGTTTCGCGTCACTTACTCTCAGGGGCTGTATTTGCCTTTAGTCTGCCTGGGAATACTGATCCTGCTTGCTGAACACTTGAGTGCAGGATCCCAGTTTCACCCCACTTTGCACTGGATTGGAAAGTTCTTTCTGTGGTCTGCTCCTTAATTTTGAAGAATCATGCTTTTGGTAGCTCATGATCTCCTGCTGGTCTTCTAATAGACCCAAAGAAGGTGAGCGTTGGTCAAGCTCCAGGGACACAGGAGTGATAGGCGGTGGGATAAACTCCTCTTAATTGGCTGTCGTGTGGAGACAACTGTTGTAGTCAGTCAAGGCGCCACCCGTGGTTGGAGAGAATGCCCTAACTCCAAACTTCATCTCAGCCCATGGTGTATTTGCTTTTGAAGAAAGAATCCATTGAAATGAACTAATGCGGGGCTGGAGAGATGGCTCGGTGGTTAAGAGCACTGACTGCTCTTCTAAAGGTCCTGAGTTCAAATCCCAGCAACCACATGGTGGCTCACAACCATCTGTAATGGGATCTGATGCCCTCTTCTGGTGTGTCTGAAGACAGCTACAAGTGTACTTACATATATCAAATAAATAAATCTTTAAAAAAAAAAAAAAGAAATGAACTAATGCACCGTCAGTTTCTGCTCACTCTGTGCAAAGGGGAAATTTACCAAATAGGAAGTAAAGAGGAAAAAACAACATGTGTGTAGTACTGGCCTCCGGTGCACCAGTTCTTCTTTAGTTATGGGAGATCAATGAGCAGTCAAACATCCTAAAGCTACTTTAGGATGAGATAGCTTTTGTATCTCATTATATTGGCATTTTTGTAAGTGTTCTTATAAGCAAACAGGTTTATTCTTGGCCTAAATAAGGAATATCTAAATAAGGAATATATAGATGGGCCCTTTAATAAGATTTCTTCCTTCCTTCCTTCCTTCCTTCCTTCCTTCCTTTCCCTCTTTCTTTCTTTCTTTCTTTCTTTCTTCCTTTCTTTCTTTTCTTTTGGAGTGTGTGTTCAACAGCTTCTTAGGTGTCTCCTGTTGAAGAGCCCAAGAACTGTAGGTGTATTGTAGAAAGAATATTTAACATTTAAATTGTATTTATATATGTGTGTGACTGTGCATATATGAACATGGGCACATGCATGTGATAGCACATGTGGGGAATTCGAATGTGTGCCCTGGGAATTGAACTGAACACCTCAGGTTTGGCACCAAGTGCCTTGTTTATCGATGACCTGTTTCAGGGAATTTTTAAGCCAAGGAGCCCATTATAGTTATAATGGATTCTAGAATTTTTCCAGAAGTAAATTTTGGAGAAAATTCTATATTTGACTATTGTCTTGACTTCATAATCTCTATAAAGAGTCAAGCTCCTAATTGGCCGGCTTTGTCCAATAGGAAGCTACTGCCATCTGTGTTATTATAGTCTGAAAAGAGAAGCTGGTAGATTTTGTTCCAAGTTGTCAGACTTCTCAGCTAGCATTCTGGATATTCTGGATAGCTAATTCAACCCCAAACCTATTCCCTTCTAAAGTGCCTCCTTGCTGGCTTTCCTTAAAATGAGAGTTAGGGAGATAGTAATGCACGACTTTAAGCCCAGCACTCAGGAAGCAGAGGAAGGCAGATCTGAGTTTGAGGCCAGCCTGGTCTACAGAGTGAGTTCCAGGACAGCCAGGGTTACACAGAGAAACCCTGTCTCAAGAAACCGAGAAGGGGGGTTGCTCAGTGGTTAAGAGCAGGGACTACTTTTCCAGGGGACCCACGTTCAATCTCTAGCACCCACTGCGGGTGGCTCCCAAGACCCTGTGACTCCAGCTCCAGGGCACCCAATACCGCTGGCCTCTGTTGGCCCATGTGCTTAGGTGCACACACCCATACTCAGATGTAAACACATAATTTAAAATAATCAGCAAATATTTAAAGAATGATGTTGTCCCAGAGGACGCTCTGAGCAGTGCTCAGCTATTTCTTTTCAGAATTCCTCTTTGCTCCGTGTTTTCACTTACGGTTTAGTTTACCTCCATTGTTTCCTGTGTCGTAATGTAAAGAGAACTTTTTTTTTTATATATATAATAAAGGAGAATACTTGGGAACTAGGAAAGTGTTCTTTAAATGCTTAGGCTTAAAGTGCTGGGGAATGTAGTTGGTGGTGTGCTTGGTGAGGATGTGTGAGGCCCAGGGTTGAATCCTTAGCATCTAGGTGTGGCAGACCTCAGCAAACAAAGACAGAAGGTCAGACAATGAAGATCATTCTCAGTTACCTGTGGGATTTAAGGCCAGCCTGGCGTGCGCACACGCACACGCACACACACACACACACACACACACGCACATTTAAGCTCCATATTTATACACATATATGTATACATATAAATGCCAGAATCTATGTTTGCTTTCAGATTCAACAACTTTACATGTGCTTATTTTGCTGATAGAGCTTATTATTTTTTAAAAGATTTATTTATTTTATTGTATGTGAATACACTGTAGCTATCTTCAGACACACCAGAAGAGGTCATCCATCAGATCCCATCACAGATGGTTGTGAGCCATCATGTGGTTGTTGGGAATTGAACTCATGACCTCTGGTAGAGCAGTCAGTGCTCTTAACCGCTGAGCCATCTCTCTAGCCCCAGATAGAGCTTATTTTTAAAATAATGGTGTGTGTGTGTGTGTGTGTGTGTGTGTGTGTATGTATGTATGTGTGTGTTTAATTGAAAGACAGATTCTCACTCAGGAGTAGCCCAGGCTGGCCTAGATCTTGAATCTACCCCTTTCTTCTGTAACCTGAGTGCTGGCATTGCAGATGTGACCACCAAGCCTGACTTAAACAGTGCTTTGCAGACTTTTTGTACTACAAGATATCTGATCCTGTCAAAATGATGATTCTGCCTGAGTAGGCCCTTGATGGGCACACGGGGTCAGCCCAGCATACTTTCCAATGCTTTGATCAGTTGGCAAGGTCCAAAGAGAGCCACACCCACTGTTGAAGCTGAATGAATGGTTTGCACCTTTTCGTTTGCGGCGGTGATGGTGATATGTGCTTCGCATTCACTGCCATACCCCTAAGCAAAATGATCTTGAAAAAAAAAAAAGCCTTGAGCTAAGCACAGCAGTGAACAGCTCTGGTCTCACGCCAGAGACGGAGGCAGGAAGAAGACTGTGAGCTCTAGCCCAGCCTGGGCAGGCTACATAGGAGGAGACTGTGTCAGAAAGTACAGTGAGGAGCTGGGTGGCTTAGGAGCACTTGCTGCTCTTGCAAAGGACCCGAGAACAATCCCCACTACCTGCTTTGGGCAACTCACAACTGCCTATAATATAAACCTAATTTCAGGACTGCTGGTATCTACAGGCACCCCGCCCCCTCCCAGCCCCTAACAAATCAACGATGAAACAAAATTTGTAAACTTTTAAGATGAACCAACCACGAAAGGCAAGGACTGGGCGAGCCTGAGGACCTATTTCATCACAGAAGCCTTGGAGAGGTGTGACCTCAGAAGGTTGTCCTCTGACCCCACCCCCACTATGTGCACAATGGTGTGTTTGTACCTTTACCCACTCCCTACATTATACACGTACGGCATTCTAAACAGTCTCCTAGGACTGGGGTGTAGCCTAGTAGTAAAGTGCTTGCCTAGCGTGCTGGACTTAACCTAAGTACCTTCCCTCCAAATAAAGAACCTTGGTACCTTAGTGTTGGCAGACTGAAATCCGGAAACGATATAGATTTCTACTCCCAATGATAATGATGAGTTCCAGTTTTCTAATATAGCTGATGATTAGTATTTTATAGACAGTAAAATTGAACTGAGCCAGAAGACAGTTTGTCTGTTGGGATAGAATCCGTAATGTGCGTTAGCATTTATAGGTGATTAGTGTTAAGTGCTAGTGATTGGTATAGCATATCACATTAAACTTTTAGAGAATTCTGTCAAGTGCTAAGTTTCAGTGCATGTGTGGACAAAGGCTGTCCTTTGTCCTTTTTTACAGGTTTATGGATGAGCATAACAAATGCTAAGACTAAGAACCTATAGGTTCTTAATAGTTTTCTTTCTTTCTTTCTTCTTTCTTCCTTCCTTCCTTTCTCTTTCTTTCTTTCTTTCTTTCTTTCTTTCTTTCTTTCTTTCTTTCTTTCTCCAAGACAGGGTTTCTCTGTGTAGCCCTGGCTGTCCTGGAACTCACTCTGTAGACCAGGCTGGCCTCAAATTCAGAAATCTGCCTGCCTCTGCCTCCCAGGTGCTGAGATTAAAGGCATACTCCACTACCGCCCCACTTTTATTTTTTTTAGTTTTCTTTTAAAAAATAATAGATTCATTCAGTGTTTTATGAGTATCTTGTGCACATGTCTGTATGTGCACCACAAGTGTGCCTAGCGTCCACAAAGGTTAGAGGGGTCATTGGATCCCCTTGAACTAAAGTTAGAGATGGTCGTAAGCTGCCAGGTGGTTGCTGAGAAATGAACTGGTGTCCTCTGCAAAAGAAGGAACTGCTCTTAACCACTGAGCTATCTCCTAGCCCCAATAAATCACTTAATCCCAGCTGGTGATCCAATACCTGCCTTAAACATTAGGATGAAATTGGTATTGTACATTTGGTCAGTATTTCATTTACTAGAGCTGAATTTCCATTAAACATGTAAAACATCCATGCATTAAACACTTTAGTGATAATTCCAAGTCACCAGTAATGCACCAGTGTCACATTAAGGAAAGAAATAAAAAATATTTCCCCTTAGTCATTTAACCAAGAGCAAGTTGAGATTTGAATTCTCTCCTGCCTGTTCCTTCCATCTCCCCTCCTAACCAAGGCTCTCTGTACTCATTGAAGGGCACAAAAAGCATCACACAGGGAAGAAATGGCACATTCTACAGAAATCTTTAACAGAGTCCCACAAGTGATTAAGTCACCGGCTCCAGCTGACCCCCACCTGACCCAGATAACAAACAGGATTCCAAATGTCACTCTCTATCACCCAATACCCTTGAACGGATATTCATTTTACAAGATTGCGCTCAACTTCTGGATTTGATACCTTCAGCGAAGGAGACACGCGCATAGCTGTGGGTCAGGGGCACAGAAGAGTCCACGACTTAAGATTACAGCCATGGGTTAGTTTAGGTTGTGAAAGTTGATAATGTGAGGAAAATCCAAGGCAAGTAAGGTTGGTTGTTACATTGTTCTTTTAAAGGTGGCTTAAGTAAACCAGTTAAATAAACAAGTTAAACAAACACGAAGGGTATTTGTCTCTAGTGACCCCAAGGTGCATTACTAACTCTGGTTGTGAGGGCCAGCAGAAGGTCCAGCCTCTCAGGATGTAAGCGATGTTGTCACTTTAAGGCATTGCCACAAAAAATATGCATCGCTTTCTGTGGCTGCTTATTCAGTTCATGACAGACTGCAGCCTAGCAGATACTGATAGATGGGCTTGGGAAGAGGAACAAATTTGGGATATTTTTGCAATCATAAGATAGGTAAAATTAATTAAAACTTGACTATAGTCTAGTTAATTCATTCAGTCTTATGCATTGCTTTATTCCCCAAAGGCAGAGACATTAGTAAGTTAATGAGAGTATAATGGTGTGTGTATATCTATATCTATATCTTTTTTCTTTTTCTTTTTTCTTTTGGTTTTTTGAGACAGGGGTTCTCTATGTAGCCCTGGCTGTCCTGGAACTCATTCTGTAGACCAGGCTGTCCTCGAATTCAGAAATCCGCCTGCCTCTGCCTCCCAAGTGCTGGGATTATAGGCGTGCACTACCACCTCCCAGCTCATCGTGTATATATCTTTAACTGCTTTTCCATCACCATTGACTTTCTTACCTTAATATCCAATGCAGGACACACACACACACACACACACACACACACACTGCTCTTTATGTTGATTTTTTTCGCTTATCGACAGGGTTTCACTATGGCTTGCCCTATTCTTTTTTTTTAAAGATTTATTTATTATATGTGAATACTCAGAAATCTGCCTGCCTCTGCCTCCCAATTCCTCTATTTCTTTATTCTCTCCAGACTTATTTGAGGGTGAGAGAGGTAGGGTCTTGCTGAGCCACCCACAGCCCTCCCAGCTCAGCTGGAAGCTGAAATGTTACTTCTTTTCACAGCTTGGCTGTGAGGATTGTCCCTTCCAGGAAACAGAAGCTAAGCTCGCTTATGCTGGGAACTCGATTCCGCTGGGCCGAGAAGGAAAGCTGTGGGGAACAGTTCTGCCTGATTTGTACCTCTGGGAAGAGAACATACCTGGAGAGTGTAGGCAGATTGGCAAGGGAGGATATGCATGGAAGAAGGGGAAATGAATTCTTTTGATCATCTTCGGTAACTGGTCTCAGGGGTTAAGGTCAGACACAGACTGTACCAACTGGTTACAGCAGGTCTTTGATGTGCTGAAAGGGACTATAAGTTCAAAGGTACTGTACGTTTTGGTTTTTTAATTTGATTTCAATAGTGATTTGAATTGTACACTTTGGGGGTGGGCTGGTGCAAGAGATAATGGTGATCACTTTTGGTAGCGGATTTCTGGTTGGTACTAAGTGCTTTCTATCTGTACAGCTATTGTAAGCAGAACCATGTCCCCGTTGAGGTAAATATTCATTCTATTTGCAGATGAGGAAAGCGAAGCTTAGAAAGAAGAGCAGTAATCTCCCCAAGGCCACACAGCTAGTAAGTGACAGTCTATTGGATTTTATAGTTATAAACTTTAGAACACTGTTCTCTAATAGAACATGACGTCTATGATTCTTCATAATCGATTCTTTTTACTAATCACTTAGTTATTTCATGGAAAAACTGGGTTTGAGGTCCTGGCTTTGAGTGCCCAATTTGATATCCAACCTCCCCCCCCCGCCCCCCCCCCAAGACAGTTCTCTATGTAGCCCTGGCTGTCCTGGAACTCGCTTTGTAGACCAGGCTGGCCCTGAAGTTACAGCGATTCATCTACATGTGACTCCCGAGTGCTGGGATCAAAGGCCTGTGTCACCAGCCAGGCTCCAAATTGATACCCTTAATGGTGCCCCTTAAATTTTCTTGGTTTCCATATAGTCCATTGAATGACTAGGCTGGATCACATGATCACACAGACCTTTTGTCTAATGCCTGCATCTTTAATACTGTATATTCAGCCTTTGAGGGTACATTGTTTAATCGCCTAACTATAATACTATCTGAAGCAAATATATGTTTACTAGGAGTATATGAGTCACCATTAATGTGTGTTGATTGCATAGGTCATAAACGCAATCATTTACTGCGTTTCTTGTATACCAGGAAATCTACTGAGTGCTCTACACAGATGACCGCACTAGCTCCCCACAACTTTATAAGGTGGATTTTAAAGCTCCTTATTTAGTACTGTCATCCAAGGTTAAGTCTGTAAGGACTGAAGCAACTCAGAATGCTGGCACCCTGTGATGACAACAAAGCCCTTATATGTTTAATGAAACAGTAATGAAGTTGTATTTTTTGCTGTCGTTGAGACAGAATCTCACTATGAAGCTGAGGGTAACGTCTAACTAGCCATTCCCCTGTGTCTGCCTCACAAGTGCCAGATGCCAATCAGAAGCCAAATGCTTTTTCTACTTGTTTTAGGCCTAGGGATCACGGCCACTGTTAATTCAAACGCGTTTTCTTTCTATTGTGATACATTATCGTTCTTTGTTTTTACTGTTTACTTCCATTCCGCTTATAATTGATGAATGGGAGATTGCAGTTTTCACTTCGAGTGCCATTCTGGATCTAAACAAGCAGCTAACTGCCGCCAAAAGAACCGGGCTTTGTGCTTCTGCGGTCCTCCGCGGGTGTCCTTCCGCCACAGCCTGACTTTACGAGAAACCGCGTTCTTGTCCGAAAAACTATATTTCCCAGAGGCACCCGCGACAGAGAGCGCGGGCTCGGCCAACCTTTCCTTCCTTTGCCCATCCCCCACATCGTCGCAGCGTGATGATGCAGACGCGTCGGTCGCCCAGGAGTGACGGTGTTCTGGCTCGCGACCGCGGCGGCCGCCTCAACAGCGGTAATAGGCGCAAGAGCGGCGGCGGCGACGACTGCAGGGACGACGACGACGGCGACGGCGGCGGCGGGGCGGGCGCAGCGCGCACAGGGGAGGGGTTGGCGGGCGGCGCCGGCGGCCTGGACTGCGGCAGCGACGGCCTGGGCGGCTGAAGAGGAGCCTCCAGCAGCGGGCGGTCGAGCTAGGCCTCAGCGGCGCCCGGAGCTGCTCGCGCCGGCCTCGGCGGGAGATCTCCATAGAGACGGTGACAAACACAGACGCGGGGGTCCGCACGCGGCCGGCGGTCCTCAGCCACCTCGGGGCCCTCAGCCGCCGCCACCGCCTTCCTCGCCGCGCGCACTCTCAGTTCCCGCTCGCTCCCTCGCGGTTCTCGCTGTGTCTGTGTGTCGCCTAGGGCCGGGCGGGGGAGGCCCTCAGGCCGCCGCCTCTGCCTCTCCCGCCCGGGAGCGGTAGTGGGAGGCCGCCCAGGCTCCGCCATGGCCTCAGGAGCCGGAGGCATAGGAGGGGGCGGCGGCGGCAAGATCCGGACGCGTCGTTGCCACCAGGGGCCGGTGAAGCCTTACCAGCAGGGGCGACCCCAACACCAGGTACGGGACCCGCATGCCGCGGCGACTGGGCGGCTCCGGTCGGCCGCTGTGGGGGGCGGTGCGAGGCCCGGCGCCCCACGTGGAGGGGACCAGAGGGCCTGAGGCAGGGACGAGGTGGCGACGGGAAGTGGGTAGAGCCTGGCCCGGCCTGGCGGCGCACACGTGGGGTGCGAGTGGCCTCTCCCAGCCCTCCCGCCCAAGGGCTTTCCCCGGCGGGCGCTGGGCGGGAAAAGAAATTCCAGGCTTTCGATCTTCGGGCTTCTTTTTTTGGCGGGTTTTGGGGGTTTGGTGGTATTACTCACGACCTCGCGAAGGAACAAGGGAAAGGGTGGCGACAGGCCCATCCGCTGGCAGGCTTTTTCTTTCTGGTGTTCTCGGGCTCAGGGTGCGTGGGGAGGTTAGTCTGCTACCGCGGCCGGGAGAGACTTGGGGAGGGGGCGCTGTTACCCGGATCGTGGAATAATTCGGTTTTAGCCGCGTTAAATCATTAATAGTAGTCCGGTCTTCTCATCTGCCTGCTTGGCCTTTCCAGATCTGAACACACTAGTTTAGCTTTTCATCCTTGCCTCTTAACTGAGTTATAGTTATGTGGCACTAAGGCGTTTTGAAAGTCCCTCGCCGCTCTTACGTCTGGTCTCTGCGTGGTTCTTCCCTCTCTTCTCTCCACCCCGCTCTATGATCTGAAGACCAGAATCAGCCACTCTCTACAGTTGACCAGTTCTTCAGCTCTGATCTCAAACACTAAATATTTTTAATACTGGGCGTTTTCTAGAAGTTTAAGGTATTTCGGGCTCACCAGGAGTGTTGGTAATCATAAAGTTAAGCCACCGTGTGCCTTCTTTGGATGTTTATTAAAAAGTCGACTCCAGTTGTAAATAAGATATTTGGTTCAGAGAAAATTTTCAGTTATTAAAAATTGCGAGAACTAAAATGTTAAAAACCCACTTTAACAAAGCCACTTTTCCAGTACCTCGTGGACTAAAGTAGGAAGTGTATATTTTAAGCTTATTGAAGAAGGGCTAAGTTAGTGCTAAAATTGAATACTTAAAATTTTGTTTGGTAATGTAAGTTATATCACTTTCGAGATTTTAAAAAGTAACGATAGGGAAATTTTTGAACAGTAAAAGCTGTGTTTTTTGTTTTTTGTTTTTTTTTTTTAATTTTTATTTTTTGAGTCAGGGTTTTTATGTATATAGCCCTCGCTGTCCTGGAACTCACTCTGTAGACCAGGCTGGCCTCCAACTCAGGAATCCACCTGCCTCTGCCTCCCAAGTGCTGGGATTAAAGGCATGCGCCACCACTGCCGGGCAAAAGTTGTGGTTTATGTACTAAGAAGTTATTTGTCCTTGATTAGAAGCCCTGGCATATTACCATTTTCCCTAGATGTGTACAGAATGCTGAGGAGCTAGGGGTATTCGCAAGCAGATTTTAAGATTAAAATAGGTCACAAGCCTGGCCATTATACTTTACCTAATATTGTACAGTGGACATTAAGACAAACATACTTTTCCTAAGAGCAACGAATCACCTCTGAATGCTTGTTAGAAGAAACTGAAAACAACTTGAGCAGAGAAATGGATGGCTTGGATAGAGTTTAGAAAGAAGCCAATATTTATGATATTATGATAGAGTTTAGAAAGAAGCCAAAATTACGACCACAGCTTATTTTAAAATGTATTTAGATAAAACTAATTTGAGAGAGAAGTGTATTCAGCTAAAACCCAACGTGTTTTGGAGCTGATCCAGATTTCAGGCTGTATGGTTTTAGTAGGTAAGACAAGTAAAATATTAGCTTCTTGCCTTAGTCATTTAATTTAAAAGGCAAATATATCTTTGAACTGGAATTAAAGTTAACTCTCTCTTGATTAGCTGATTTAAGTTTTGCAGAATCGACCAAAGAAAAATATTTAGGGTTTTGTAAAAAATACTGCTTGGTTTTTGTTTTTGTCTTAAAGTAACTAGTCTTAATTGAACTTAGTGACTGTCATTGTCTGACATCTAGCAGGGCTCCTCAGCTGGTTGTTTTGCAGCAGCTGCTGAGTCATCATCTTGGATATATCAAGAAGCTTCATGACATGGCATGTTTCATACTAGTGTTTGATACCTGTCCAGGGCCTCTTGGCACAAGGAAGCCTCTGCTTGTGTAGGAGGTTAGAGTAAGAGTAAGCAGGCTGGCACTTCATGGTGGATGCAGGCCGTCAGGCCAGAGAACTACTGCAGTCACCCAGTACCTGTGACTCCTGTGTCATGTTCAGGTGACCTCTGATTTCCTGTTTTGACTTCTGGTGTAGGTCTTCTGGGAAATGTCTAAACTTTAGCATTTTTCTACTTTTAACTTTTCTTAAAAAAGAAAAGTCACCTTGAAGTAGAGGTAGGTAGATACTGTCTTGATCAACCAAATAAAGGGAGTAACATTACATGTAGACATAGCTGGTACATACCTGAAATCACAGTTGCTAAGGGGCTGAGGCCAGGGGATTAGAAATTTGAAGGCATAGTGATCTCAGGCTAGTCTGAACTGTAGAGTGAGGCTGTCACAAGGAGTGTAGAAGCAAATGAACAATGCAGGATGGTTATTTTCACCTACCCCATTAGCCATCTACTTTTTAGCTTTTTTGGGGGGGTGGGGGTGGGCGCGCGCGCGCGCGGGGGGGGGGGTCCTTCTGTGTGGGATTAGGCTGGCCTTAAACCTGAGACCTTCTTGCTTACTTTCCTAGATACTTTTAAGTATGCTTATTTTTCTAGTTCAGAGTTCTTTTCTCCTGTTGAGTCTCCTTTCCCATTTCCATTGTGTGTAGCAAGGCCAGGAGGGTAAGCTGGTTGCTTTTCCTAAGAACCACCACAAAACACTTGAGTTCATGAGCAAAACTTACTTCTGGAAGAATCTGTTGCCACCTCCTGGTGAGACAGACCCATTTGCTTTTGTCACTCCCCTCTTGGTGCTAAAAGATTTTCTGGCTTGGAGCTAAGGGAATCTACCTTTTATCCTTACAGAAACAGGACCTGAAGATCTTGGTTTAAGTCACCGACTACATTCAACTTTAAAAAGCTAAGGAAGGGGAGGAATTCCCCTTTCATCAACATTTTAGGTCAAGGGTTGATGAATCCTTTTTATTTTGAGGTATTTTGAGGCTTTGTGGCTGCAATTTTTTAAAAAGAATCTTTGGCAAATGTTAAAACCATCTTTTAGCTTTAAGACCAGCTCAAAGGCCCAAAGTCACCTGAGTTTGTAGAACTGGGTTTATGTGATAGAATACTTTTTATTTTGGTACTCACTTTTGATTTTTTTTTTCACACAAATTTAAGTGTACTGTGTAACATTTGATGACTAAAGAGTATTCTCAAGTTTGAAAAGAGTAATATTTCTCAATATTTTATTCATTCCAGATACTAAAATCTTATTCTTTATATCTCAGATGCTTAATGCTTTTGGTAGATATAGAAATGAAATAATTGCTTTAAAAACTTTCTGACTGCTGGGCGTGGTGGCGTACGCCTGTAATCCCAGCACTTTGGAGGCAGAGGCAGGCGGATTTCTGAGTTTGAGGCCAGGCTGGTCTACAGAGTGAGTTCGAGGACAGCCAGGGCTACACAGAGAAACCCTGTCTCGGGGGGGAAAAAAACCCCAAAAAAACAAAAACAAAAAACAAAAACAAAAAAACCAAAAAAACAGCTTTCTGATGAAATCAGAATAAGTTTGAATCCCTGTTCTGCCTAAAGAGTTGAATGATGAAAGATTCTGCTTATTTTTTATATCTGTAAATGGAATCTTACAAAGAGTTAAATGGCATAAAAATGTCTCAGATGGTATAGAACTCACATGAAGTTGTGATTAAATAGACCCTTGACTTTTAACATTTTTAAGTGATCTATGCATTTTGTTGTCTTTTAGAATTAGCATTTTTTTTATTCTTCCTCTGGTTACTCAAGTCTTCCAAATTCATACTAAACTTAAGGTCTTTGTTTATTTACCACGTGAAAGTCAAACTAAAGTGATCTGAACTATCTGTTGTTGGATGAGGGGTTCCTTCCCTTCCCTACTGTGTTAAACTGTTGACTGAGGTCACTGACTTAAGTGAGGAGGGATAGACTACCAGTGATCCTGTTTTGTAAGAAGGTAGATTACCTTAGTCCCAAGATTACCTTAGTCCCAAGCCAGAAAACCTTCTAGCACCAAAACTTTATCACAAAATTTGATAAAAGTCTAGCTTTGCTGGGTGGTGGTGGCGGCGCACGCCTGTAATCCCAGCACTCTGGGAGGCAGAGGCAGGCAGATTTCTGAGTTTGAGGCCAGCCTGGTCTACAGAGTGAGTTCCAGGACAGCCAGGGCTACACAGAGAAACTCTGTCTCGAAAAAAAAAAAAAAAAGAAAGAAAGAAAGGAAAAGAAAAAAAAGTCTAGCACACAACTTTTTACAACTTTATCACAACTTTTTAAAGGACTTTGTCTTTTTTTTGGATGTACTAGTCACTTAAGTATGTAGGTAGAAAAGTTCTGAATTGATTGAATAGAACCCCCCCCCCCCCCCCCCGTGAGAGATCCCAGGAGGTTACCTTACCACTTCTTCTTTCTTACCAGCTTTAATATGACAACAACAAATCTCCATTTATGTCTCATCTCCTGGAAAGTCCTAACTATAGAGTCAGCTAGAAGTAGGATGAAGTCCTTGGTCAGATGCCACTAAAGATAGCCATCTTATTATTGGGAACATTGCAATAATTCTGTATTTTCAACTTTTATATTTCTGATATAGAACTTCCTTTAATATATCCCTAGCTAGTCTGACCTTGCTCTGGAATTCTGTCTGTGCTCAAAAAGCAAGAAACTATATTTGAAGTCTTGATGTCAGACACAATTTATTATCAGAAAAAGGGTAATAGAACACCTTTCTTGCCTATATTTATTTATTTATTTATTTATTTATTTATCTTTTTCATAGTGTAGCTTGAGAAATTCTTAGTCTCAGTATTAAAATGTGACATATGAGATAGCTCTTAGGGGAGTTTAACTGCTATCTACTTAATGGATTGCGCTGATTATTACATCTTAAAGGGTTTTTTAAATTATTTTTTTCTTAAGGCTTGCTTTTACTATTTTCTTATATATATATGAATCTATATGTGTATGTGTGTGTGTTTATGTATGTGTGTGTTTGTGTATGTGTGTGTGTTTGTGCATGTGTTTGTGTGCTGGTGCCTGTGAAGGCCAGAAAAAGGGTATCAGCCTCTGGAACTAGAGTTTCAGGCAGTTGTGAGCACCCTGACAGACTGCTGGAAACTGAACTTGAACTTGAGACTTCTGAAAAACAGCAAGTACTCTGAAACACTGAACCATTTCTTTCTCTAGGCCCTTATTCTTACTTTTGAGGTAGGGTCTTCTTCTGTAGCCTAGTCTGGTTTGAACTCACTATGTAGACCAAGCTGGACTTTCTACCTCAGCCTCCTGAGTACTGGGAGTACTAGATTTAGCAAGCATATGAATGTTACTATGCCCAGGTAGTGTTGAAAGTTTTGAAGGGGATGAAAATAGGCTACTTGGGAGTATTTAATTCTTTAGCCAGAAAGATATTTTTAAGTGACTGGAGAGCTTGGACTGAGCAGATAGGGTAAATTTAACAGTTTATAAAATATGGCAGTGCCTGAGATTTGTAGCTTAATTTCAGATTATCAAAATTAGACTTAGTATAAATATCTTTAGAATACTTAATTTCTTCCCACATGAAATAACCCAGTATTGATGTTACAGTGAGGCAGCTTTAAAAAAATAGTGAAAAAAACTTTGAGGGGGAGGATTGCACAGATACTGAGTAAGAGGGTGAAGGGGCTTGCAAGAAGACTCAGGTCAGAATGAGGTATTAATGTAATATAGGAGTCAGAAAGGACTAATGGAAATCAAACTGGTGGAGTATTTTGGAAGGTAGACATAAAACTGGTGCCGGACTTAGTAGTCATGGTCAGAGAGTCAGTGAAGTTACTTATGAAAGATTGTAGAATGTAATGCTATTTAATAAGGATGTGAAGGGATTGAGTGAACTTAAGTAGAATGGAGTAGAGAAACAAGAGACTTGTGAAGCATCAGGACAAAGTTGGCCAAATTGGGAAGTTGCCTCCTGGTGAAAAGAAAGTGAGTATAGGCTAAATTGATCTCTCCTCCGACTCCCAGAGTCTCTTGTGAGCTAAGGTTAAAAAGAATATGAAATACTGTGTTCACTGCTGTAATTTGCATATGGAATTGGATACTTAAATTATTTTTTAATATCTTTTGCCAAATGAAGAAACTAATTCTTAAGGCAAGAAAAATTAGTGGATTTATAGTTTAAATTTGAGAATTTTCTCCTTTCATCTTCAATTTAATTTCATTATTTTTAATTACTTATTGTGGCCCTTGCTTGTAGTGCCACAGATAAAATCAGAGTTCTACTTATTATAATGCACTATGAATTTTGCATAGGGGGGTTTTGCTTTTTAAGTAGTTGGCTTTGTCATCACTGTAGAGGGTGGTTCTGTTTACTGTGTCGTAAGGTGGTTTTTCATGTCTTTGAGGGGAAGAAGTACAGAACAGTAGAAATTGTTAAAATCAGTAAAGCTGGAAGTCTTAAGTGTTTTTATTGAAACTTATATTTTATGTATTTGGGTGGTGATTCTTTGCAGTTTTAGAGTTTTTTTTTTTTTTTTTAAATTAAATTTTAAAGCATTGTCACATTTTATCCTTTCTCTAGGGAAACTCCTCATGAAAACATGGAGAAGTTTCCTTTCCTTTTTTTTTTTGTTTTTTGTTTTTTGTTTTTTGAGAGAGGGTTTCTCTGTGTAGTCCTGGCTGTCCTGGAACTTACTCTGTAGACCAGGCTGGCCTCGAACTCAGAAATCCACCTGCCTCTGCCTCCCAAGTGTTGGGATTACAGGCGTATGCCACCACTCCCGGCTAGTTTCCTCTTTTTTTAGCTCTCTTCTTGAGGGTCTTCTGTAGCTTAGGCTGGCCTCTAATTCTTGATCTTCATTCTCCATGTATGTCTATGTATTATGTGTGTAGTGTGCCCTTGGAGGTCACCTCTTGGAAGCAAGGGCACCACTCATATGGAGAGAAGAGAGTGATTGCCCTAGGCTAGAAGTTTCTGAGATGTTCTGAAGGAAAACTTTCATTCTTGTTTAGAAGTTGATTTGGTTAAGTAGGAGTTACATGAAGTCTTTGTTTTGTGTTCTCTTTCTTCCTTGTAATTTAACATTTTTTTCTTTAAAATTCTAAAGCTTTCTTACTCTAGCCTTTCCTGTCCTTCATCTGTGGCCTTTCCTCTTCCACCCTGTGCACCACCGTGTCCAGCTTGTCAAACACTCTTCCGTCAAGTTTGATCCATTTCTATGAAGACCTGAAGAACTCTTTTTGGCATGGAGCCTTCTTCCTCCATAAGAATATTTTTTTCTCTTTTCTCATTCCTTTCATCCCTCTTCCACTTCCCTCAGGTCTCAGGGAGCCCAGGCTGGAGTCTAGCTCCTGATCTTTATTCTCAGCTTTTCATTAGTAGCTGACAGTTGATGTGTAAATTTTTGGAATATTTATGATTTTGTTTGCATACTATAGGAAGGGCTTTTCCTAAAAGGTATCTTGGTTTCTGCACTTTTTTTTTTTTGTCATTCTTTGTTTTTTCTTTTTCTTTTTTTCTTTTTTCTTTTTTCTTTTTTTTTTTTTTTTCCCTTTTTTGATTTGGTTTTTTCGATACAGGGTTTCTCTATACAGTCCTGGCTGTCCTGGAACTCACTCTGTAGACCAGGCTGGCCTTGGACTCAGAAATCCGCCTGCCTCTGCCTCCCAAGTTCTGGGATTACAGGCGTGCGCCACCACTGCCCTGCTGTTTTTTGCTTTTTCAAGATGGGTTTCTCTTTGTAACATTGGCTGTCCTGGAAGACAGCCTGTAAACCTGTAGACCAGACTGGACTGGAGTTCAGAGATTGACTTGCCTCTGCCACTCAACTGGTGGGATTAAAGATGTGCTCTGCGGCCACCTCCTCAGCCACCACTACCACATCCACCACCAGGCTCTAAAATGTGTCTTAATTTCTTGTGATATGCATCTGAGTTCCTAATCCCTTCAAATAGAGTGGTTATCTAACTTGAGTATCACACCAGCCCTACCTTAAAAGTTCATACTTTAGTATTGTGAGACTTGAGGTCTTTGCTCATCTTGTAGCTAAGACTGTAGTTAGAACACGTTAGACCAGAGCTCATTTTTTCTTAATGACTTTCAGTCATTCAACCTAAGAGTTAGGTTGCTGAAATTTAAGGATGTAAGTTTTGATGACTTCAGGTCATTTCGAGTTAAACCCTTCTCTTCTATTCTTTGAGCTGTCATTCAATGTGAGTCCCATTGTGCTGAGACAAGATACACTGGTTAACTACCTGTGTGTGTGTGTGTGTGTGTGTGTGTGTGTGTGTGTGTTGTGTTTTGGGAGGCAGGGTTTCCTGCGCGAAGCCTGTCCTGGAGCTGACTAGGCTGGCCTTAAACTCACAGATATCCACCTGCCTCTACCTCCCAAGTGCTGGGATTAAAGGTGTACACCATTACTGCTTATATATATGGCTTTCATTTTTGTTTTCTGATCATTGAGGCATTTAATGGTGCTGTAAGTAACTTGGCTAGACAAAATGCTGTTTCTAAGCATAGTATAGTTTATTTTGTAAGCACTTCTAAGTCTTTTGCAGTAGGAGGAGGGCATTAGCGGTTACTCTGCTTTATAAATATTAGGTTTAGATCTATAGTAATTTCTCTCTGAAGTAATTAATACTATGTGTTGAGATATAAAAAGGGAAACAATGAATTTGTGTTCTTTAGAATGAATATATTCTAGGACCATTGGCTTTCATGTTTGATAGTTTACCATATAGATCTGTATTTTTGTTTGAAGAATACAGAAGTATTCTCCAATACTTTTGTATAATTTTGTGTTAGATTTATCAATTGTTTTTTGTTTGTTTGTTTTTCGAGACAGGATTTCTCTATATAGCCCTGGCAGTCTTGGAACTCTGTAGACCAGGCTGGCCTCGAACTCAAGAATCTACCTGCCTCTGCCTCCCAAGTGCTGGGATCAAAGGCGTGCACCACCACCACCACCACCCGGCTCGATTGTTATTTATACCTTTCCAAATAAAGCCTTTCCATCTTTTCTCTTGACAGAAATTTTAAAGCCTTAATTGTTTTGGACTTGCTTCCAAAGTAGAATTATATATTATGCCTTGACTTTAATTTCTGTTTGATTCTGCTAAGTCCCCCTTTCCTTTCTGTGATTCTCTGAAGCCTAATTAATGCTGCTTCATGAATGAAACTTACACCAGAAGTTGAGTACTGTATCCCAGCTTGCTTGTGCTAGCTCTTTCCCTTATTAGTAGAATTACCAGCAAATGTTTCTGTGGTACCTTGAGAAGTACTTTCATGTTACTTCATTTGATATTTATCCTCGTTCCAATGGGCAGTAGTAGGCAGGGATTTTTTTTTTTTTTTTTTTTTTTTTTTTTTTTTTTTTTTTTTGAGTCAGGGTTTCTCTGTAGCCCTGGCTGTCCTGGAACTCACTCTGTAGACCAGGCTGGCCTCGAACTCAGAAATCTGCCTGCCTCTGCCTCCCAAGTGCTGGGATTACAGGCTTGCGCCACCACCCCCGGCTCAGGGATGTTCTTAGAATAAATCAAAGGGAGGTTCATATTCAAGTTCTGCCATAGGTTCCAGGATGCCATGGCTTATACTGTTACTCCACTCTGAATGCTCTGAATACATGCTTGTATCTAGGCCATGCTACTTAATGGCATTATGTCGTGTCTTCATCCATGCCTTGAATTTCTTATAGAACTGGAGATTGGGCTAAAAGTTCCTGATTCTTCATTCATAAAGTATCTTATTCTCAGGACATAAAGTGATTTTTGAATATTCAGTTGATCAGTATGTGTAGATTACTTAGAAGAGTGCCCAGATTCTCACTGTGATGGAAGTATTATACCAAATAGTTTTTTCCTTTAGTTTTGTCATGATAAAGCTAATTCTTCAGTTTTTTTGTTCGTTTGTTTGTTTGTTTGTTTTTTGGATTTTTTTTTTTTTTTTTTTTTTTTCCCGAGACAGGGTTTCTCTATGTAGCCCTGGCTGTCCTGGAACTCACTCTGTAGACCTCGAACTCAGAAATCCGCCTGCCTCTGCCTCCCAAGTGCTGGGATTAAAGGCGTGCGCCACCACCGCCCGGCTTTTTTTTTTTTTTTAAGACAGGGTTTCTCTATATAGCTCTGGCTGTCCTGGAACTCACTCTGTAGACTAGGCTGGCCTCGAACTTAGAAATCCGCCTGTCTCTGCCTCCCACCACCGCCTGGCAATTCTTCAGATTTTTTTTTTTCCGAGACAGGGTTTCTCTGTGTAGCCCTGGCTGTCCTGGAACTCACTCTGTAGACCAGGCTGGCCTCGAACTCAGAAATCTACCTGCCTCTGCCTCCCAAGTGCTGGGATTACAGGCTTGCTCCACCACGCCCGGCTCAATTCTTCACATTTTTAAAAAATCTTATCACTAAAAAGAGATCTTAGGTTATTTCTTGAGTTTGATTTATGTTGGATTAGTTATCTTTCCTATTTTGTGGTGGATTTCTTATAATCTTTGCTTAATTTTTTTTCTAACTTTTGTAGTGCTTGCTGAAGAATCTAAACAAGGCCTCAGGCATGAGAAGCAAACACTCCTCAGCTGCACTGGCCATAGTTCTAACTCCTTTGATTTCCTTAAAGAATGCAACACAGAATGATTGTTGAAAAGGTTTATAGTGTACTAAGAGAAGGATGAAAACATGTATTGCCTATTACTAAATCTGGTTCTTGGTTAGTTGATGGTTCATTAAAAACTGTATAATGTCATACCATTACAAACTGAATCTTAGTAAATTTTATTGGAAACACTTGTGTTTTGTTGGCATGGCTTTCTGTAAGTACTTACAAAGATAAAAATTTTCTAAAGTAGTCTTATGTGTGTTTTCTCCAACAGGGCATTCTTAGCAGGGTTACAGAATCTGTTAAGAATATTGTACCAGGGTGGCTACAAAGATACTTCAACAAGAGTGAAAATGCCTGTAGCTATTCACCGGATGCAGATGAAGTTCCACCCTGGCCGGAAAATAGAGAAGATGAGCATGCAATTTATGCAGATGATAACACAAACACTGATGATGGGAGAGTCACCCCCGAGCCTGCAGGCAGTAACACAGAAGGTAAACTGTGTGGGTGTTTGGTTACAAAGCAGAGATCTTCCTAATTTAAATATCTTTCTATTACCTGAGTAATATGTTTATTTATATTGCATCTGACTGAGTGGTATATAAATCTTGTATGGAATTAGGTTCACACTGAGTATGTTTTATTGAGTAGTCTTAATCCACTGAGCCATCTCATCTGCCCTGAATGTGTCTTTGGGTACAAATACTCTATTTTAATGCATTGTAACCCATAGTGCTTTTTATCAATCTTGATCTCTGATCCTTGCATCAATGTGGACTGTGGCATGTGTGCACAGATAAATTAGTAGGATAGTGTGCATATGAATACAGATTGTAGAAAAGTTGAAATATTTATAACATTTGTGTTTTGGCTTTTCTTGTGACTGAATCTAGAGCCTTGTGCATGCTAGACAAGTGTTCTATCTCTAAGCTATATCCCATCCTGTTCAAATTTTAGATATTATTTTAGTGTTTTTTTGAGTTTTTCTGTGTAGCCTTTGCTGTCCTTGCTTTGTAGACTAGGCTAGCCTTGAACTCAGAGATCTGCTTGCCTCTGCCTCCCGAGTGCTGGTACTAAAGGTGTGTGCCACCATATCTGGCATTTTTTAGTTACTTTATATTGTGCTGGATATTGCTTATGCCAGACAAGTTTTTGTGATATTTAAATGTCAATAAAAATAGCTTTCTAAGTTTCAACTAGTATTTTTAACATGTTTTGTAACATCGTGTTTAATCCAATTTAGCTATTCTTCCAGATTGTTTTTGTGTCTTTGTGATTGAACCCAAGGCCTTTCTTACATGATAGAGAAAAGTTCTTCAGTGAGCCCCAGCCCCCTATCAGAGTTAAAAACAAAAAATATTAGTGAGTGAGTGAGTGAGTGAGAGAGAGAGAGAGAGAGAGAGAGAGAAAACACCTCAAAAACAACCTCTACTTTTTTCCTGAGTTTTTTTCTCCCACTTTAAACAATTCATCATTGCCATGCTTTGTATTCCTCATTTTTTTGGAGAAAGATTTGTTTGGATTGTGGTAAAGTACTTACTACATAGGAAATAATTCATCGTTTTTAAATGTGTAGTTCATTGCATTTAAGTATATAGGCTTCTTTTGCAGATACTATCTTGGAATTTAACATCGTACAAAGCTGAACAGCTCCATAGAACACAGCCTTCTTACTACTACTCCCTTAGTGTACCTGGCATATTGTTTCAACTAGGACTTCAGTACTTGGTCTCACATATGCTAGGTTTATCTTAGGGCCCCCTACCCCCACTACTTGATTCTTTTGGTGCTGTTTTCCATGCTTTAAAAATAGTTTTTCATGTATTTTTTCTAGTTCTGTACATGTTTATATTTGTTTGATCTTAGTTAATTCCATCCTAAGAGGAATCCTTTTGGAATCTTAAACATGATTCTATGGTTCTTGAAGATATGCAGAAAGCTGGCTAGAGATATTCTGGAAAAGAATAATAAAAGTGAAGTTGGTAGGTGAATAATATGAGGGTGTATTCTTAAAAGCCTAGTGTTTAAAAATGTGGGCAATTCAGAAATGTCTCAGTCATATCACAGAGAAGAGGGGAGCTCTCGAAATCAGTGGGCATGAAAATGACATCTCATTTGAGAGGAAAATGAGCATATTTAAGAGATTATTTTAAGCTGGGCGGTGGTGGCGCATACCTTTAATCCCAGCACTTGGGAGACAGAGGCAGGCGAATTTTTAAGTTCAAGGACAGCCTGGTCTACAAAGTGAGTTCCAGGACAGCCAGGGCTACACAGAGAAACCCTGTCTCAAAACAAAACAAAACAAAACAAAACAAAAAAGATTATTTTAGAACATAATAAACTACCCTTTGGAAAATAGTAAAGCTTAATACTTCACTCCTGTATCCTGATTGCTGTAACCTAGCTAGAGTAAAGATTAGTATTGTATTGTAAGAGTAGCTTCACTCAAGAAATATAAACATTGTGAATAGGTTTAGTTAGCTGGAGGAAAAATAGTTATATTTCAGCTCTCATACTTGACATTGTCCTGAGCGATAAAAAGTGTCTCTTTAAGAAAGTGTGCTACTTGCTTTTTAGTCCAGGCTGACATTGAAAATGAAAATGTGGTAAAGACTTTTGTTGGCTAGTGCATTGCCCTTTCTTGGTTTTATTCATAATGTTAACTATTCCTTTAAGAACCATCAACAACCAGTACTGCTTCAAATTATCCAGATGTGTTAACAAGACCTTCTCTTCATCGGAGTCATCTGAATTTCTCTGTGTTGGAATCCCCTGCTTTGCACTGTCAGCCGTCCACGTCCTCTGCGTTCCCAATCGGCAGTTCTGGATTTTCCCTTGTGAAGGAGATTAAAGATTCTACCTCTCAGCATGATGATGATAACATCTCAACTACCAGTGGGTTCTCTTCAAGAGCTTCTGAGAAAGGTACTATTGTTATCAGGTAGTAAGAAGTTTTGTCAGCAAGAATAAATCTCTCAAAATCAATTCCCCCCCACCCCCCTTTGAGAAAAGGTCTTTGTAAGCACAGCTTCCTAATACTTGCTGTGTAGATTAAGCTGTCCTTGCACTGATAGACATTTCACTTGCCTCTGCCTGTTAAATGCTAGGATTAAGAGAGTAGAGACCATCCTAATTTAGGTGGGTTTTATGTGTGTGTGTTTGCATGCAAGAGCTTTTGTACATTATATGTGTGCAGGTACCCAAAGAGGCCAGAGGAGGGCATCGGATCTCCTATTACTGGAATTCCAGGTTGTGGTTGGTGGGTGCTGAGAACTGGATCCAGCTTCTCTACATGAGGAGTAAATGTTCTTAATTTTTGAGCCATCTTTCCAGCCTTCCTTTAGTATTATTTGTTTGCTTGCTTGGGGGGGGGGTTGGTTTTTTCGAGACAGGGTTTCTCTGTGTAGCCCTGGCTGCCCTGGAACTCAACTTTGTAGACTAGGCTGGCCTCGAACTCAGAAATCCACCTGCCTCTGCCTCCCAAGTGCTGGGATTAAAGGCGTGCGCCACCACCGCCTGGCTTTGCTTTTGTTTTTAGAGACAGGTTTCTTTGTGCAGCCTTGGCTGTCCTGGAACTCATTCTGTGGACCAGGCTGGCCTCAAACTCAAAAGAGATCCACCTGCCTTCCAAGTGTTGGGATTAAGGGTGTGCGTCTCCATTGACTGTCTTTTAATTTTAGTTTTTAACTTTGATTTTTATTTATAAATAAATGATAAAAATCTGGGCCTTAAGGTCTTAAGATTGGTGCTATTACTACAAATTGCAAATTTTTGTTTTAGATATAGCTGTTTCAAAGAACACTTCCCTGCCACCTTTGTGGTCCCCAGAAGCAGAACGTTCTCATTCACTCTCACAGCATACTGCCATCAGCTCCAAAAAACCAGCATTCAACTTGTCTGCCTTTGGAACACTCTCCACCGTGAGTACTCTTAACTATAATGGTTATAATCACAAAAGGTTAAGTATTTTTGCATATAATTTGTCACTGTTTTTCTATACAGTCACTTGGGAATTCTTCAATTCTTAAAACAAGTCAGCTTGGAGACTCTCCTTTTTATCCTGGCAAAACAACATATGGTGGGGCAGCCGCTGCTGTAAGACAGAATAAAGTACGAAGTACACCTTACCAGGTTAGTTTGAGTAGGATTGTTGATGAACTTTCCCATTACCAGACGCTGACTACTAAAACCCAAAAGACTTGAATTATATGAATCTTGAATTATATAAATCTTACAAATTATAGAAGTGTGAGGCTTTTAAAATTTCAGTGTCTAAGAACATTTTTTTTTTTTTTTTTGGTTTTTCGAGACAGGGTTTCTCTGTGTAGTCCTGGCTGTCCTGGAACTCACTCTGTAGACCAGGCTGGCCTCGAACTCAGAAATCTGCCTGCCTCTGCCTCCCGAGTGGTGGGATTAAAGGCGTGCGCCACCACGCCCGGCGTCTAAGAACATTTTAATTGTAGTGAACATACTGATTATTAGATATGTGTGTTTGTAGGCTGTGTGACAATTTTATTTTTTAAAAACTGGTAAAAATTACACATAGAAAAAATTACCTTAATAGTAATTGCCTTAATTTTATCATATTGAAAAATGTTTTCATCACAACAAAACATCTTAGATATTCCCACCATCAGTGTGTATAGTCACTCCCTGGGAGCCATTTACCTGTCCGTATTTAGGGCTTTGTAATGTTAAATGAATTTAGTCATATAGTATGGATGTAGCCTTTTGAATTGGGCTGATGCGATATATTTGTATCACTGTGACTTAGTCTGCACACTTTAATTCCTTTCTGTTGATGGTATTAACCTATAGTTTATTATTGGAAAGATACTGGGTTATTTTCAGTTTCAACATTCATTTTATCTGTCTTGGACATATACTTAGGAGTTAAAATTGTTCATCACATAGATAAGTGTATAAGACAGGTATTTTCTGATCTAAATACCACCTTGTTATATTACTACAGTTGCACTTCCACACTGAATTGTCAGGTTTTTGTTTTAGCCATTCTAATAGGAACACAGTGGTAATTTCAATTTATGGTGTCGAATGTCTTTATGCTTTGAAGTTTTTTATTTTATTGTTTTGTTTGGCTAGGGTTAGGGTTTGGGGTTAGGGCTACAATTAGGGTTAGGAAAAAACAGTGCTTCTCTGTGTAACGGAGCCCTGGCTGTCCTGGACTTACTTTGTAGATCAGCCTGGTCTTTAACTCAGAGATCTGCCTGCCTCTTCCTCCTGAGTATATGATTAAAGGCATGTGGCACCACTCCTGGCTCATAAGTCTCTTATAATTTTTTAAATTTTACAAATCTTGTTCATTATAAAATTGGGTTGTGTTCTTGATGAGTTGAGGCTTGACTTTTTGTGGTCTAAGTTATTTAATTTTTTTAATGAGATGTGTTTTATAGGTGATTAGTTGGTATATCTTATTTTTCTTCTGTTTATGCTTTTGATATCTTTTTACGATATCCTGTATATAAGTCATCGTAGTTTTGTAGAAATTTCATAGTTTTTAGGCTTTAATTTAGAGTTGATTTGTGTCTGGTATATGGTGTGTCTACATTGATCTGTTTTACATTTGAGCATTTGTTATAAGTACCATTTGTTGAAGATTCCTTTCTCGTGTTAATCGTCTAAGGTCAATTTCATAACTTGGCCTTTCCTACTTATCTTCCTTATCTGTCTTTATGTTATGCTGGTACTTTGTCTTGATAGCTGTTGGTGTATAGAGAAAGTTTAAATTGGTAATGCCATTCTCTTAATTTGTTTTGTGCCAGCTTGCTTTGGCTTTTCCACACCCCCCCCACCCCCCCCACCCCCCCACCCCCCCCACCCCCCGGGCAGTATCCTTGAGTTGAGGGCTGTGAATGTGCTAGACACTTAACTACTCAGCTGTAACTTAGCTACAGCAGAGTCCTTGGCTTTCTGTAGTTCTTGGAATTTCATAAAAATTGAGAACATGTTGATTTTTGCAGTGGCTGTCTGGATTTTGATTGTGCTTATGAGAAATATGAAAAATTATATGACAAAATTAAGTTTTTTAATCCAAGAAGATTGTGTATCTCTTCATTTATTTAGGAGCTTTTAAGATTTCTTTAGTTTTGTTTTGTTTTGGTTTTTTTTTGGTTTTTCGAGACAGGGTCTCTCTGTGTAGCCCTGGCTGACCTGAAACTCACTCTGTAGACCAGGCCTGCCTCTGCCTCCCAAGTGCTGGGATTAAAGGCATGCGCCACCACTGCCCAGCTAAGATTTCTTTCTTGTATATATAGTATGTGGACCATGAACATGCTTTGTTAGATTTAATATTTCCTGTGGCTTGATATTGGTCAAGGATAGAATTATTTGTTTAGTATTCTTAATTTATTTGAAATAACCTTCCTCCCAGCCAAGAAAAGGGTTAATTCTACCAAACATGTGAGAAAGAAATGCATGCTGATTCCACAGCTTCATGCAGTAATAGAGGGGGGAACCTTTTTACATAATTTATGAGAAGAGCAAAGATATTGCAAGAAAGCTCCAGGTCAACAATTCTCATTAATAGTAGGCATCTTTTTACCAGATACTTTTGTAAGTAGTCAAGTGGGTTTGTTTTAGGAATGCAATATTTGCCCAGTATTTGAAAATGAATGTAACCTGTTTTTTTTCAGAAGAGAAGAAAAAAAACATATGAAACACTTGACAGAAATCCTTCATATTTGATAAGGATTTTCATCTATTAGATAACCTCACCTGATACTGCACATCTGTATCATCTGTATATATCTTCAGACAGGGTCTGGCTTTCTGATGAAAGGCTGAACGCTGTCCCTCTGAGATTAGAAAAAGATTCTGACTACCTCACTGCTATCCCTGCAGAACATCAGGCTACAGTTTCTAGTCAGTTTAGGAGGTGTAAAAATGTACCAATTGGAAATGTACATATTGGAAAAGTACAATAGTATTTCCAGTTTAAGACAGTATGCTTACATTTCTTTCTAAAAGCTACTATAACTAAAGATATAAGCTAGATATAAGGATATAAGCAAGGATATAAGCAAGAAGGCTAATATGTGAAATCACTCATGTATATTAGCAGAGTTAGAAATTGAACAACTTTTAAAGAAGTATCATTTGGTGGTTGGTCGTAGTATTTTTCTGAGGAAGGAGCTGTGTGTGCTGTTTAACCTGGAAGGAAGATCTATTTCAAATATGAACTAAGCTTATTGAACAGATAAGACTGTTCAGACTGTTTATAGGTAACAAATGGCACAAGATACTTAAGTATAAATAGTGAGATAGTATCACCGGACTGTCTCTGACCTGTCAGCTTCCGAGTAATGACATACAGACTTATTAATGTAAGTTTAGGCCTTAGCTTAGGCTATTTCCCAACTTCCTTGAATATATTAATTAACCTGGTTTATTTTAATCTACATTTTGCTACATGGCCTGTTAATCTCATTCAGTCCCATCACCTGTTCTTTACACCTTCATGTCCTACTGGCAAAACTGTTGACCTCTGAATTCCTATTTCTGCCTGAAAGTCCTGCCTTTCTTTGCTCTTTATTAAAGCCAATCAGAGAATGCCTTAGGTAAGGAAGGACAGAGACACACCTTCACACAGTGCACAAAAAGATTGTCCCAATAGGACAGTGTATGTTCAAGGACTTTCTGCTGACTACTATAGAATATGAAAGAAATTCCTATATAAATTTTACTTATTTGTAAATTGGTGTGACATTTTTATTTTATGATCATACTTTATAGTTTAAAGGCAGGAGATACTATACGGAAGCTTTTAGAGAGGGCAAGCATAGAGAAAACATTAAAATGAGTATATTTGAAAGGTTTGTTTTGTTTTAGGGTCTAATTTGGTTTTCTGGTGGGGATTCTATTTATTTATTTATTTATTTATTTATTTATTATATGTAAGTACACCATAGATGTCTTCAGACACCAGAAGAGGGCGTCAGATCTCTTTACGGATGGTTGTGAGCCACCATGTGGGTGCTGGGATTTGAACTCATGACCTTTGGAAGAGCAGTAGGTGCTCTTACCCACTCCAGCCCTCTGATGGGGATTCTTATTAATTAAAAGTATCTATTAATCTATCTCTGAGTGTGTATGAGAGTTGTTTTTGTTTGTTTGAGACAGGGCTTTGCTGTAACAATCCTGGCTCTCCTGGAACTTGCTCTGGAGATTGGGCTGGCCTCGAACTCAAAAGCATACTCTAACATCTCCCGGCTGAGAACTGTTTTGTTAAAATAGAAAGGCTAATGTTGGAGGTTATACTGGTGGCTTATTCTAAAGGGAAGCTAGATTATACTATATTTGATAAACTTTAGTTAAAAGTTGAGCTTATTAGATGTTAAGGTAATAGAAATCTGCAAACAATTCATAAGTTTCTTTTCCTGCTGTCATTTTCTCTTACTGAAGATTGAACAATTTTTAGTGCCAGATATGCTTATCTGGTGTATCCTTAGAATCTTTCTCAGTATAGACTTCCAAATACTTAAAATTGAAATTTGGTGAGTTTTTATGGTTTTGTTGCTTGTGTTTTTAACATGCTGAGGGATGGAATTCAGAGTGGCTTGCTTGTCAGGGAAGTGCTCTGCCTGTGAACTACACTTGTAGCTCTGCAAGTGATGTTTGGATGAAACCTGTTAATCCTTTTGTAGAATGAATGTAAGAGCTAGGAAACATACTAATGATTTGTAATTTGGTTCAATTTTATTGATTTACTAAGTCTGGGTCCTGAAGCTAGAAGACTCCTTTATAAAACAGGCTCTTCTATTTTCCTGGTGGGTATTTATTTGAATGTTTCCTTGGTTTTGTTTCCATAGTAGTTAATAGACACCGGGTTCTTAAGACTTACATATAATATCACAGCTCTTTTGAAAATTGATTGAGATGTATTTGACATAATTGAAAAACATTAATGCAGTTATTGTGGTTCTTTTAAATATAAGCTATCTATAAACAATTAGGCCGGGCAAGCATGGTGGTACTTCCCTTAGTTCCAGCACTTGGAAGGCAGAGGCAGGTGGATCTCTGGTCTACAGAGAATTTCAGCACTTCAGAGAGAGCCTGTCTCAAAAAAAAAAAAAAAAAAAAAAAAGTGTTTTATTGAAATTGGTAATAATACTGTGTATTAAGGTCAACGTTTTGTTCTCTAGCCCCAATTGTGTATTTCTTCTCTTCCCTATCCTCCACCCAACTTCTCGAATTTGCTCTTATCTCTTCTTAATCTCTCCCAAATTCATTGCTTCTTTCTTTGTTACATGTGTGCAGGCCACGATACTTGACCATTTGGTATTGGATGACCAATTGGTGTGGTTTTCCCTAGGAAAGAATATTTCTGAGCTCAGTGATCCTTAGTTGCTTATAGTTTGTCTAATCCTTCCATGTTAGATTGTCTATTGGTGACATCCTTCTTCTAGGCCATGTTTAATCAGCTATATTGGTGAGATTTAATAGATAAAGAATCTCTAGAAGATACAGTCTCAGAGCAAACTCCCTGTGCCTCTGGCTCCTACAATCTTTCTACACCTTTGCAATAGTCCCTGGAGCCTATGGTATAGGAGTTCTGTTACAGGTGTATCAATTGGGACTGGGCTCAACAACTCTACATTTTGATCAATTGTAGTTGTATGTAATGATGTCTATTATATTACTAAGAGAAGTTTCCCTAATGAGAGATGAGACACATACTTACCCGTGGGTTTAAGTACATATACCCTTGGGTAGTTGACTCATATGAGGCATGATTTCCCTCTTGTTGAGTGGGCCTTAAGTCCAGTTCTTGACTATAAGGTTCCCAGTTGGGGTTATTCTGTACTGGTAGTTGTAGTTCATAGGCATCATAGTTGGATTGATAACTCTCTCCTTTAGAAGCTGGTCCTCAGAGAGTTTTTACATCAGATCTAAAGCTCTTCAAGAAATAATCTATTTGAAGATCTCTTTGTTGTACTAGCTATGGTAAATTAAATCATAGTTATAAAAGTGTAAATTTAAATTTCTGTTACTTTAAAATCTCCAATCTTTTTGCCAGTTCTTTGACTTCTAATGAAATCTTATTTAATACTCAGCATTACAGATATCTTGATTTGCCAGTGTGTGTTTTTGTTTTTTATTATTGAATATCTTGGTTAAGATATTGCTAGAAATTTTTATGGATTATCTATTCTCATCTTGGAACACATGGATAAAATTTTCTTTAGACCAGTGCTGTGGTGTTTTGAATAAGAAAGGCCCCCAAAGGCTCTTAGGAAATGGCACTACTAGGAGATGTGGCCTTGTTGCAGTAGTTGTGGCTTTACTGGAGGAAGTAAGTCACTTTTACCTGCTGACCCAGATATAGAGCTCTGCTCCTTCTCCAGCATCATGTCTGCCTGCAAGCAGCCAGACTTTCTGCCATAACAATAATGGACTAAACCTCTGAACTGTAAGCTAGTCCCATTTAAATGTTTTCCATTATAAGAATTGCTATGGTCATAGTGTCTCTTCACAGCAATAAAACCCTAAAACAAGTGCACTTTGTGTTTCTTTTTTTCTTTTTCTTTGTTTTTTCCTCCCCACTTCTGATTATTAAAGTAATTCAGTTGTCAAGAGAATTGGGTTTTGGTAATTGCATATCATATGTCCTCTCAGATAAGTCACTGATAACATAATCTTATTTTATTTTGAATATCTATTTTGTTTTTTCATTGCATGACATATGTACCTTGGACTATATGTTGCTGCGAGTAACAAAGACTTTTATTTTCTAGGCTCCAGTTAGAAGACAGATGAAAGCTAAGCAGCTTAATGCACAGTCTTATGGTGTGACCAGTTCAACAGCCCGGCGGATACTGCAATCATTAGAAAAGATGTCAAGCCCTCTCGCGGTAAAAGTTTGAAATCATAATGAGATGTAGCAGAATTTGAATTTAGTGAAGTCTTAATTTTGTTAACATTTTTTTGTTATTGTAATGTTAACAGGATGCAAAAAGAATTCCATCTGCTGTTTCTTCTCCTCTGAATTCTGTACGTTCTTTTAAATCTTACATGATATGATAGTTTGCCTTTTCAGTTTCCTACCTATTTTAATAATATTTCTCTCTTTTTTCAGCCTCTTGATAGGAGTGGGATAGATAGCACAGTTTTTCAGGCAAAAAAAGAAAAGGTAAGCTATGTAAAATGTCAGCAGTTTTGTTGTGTTTAGGGAACATGTTTGAAAAAGGGACTGTTTTTACTTTGGGCTTTGTAGCTTTGCTGACAGTCCTGGGAGCATCAGTATTAGAAGCACAGTCAGTATTTTCTGGGTTCTTTTTCACCCTCATGTTGATGACAATCTTTATGGCTTACTCTTAACTATAGGTCAGTAGAGCTAGGAGTGGAAACGGCTCAAATGTTTAGTCATTGAGTACAGTATACTTATGCTTTCATTGAAATGGCTGAAATAGCATGTTACATCTTTTTTCTTTTTTCTTTTTTCTTTTTTTTTTTTTTTTTGAGACAGGGTTTCTCTGTGTAGTCCTGGCTGTCCTGGAACTCACTCTGTAGACCAGGCTGGCCTGGAACTCAGAAATCCACCTGCCTCTGCCTTCCAAGTGCTGGGATTAAAGATGTGTGCCACCACGCCCGGCCTTTTTTTTTTTTTTTTTTTACTGTTGGTTTTTCAAGACAGGGTTTCTCTGTGTCACTTTTCTGGAACTAGCTCTATAGACTAGGCTAGCCTTGAAACTCACAGAGTTCTGCCTTCCTCTGCTTCTGAATGCCAGGATTAAAACCTGGTCTGAGTTTCATTTTTGATACGTATTTTATCGTCTAGTTTTTTTTTTCCCCTTGGAAGAGTCAATTTCTAGGGTTACCTAGATAATTTGTAGTTAGGTAAGAGGAATCTACTATAAGCCATTGTCATGGTGTTAATTTAAAATGTACCTCAAACCCAGATTATTTAAATCATAAAATAAAAATTTAATATTGTGTGATAATTACAAATTGTCAATAAAATACTATAAATGCTTGAATATAGTTTAAAGTTTATGAGTTTCTGGAAATTAAAAAGCTGGAGCACAGTATTATTCATGTGTCACATGTGACATACTTTCTCATTGGGGAAGGAGAGCTATAGAAGATTCACAGAAAGCTTTTTCCTGGAAACCAGAATTATTGGCAGCTGTGGCTTATATATAGAGAGTATTCATGGCATGACAGTTTATGGGCACAGTGGATGTTCCTGACTTTATAATTATCTCATACTTACGGGATTTTTACTATATTTTAGGGTAGCAAAGGATTATTAGTAAAACACTTGTGTACTTACCAGTTCATATCTCAGTCTTGAATTCGTCTTAATGCTTTATCAGTTAGATTCAACATTATAAGGCCTCTGGTTTTGTATGTAAAATAATGATAAACTGCTTTGAAGAGTTTGTGTATGTGTTTAGGAATTAGAAAATTTTTATAGCTAATTTATTTAAATTTAAGATTTAAAGATTTTATCTTTAGATTTATTTATGCATGTGAGAACACTGTCACTGTCTTCCAACACACCAGAAGAGGGCACCAAATCCCATTACAGATGGCTGTAAGACACCATTTATGGTTGTTGGGAATTGAACTCAGAACCTCTGGAAGAGTAGTCAGTGCTCTTAACCACTGAGCCATCTCTCTAGCCCTATAGCTAGCTTAAAATTATTATTTAATTTTTTAATAAATGATTTTATTTGTATTTTTCTGCATGTATTGTATGTATGTACACCATGTACATGCCTCATGTCCTTGGCGGCCAGAAGAGGTCCTCAGATTCCTAGGAAATTGAGGCGTAGGTTTTTATAAGCTGCCAGAGATGCTGGGACCCGAACTTCGTTTTAGCAGAGAAGCAAGTGCTTTTAACCACTCGTTATCTGTCTAGTCCTTGTAAAAAAAAATCATCTTAGTTCTTGATGAAAAAAATTTAAAGTTTTTTTTTTTTTTTGAAGATGGAGGAAAACGAATTTTAACCATGTCCAAAATTCATCTTTTCTAAGCTTGTTCAATTGTCTTAATATTGTGTAGTTTCATGTTATGTTGGTGTGTTTTTATGTGAAAAGCCATGAAATCTGAGGTAAAATGTCAATTTATTTGTCTGCAAAATAGTTTAGAATTGTAGATATATTTATATATTATTAGATTAAATGTCTGGTTTATTAACTTTTTTTCTGTTTATTCGCATCTATTTTTCTTTTTCTAGGAAGTGGTCTCTAGGTCACATTAACTATTTTGGAATAATTTTAGATACACTGATAAATAAAAATGTTTGTTTTGATTTCTGTTTTCTTATAAGGTGGACTCTCAGTATCCCCCTGTTCAGAGACTAATGACCCCAAAGCCAGTTTCCATAGCAACAAATAGAACTGTCTATTTTAAACCATCTCTGACCCCATCTGGTGAATTAAGGAAGACTAATCAAAGGATAGATAAAAAGAACAGTGTGAGTTTGTTTGTTTATTCTGTTTTCTTAAGACAGTGTTATGTATGTGGTCTGGAACTAAGTAGATAACAGGGTTAACTTTACATTCATGTCAGTTACATTGCTTCTGCCTTTCAAGTGCTGGGTTATATAGGTGTGCTTCCACCAGCACATCCATCTGAGTGTATTTGTTTTTATCAGTCTATTTTTTTTTTTTTCTTTAACCAGTCTTTGAATATTGGCTGGAGTAAATAAAGAAAAAAATGTTAAATAGAGGACCTCTGGTGTCTTCTGGTAATTGTATGGAGTATGATGCCTGTAAACTAGTGAAGAGTTAGAGTTGGTATCCCTTCAAAAGAGCCTTTACCTTGATCAAATCTTAAGTTTATGTGGGTGAATTTCATGTATTCATTGCCCAGATAAGTTTTCTTAGATTTACATATGAGTTTTGTGTGACTGATTTCTAAAAGGTTTCAGATGTCATCTCTTTTGACTGAAATAATTTCTCCTATATTAACTCATCTTCAAAAAAAAAAAAATACTTACATGTTTTTTATATGCTTCTTTAAACTATAACCCAAAGTTTAGATATTGCTTTTTAAAACATTTTCCCCCTAGATCACATAAAAGTTTATTTTTCGATATGATTTCTGTTCCACGATATTTAATATTTATTTTTTAGTGGTTTAGCACATCTACAGGTGTTGAGCCATTACCATGTTAAGTTTTAGAGCATTTTCATCACCGTTTCCCTCCTAATGTTTTGTAATAACCATGTCCCCAGGGTAGCAGATGATGATTTACTTGCAGTAGATATGATTGTTTTTAAAAGCAGGATATCTTTTCATAAAGTGGGCTTGTGGAACTTTACTCATTACTTAGGATCTTTGGGTTTTTTTCACCGTTTGCTCTAATGTAGAATGCTGCTAGAGACTTAGGTATACTTTTGTGGGTGCAGATTTTTATTAGGTCTTTGCCTAGGAGTGGAATTGCTAGGCGTGTGTGTGTGTGTGTGTGTTTGTGTTTTGGGGGGGGGCGTGGTTTGGGTTTTCTAGAGACAGCGTTTCTCTGTATAGTCCTGGCTGTCCTGGAACTCACTCTGTAGACCAGGCTGGCCTCGAACTCAGAAATCTGCTTGCCTCTGACTCCCAGAGTGCTGGGATTACAGGCGTGCTCCACCACCGCCCGGCTGCTAGGCATGTTTTTGAAGGGACAAGGCCAGTTGTCAAAGTGTCTCACATTTGGGTTACCTGTGTCATTTACTTTAAATAAAGTGTTTTGAGTTTATCATTTTACTGTTTGTTCCTGCATTCTTTTTCCAGCCTCATAAAACAGCTTCTTGAAAAACTTCAGTTTCTTGAAAAACTTTACACTTTGTAGACTAGATTACCCAGGCACTAACTTTATCTTAGTTTAACTAGTCACTAATGTTTTGTCATATTAAGATATCTTTATTGAACCTTCCCGTTTTCAAGAGTAATTGATGATGAAGATGATGATGATGATATCATCAAGCCTAATTGCTTGTCAAGGTTTGTGAGGCAAGTGCTTTACCACAGAGCTACATCTCAGCTTATAAGAAAAGTACTAGTATTTTATTATATTTGCTCCCCCCCCCCCCTTCTATAAATTAGGACTTCCTCTATGTAATAGGTAATAATGTTCAAACCCAAGAACAGAATCTTGGTTCAACACATAATTCCAGATTTTATTTAGATGTTAAGCAGTGACAGACATCTCCCAAGAGCAATTTCCCAAGACTGTGACTTGTAGTTGTCATCTTTGTCTCCATTAATCTAGAATATTTTTGAAAAGATTGAGTTGATTACTGTGTAGAATGTATAGCAAGCAGTACAAGATTGTCCCTAGTAGTTTTAGATTCTGGTTATTCTGGTTAGCCACTGAAAGAGGGCTGAGCTCTTCTTAGGGTTTTTGATTCCATTAGCATTATTGAGAATTTTTGTCTAAAGCTGTTCGTTGATTGCACTGTGGTAGATTTTTAATTCTATTTTTTTTCCATGTAATTGATTGACCCTTTACTGTAGAGAGTTTTTCTGTGTTTAAGTGAATCCTTGATTTTAGAGTTGCTTACTTTCGATTCTTATCTTCCCCTGTATTTGCCTTTGAATGGACTCCTTGTTCTTTTACCACACCCCATATTTTTGAGCATCTTATATTTTCTATTGCAAGGTAATTCTGACTCTTGTACATTTCTGCCTCTAATCCTATAATTGGCCATTTCTGTAGGATACCTGAGTTCTGTTCAGTTGGAAGTACTTTACATCTCAGATTCTGTTCTTGTAAAGTTGTCTATTATTTAGTGTGGCAAAAAGGGAAGTTGTCCCCTAAAAGTTAGTGTGAACTTTGTACTAGTAGATGTGTGACATTTTTTATATATGCTTATATTACAGTACACAGTACAGTTGTAACTTTTGATTAATAACAATATCTAAATTGTATATATCAAGTCTCATTAAAAATTAAATTTCTAATTCAAAATATTAAAATTTATAGATAAAAGGATGTTATTAACAGTATTTGGATCTGTGGATGCAGCTTTCAGTAGTAGAAGTACTTGCCTTGCATGTGTTCAAGCTGAGTCAATCCCAGTACTGAAAAAAGAGAAAAAACGCCAGACTTGCTCATTCCTGTAATCCCAGCACTTGATGGGTGGAGGCAACAGGGGAACTAGATTTCAAGTCCAGTCTCAGATACATACTGAGTTTGAGGCATGCCTCTCATTACTACCTCACTCCCCAAATATTTTTTTAAATAAATTTCTCATACTATTTTTTCTTTCAGACTGTAGATGAAAAAAATATCTCAAGACAAAATAGAGAGCAAGAAAGGTAATGTCATCTTATGCTGCAACTGGATTTCTTTAATTTATAAGGTCCATATTTATAATAGCCTTGAAGATAAAGACAATTAGAAGTTTATTTAGGTAGTTAGTGAGATGGCTTAGCATGTCAAGGTACTTTGTACCAAACCTGAAAACCTATGTTTAATAACTAGAACCCACATAGTGGTAGGAGAGAATTGACTGCCTAGAGCTTTCCCATTAACAAGCTGTGCATGTCAAGATCATGTGTCCTTACATGCCCATGAATGTATAAATACATAAATAAATGTAGAAAAAAATAAATGTATATTTGGCTATTCCCTGATTGTTTTGTTAGCTGATCTAGTGGTTTGAATATTCATTTAACAGTTTCTTGGACAAAATAATTAATTGTTCTAATTTTCTTTTTATTTGCTAGTGGCTTTTCATACCCCAATTTCAGTATACCTGCAGCCAATGGTTTATCTTCTGGAGGTGGCAAGATGAGAAGAGAGAGAACACATATTGTTGCTCCTAAACCTCCAGAGGAGGAGGTAGGGTCATATTTCATAGAACTGTGAAATGGTAGGGGTAAAGTGAGACCTATAAGAATGGTGCTTGAAGATTTGATGTGAAGGTATTGGTCTAACACCTGACTAGAAGCTCAACTTCATGGAATTTTGCTAAGTAAGGGCTTTGGCTTAGTTGCTGGTCTGGGGGTTGTTTCTGCTTGTCACTGGAGTGTTGTGAAGGGACAAAATGTCTTTTGAAAGAAAACTGAGGTTTGAATGCTCTTTGATCATAAAATATGTACATTTTTGTAGTTTTTATGTCATACTAATTTGCTTTTTTTAAAGAGTAATTATTTTATGTATATGAGTAAACAGTAGCTGTCTTGAGACATGCCAGAAGAGGGGCATCAGATTCCATTACAAATGGTTGTGAGCCACTATGTGGTTGCTCGGGGTCGAAGTCAGGATCCCTGGAAGAGCAGTGTTCCTAACTGCTGAGCCATTTCTCCAGCACCCTGACTTGCTTTTCTAAAAAAAAAAATTTTTTTGATTTTTTTTAATTGGATATATTCTATATTTACAATTCATTTCCCTTTTTCTGGTTCCCCACCCCCTAAAAAATTTTTTTATGTGTTTACATATGGGGCGTGTGTGTGTGTGGTTATACTCCTAAGACTGTGTATGGTTTTGTTTCATAGTGGAACCCTAAATGTAATTCAAAGGAAGACATTTCCCCCCATTTAAAAATATTTTTATTATTAGTGTGTATGTGTGTGTGTGTGTGTGTGTGTGTGTGTGTGTGTGCGCGCGCGCGCGCAGTGATTGTTTGCCATGCACTGTTTGAAATTTAGAGGACAACTTTTAGTAGGCAGTTTTTCTTCTACTTTGGGTTCTGGGGATAGATCTTGGGTTGTCAAACTTCTACAGTATGCAATTTTACCTACTCAGGCGCTCTTATTTTTATAATTGGTGCTGATATTTAAGTTACATGGCAGTTGGTGGCACAACTGGGAATTCAAGACTTCTTTAGGGTTACTTTGTGTAGTCCTGGCTGACCTGGAACTCACTCCGTAGACCAGGCTGGCCTTGAAATCAGAAATCCACTTGCCTATGCCTCCTAAGTGCTGAGATTAAAGGCGTGTGCCACCACTGCCTGGCTCGAGTTCTTGTTAATTTTTCATGGGGCCTACTTTCTTCTTATTTAAGCATGACATGAAAGATGACAATCCTTACAAAGCATGCTATGTTTTAGGAAATGGAAGCACCGTTGTTACCGCAAATCTCTCTACCAATCAGCAGTTCTTCGCTGCCCAGCTTCAGTTTTAGTTCCCCTGTGATCTCGGCTTCTCCGTCACCAGTCAGCCCTTCTCAGCCATTACCAAACAAGGTATAGAACCACTGTATAAGTGAGGTGATTTCTGTTTCTATTCTTTAATCCAATTCTTTTTTTTTTTAAGGTTTTCACTACAAAAATCAATAATTCAAAGTAAGAAAAAAATGAAAAAATATTGGGGAGTTGGTACTGGGATTGATTCTAGGGCCCTTTTCATGGTGGAGAAGCCACCCTTTATGTCAAGAAGTGTGAATGATGTTTTATTTTTTTTAATGTAGAAGTATACAGTGGGAGTACTTACATCTCATAGTCTACACTAGACAGTTGTTCTCCAAACACTTTCCAGTTCAGGGGGAAAAAAACAGTTACTAATCAATGCTTTGTTTTAAGAAGTCAAAGTGGTTTTTAAATTTAAGTGGAAAAAGTACTATTATTTCTTTGAGATAATCTTCTTTATTAAAGTCTGTTTTATTGTTCATTCTTCTAAATAGCTTTTTGTGTGTTTGTCATTTTCTTTTTACCACTCAAAAAAACAGGTACAGATGACCTCTCTGGGCAGCACGGGCAGTCCTGTGTTCACATTTTCATCTCCCATTGTAAAATCTACGCAGGCAGATGTGCTACCTCCAGCCTCTGTAAGTACCAAGCACTGGCAGTTCATGTTTGATTTCAGAGCCATAGTGTTGTTTTTTTTTTTTTTGGTTTTGTTTTCGAGACAGGGTTTGTCTGTGTAGTCCTGGCTGTCCTGGAACTCACTCTGTAGACCAGGCTGGCCTCGAACTCAGAAATCCGCCTGCCTCTGCCTCCCAGAGTGCTGGGATTACAGGAGTGTGCCACCACGCCCGGCCATAGTGTATTTTTTTAAAATCATTTATTTAAAAAAATCAAACCTAAGATTTCATTGGTAGTAAAATACCTCTCCAACTTAAAAAAACTAGCATTACAGGTAACAAATGTTTTGTAATTTTTAGTACATATTTAGATAATGTGCGTGTGCATTTTCTTTTTATTTATTTAATTATATGTAAGTACACTGTTGCTGTCTTCAGACACTCTAGAAGAGGGCCTCAGATCTTGTTATGGATGGTTGTGAGCCACCATGTGGTTGCTGGGATTTGAACTCAGGATCTTCAGACGAGCAGTTGGTGCTCTTAACTGCTGAGCCATCTCTCCAGCCCCATGTGTGCACTTTGTTCTATGTAATTTGGGCAGTTAAAGTGAAGATATTCTGTAACTACCAAAGAAGTACATTCATTTGCATTCATTTATTATACTCTAGAAATTTAACATGACATTCATATGTATGTCCATATTCAGAGTTCCCTCATAGCTTCAGACTGTCCTATAATGCTGATCATCTGTTGTAGATGAGATGAAAAGACCTTGGCAGCTATATCATATTGCACTTAAAAACCTCTTTAATCATTTTAATCACCTGTGAACAAGGTTTGTTTAGGATAGTTACACAATATGCAATATTTATTTTTCCTTGTACTTGGGAAATATTTGGGTAAGAATAATAAATAATATTCATATTTTATCAACTTGTTCTAATATATCATCTTTGTATATGTTGCTTTTAGATTTTTTATTTTATTTATTTATTTATTTTTGTCTTTTGTTTTTGAGACAAGGTCTCTCTATTTAGCCCCTGGCTGTTCTGGAGCTAGCCTAGCCCTGACCTGGAAGAGATCTACCTGCCTTTGCTTCCCAAGTGCTGGGATTAGGCCATACCTAGCTTGTTTTCAGGTTTTGGATGTATGCTTGTTTCTTTTGTTTTTGTTTTGTTTTTGTCATTGGTAGGTATTACAGATAAAATTAATTTTCTTGTATCTCTGATGTCCATTTCTTGTTCCCCTAACCTCATATAAGATGCTGTTCAAAATTCAGGAGAATGGGTATTAGAGTTTTGTGAGTATTTTATATGTTTTGACAGAAGAAAATGTATAAAGAATGGAAAAGAGCATGTCAAAGAGACATGCCATACTTGTAGTACAATTTTTCATTCATTTATTCAAGATGGAATCTGGCTATGTTGCCTAGGCTGACTTCAAACTGGGCTCAAGTACTTTTTTCTCCCTTAGCTTCCCTGATTAGGTACTTGGTTCATGAATTTTCAATCTAGGAATTGCAAAATATGAAAGGCTGTTTACTTATAATTGATGGAATTCATTATACTTTTTGATTTAGTCTAAAAATAAGTTCTGTTATTTGTTTCATAGTATTCTGACATCTGAAAAATACCTTTTCTCGTTATAGATTGGATTTACATTTAGTGTGCCTCTTGCAAAAACTGAACTTTCTGGCTCTAATAGTACTTCAGAAACAGTTTTAAGTAGTTCAGGTAAGTGAAAAAAAAATTTCTCTTTTACAAAACAAAAACCAAGCCTATGTTAGAGTATCACTTCAGAGTCTCCTTTGGTCATTCTTAAAAGTGCCTTCACTTGAAGGAAATCAGTTCTGAAATGTTAGTGGAAGTTATTCTAACAGGAGGTTTGTTTGTTTGTTTATTTTATTATAGTAACAGTTTGGTTTTCAGTAAGCTGGTCATAATAGTGTATTTATTCACTTACTTAGAATAAGGTACTAAGTTTTTTGTCATTGATGTCTTATTACAGCTGAGGGCTTGTCTTCATTATAGTTCTGGTGGATCTAATCTTTATGTTTTCTTTGTACTTTATAGAAGCATTTTTATATATGTACTATGCTGGATTCAGTTTAGATTCATTGATCTAAACTGAAGAAACATCATTAAGCTCATAAAATAAATCATTAAAGCAGGCTTTTGGAGTGGTGGGTGGTTTTAGTGTTTGGGAAATACTAAAACATTGAGTTTTAGGTCAAGAATTTGAGCAAGCAAGGGTATTTTTACAGGAGAAGGAACAGGGCAGGAGCGGATGTGCAGCAGACTTGCAGGCCGGAGCAGAAGTATTAAGTCTTAAAAGCCCTTCCACGTGGAAGAACTGGCTTAATTGACTGGGGCACATCCATCCACCCACCCAGTATTGGTCCTTGCTTGTGTTAAGCAGGTACTCTAGCTCTAGGTTTTATTCTGAGAGGGTTGGTTTTTGTTCTGCAAGAGAGTCTAAACATCTGGCTGTCTTGGAAATGTGTAGACTAAGCTGGCTCCCAGCTCAGAGATCCTTCTGTCTCTGTCCTGAGTGTTGGGATTAAAGGTGTGCTTTGCCACATTGGTTTTATATGGGAGTAAGTGGCATAGTGGGTATATAGTGACAGTGGAGTACTGAGGGGGAATGTCTGTAATGCTGTACATCGTGTGTAGAATGTTGCAAAGTAGGGATATCAGTTGAGGACTCATGCCCTGTCTTAAAGTGTTTTTTCAAATACCTACTAGGTCTTTTAAAAAATCTAGGTCTTTTAAAGAATGTATACTATTAAACCAAAAAGAAACTAGAAATGTCTTTGGATTTTCTAGTGATCTAAACAGTAAGAATCATAAACCATAGAAAGGTTCTAAAAAAGTTTGGTCTCTTCTCTCTCCCCCCCCCCCCTCTTTAAGTTTGGTGAAACAGATCTGTATTGCAGAAAGTAGCACACAATTTCAGTTGTAATTCTTAACATTTCTTGAATGTTGTTTTGGACTTTAGGAAAAACTTTGAGTGTTCTTCAGATTCTTTCTGAATGTTCTAATTGTTTTGATTGACTAGTAATTGGAGAAGTTTTGCATTTTATTTCTTTAGAAGTTGATAATGTATATATTTATGAATAAAATCTATAGAGGAATGTGTTCCTGAAATATTACCATTTCTCACAACTTCTGTCATTTAAAGACATTGAAAATGTGGAGTCAGGAAGTGGTGGTACATGCCTGTCACTCAGGAGAAAGATGGGTGAAGTTTGGGACCAGACTGGAGTGCATAGCAAGTCACCATTTCAAGCAGAACAACAAAACAAATATGTGGAAGTCATGATTAATTACTGAGTGACAAGAGATAATTTTTTCATTAATTCCCTTTCTGTCACATTGAATACATTTCAGGTTATCTTTAAAATTTTGATTTTGGAAGCTCTGGGGAGACTGAGGCAGGAGGAATGAAAGTTCAAGGCCAACCTATTGACATATCTCACTGTGTTAAAGGTAGCTTTGGCCACATGCATCTCAAGTCCTTGCCTAAAAGTATTTTTAATTAAAAAGCAAAATTAGGTGATTGGAGAGTGGCTCAGCAGTTGAGAGCACTGGCTACAGAGAACCTGGGTTCAATTCCCAGTAATTACATGCCTGTTTACAACAACTCTCTGTAATTCTAGTGCCAGGAAATCTAACTCCCTTTTTGGCCTCCGTGGGCACCAGGCACGCACACAGTGCATATACGTTTGTGCAGGCAAAGTGTACACATAAAAATTAATCTTGAGAAAAACTGGCAGAAATTACTTTGCCTTATGTTTATGAAAATCAATGGAGTTTGATTATAAAATATGAAAATAAACTATGACAATCACTCATCCAACCATTATCAGTGGCTGCTAATCTCTAGATATAAATCTTATTTTCTAATCTGCTTTACCAGTTATGCTTTATGAATAATTTTTGTGGACTGCATAGCATTCTGTTGTCTTTTATATTTTATGTAACAAGATTTTTATTAATACTGTTTTTCAGTACTATAACTGAAGGATAGTTTTAATCATAGTATGGATTGATAGATGTGAAACCAGTTGAAAATTACTTGGCTTGTCTTTTTAAGTTGCTATTTAATTAGATATATTACTTCAGGCATTGGACAGACTTTGTCGTCAGTTTATCTTCTAGAGAACTCATTTGTTGGGAAACCCTGTTATTTAAGGTCACAGTCTACCATGTCCATATAGCTCCTCCAAACTCAGTGCAAAATGGAGGATTCCTTTTCCAGCAGGGCTTCCTCTTCTCTACCTGACCTTAACTTACCTGGTGAGCCAGACCCCTACATCCTCTATCTGAGGGTGTCACATAGTCCTTGGCAAACCTACTATTTAACTTCCCCTTTCCTAAGAACCTGGGATTCCTGGAATGCCTCTCAATGCAAATGAGGCTTTCACTGAGAAAAAGCTGAACAGGAAACCACACTCATTGGCTGATAGTTGTATTTGTTTTGTTTGAGAAGGACTGTATTATGTAAGTGTTTTTGCCTTTTGCAGTGGCAGATTAACTGCTTTGTTACTTGTCCATTATTTTTGAATTGCAGTGACCTTGTCAGTTTTAGAAACTGGTCAAAATTTATTTCTTTTATAATTAACAATTACAGCTCAAGATAACACTGTAGTGAATAGTTCAAACTATAAGAAGCGAAGTGCCCCTTGTGAGGACCCTTTTACACCTGCAAAGATCCTGAGAGAAGGAAGTGTTCTAGACATTCTGAAAACGCCTGGTAAGTGAACAGCTGCCCTTTTGATAGTGAAAATTTCTATTGTAAACTCATGAGTCATAAATGTTGTTACAATATACATTTAAAAAAATACAGATACATACATATGGGGAAGTGACTCTTGAATGTAGATATAATGTGATATAAGTTCTTTTATGAGATTTATTAGACACTTTGTCATTCAAGGATTGCATTGATAAAGAAATCTATCTCTTTAAGAGGTGAATATAGAAGAACAGGATTCACTTTTACTGTCTTATTGTATACCTTTTACTGATGAGATCATTGAACTACCACCATTTTTCTCCAGTTTGGTATATATACCACTAGGCTAAGTTTGCTACAGTGTAGCATATTTGAAGGATAGTAGTGCAGTATTTGTTTCTTTATTTTATTTACATTTATTTATTTTGATTTGGGGGTAGGGGTCGGGGGTTCTGTATAGCCCTGGTCATCCTGGAATTTAAACTATAACCTGGCTGACTTTGAACTCATCCTGCCTCTGCCCCCTGAGGGCTAATATTAAAGGTGTGTGTCACCACTACCCAGCATTATCAGTTTTATATGTACTCAGGTGTAGTATAATACTTTGGCACACTCTAAAACAATGTTTAATAATCCAGTTAGACCAACAGGTAACTAATTCAAAGAGGATAACTAGAAATTAAGTAGGAATACATTTTCAATTTGAATCAGAAGAGAATGTTCATAGCTTGAATTATAATATAATTATAATATATAATATAATATAATATAATATAATATAATAGCCCTAATAGCTTTTCAGTAGATGCGTTCAGTATACACTGGGTTAAGGTTTAAAAAAATAACCTTACTGGCCTCTTTAACAAGGTTCAAAGGGTTAGGTGGTTTGGTCTCAGTTTCTTCCCTTCAGAGATAGTGCATGCTGCTTACACAGGAGCTATGACTAAACTCCAAAGTACATGGCCTAGAATCACCAGTTAGCAGGTCGGGCCAAATGTGTGGCTTTTATCTTTAGAGCTTCATTTTGCATTCATAATCTTAACCCTCCTCCATCCATCCATCCATTCATCCATCCATCTATCCATTCATTTATTTTGAAACAGGGTTTCTCTTTTAACTTTGTCCTGGAATTCACTCTGTAGACCAGGCTGGCCTCTAACTCATCCCACCTCTGCCTCCTAAGTACTGAGATAAAGGTGTCTGCCACCACTACCCAGAAATCATGTCCCCATTTAACTAAGGTTTAAATATAAAAAATACACTTCATTTGCATAGAATCTGGAAAATCTGACAATGGAAGGGAAAAAAAAAAAACACCATGCAGTAGCTCCCAGGGAAAATTGCTTCTCTGGAGTTTTGCCAGGCTGACTGATAGGGAACCAGGGGCAGCATATGGAAGAAGCTCATGTCTTGTATTCCTTTTAAGCTAAAAGTAATTCTTCTCCTCCTCCTCCTCCTCCTCCTCCTCCCCCCTCCCTCTCCCCCTTCTCCCCTCCCCTCCCCTCCCCTGCTTTCCCCTCCCTTCCTTTGAATTGCCTCTTCTCTTTTTGAATACCGGGTTTAACTGTGTAACTGGCTGGCCTGGAAGCTCACTGTGTTAAGTTAAATAGGTTATTCTTAAACAAGTGGTCTGCCTGTTTTGCCTCTTGAGTGCTAGGATTAAAGGATGCCCTACTATGTCTGGCTGGATAATATCTTGACCACACTAGAACGACTGTCTCAGTCTTCTAAGATTCTTTTCTGTGGTACTAAAGGCTGGAGAACCAGATCCCTGATGGTGTTGGTGTATATTATATGAAATGTAGCTTGCTTCAAATAAAGACATTTCCTAGGCATTTAATCAGTTTAATGAAAGATTCCCTACTTCCATACTATAGTTCCATGTAAATATTTTTCTTGTTAAAATATACCTTCAGATTTTATAAAATTCAAGAAGTACTCCAAAATGGTATTGATGGGAGATGTCATGTATTTGGCTTGGGTTTTTTTTGTCACTAAAACTCCTCCTTTGTGAGGACAGACAGGGTCTTAATCACTTTGTTTATAGGCCTGTCCAGAGGGTTTGCCACATCTTTTTTGGGATTTATTATCAAACTATGTATGCAATTTTAAAGATAATTAAAGATAATCCTTGATCTAGGTTTAGGTGGTGTACACTTAAGAGATTGAGGCAGGAGGTGATGAACTCAAGGTTGACCTCAGCTAGATAGTGACACCCTATGGCAAAATAGCCAATCCTGGATAGATGGAGGGATATCCATCAAATAGTTAATGCCTGTTTTACACTGGCCTTCAGCCATACTTAAGGTAGAAGATAACAATGGGTTTTGAGTAGGCAATACTTAATGATTATAGATATTGAAGTCATTTGACATAGTCGTGGGAGTGCCTAGAAGAGGGAATGGATGAGGAGGAAGACTTGAGTGTGTTAAGTTCATTGCTGTAGGATGCAGAATAAAATGTGGATAGTAGTGGTGTCTGACAGTAAATTAGAGAAAGTAATGTAAAGATGACCTTTGTTATCTACCCATAATAAATATGATTATGTAGGTAATTTTAAAAAACCTTAAACATTCTCAAATTATATTAACCTGATAATGTAATTCTTCCTCCCCCCCCCCAAGCCCCCAATAATGTTGTAGTTAATGATTTGATTAGCTCCACTGCCTTATTTTAGAGGAACATTCTTCTCTTTTTCCACTGTAGGTTTTATGTCACCAAAGGTTGATTCTCCTGCTCTTCAACCCACTACTACAAGCTCAATAGTTTATACAAGACCAGCAATAAGTACTTTTTCTTCTAGTGGAATTGAGTTTGGAGAAAGTTTAAAAGCTGGATCATCATGGCAATGTGACACATGTCTACTCCAGAACAAAGTCACAGACAATAAGTGTATAGCCTGTCAAGCAGCAAAACTGCCACTGAAAGAAACTACTAAACAGACTGGAATTGGGACACCAAGCAAAAGTGACAAACCAGCTTCAACATCAGGGACAGGCTTTGGAGATAAATTTAAACCAGCAATAGGAACTTGGGATTGTGATACCTGTTTAGTGCAAAATAAGCCCGAAGCAGTAAAATGTGTAGCCTGTGAAACACCCAAACCTGGCACTGGTGTGAAGAGAGCTGTTACATTGACAGTGGCTTCAGAAAGTCCTGTGACTGCTTCCTCTTCTACCACTGTGACCACTGCTACACTAGGATTTGGAGATAAATTCAAAAGGCCTGTGGGATCTTGGGAGTGTCCAGTCTGCTGTGTTTCTAATAAGGCAGAAGACAACAGATGTGTCTCCTGTACATCTGAGAAGCCAGGTATGTTTTATGGCTGTATGAAATAGTTTTACTTTGGTAGAACATTTAACTATGAAACAGCTAACATGAATCCTGGTATTTTAAATGGTTCCAGATAAGCATTTCTTATGTCTTAATTTTTTAAAAACCGTTTTGTGGTTTACAGCTCTTGATTAGACTTAGACTACTTGTTCACTTAAAATTGGTTGTCAACTGACTCATTCTATGCCTTCTATTTCTGTGTAGTGTTATTAGAAATGGTTTTTTGTGATATTAACAAATGAAGTACTGAAAGCTCACAACGGTTCAGTCTTTCTTAGACCTTCATGTGGGTGTCTCCTTTTGTCTATGTAGAAATGAGGATGGTTGGTGGTCATTCACAGGGCATTCTTTAAGAGGTATGCAGGTATGCTTTAAGCTAGTGTCTGTTTTTCTGAAGATTATTGGTGCCATCTTGTAGCCATATGCTGTCTACCAGATTGTTAATGATTATAATTTAATTTTTGGTGAAAAACTCTTAACTTAGTTATAAAAATGGAATTTGGTTTGAAATTCTCTTTTTTAAAAGAAGAATTTGTTTATTTTTACTTTTTTATTTTATGTATATGAGTACATTGTAGTTGTACAGATGGTTGTGATCCACCATGTGGTTGATTGGAACCTTAGGACCTTTGGAAGAGCAGTCAGTGCTCTTAACTGCTGAACCATCTCTCCAGCCTGGCAGGTTTATTTTTAAATTTTTATTTATTTGTTTATTTTATTTTTTATTTTATTTTTTGGTTTTTTTCGAGACAGGGTTTCTCTGTATAGCCCTGGCTGTCCTGGAACTCACTCTGTAGACCAGGCTGGCCTCAAACTCAGAAATCCGCCTGCCTCTGCCTCCCAGAGTGCTGGGATTACAGGTGTGCGCCACCACCGCCTGGCTAAATTTGTTTTAGAAGTGTATAGTTAGACAGGATAGCAAATAGCAAGTTTATCTCAGTAGTTAAATTTTTTATCTCAGGACTCTTATTTTTGTTACATTAGCTATGGGTATTTCTAATTTGTTCTGGCATTAAAAGTGAGCTGTCAGAACCTTCATTTCAGAATATTTGACTCTTATCTGGCACTGTCTTCTCACCTCAGAAAAAAAAGCATGGAGGAAACTAGAATTCTGAGTTGACAGATGTGAAATGAAATTTTGAATAAGGAAGTAAATTATTCGGGAACAAAGGAATTCAACGAATTAGTATGAAAAAACCACCAGCTTTCTTCTGGGCACAATAATCTGTCAGCAAACAGATGATTTTAATTTTTTTCTTCCTAGTTTTCAGAAGGGTCTATGTAAGCCTTATGGCCATGGAACTTGATATAGAGTATAGATAGAGCTATATACCAAACCTGGTCTGGAACCAGAGGTCACCTGCCAGTGCCTCCAGCTCTCATTTTTGGGTGGAAAAAGTTTTTTTGGTATGTGTATGTGCATCTGTCTGTGTATGAGCACATGTGTGTTAGCCTATAGAAGCCAGAAAGAGGGTATTGGAATCCCTAGGACTGGAGTTAGGGATAAGTTATTAGTTATTTTGAAATTAATCCAATCTGTAAGAGCAGCAAATGCTCTTAACTGCTAAGCCATGTTTTTACACTCAAATTGTACTTACTTTTTCAAGTTTATTTATATATTTATTCATTTTATGTATAAGTATTTTGCCTATACTTATGGGTAGTGTGTGTGTGTGTGTGTGTGTGTATGTATGTATGTATGTGTGTGTGTATGTATGTATGTATGTATGTATGTGTGTGTGTTGCCATAAGTGTGTTTGGCACCCATGAAGGTCAGACAGGGTATCAGATCCCCTAGAATTAGAACTAGGAATGATTGTGAACAGTGTAACAGAATTCAAGGCAGTAGAATTTGGAAGGACAGCTTTGGAAGTTTGTGTAATAGCAGATAATGGTGATAAAGTATCAGATGATGGAGTTGAATAATGAGGGAGGATTTAGAACTATGCATTGTTAATGACAAATTTCAAATTGCTAAATTGACATGCAGGTATATATTTGAGGCCTTTGGATATTTCATAGGGATGTATCCAAAGACCCTTAGTGCTGGACTACAGATTTTAGGGGATCATAGGACGTAGCTTGATATTTGAAGTCACAGGAATAGATGTGAGTTGAGTGAATTGAGGAAAGCATTCCAGACTGAGTTCTGGTTATCTTAAGGGTCTGTATAGCATCAAACATTGATCTTGGAATTAATCAGACCAGAATAACAACTGTGACAGAGTAACATTTGAAGAAGGTGACTAGAGTAAAACCAAGTGTTTCAGACAAAAGAGCAGAATACTGTAAAATAGTTTCTTCTGGATGAGATAGGGAAGTTGTACTAATGAACTCTCATTGATATGTCTGCTTGCATAAGACCTGCACAGGACTGCACACACCACTCAACATTTCCTGCACAAATGAGAAAAGGGCTTGCAAGGTCCCACCCTGTTTACTAATGGCTGCTGAGGGAGGGAGACTTAAGTTTTCTTCAGGTACGAACACCCTTATGGGCTACTCCTGCCCAATTGGTTAGTCTATAATCATGTACATGTGGGTAATACTTAGTATGTTTTACATACATCTTTGTAACTATAGAAGAGGACATGAATTATGAAAGGTAGGTAGGGGTCATGGAAGGAATTGGAGCTGGAGGAGAGAGATGATGAAAACAAATTGTACTCATGAAATTCTCAAAAAATGAAATGAGAAGGCTCAAAAATAGCAATAAGGATCAGACAGATTGATAGGAAGTAGATGACAGTCTAAAGAGCAGGAAAATGTGGGTTGCAGGAAGAGATGAGGAAATGATTATACTGGTACTTAAAGCCATCACAAAGCCATCACGTGATGGTACCTTGTCAATCTGAACTCTGCTTCACACACCACAACCTTCCTGTGCCACACTCCTCCACAAACATGCTGATTCTACCTAAAGACTGAGTCATTACCTTGATTTCTTCTTGTACCTTTCTGTGTTTCTCCTTTGCGCAATTAAGATCAATCACTTGCTGATGTGTTGCCATCAGTTTGTTTATATTTTTCCCCTTTTAGACCAGGAACATACATGTTTCACATCATTTTAGTAATCTTTATGTGATATAGAGTCTAGCAGGAATGTGTAAAAGTAGTAGGTATGGGGCTGAATTATAAAGTAGATTATTTCTATTGAAAAAATTTTCTAAGACAGAGGTAACTACTTTGAAATTGACAGTGTACATGGCTGTGTATTTTCTGGATTACCTGAAATTTACATCTTGTATTTTAGAATTCTGTAATAGTTGAAGAAATTAGGACATTTGAAAAGGACAATTTAGTCATTCTTTGACACAAGTCCTACTGTGTGGCCCTGAAACTTGTAACATAGGTCAGATTGGCCTTGAAACTCACAGAAATCTGCTTGCCTCTGTCTCCTGCAGTGCTCAGAATAAAGGCCATGTTCCTCCAAACACAGCAACAATTTAGTCTTATAACCCTTAATTTTTCAAATTTTCTTTTTAAATGTGGCTACTGGAAATCAAGCTTAGTTTTTTTGGCAAAGCATGCACTTGATTTATTGAGCTTCAATTTGTGAGAATGATATCCCATCTCCCCCCAACCCTCTTTTCATGTGTTTTGGGGGGGGGGTGGTATGCATGTATATGGACATATATTTTTGAAGGCCTGATGTTAAAGGACTAGTAATTGGCTCTCTCCACCTTATGTTTGGGCACAGGATCTCAGGGAAATCCAGAGCTTGCTGATGCTGGCTCTACCTAAAGACTGAGTCATTACCTTGATTTCCTGCTGGCTTGCTCTAAGGAGTCCTTGTCTCCCCTTCATCTTCCAAGGCTAGAATTGTAGATGGTTTGTGTCCAACCAGCATTGACATGAGTTCTCAGGGATCTGAAATGTGGTTTTCTTGTTTGTTATGCAAGCACTTCATCTAAGCCATTCATATTCATTCTCTCTCTCTTTCTCTTTCTCTCTCTCTCTCTCTCTCTCTCTCTCTCTCTCTCTCTCTCTCTGTGTGTGTGTGTGTGTGTGTGTGTGTGTAGGTGTAGAAAGGGTTAATGAAATTTGAATATGTTCAGTCAATGGTGTCATTAAGATGGTAGTATAAATTAAAAAATTTCATCTGTTTCCTCATTGCTTTTAGGTTTGGTATCTGCCTCAAGCAGCAGCCCTGTCCCTGTCTCTCTGTCTTCTGGAGGCTGTTTAGGATTGGACAAGTTTAAAAAGCCCGAGGGAAGCTGGGACTGTGAAGTGTGCCTAGTGCAAAATAAAGCAGAATCTACTAAGTGCATAGCTTGTGAAAGTGCAAAGCCAGGCACAAAGTCTGAGTTTAAAGGTAAGGCTATGGTAAAGAACCCCTCTAGTTCCTAGTTGAAATAAAATGTCTATGGGCAGGTTTGGTTTTTAAGGTATTCTCTGAATAATTATATAAAATGAGACCTAGTCCTTGGTTTTTTTTTTTTTTTTTTTTTTTTTTAAACTGTTACTTGTGAATGATGGTAAAATCAAATTAGGTATTCATCATCAGGATACCCTCTATGTATCTGAATAAGGAACTTCTTTGTTACTCAGTTTCCAGATTTAAGTATGAGCTTACATGACTGAGAACCTTTAGGACCTTATTGTAAAAGTTTCTGAGTATGGCTGAGCAAAAGAGAACACTTAGCAAGCATGGTGGCACAAACCTTTTCACCATCCAACAATTCCTTAACCCAAAAGCCCAGCTCTTTTACTACTTTACTATATAAATATAAAGGAAGAACCTTACATGGTCATTAATGCTAAATATGTATAGGCTAGTATTTCTGAGTCTTAACCCCATTTGAGTTCCTTTAATCATTGGAAAACTTAGGAAAGAGGAAGTATTTTAGAAATTTTAGATTTGAAGATCAGGAAATCTCTGAATGCAATTAGCCTTCAAGATGATAACATGGAAGAATTTTTATATGCTGAGCTTTATTTTGTAATTTATCCCAGTCTTAAGTGGCCTTTAAACTTTACAAATCAAAAATCAAACATTTATAGCTTTGACCCGCCACACCCATTTTATGTTAGTTTACATGACTGGCAGATTTTTTGTTAGTCTACATGATTGATGTGATTGATGGTTTCTCTGAGGATGAAAGTTCATTGAAAAACTCGGCTGTTCTTTGCTTTCATTCATGGGTGACTAACTTGGGTCTGTCTGCTTGATATGGTCTAATAGTCTTTGTTTTGAACCAGTCAGATGCTTCATACTCAGTTTCTTTAGCAACAGAAAAACACCAAGGAAATAGACTTTGGTCTTAATTACTGTAATGATGTTTATCTTTATAAATATTGCTTCATTTCATTAATGCTATTTTTTTAATTTTTTTTTATTTTTATTTTTGGATTTGTTTTTTTCGAGACAGGGTTTCTCTGTATAGCCCTGGCTGTCCTGGAACTCTCTCTCTGTAGACCAGGCTGGTCTCGAACTCAGAAATCCGCCTGCCTCTGCCTCCCAGAGTGCTGGGATTACAGGCGTGTGCCACCACCGCCCGGCAATGCTAAATATTTTTAAATGCTCCTGTCAGTGCAGTCACAATATTTAAAAATGAATTAAATATTTAAAATGTGATTAAGAGTTACAAAGACAAGCCGGGCGGTGGTGGCGCACGCCTTTAATCCCAGCACTTGGGAGGCAGAGGCAGGCGGATTTCTGAGTTCGAGGCCAGCCTGGTCTACAGAGTGAGTTCCAGGACAGCCAGGACTACACAGAGAAACCCTGTCTCGAAAAACCAAAAAAAAAAAAAAAAAAAAAAAAAAAAAAAAAAAAAGAGTTACAAAGACAATTTATCTCTTGTCTCTATTGGCTCCTTCCCCCCCCCCCCCAAATATTTAATCTTTCCACAAAGGTAGTAACCATTGGCATACCTTCTGAAGGTATTTTATGCCTGTCCTAATCTAAGCACACATTGACATTCTAGGTATTCTGATTGCTTGCTTTCTTGTCAAGAATGTTGTCCTTTCTTTCTGTTCTGGGCTTTTAAAATTTTTTTTAATACATGAAGTGTGTCGTCCCGTGTTTCCCCCCTACCCCCCCCCCCCAACAGGGTTTCTCTGCCCTGGCTGTCCTGGACCTCACTCTGTAGACCAGGCTGGCCTCGAACTTAGAAATCCACCTGCCTCTGCCTCCTCTAAGTGCTGGGATTAAAGGGGTGTGCCGCCACCACCACCACCGGCTTTTTTGTTTTAAAGATTTATTTATTATATATGAGTGCACTATTGCTCTCTTGAGAAACACCAGAAGAGGACATCAGATTTCATTACGGATGGTTGTGAGCCACCATGTGGTTGCTGGGAATTGAACTCAGGACCTGGAAGAGCAGCCATCTCTCCAGCCCTCTGTTCGGTTTTTATTGTGGATTATTTTTGTCATCTTTTTTGTTTTTATTCTTTGTTTATAGCCACCTGGATCTCATAATATTTTGTGTGTCTGAATTTATCTTAAGACATATCCAAGCTTTAAAATTGCAGAGTCAAAGCCGGGCGTGGTGGCGCACGCCTGTAATCCCAGCACTTGGGAGGCAGAGGCAGGCGGATTTCTGAGTTCGAGGCCAGCCTGGTCTACAGAGTGAGTTCCAGGACAGCCAGGACTACACGGAGAAACCCTGTCTCAAAAAACAAAAAAAACAAACAAACAAACAAAATATTGCAGAGTCAAAGTATGTGTGATTTAAATTTTGAAAAAAAAAATTGATGACCCTATCACAACAGTTTTGATGTTGATTTAGATCTCCATCTACAGGATAGGGAAGTACCTACTGCTCCCACATCCTTATAACACATGTTCTATTGCCTTTCTTGACTTTCCAGTTTAATGAGGGAAAGTTGCATATAGGACTTTTCAGAGTTGTCCTATGAACTGTAGTTTGCAGGAGTTAAATTTGTAACAGGGATAAGCTCATTAATTTGTTGTCATTTTGTGTGTTTTCTGTTCTTGAAGGCTTTGGGACATCTTCATCTTTAAATGCAGCACCCTCAGCCTTCAAATTTGGTATTCCATCATCCTCTTCTGGGCTTTCTCAAACTTTTACAAGCACTGGAAATTTTAAATTTGGAGATCAGGGAGGATTCAAATTAGGCACTTCATCTGACTCTGGGTCTACAAACACCATGAATACAAACTTTAAATTTTCTAAACCAACGGGAGATTTTAAATTTGGAGTGTTATCTGATTCCAAACCTGAAGAAATTAAAAATGACAGCAAAAATGATAATTTTCAGTTTGGACCTTCTTCTGGCTTAAGCAACCCAGCTTCTTCAGCTCCATTTCAGTTTGGGGTATCTACTCTTGGGCAACAAGAAAAGAAAGAGGATCTGCCTAAATCTTCATCTACAGGCTTTAGCTTTGGTGCAGGTGTTAATAACCCCCCTAATGCTGCTATTGACACCACAGTAACCTCAGAGAACAAGAGCGGCTTCAACTTTGGAACTGTAGACACTAAGAGTGTCTCAGTGACTCCTTTCACATACAAGACAACAGAAGCAAAGAAAGAAGATGCATCTGCTACCAAGGGTGGGTTCACATTTGGTAAAGTGGAACCTGCTTCTTTGCCATCTGCCTCAATGTTTGTTTTGGGAAGGACAGAGGAGAAACAGCAAGAACCTGTTACTTCTACTTCTCTGGTATTTGGAAAGAAAGCCGACAATGAGGAGCCAAAGTGTCAACCAGTATTTTCCTTTGGAAACTCAGAGCAAACCAAAGATGAGAGTTCCTCTAAGCCGACATTCAGTTTCAGTGTGGCAAAACCATCTGTGAAGGAGTCTGATCAGCTAGCCAAGGCTACTTTTGCTTTTGGAAATCAGACCAATACAACAACTGGTAAATAATAAGACTTTTTTTTTTTTTTTCCAAGTTGTATTTGAAACCTTAACAAATGCAGGAAGTCAAGGAATGGTTGCCAGAAAACGGAGAGTATTTGTTTTCAAGTTCATAAGAGCTCACTCAGGCTTTTCTGTTAATAGAACTAAATTCCTGTGATTCTGATAGGATACCTACAGATCTAATTTTGAGAAATACAGCTGTAATGGAAACACAATGAGGCACATTATATGTGTCTTTCTGTCCTTTGAACATTATATAATTAGAATTGATGCATACTGTCAGGGAAAATGTTGTAAGTTTGAAAACAACCTACAAAAAAATTAAGAATTAAAACTACCTATTATTCGAAGTAGGGAAAAAATGAAATATTGTAACCAGCTTTGATCATGAAATCTTATTACCTATAGAAAGCAGTTGCCCATCCCATCTAGTGTGTAGCATTGGAGCTGAAATACTGAGAAAGTAGAAAAGGAAGTCTGAATAGGAGGGTGGTATAAATTCATGATTATCATAAAAATCAGAAACTTTTCTTCAAGTCAACAATCAGTATACAGCATAAACAAGTCCTGTGTTTTCTAAGCTTTCTAATTTGTAATGGTTGTAGTGGTGAGTAATTGTAAGAACATGGGAAAAACTCATTCCTGGGGGAAACCATTTCTGTTCCCTTCGTTTCAGTTCTTAATTTTTGTGGATGTTGTCAAGCTCTAAGCTGCCTATGAACTTTGTAGGTGAAAGTAAATGTACAAGGAATGTGAGAAGAAAGGCAGGCACTATAAGCAGTCTAATAATATGACAGTGACCAGTAAGGAAATATATATATTAGGAAATTTAGGGTGCCACCATGGTGACATTGTGTATTGGTTAGCAGGAGTTGGCACATGCTCAAGTCCATTCAGTGTGATGAGAGTGTTGATTTGTTCATGTGGATAAATTGAAGTCAGGGCATTGCCACTTTAATGTGACACAAACCACAGCGCAGTTAGACACATAGAAATGTACCCAGCTTCTACCATCTGGTTTGGCTTCTGAATACACTATCAAGCTAGATTTGGATGTGAGGCAGTATGTATTTCACATTAAATTTATGCACATAGTAACAGGACATATTATTTGAATGCTAAAGGTCTTTGTGTTAAGAGAAATCTGTACACCATAAATAAATACTTTTGACATTTCAAAGAATTGATATTTATTTGATGAGACTATATAAAAATAATCGTAGTTTATGGATTTATGTTTGTTTCTCAATTGTTTTGCAGATCAAGGTGCAGCAAAGCCAGTTTTTAGCTTCTTGAACAGCAGCTCCTCCAGTTCAAGTGCACCGGCCACTTCATCCAGTGGTGGCATATTTGGGAGTTCCACCTCTTCCTCCAACCCGCCTGTGGCAGCCTTTGTGTTTGGACAGGCCAGCAATCCAGTCAGCAGTTCTGCCTTCGGTAACTCTGCCGAATCCAGTACATCTCAGTCTTTGCTATTTCCTCAAGATAGCAAGCCAGCCACCACGTCCAGTGCTGCCTCAGCTGCCTCTCCGTTTGTATTTGGAACAGGAGCCAGTAGTAATAGTACTGTATCTTCTGGGTTCACTTTTGGGGCTACAACCACGTCAAGCTCTTCAGGTACTTTTGTGCTAGAATGGAAAAATAGGTTTTGTAGTTGAATTGGTTTTGCTGAATTGCCAGTTGCAGTGTGCCTCCAAATTATGTAAGTTTTTACCTGTGGAAAAGTTTGCACTTTACTTCAGGTTGAATATATTTAATTCTTAAGAACAGTATTTTCTGATTTTAGGAAGAATATATAAAATTTCCAAGTTGCCTTTTTTGAAACTTCAAATTTATAAGCAGCCATATAGTAATAGTGATTATATGTGCTGTGTGTTTATACAATGATTCATAGAGAGTTTTCAAGATAAATCATTTTAGAAAAAAATGTTGAGTTTAAGCTACTGAGTTTTAGACGAGCCCGAGGAATAATGTAAGACCTTGTCTGAGTACACCCCTTTTGTTGGTTGCAAAGGTGGAAAGTTGTGTTAATTGAAGGTTTTGTTAAACCAGTGTATGTTTAGTAAATAGTGTCATTGTCTAATCAAGGTAAGAGTGAAAGTGGCTTGAAATTTGTGGATTTGCAGAAGTTTCTCAAGGGGTATCTACTATAAACCTTGATGTTGATTTAAGTGTTTCTTGGCCTCCAGGATCCTCCTTTGTATTTGGCACTGGACATTCAGCACCATCTGCCAGTCCAGCATTTGGTGCTAACCAGACTCCAACATTTGGACAAAGTCAAGGTGCCAGCCAGCCTAACCCCCCAAGCTTTGGCTCTATATCGTCTTCAACAGCATTATTTTCTGCTGGTTCTCAGCCTGTACCACCACCTACATTTGGGACAGTGTCAAGCAGCACCCAACCTCCCGTGTTTGGACAGCAGCCTAGCCAGTCTGCATTTGGCTCTGGGACAGCCAATGCTGGTAAGTTTGTATGATACTTCATATCTATTCTGGTGTCTTAAAATAGTATTTTTTCTTTGTACTTTGAAAACTATGTGTATGCTTTAATTTTTTTGTTTGTTGTTGTTGTTGTTGTTGTTTTTTGAGACAGGGTTTCTCTGTATAGCCCTGGCTGTCCTGGAACTCACTCTGTAGACCAGGCTGGCCTGAAACTCAGAAATCCGCCTGCCTCTGCCTCCCAAGTGCTGGGATTAAAGGTATGCGCTACCACTGCCCGGCTTGCTTTAATTTTTAATGTTTTATATTTAACACAATCATGGATTGCGGTGTTTTACATTTACCTATAAACATTGCAGAGTTTCAGTCAATTGCATTTGATGGCATTAAACTATCTTTAAAATGTTTCTTACTCTGATTTAGGTATGTGTTGTGTTCAACCCCGTTTCACTCTAGCCTGCTATGGAGTGGTTTTATTGATTTCCCCCCCCCCCCCCTTTGGGAAGTTAAACTTTATGCTGAGTTCTCATAGCACTTGGATAATGCTGCTAGTCTTCCCTCTCTGTGTGTCTTTTGAAGAAGGTGTGATGACTTTTGAAATGCAGCTGTATAGCACTATGTTTGTGTGTGTATGTACATACATATATATAGCACTATATTTTAATGCTATGTTCTCTCAAAATTGACTATTTTTCTAGTAGAAATATGGACTCATGAAAAGATACAAAGCATGAGAGAATGGAAGCTTGGATATGTGTACAGACAGCTAGAGGCCATACTGATCACAGTGTTCATTGTTCATTCTAAGGATGACCACTAGTCTCTGTCCATTGGACTCTCATGTTTACTGATACCTCTAGAAAATAAAGTTTTGCCTTATACTTATCTGTATAAGTAGGCTCTTGCTGTTCACCTTGCTTCTTTGGCTCTTAAATTTTTGTCACTGCCGCAGAGTTAGTCACTGAATGGCAGCCTGTCCATTTGCCTGTCTTTGAGTTAGTTTGGCTCTCAGGAAATGCTGTCTTGCATGTTACTGAGTTGAGATTACTGATCTTTGGCAGAGTAAATGTTTTTCTCTTGGTTATGCATTCTGCTGTGGAATCACTGAATGGAAAGGTATGCCTCACATTTTAGAAGTTATCTATTACAAACTTTCCTTGCTGGCATATACCATATGCTGTCTGTTGGATAATTATCTTATTTGGATACTGAGCATTTTACATTTTTTGTGAATTCTTTTATAAGTATTTTGTCCCTTAGTTTTGTTTCATTAGTGGCTTCCAAGGTTCATCGTCTATTCTTGTGTAGTTATATGTTCTTCAAAATTTCTCCTCTTCTGTGGCAGCTCTGACTGGCCTGAAACAGTCTGGATCTAGACTGGCCTTGAACTCAGATTCTTTCCTTTCTGCATCCTGAGCGCTGGGACTAGAGGTGTGCTCCACTATGCCTGGCCAAGGTCTTAATTTACCCATGTTCAGTATGTCCAGGTCAGAGTCAGTCCGAAACAACATTTTGTGTCATTAATGGGATATTTCTGCTTAATTTGTATAGGTTCGGTTTTCCAATTTGGTAGCAGCACTACTAATTTCAACTTCACAAATAATAATCCATCAGGAGTGTTCACGTTTGGTGCAAGTCCCAGCACGCCGGCAGCCTCAGCCCAGCCCTCAGGTTCAGGGGGCTTTTCATTCAGTCAGTCTCCAGCATCATTTACAGTGGGGTAAGATTATTTCATTGAGAATGTACATTGGTAAAGGCATGTATCTGTCAGGATGTAGTGATATAGTTTGTGTAATAATGTTACCTAGTTTATGACATTGTAAATTGGGGGGTGGATTATATTATAATCTGAGACAAAAGCAGTAAGTTATAATAAAATTTTCCTCAACTCTCTTCTCCACCTTGCTGCTGGTCATTTTAAATTATATGAGTCCTCTGTTTGTCTTGGGCATTGTGTAACATTGTAATGTCCTTATTTTCACAGGTCAAATGGGAAAAATATGTTCTCTTCTTCCGGAACTTCAGTTTCTGGTCGCAAGATAAAGACTGCTGTTAGACGCAGAAAATAAAGGTCACAAAGGTGTTATACCCAACAGTTTTATCAACAGCTGGTGCCCTGCTTTCAGATACTGGATTGTACTACATGCTGGGCTTATCTGAAGTCAGATCTGCCTAAGGACTTTAATTTTGGAATTGTCTCCCCCCCCCCTTTTTTTTTTTTCATGGAAGTCCCGTCCCCATAACCCATTCTCTTTTGAAAATAATAGCTAGACTGGTGACTGACTGATTCCTCAGCAGAAACATTTTATGATCCAGCACATTATTCACTGATTGGCATAGTCTGGCTATACCCAGGAATAGAGCCTGCACGGTGAATGGCTTTGTATAGAACCTGTCTGCACCGCTATGTGCATTGATAAAGCGTTAATGGAGCGCATTGAAATTGTAATTATATCTGGGGAATTCTGTATAGATTAGAATCCTGTATAGATTAGAGGACGTTGAAATGAATGATTTCTATGCGGAGTTTGTGGTGGTGTATGTGTGAAGTGAGTAAGTTGGATGTATTGTGCACAGAAAAATTCTGATAGAGAAAGCCTGATTAAAGAATGGTCCATCCTAAGGACTTGTTAGATCTAGTTCATTCTCCACTTAATAAGAATATGCTATTTCTATATTTTCATTCTATCAACTGTCTTGCCTTTTTCATTATTTTATTATGAGACTTATGTAAATACAATTTTGTTTCTGTACTTTTGGCATAACATAAATCTGTGAACTTGAAATTTTAATTTTATGTTAGACATATTTTTGTTGTTTGTTTAGTCTTGTCTCAGATTTTATTATGTAAATCCCATTATTCAAAGTTGCCTAAATCCATTTGGAAATCTTTAAAAAAAATTGGGGATTCTTAAAGTTGAATTTATTGGCTTTTCTGATCCAGTTTTGTTTGGACCAAAAACCAGTATTGTACAAAGTATTGAGCATATATTTTTATATTTACTAAAATGGACTGTGGTGACTTTGGATAATAAGGAAAAAGTTTAATATTAAAGCCATGTTTATTACAGTATAATTAACATGTTAAACCATGGGATAAATGCCATCAATAAAACTTTATGAAGCAAGTTTTGTTAACAGTTTTCATAGTGAAGGCACATGATATTAATGGGAAGGGTGGTTGATTAGAAACCCTAAAAGGTATGTATCAGGTAAGGCCCAAGAGTTATTGGAGTTTGCAGAACACAGAAGAGCCCCTCCTTTCTGCCTGCTGCTGTCTTTACTTAATTTGCACGTATATTTTTCCTTTAAAGTTTGAAAATAAACGTACAACCCTTTCTGTTTGTACTTTTAGCTTCCTTGCTAGACCACGAATGAGTGATAATATGCCGCAGGTACTCCAATAGTTTATAAAACTAACGGGTCTTTTACTATGTTACTTGTATGACTAGACTTTTAGCTCACTGAAGGTCCTGGAAAGAACTTGGAGCAGTGCTTTATACTTTTGTCTTTAATTAGGATTGGCAATTGTTAGTTTGTACTTAATTTGCCAACTTGAGGCTGGTTGAGGTTACATTGAGAATTTCTGATACTTTGTCCTCATGAAAAGATTTCTTACTATCTTAGGCTATCATCACATTGATAAGAGGGTAGAACTTTTTATGTTTCTAATATTTTATTTAATACTGTATACCTGACACTTAGCCTGTTTGGAGTCTGGTGAATGCTGGAAGAAAATGCTGGAAACTTGTCTTACCTACTTTGTAGGCCAGTCCTTAGCCATTTTCTATGTCCAAATAATTGGGGCTTGATAGGGCATATGCCTTTTCTGTAAAATGTATAGAAAATAGTTTTGCTTCATTTTAGTATTCCTTTGTGCATGTTATACATACTACTGCTGGTTTATATTGAAATTGGTGATCTTTTGGTTTTCCAGAGTCTGTATAAGACTATTCAGATTTTGAGACTTGATTCTTAGGCGTACTTCTAGCTTCCATGCTAGGTGTGTGTGGCTTTCCAGTCATGACAGGTCCATCATCTCTGGGCCTGTCCTTTCTCAGGCCCAGCAGAGGTAACTCTTCATTGGATTGAGTGGGCTTGAGAGTTCTTACTAGTGAATGTATAAATAAATGTATGTTCTAGGATATATCCCCAGAGATTGACAGCCTTGGATAGCACTAAAGGCTGCATCAATAAAGGTGACTCAAGTCACTTAAGGCTTTCAGGTCTGGGAATGTCATTTTAAGCAGTAAGGGCTAAGTTGGTTATACCGATTACAGCATCAGGCCTTAATAATTAAGTATAATTCAGACAACTAAGGGTCTTTTTGTTGTTGCAAATGATAAAAATTAATATAACTATCATTTTACCACTTGAAGTAAAACTGATTTTTAATAGTAAAGATTTAGCCTGGGAAGAACGTGTTTTCATATTTACCATGTCCTTCCCAGGGCTTGTATAAAACTTGAAATTCAATTGAAATCATTGAGGGTAAGAACTGATACAGTGGAAATTTTATACAGCGTAGCTTGTGCAATGGAAACTAATTTGCTATAGTAACTGAGAAATAAGGATGTTGTAGATCTTAGAGATAGCAACTATATGACCAAAGTTAGTCATAACCCTTATTTCTTTGTAATATGGAGCACTGTCCCCTCCACCCTTGTCTTTTATTCCTTTAAAATCTACTGTATCCCCGCTTGGCTTAGACTAGTCAATTGTCCAGAGCAATGCTCAGATCAGGCTGCATTTAAGTTTGTACACACATGGTTTAATTCCTAAAGAAAGGACCTTACACTGTCATCCAGGCTGTGGATGACAGCAATATTACTATGTCTGCCTCCCGAGTAATGGCTTTTACATATGCTAGGCAAACCACAGCTCCAGCCCTGTTAAAGAACATGGCTTAATACACCGATGTATCTGTAGAAATAGGCACAGACAACACTGTTTTCTTGGACATAAGTATTTATTGAGACACAAAATACAAACTGGTGACATACACATATTAAAAATAGAATGCTGTTTTATTTATAGGTGGGCCAGTAGATACTGTTTGCAGGGCAAGCCCTCCTATATAGGGAACTACAAGGAAATCTACACATATCAGCCAAAATGAGGAACTTCACCCAGGCACGAGTAAGGACTTTGGTCTTTGGTTATGTGAATGGAGGATGGCAAGGAGCTGAACCCAGTACTTGTCAGAGTTTAGGAATACTGTTACTCTAGGCATCGGCTTCAAAGAGACGAGAAATTTAATGCCCTATCTTCCTTCAGGAGCCCAAGTTGCAAATGCAAAATACTCCTTCCCTTTGCCAGAAACAGGTATGTAAATGAAACAATCACTGATGTGAGTATGTTCTTTTAAAGGTAAAAGGCTTTTTTAAGATCCTTTGAAGACTCAGTTTTGAGGCATGGGCAACTAGGTAAATGTTTTGTAGGCAGAGCCAAGCAATGAGCACTGTCAAGAGGCATGTGTGTATGTATGGTCACATCAATACTGAGGTTTGTCATCATGCTGTCGCTTAGAGTACAGGATATCCTTCCAAGATCTAGCCACTCCAGACATGCTCAGTGATGAGGCCCGAGACTTTCTCATTGCCTAATCACTTGCCAGTTGTTTATACTGAATGGCAATGCATCAACATACTCCAGTCCCAAGGCTTGAGCTTAGGGCATGCTCATTAAAGGATATCTTCATTTTAGGATACAGCTTCAGCATGAGAATTACACTTTGACACAGAAAATTAGTATTTCCGTAAATGAATACACTCATATTCTGCAAAGGAGTCTGGAAAAGAAATGCGCCCGATTCCCTTTTCTCCTTATAACAGATTGAGGTTCCACTGTATTCAAAGCAATACTTTTATCTTACATCTTATATGGCACAACTTGAATCCACAGCTGGATCTAAAGAACTTGTCTAGCAAACGTAACAAATTTTAACTACTGTTTATTTTACTGTATAAATAAAAAATCCTCAGTGATAACTTTGGAGTAGAAACAATAATCAAATACTCCAGAGCTGTGTGGGTGAAGCACATTTCAACTTGAATTCTCTCATCAGTGGCACCAGCTTCCCAACTTGTAGTGAAGAGCTTTAAAATCTTGCCAGAGTTACAAGCACATGCTCTATGTACTGCTCTTGACAAATAATAGGCTTTCTGTGAATTCGTATTTAAATAAATTTTTTTTTGAGAAACCATGGTTAACAAACAATGGTTAAAAAATTCTTAAAAGTATCTGGACATTAAATGCGTTTTCAGTTTTAAATGTCAAAGAATAGCTTGCAGTAACAACACATGGCTCTTGCTATTTAAAACCCAGGAACAAAGATGGCTCTCCTGTGCAATACAATGTAGTGTTTCTTGGGAAAATCCTATACAAATGAGTAAGAAGTAAAGTTTTAAACTAACATTTTGGTACAGCTAGCTAACTGACACAACAAAAGCAGAGAGACATAAACCCAATGTTTCACCAACAGAGCAAAGTACAATGACAGCACACAAAAGTTTTTGCTTTAACATCCCCTCCCTACCCCCCCCAATCTCATCTCTAACAGGCCAAAATGAGCTTAAAGAAGCTAGAATAAAGTTCGAAGATGATATGCTGCCTTGTTTTAGAGAGAACAATTCATAATAGGAAAACTGCTAATATTTCACAGGCTGCTAGTATTTAAGTTATTCACAAAATATGTTTTGACAGCTATGGAACTGTATAGAATACAGAATTGGAATTTACTGTACATAAATAGAATCTACAGGAAAATTCAGAACACTGGACAGCGCATACTGGGAATGTTTTATGGATATTCCTCCTGCATATTTATAGTTGGACTTTAGGGCACATGAATTCTAAGCTGAATTTACAATGAAAATTCCCCACTTCCCCCGCCCCCCAAGAAGGCAATCACTAACTTACCTTTTAAAAATATCAATGATATGACTCAGTATATTTTCATCATCATGAAAATCTTGCCTCCAAATACATAAGCAGTAAGAAAGCTGAAATATTCCACCACTACTGAAGTGAACTCTAGAATATCCTGGAAGTGTGGGGTGAGGGGACTCCTAGGCCTTCCTCACTAGCCCTTTTCTCCCAACACCTGCCATGGATTGAGTGGGTTGTTGAGTTGATGATGCTCTTTCTCAATGCTCACCAAAAAAAGCAGCTTCTGTATGAAGAGTTGTGGGAGTTCTGTAGGTGTTTATAAAACACAATTGGATATTTCTTAATCACTCTAGGATAAGCCAAAATTAAAATTGTAAAGTTTGATTTAGAGAATTGAAAGCTGAAAATGCTTCCAGCAAATTTTGGTTATCTTAACTGTTAAGGTATGTATTTGTCTATATTGATTTTGAAACTATTTGCTTTGTTGTCCTATAAATATTTAACACTTAAATTTAATAGTTTTTCCTTCCTTCTGGAAAAGTTACTTGACATTCAAGTACAGTCAACACTTTAAGAACAGTCCCCTGCATCACACCGGAGCGACTGCTTTAATTTTTAAATCATCAATTAATGTAACCCAGAGATAATGATGGCCTTGATACATAATTTAGTCTTGTCATTATTCCTAAGAGTGGAATTCAGGGTTCTGGGGCATCATCTGACCCCATTTCTTTTTACCACAATGGTTCCTGCTACAATGTCATAGGCTGTTCGATTATGCTGAAAAAACAGCAGTGTGATGAAAGCAGGGAAAAAAGAAGCAATAGAAAAATTCTTGATCAAAGCTCGTATGGTGGACCTAAAGGAAACAAGCAGAAGTAGCAAGTCAGGCTGTATCAGTCATGGCTGACTAGATATCTAGTTTACAGCATTCAGAGCACGGTTCACTCTTTCCTGACATGTTCTCAAATAATATAGTTGAACTACCCATTCTAGTCTAAAGAAAGCAACATAGAGACTAGAGCTTTGATGTGCATGGCAGTGAGGAACATCTAAGAACACCAATGAGGAAACAGCACAACAGTACTTTCTATTTTGTCAGAAGAAAATAACATCTCTGCTTACCTTTTCCATGGATTCCCATGGGTTTCTAGAATCTTCTGAACTGAGTATGCTTACTGCAGTCCTACTTTCTATCTTACTGGAAACATAATCAGTTCCTGTATGGGCTCCAGTAATTAAAAGAAGCTTTCAACAGTAGCTCAAAATAGAGAATTACCCTAACAATGTTAGATTTCTGCCTGTCAGTGGCCAACTGTCTGTTCTCTGAATCCAGACCAGTTGGTTTCTAATTACTGGTTGTGCTCCACAACTGTGAAAATGAGATCAAAATGCTGTTTATTAAGTTACTAAAGTGGCTAGTATCTGAGAAGTGCTCAATAAACACTAACCATTATTGACTCATTAAAAGAAATAGCCAGAATTTAAAACACCAAAGTTGTAGGGCAATCTGCTTACGTCAGCAAATTCTAGCCTGCTTCTTGCTTTTATTCCCCCAGAATCATTCCTGTACCATTATAGCTAATTCTGTTGATTCAACTGTCACTGTTCACTAACCTCCCTAGCTTCCATCACCACTGCACCCTCAGTGGAGCTGCACGCTGTGGCCAGCAATGAATTGTGGGCATTAGCTGGAGGCAGTGCACCATTGGATTGGGAATGTGGTATTTTACAAAGTGGCTTGAGACCAGGTAGTCCACAGGGCCAGCAAAGGGCCAGCAAATAAAGCTAGGCAGAGCACTGAGAACACCCAAATATCTTATTGTGACATATTTCATAAAAGTCATTTTGAAAATGTATGTTAAAAGTAACAAGGAAAAGACAGGCTCATAAACTAAGTAGGTATGATTACAGTATATGCTATGAAGAAAATATTTTAAAACACTATCAGACCTTAAGTTTGGGCATATTGAACACAATATTGTGCCATTTAATACAGGACTCATTCTGAGGAAATGTGTGAAAGATCCTGAGAATGCAAAAAAGCAGTTCACTTTCACAAACTTAAGACACCAAGAAGTCGGCATGCAGCAGAAGATGACAACTATATTTTTGCAAGTATAAAGTAGATTAAGCTAAGCAAAGGACTTACGTTGTGATGCTAACATTTGAGGAAGGAATCACTAAAACCCGACTTGGAGCAATGAGTACTGACGTATCACATGTCACAACTCGAAGCCCTAGCAGGAACTTTCCTGGGGTAGCTCCCCCTGCTCCCCAAATGCAAATTATCTAAGGAAAAAAAGGATAATTTGAAAATAATTTACTATGCCAATTTTTAAAGAGTTTAAGAGTTTTTCTAATAAATTACTTCATGCTTTATAAGAATGACATGTTGTAGGGAGGGCCAGGTATGGTGGCACACACCATACCTGTGAGTCAGCGTGGCATACACAGTTTCAAGCCAAACAGGGCTATAAAAAAAGTTACACTGGATGTGCTAATTACATAGGATACTAGAAACTTAACCATTTAAGCTGGCTTAGCACATGCTGTCTCGGAACTCAGAGACTGGAAAGATGACTGGCAAGTTTGAAATCACCCCAGTTACATTAGGCCCTGTCTCAGCAAACACTAAAGGCTGGATCTGGTGACACAAGATGTGCCATCCCAACTACTGGGTAAGAGGAGATGCAAGAAGTCCCAACTGCTTTCAAGATCTGCTATCAGAACTCACTGAGATTCTCAAAAAGAAGAGACTTGGATACAGCTCAATGGGTTTGCTTGCACATATATACGTACATACAAACAACTATATAATGCATATCTTTGAACCAAAATCTGTTTATGAATGAAATTTTATTTCTAAAACTGAAATGTATAATGCATCTTTTTTTTTTAACTTGAACAACTACAGATGTTTAAGAAATTTGTAAATTGTCTTTTTTCTAGTAGATAATTTTAAATAACATTAAAACTGTTACTTGCTCCAGTCAGCAGCTTACCTCATAGAAACAAACTAACAGCCTGTATATAAGCGCAACAATCATCATTTTCTGCAGGTCTTCCATTGATGTGTCTTCATCAATCTCTTCTATTATATAGTGCATGGCAAACTTAGAGATGTCCCTGCACAAAAAGAAGTGTTGGGTTATAAGGAATTAGTTCCTAGGTCAGCTGTATCATTTTCCCATAATTAGGTCATAAAATTTAAATGAAATTCTAAGCTGTTAGACTTCACCAACAAAAAGCACAAAATACCCATCACTTTATTTAACAAATAGCAATAAGTTCCTAAGTAAGTAAAAGCCAAAGCATGGTTCAAAGCTGTAACCCAGTGGTAGAGTACTGCAAAGCAAATAAGATGCCAGCCCTGATGACATGATGGTGACTGGTTTGTAAACTCAGTCTTAATTGGGAAACCCCAATTCAGAAAATGACTCCAGACTGGCCTGTAGGCAAGTCTGTGTAGCATTTTCTTGATTGATTGATGTGGGAAGGGCCTAGCGCTGGGTGGTACCACACCTGGGCTGGTGGTCCTGGGTGCTATTAAGAAAAGCAGGCTGAGCAAGCCATGAAGAGAAGCATTTCTGAATCAGTTCCTGTCTCCAGGTTCCCACCCTGACTTCCCTCAGTGATGGACAAACTGTAAAATGGAATAAACCCTTTCCTTTCAACCTTGACCATGGTGTTTATCATTGCATCAGAGGGTAGACTAGCATAGCAAGGAGATAGTAAAAGTCTCAGCTTTCACTGAATTCTAACCTAGCAAGGAAGATAGAACAAAAATAAACTGGGATGCCAACCAGAGCAGCACAAAAAACAGACCAGTTATACTGACTCTTGTACAGCCTTCTCAGAAATGACATTTCTAAATGCACAATACAAAGAATGAAGAGAAGCTAGCCAGACCAAGAAGTGGGAAGAAGCTCCAGGCAGGAGAGAGTGCCTTGGAGCAACGGATAGCGCTCAATTTCACCGTGTGAGGAGACTGTGACTGAGAATGTGGGCATCTGTTAAACCATGTGATGAAATTCAGACTTTGTCTTGTCAGTAGAAACTACAGCGAATGTTAGGCTGAAGAGGTCAAGTCCTGCAACTGTCTTCTGACCTCCAAACAAGTAAGTGTGAAAAAATAATAAAGGCTGTGTTGGGGGGTGAGACAGGCAGGAGCCACCTAACACCCGCCGAAGGCCCAAGGTGGTGTTAACACTTTGTATCTTGACTTTTCTATCTTCTTTTCAAATCTCACATCTCATAAATGCAAGTTACTGTCTCCTAGAAAATGCTTAGCATGTGGAAACAGGCATTATCCTAAGACTTGAGTTTCTCAAGTAAATACCATACTTTGCATTGGAATTTACTCAACTGAAAGTAATCCCACTGAAATTGATTACTAAGAGTTGTCCTACCACAGGCTCCTTGTGATTTGAAAGTGTGTGTGTGTGTGTGTGTGTGTGTGTGTGTGTTTGTGCGCACGCGCATGGGGAGAAGGCTCGGTAGAGTTAAGGCAGTAAAGAGCTACCTGACATGGGAACTGAACTTACCTCTGGACAAGCAGTGAGTACTCTTAAACACTGAACATCTGTCCAGCCCCTCTTTGTGCTTTCATGGCAGAGACTTCATAGGCCAATAAGAAGGAAACAATACATTCCTGGCCCAAGAGAATGGTTAATAAAAACAAGCCAGGTCTGGAGGCTCCTTTTACCTATTAAAATCTTTTTGGAGATAGGGTTTAACTGTAGCTCTGGCTGGCCTTAAACTCACTGAGATCTGTCTGCCTCTTCCTCCTGAGTGCCGGAATTAAAGGAGAGTGCCACCAGAGCCTTACTCCTTTTAGCTTTTCCCCCACAGATCTTAAACAACATATTGAGGTTGCTCCTTTGTTTCTTTCTTAAAACCAACAAGGGGCTTGTGATGATAGCTCAGTGGGTAAAGTAATGTCAGGACCTGAGTGGGTCCCCACTAAAACCCAGGACACCTATATACTTATGTAGCATTGGGAGGGAGGCCCAGTGGATCTTGGGGACTTGACAGCCAGCCAGTCCAGCTGAAATGGCAAGCTCCTGGTTGAGAGACCCTACCTCAAAAAAATATAGTAGAGAGTAGAAGACACCCAAAGTAGACCTCTTGGCTATACAAACACATTTAAAAATAGCAAATAAGGAACAGATACAACTGTTAAAGATTTTGTAGCGCAATCTTGGTCTTGGTCATCTATTACCCAGAGTTACTCAGGAGCATGTACAGAATTTACAAAACAAGATTCCCAGGTAGCAGCTCCAGACTTTCTGTGACTTAACTTACTTTATTCCACTGAGATGCATGATGCTCAAGACAATGGTTGCTTTTATAAAGAAGAGAATAAAGAAGTCCACCATCTCTGCCATAAATCTGTGGGCCAAGGATGGAATGATATACTCTCTACCTGTAAATTGGGAAGCAAAAGAAAAATGAATCACACAAGTTTAAGAACCAAGCTAGTGCTGAGAGATGGCTCAGTGGTTAAGAGCACTGACTGCTCTTCCAGAGGTCCTAAGTTCAAATCCCAGCAACCACAAGGTGGCTCACAACCATCTGTAATGGGATCTGACACTCTTCTGGGGTGTCTGAAGACAGGGACAGTGTACTCATATACATAAAATAATTCTTTAAGGAAAAATAAAAACCAAGTCAGATAATGAAGGGGCAAAGTAAAGCCAAGGTCCAACTTAACTTTAAAAAATTACAGCTTTACATTAGCCAATGGCAATTATCCCATCAAGAGAGCATGTTTCTAGAATATCTAATAATGAGCTGGACATGGTGAGCTATGCCAGTAATCGCAGCATTCCGGCCCCTGACGTAGAGTGGCTGCAAATTTTCCTACAGTTTGTTAAGACTCTAGTTACTATACATTATCATTTACTAGATGATATTCAAGATCAATATGCTTGGGCCCAGTCAAAGCTCTCTACTTGATTTGTAATCATGTCAATCACCTTTCAGGTCCACTGGTCTTTACACAGCCCAAGTCTTGGTGATTTCTAGTGTTCTAATCTCGATCCTCCAACAGTGGGCTTGCCACCTAAGTTTAGCTTTGGATCTGTCCAGAGCCTGGAGATTACCGAGAGGATGTTTGATAAGTATATGTCTCTATGCATAAGAAGGACTAGTGTCAGGAATAAGGGAATCTACTGGTCGTGCCAAGTCTTAAGGGAAAAAACAATCAGCATTGCCTCACAGTACGTTTTTTGAATTTAGAGGCAAACCATTGCTGATGTATGTGGAAACTGTCAATGGTAGTAGCAGCTCCCCAGTTACTTATTTGAAGAGCGAACATACATGCCCAATGATCCTTCAAGAGACCCCTCTGGCTAGCACAGGCCTGTAAGATCCTGTAGACTGCACGAAAGTCTTATTCCAAGTTTGAGGTTAGCCTGGCCTATATGCTGAGTTAAGGTTAGCCTAGACCACGGGGTGAGATCCTTCCAAAATAATAGCGGTAGGAGTAGTTTTAAAAAGGTCTGCGAGCCACCAGTAACCCTACACAGCAAGCCGAGGCAGAGGACTATAATCCTTTCCTCTATCCCTCCTACAGCCTACCCACCCACTCCAAGCCCGTTCTCACCTGCCTGCCGCCCGGTGTCGCTCGCCGTTCGTGCCGGGGCTGCAGAGCCCACCCTGGTCCCAGGGGCTGCCCGGGCCGAGGCCTGCACGTGCGGGACCCGGGCCGTGAGGCCCGCGACCGCGGTCGGGGTGGCGCCGCCCGTGGCCGCCCCCGGCCCAGGCCCCGCAGCGCTCAGGAAGTAGAAGGGGTTGTAGTACGCGAGCTGCGGCGGGGGCGGCGGCGGCGGGGGCGGCGGCGGGGGCACTGCGGGCTGAGGGGCGGCGGGCGGCGGGCTGCAGTAGGCGGGCAGGGCGGCCAGGCCGCTGTGCCAGGTGAGGTAGCCGCAGTAGGACTGCCAGAGCCATTCGTGCACCTGCCGCGAGTACTCGCGCGCGCTCAGCCGCCCCGGCCCGTCCGAGGCCTCGCAGCCCCCCGGCTCCTGAGGCTCTGCGCTCGTCTCCCGGCGCTTCCGGAGCTCGCACTGCGGCTCCGGCTCCGAGACGGCGGAGGCGACGGTCGCGAGGGCCGGGGGCCGGGGGGCGGCGGCGGCGGCGGCGGCGGCGGCGGGAGAGCCTGGCCCGGAAGGGACCGGCTCGTGGTCCCCGCCGCCGCTGTCCTGCCCGGGGGGGCGGCTCCGGGCTTCCTCGGGCCCCTCTGCCATCGTCGCCCCGGAGGCACCCTCCGCGCTGCCTGTCACTGCGCCGTCGCCCGCCCTCGTCAGCCCCTCCCCAACTACTCGGTCGCCACCACAGCAGCAGCGGGCGTCAACAATCCGCCTCCGGAAGCGGAAACCCCGCCTCTCCGGCGCGGTTGTCTTGGGGAGCCGGGCGGGCGGGGGTGTTGCTTTGTGCGTTGGTTCCTGGTTACGCAACGTCTCTCTGGGTCCCCTGTTGTACGTTTTAATCATAAATTGTGGCATATTCGGTAACGTAACGCATCGCAGCATAGCATAACAACGTGTGTGATGCTGAATACGTGTTCCTGGACGCTGTGAACGCACCCATTTCGGCTCCATGTGTGAGGCATTCAGCCTCACTCTTGAGAATTCTAATGAACTCCATTACCATGATTGTCCCTTGTGAAACTGCATCTGATTACCAGAATATCCAAGAGGGCCCAGTCCTCCAAGCACAGTATCTGTTTCTTGCTTAGCACCTTAGTCTGTGTATGGTTTCGTCTTCTTTTCATCTAATATGTAGCCTCTCAGATGCTGGTATCTTAATACACTTTGATGTGTTAAGTTGATAAGCCCGTTGTGGCTAATTGTGTAACTTTGTATTCCCAGGACCATATGAGGAGTCTATAATAGCCAAATATTGTGACAATACTTAACGATTATTGTGCTGGCTAATTTCATGGCAACTTGATAGAGGCTAAAGCCATCTGAGAGGAGGGAACGCCATTAGAGAAAACAGCCTCTATAAGACTGGGCTGTAGGCAAGCCTGTAGAGCATTTGAAATTAGTGATTGATGTGGGAGGGCACAGCCCATCGTGGGTGGTACAGCCGCAGGCTGCCGTTCTGGGTTCTATAAGAAAGGCTGAGCAAACCGTGGAGACAAGCCGGGGGCTGTGCGGAAGCTCCTGCCTCCAGGTTCCTGCCCATTTGAGTTCCTGCCCTGACTTCTCTCAGTGATGGACTACAATGTAGAACTGTAAGCCAAATAAACCCTTTCTTACTGTTGGTATTCTGTCCAAGCTCCACCCCACAGTTACCTGGCAATAGCCAGGTATGCCCCGCCCCATATGCCTGGCCCACTATAAGAGGGGCTGCCTGCCCCTCCTCGCTCTCTCATTCCTCTCTCTTGCTCCCTCTCTCACCTCTCTGCCCCTCTTGGGCTCTCCCCTCCCCCATCTCTCCACGTGGTCATGGCTGGCCTCCACTCCTCACTCCTCTCTCCTCTCCTCCTCCTCCTCCTCCTCCTCCTCCTCCTCCTCCTCCTCCTCCTCCTCTTCTTCTCTCTCTCTCTCTCTCTCTCTCTCTCTCTCTCTCTCTCTCTCCTATACCATTAACTCTCATCCTCTTCCCTAAATAAACTCTATTCTATACCATGTTGGTGTGTGCGTGGTCCTTCAGGGGGAAGGGATGCCTAGGCATGGGCCCGCTTAGGTACCCCCCTCCCCCCACGCCGCCATGCCACACTCCCTAATACCCTTTCTCTCTTTTATATTCCATCACTTACCCCAGCTTGATTTGGGTCCTGGTGTCCACCACAGTATTAGTAGCCTTGTCTATGGCAGTGATGCCCAGAGTCAATCCTGTCTTTTTTTTTTTTTTTTTTTTTTTTTTTTTGAGGCAGGGTTTTCCCACATAGCTCTGGCTGTCCTGAAACTCATTCCGTAGACCAGGCTGGCCTCAAACTTACAGAGATCTTCTTGTCTCTGTCTCCTGAGTGCTGGGATTAAAAGCATGTCCCACCACTGCCAGGCTGCAGCCCAGATTCTTAAACTGTGCTGAAGAAATTAATAATAATGAGTTGGTGTCAAAATTATCTTATTCATGGGAGAAAGGACAGGCAATGGGGAACAAGAGCGAGCACTCGAGAGGAATGCTGCACCTAATGGCGTTAGCAGCAGCAGCAGGGCAGTGTCTTGGGGCATTTGCCATTACTCCTTAAAGCACTTGATCTTAAAGTTGAGAGAAAAATGTGTGGCGATTGAAGGGACAAAACTCAGACACTAACTTCTCAAGACAAAGGAGATTTTATTACCTTAGAGGGGACAAGCACGGGTGGGGGTGGGGCTGCCGCTAGATCAGGCAAAGACAGCAGTAGGTGTCTCTGCGGGGGTGATTTTTTTTTTTTTTTTTTTTTTTTTTTAGGAGAAAAGGGGACGTCTGTGCTAGAGTGAGTTGTTGATTCCCGAATGGACACATCAGCCAGTGTAGCTGAATAATGAGTTTTGAGTGCTGGACCTTGGAGTTTTAGTCAAGCATAAAGAAATAGCCAAATAAGGGACTGGACCTTGGTGGCGAGCCTCAGGAATGTCATCTAAAGGTTTAGTAAAGGAGAGAGTAGGGGAGAGGGCAAGACCTGCAGGGCCGTGCTTACAACCCTTGGGCCTGGTAGAGAACCCTTCAGATACGTCCATTTCCTTATGGAAAGAGGCTTCATACATATGTGAGAATTTAAGACGGTGTATGACTGCACTAGCAGGCTTCTATAGAAGAAAGAAACATACATAAGACAAAACCATGGAGTAATCCAGGCCTCCTGATAGTACAGGCAGGTACCTCAGCTACTCAAAAGACTCAAGACCAGCCCAGGCAACTTGCAGAAACACACCACACACACACACACACACACACACACACACACACACAGACCTCAGTGATTTAAATATGTTTGGCCCAGGGAGTGGCACTATTAGGAGTTGTGGCCTTGCTGGAGGAAGTGTGTCACTGTGGGGGTGGGCTTTGGAGCCTCCTCCTAGCTGCCTGGAGACAGTCTTCTCCTGGCTGCAGTTGGATAAAGATGTAGAACTCTTCACACCCTCGTCAGCATCATACCTGCCTGGACGCTGGCATGCCTCCAGTCACAATGATAATAGATGGAACCTCTGAACTTGTAAACCAGCCCCAATTAAATGCTGTCCCTTATAGGAATTGTTTTGGTCATGGTGTCTGTACACTGCAATGGAAACCCTAAGACACACAGACACACACACACAGAAAGGTTAGTGACATAGCTCTTGAATATAGCTTGCTAATAATACTAACTTTGTTGAGGGGGTATAATTTTCTATGTACACTTTTTGTATGATGAAGTCCCCAGACATTTAGGTCAACACTCTTGTCTCTGTCAACAAGAGACATTACAGTTCAGTAGGGAGGAGGAGGGGTTTCTTCTTTCATCTGTTCCTTTCATACTGCTCACTTCTGACAACTTGGTTTCAAAATCAGTTCGGAGAAGAGATTTTGTTGTTGTTGTTATTGTTTTGAACCCAAAGATCTAATTCAGTATCTCATGCATTCTAGGCAAATTAATTTTTAAAATTTTGTAATTGTACATAATAATAATAATAATAATACATATATAATGCATGTATATGGATGTGCGTGTGCTATGATGCAGACATGGAGACTAGAGGACAACTTCATGGAGTCTGTTTTCTTCTCCTGCCTTCACATGGGTTCCAGGGATCAAACTCCTGTTTCCAAGATTAGGTAGCAAGTTTCTTCATCCACTGAGCCATCTCTGCCAGCCTGCTAGACAAATTTTGTAACACTGAACCATATCTTAATCTACTAAGACACTTTAATACTTAAATTAGCAGTCAGTATGAGTCAGTATGAGTAGGGAGGCAGGAACAGCAGGAGTGAATTTAAAAATGTCTTGAATGAGGGTGAAATATCGTGATTATTGGGGATATGGACTTTGTTTTGAAAAGCTATGTTTCCATAGTATGTGGTACAGTAAAGACATTAAGAAAGTAATATAAGACAACAAAGAATAAAAATAATCCCCTCAGAAGTGAAGCCACATAATCAGAGAATCAGAAACAAAATTTCAGAAAACCAGAAGGAACAAAGCAAATAGAACACCCTGTACTTGAAGAGATTGAACTGAAATCAAATATGAAATACCTTAAGTCAGAAGAAATGCAGAAGGGCTGGGGACCTGGCTCATCCATTAAGAGAGCTTGCGGTTCAGGCTTCAGGGCTGGAGTTCGAATCCAGCACCCATGTAATAAGCTGGGTGGTTGTCCCATGCACGCCATGGTGTAAGCCAGCACTGAGGGGGATGGAGACAAGGGATCGGCTGGTTTACAGCCTTATCCCTCAAAACACAAGTTCCACGTTCAGAGAGAGAGATCATGCCTCAAAGAAATAGAGGGGAGAGAGGGAAAGAGAGAGAGAAAGAGAGAGAGGGGGGGGGCAAAAGACGCCACACAAAGTAAAACAGTGTGTGTATGAATATCTTCCCTGCATGTATGCCTGTGTACCACGTGCATGCCTGGTGCTTCTGGAGGTCTGAATCTGCCCTGGAACCGAAGTGAGGTTGGGTGGTATGTGGGTGCCGGGAATTGAACCCCAGTCCTCTGCAAGTGCTCTTAAACTGCACAGATGTCTCTCCAGCCCTATTTGTCCTCGAGTGTTTTTTTTTTTCCCCAGAAGAGTTGATTACAGCACGAGACTCAGTGACCCGAATGTGCAGTGGGCAATGTTCGAATAGTGTCTGGTAGACACGCGACAGAGACCAAATGGGTGTCAGTGCCAGTCAGCCGCCAACCAAGAGCCCATAACCGCACAGGGATTTGAACAGGGAGTCGGAAGGAATTTTAGTGGGACTGACATAGAGCGGGGTCGGCTACCAGAGGGCTGAGAGAAAAGCGGGGCTTTCTGTAGAGCGGAATCTTTCCAGCTAGGGGAAGCTAGGAGAAGAAGCCTCAGCACGCAGCCCTGTCTCTCTCTTCCTTGGGTGCTCAAGTCTGGGTCCCAGCATGGACAACGGCCATCATGAAAGCTGTGAAATGGGGTCACCTCGGTTTCCCTTGGTGTTCTGGAGGCCTCTTGCCTCAGCCTCCAAAATGCTGGGAGTACAGGCACGAGGAACCACAACTGGGAAAGTATCTAATTCTTTTTGTACCCATCTTGGGATTCATGCTTTGATAGGATTTGCTTTGGTCAAATGCTATCGAATGCTGGGTGGTGGTGCAGCACACCTTTAATCCCAGGCTTCAGGAAGCAGAGGCAGGAGGATCTCTGTGAGTTCGAGACCGGCCTGATCTACAGAATAAATTCCAGGACATCTAGGGCTACACAAAGATAAACCCTGTTCCAAACAAAACAAAACAAAAAAGAATGAACAAAAGCGAAAACAAAGCAAAAGAACATTCTAGACAGGTGGGTAGCCAAACACCTGTTCTTTGACTATAAGACTTCTTAGTTTTAGTGGAATAATCTAGTTTTTAAATTTATTATCCTATTTGAGTAGTCTTTATCAATGACATTTAATAGATAAGATGTGCAGTGCACTGAATAAAATATTTAATTTAAAAATAATTTGATTTCTATACTAATTTGTGGAAAAATATGTAATGAAAGTGTTTTTTTTTTCCTGTGCAACTAAACTTGGGTGTAATGCCGTATCAGGCTTTTCTCCCCTCCCTCTCTCCCCTCCCCCAGGGGTCGCTTGCTAAGTAGCATTAAGAAGCGAACCCATTACTGTAAGAATTTTATATAATAAAAAATGACAGTAATAGCACTTTTCTTTATTATATGTTTCTTGATTATGGAAATTTGAGGTGATTTTATATGTGTGTCCTCATTCATAGCAGGCTTTCCGTTAACTCTGAAAAACCATGTCACACTCAAACTATGGCCCTGCTGCCTTGTGTAAAATAAGACAGACAGGACTTCAGATGACCAGTAGGGGGAGCAATTTCCAAAGTTAATCGCTGTCTCCAAGCCTGACTTCAGAAGCTGAGAATCTTGAAAAGGATGGACTCAATTCGCTGTTGTTGTTGTTGTTGTTGTTGTTGTTGTTGTTGTTGTTTTCTTCTCTCCTTTTCTCCTCTTCTCCCTTCTCCGCGCCCCTACAGGTTCCCATATAGCTCAGGCAGGCCTTGAACTCATCATGTCTTCAGGGATGCACTTTAACTTGTGGGCCTCTCACACTAGGATTTGCGGTGTGTGTCCCTAGGTCCAAGCTAAGCAGTTCAAACCCAGCCAGCCCTTGCTTCTATTTTATTCGGACAGAACCCAAAGCTTGCTTGTTGGTTCCGTGTAGCATCCGTGTACATTAGCCATGAAATCTGACACAAGAAAAGTCTGTTGTAGGGTAAGACTAGATTTTCACTTTGAAATATAAGATTGGGGTGCAGGGAAAGGAAGGCGTAATAATCCGCTGGACGGGAGCAGGACAGGTCAAGGAAATGACTATCACGTGAAGAGGAAAGCCCACTGTGTGGGCTGGTGTTTTCCCGGGGCAAGCACGGGAAGGGGTGTTTTCCTGAAGTGGACACAGGTGAACAACTTAGGTAGTGATGTGAAGAACGCGTCGCTGAAGCAGACACAGGTGAAAGGACGTTCTGCTAAGGCAAGCACGTGAGCGGCCACGTGGTGAAGGAGTCTTTGCTAACGACACACACGAATTGGTCCACCTTACAATTGCATAGCTGAGCCGCATTTGTCGGGATGCCATAGGGAGGAACGCACCCCAGAACTTGTGGTGGTGTGCCGCAGTTTGTGGCCGCTTGCAAGGACTCAGGCTGATTGGCAGAGCCATGTCAGCTGAGACAGACGCACGTGCCGAGGCGAGCGCCGTGGAGGTGGAGGACGCGTGGTGTGTGGAGGGTAGAAATCGGACTCGGACGAGTGACTGAGCTTGGCTTGCCGGTCCAGCTCACTGTCCAAGGCTTGCGTGTGTCTTATCTCTGCTGTTCTTCGTTTCCCGGAGAGAGGCACAGCTAAGAACTTCTCCTGGTGTGGCTCTGGGTCCCTCCTGCTGACTCAAGCGGAGGCTGAGGCCTGGCTGCCTCTGCTAGGTCATGTCACTGCTGTTGCTAACCCAGCAACTGTACTGAAGTGGACTGACTGCTGGTGTATCCGTGAGGTTTTTGCCGATGGATCGAGCTCCCGCTGCCTGCTGCCTTGCAATCTGAACTGCTGATTTCAGACAACACAGGTGGGAGTTGCTCCTAAGAACCTTTCTAAACAGATCCACTGCCCCCTCCCCTTTCTTTCCTACTACCTATGGTGGGCTACAAGGGAGGGTGAAGCGTTTTAAGAACCAGCATTTATTTATTTTATATACATGAATACACCGTAACTGTCTTCAGACACACCAGAAGAGGGCATCGGAGCCCATTGCAGATGGTTGTGAGCCACCATGTGGTCGCTGGGAATTGAACTCAGGACCTCCGAAAGAGCAGTCAAGTGCTCCTAACCGCTGAGCCATCTCTCCAGCCCCCTAAGAACCATCATTTAAAAATAGGTTTTGAACAGAGAAACCCTGTCTCGAAAAAAAAAAAAAAGTTTTGAAAGATATTAAAGTATGACTTGGACCCAGTACTTGAACAGCAACAGCAAAGGTGGAAAGCGTTGATGCAGGTGGCATGTGGCTGGGCCTCAGGGTACGCGGGTACCATGCAGGAGCCACGGGGCTCCATCCCCAACATGGTCCAGGGAGCCATTACGAAGGGCATATAAAAGGGCTGGTTCGAATGAATGTGGTAAACTTGGGCCTCTATCTCTTCTCTCCTTTACATTCACGTAGGGAAAAGCCGAAATCCCTGATTTCAGAGGTTGGCCAAGCAGTCTGTGTGCCTACTGAAATCTTTTCCTTGCAATTTCACCCTTGACACTGGCTCCGTCTCAAATTTCTGTCTAGCCTCCCTCTGGGGTGGAGTGCACTCGCCTGAAGGCTACTCTTCCCTGCCTTAGTATTATTACTGTTAGGCTTATTTATTTATTTATTTATTTATTTATTTATTTTTTGCTGGGCTCAGATGGATCCTGGGACTTCTAGCATGACTGGCAAATGCTCTGCCATGGAACTGTATTTCCTTCCAAAAATATTTATTTTCATTTTAGCTTTTGTGTATGTGTGTGGATAGGGGAACATGGGTGGTGGTGTCTGTGGCAGTCAGAAGGGACCATTGGATTTCCTGAAGCTGGAGTTACAGGCAGTTAGGAGATGCCAGAGTGGATTCTGAGAGCCAAACTCTAGTCCTCTTTGAGAGTAGCAAGCTGCCCTCAGCCTCTCAGCCTTCTCTCCCACGGGTTTTCTCTCTTAGGGGGTGGGTCCATGATCATAAATGGAAGCTCTGTTGCCCAGAGCAACCTGTGGGTTACAACCCCAAATCTTTCACAGGGGTGGCCTAAGACCATCAGAAGACAATGGTATTTATTTTACATTGTGACCCATAACAGTACCAAAATGACAGTTATGAAGTAGCAATAAAAATAATTTTATGGTTGGGGTCACCACAACAGAAGGAGCAGCTGGATTATAGGGCCACGGCATTAGTTTGGGAACCACTGCTCTAGAGGATCTGGAGTTGTGCCCACCAACCGAAACCTCTGTGTCACCCATCAAACCCTTGCTCTGTTCTTGGTCCACTTTGCTGTGTGGTCAAAAGAATGAAAACACCCCCCCCCCCCAGTTCTTAAGTCTCCCTTTGGGGCTTTATTGGCATCATGTGCCGTGTTGTCTAAGTTTAATACACCGGCTGACTTTATTCTAATCAATTGTAAGAGTCATCTTTTCTTTGCATTCAGCAGGCTGTATCCTTTGGATAGCCTGGTTTGAGCCTTTATGGTTTTCTGTATCAGGCTGGCACGCTGAGGCTGGAAGTGCCCAGCATCGGTGAGATTTGGAGAAAGGATTCACTCATTCATCTGAAGAGGAAAGTTTGCACAGTGTCTTAGATGGATGAATTTGCCAAGACTGAGCAGAATTCAGAATAACCGAGCCCTGTCCCTAAGTGATTCTCCTTTTAGAATTAGTTGGCAACAGATGTTGGACTAATTTTAAGATGTCTTTCATATTAGAGAAATAGTCTATTTACTAACTGGCACTTTGTAGATGATGCAAAAAAAAAAAAAAATGAAGCCATTCTGTTTCTTACTTGTTTTCTTACATCTAATTGATTTTTAATTTGAAACTTGATACATGCAGGAAAAGATAGATAATGCCTTTAATCCCAGCACTTGGGAGGCAGAGACATAGGCAGGTGGACTTCTGTTAGAGGCCAGCCTGGTCTACATAGGGAGTTTTAGGACAGCCAGAGCTACAGTGAGACCTCGTCTAAATGCCCGTTTGTGGTAACAGACCTGAAGCACAAGGAAAGAGGACGTATCTCTGTCTCCCACAGGATTAGCCCAAGGAAAATAGCTTCTTTCACATTTTTATTGTTTTTTTTTCCCAAACATAAAATAACATCTGGTTTAAGTTTTGATTCATTGAAAGAAAAAAAATATTGCAGTGTGGGGGGACAGAGCCCAGGTCCTCGTTCATGCTGGACACATACCCCGCCACACTGATTCACCCCCCAGCACAGACTTTGCTTCTGTTTCACGTTTCTTCATTTGCTTGTCCTTTAAGCCTTAGTCATGTTTGTCTCATTTCCCTAACTTTTGGGCTAAAATGCTTATCATCCTATAATCTCTGGTAGAAGGAGTTTCCATTGCTACTAAATTGGAATTGTAGAGGGGTTTTCTTCTTTGGATAATTATTTCAAAGATGGTTTAAACTTCCATACTGGGTGCTGGAGAGCTAGCCCAGTGGTTAAGTGCACCTGCAGCTCTTGCAGAGGATTGGAGTTCAGTTCCTGGGGCACCCTTGTTCTGTGTCTCATGACCACCTGTAACTCAAGCTCCAAGGGGAATCCAGTGGTTTCCAGTAGACATCTACACATGTGTGCACATACATATGTGCACGCATGCACAGAACAATTTTTCAAAAATATTTAATGTATATGAATGTTGTATCTGCATGGATACCAGCATGCCAGAAGAGGGCATCACATCCCATTACAGATGGTTGTGAGCCACCATGTGGTTGCTGGGAATTGAATTCAGGACCTCAGGAAGAACAGTCAGTGCTCTTAAGTGCTGAGCCATCTCTCCAGTCCCCTCCCCCCCATAACGATTTTTAAAAGGCTACATTTCTGAGATTATTTCCGCTAATCTTTTCTTTCCTGTTTTGCTGTCCTTCACGAAGAACTCATGGCCTGTGTGCTATTTGCGAACTCTGCAGTTTTACATCACTTTGGGAGTAGAGTTTTTAGTTTTATAAGACACTAGAAATCTAGGTTCATCGAAATGGTTATGCTTGCTTGTCAACTTTACATCTGGATTAGCTAAATCCAAGTGACTTGACACAACTGTGAGGGATTTTTTTTTCATAATTAAATCATCTGAAGCGGGGAGTCCTGCTTCTAATCCTGGTCTTTGAGTTGGGAAGATCCCCCTTTAATCTGGACCACACCTTCTGCTGGCCGTCTGTGTAAAGGGCATGGAGGAAGGAGGTGTGCTTTCTTTGCCTGCTCGTTCTGGCTCTCACTTGTATGTCCATTCCTTCCCTGGGATTAGAGACTACTTCTTCAGTATCCCAGTGTGCTCCGAAGGCCAGCTGAGGCACCCAGCCTTGTGGACTGAGCAGCTACTGGATGCTTGGACTTTCCACTGGTGGACAGTCATTGCTGGACCTTCTTCTGTTCCTATAGAGAGCCCTAACTAATATAGTCATTCTCTAGACTTTCAGCATTTCTTTCAAATCAATCTCATTAATGACATCATTTCAATTTAACATATAAAGTATATAATATATAAAAATATTTAATATTTTGTGCATGTTTATTCTGTCCTACTTTAAAGAATGTTTTTTTTTTTTTTTTGCATTTCCTATAAGTGCTGCTTAATATATTCTTATGGGAAAGAAGAATTCAATACCGTGGTAATTAAAAGCCCAAGACGGCCTCTGACTCCTGAAGCTAGAAATGCATGTTGTGTGTGATGCTCTCCCTCCCCCGAGGGTGACGGGCACTCCTGTGATCAGGTTCTATTGTTTGGCACAGGTAAAAGGATCTGCATAGATCAGTAAGGTCCGAAGTCAACCTACTTTACATCAATCGAAAGACGAATATCCTGGCTGACCCTGACCAGACTGGGTAAAACCGTTAAAAGAGAGTTGAATGCACTTGCCGTGGTGCTGTTTCCCTGCATGTTCCTGAGTTTGTGACTCTTGCCTTCTGATGATTCTCACCCACAAGTCACACACACACACACACACACACACACACTCTCTCTCTCTCTCTCTCTCTCTCTCTCTCTCTCTCTCTCTCTCTCTCTCTCTCTGTAGGCAACTGAGGAAAGCTTGGAAATGGAGGGGTGACCTTCCCCAGAGAATATGCCAGTTGGCTGTCCAGTACCCAATGTTCAACCCTGAAAACATACATACAAGCAACATTGTGATGGTCGGTATATGCTTGTGCCAGTGAGTTTGTTCTGTTTATTTGTTTGTTTAATTGTGAGCCAGGCTCTCTATTATATAGGCCTGGTTGTCCTTGAACTCACTACATAGACCAGGCTGGCCTTGAACTCATAGACATCCACCTGCCTCTGGTAGGACTGGAGGCCTATACCACCACCATACAGCACTCTTTCTTTACTCATTTCTTCTACATTGAGATACTTTGTTTGTTTTTGTTTTTGTTTTTTTCGAGACAGGGTTTCTCTGTATAGCCCTGGCTGTTCTGGAACTCACTCTGTAGTCCAGGCTGGCCTCGAACTCAGAAATCTGCCTGCCTCTGCATCCCAAGTGTTGGGATCAAAGGCGTGTGCCACCACCCGCCTGTCTTTTGTTTGTTTTTTGAGAGAAGCTTTCATGTAGCTGGAGTTGGCTTGGAACTCCTGATCTTCCTGCCTACGTTTTTTTCAACTTTCTTTCTTTTTCTTTTTCCTTTTCTTTTTCTTTTTCTTTTTCTTTTTCTTTTTCTTTTCTTTTCTTTTCCTTTCCTTTCTTTTCTTTTCTTTTCTTTCCTTCTTTCTTTCTTTCTTTCTTTTTTTTTTAGTAATTCTTATTTATTTACATTTCAAATGTTGTCCCCCTTCCTGGTCCCCTCTCCACTAACCCCTCACCCTATCCCACCCCCTTGCCTCTAAGAGGGTGTTCTCCCACCCACCCACCCCTACCTCACTGTGCCTCTCACATCAAGCCTCCCAAGGACTAAGTGCACCCCATACCACTGAGGTCAGACAAGGCAGTCCTGCGCTACTTTGCAGTGGGGGGTGGGGGAGGGAAAGGGTGGTGGCACGGACCAGCCCATGTGTGCTCTTTGGTTGGTGGCTTAGTCCCTGGGACCTCTGAGGGGTTCAGTTAGTTGGTCTTCCTATGGGGTCGCAATCCTCCTCAGTTTCTTCTGTCCTTCCCTAACTCTTCCATTGGGGTCCCCAGCCTCAGCTCAATGGTTGGCTGTGAGTATCCACATCTGTCTTAGTCAGGTGCTGGCAGAGCCTCTCAGAGGACAGCCATGCCAGGCTCCTGTCAGCGGGCACATCTTGGCATCAGCACTAGTGTCGGGGTTTGGTGTCTGGGCATGGGATGGATCCCCAGGTGGGTGGCCCATTTCTTTCTTCCTTCCTTTCCTTCCTTCTTTCTTTCTTTCTTTCTTTCTTTCTTTCTTTCTTTCTTTCTCTTTCTTCCTTCCTTCCTTCCTCCCTCCCTCCCTCCCTCCCTCCCTCTCTCTCTCTCTCTTTGCTTTTTGTTTTTTTTTTTTTTTTTCCCGAGACAGGGTTTCTCTATGTAGCCCTGGCTGTCCTGGAACTCACTCTGTAGACCAGGCTGGCCTTGAACTCAGAAATTCACCTGCCTCTGCCTCCCAAGTGCTGGGATTACAGGTGTGTGCCACCGACAGGTAGGTGGCCCATTTCTTGAGCTCTAGGATCACATGTGTGGTCCATTCATGCCCAGCCGATACTTTGTTTTACCTGAGGCACTTAAAAACAAAGTGTGTGTGTTGTTGACTTGAGGGTTTTTTTTTTTTGGTGGTATAATTTATTATATTTATACTTACTGTTGTATCATAACGTTTTTCTTCTTGTTCTATGATTTATGTATATTCTCTTTATACTTATAATTTACACTTCGTTATATATTTTTAAATTTCATTATAAAAACGTTGCAGAAAATTGCACAGTCAGAACCAAAGACTATACAAATGAATGAACTTCTACACAGTTAAGGGATCATCCAAATGAATGCTATAGAGCCTCACACTGGATTTTTTTTCATGGTCCCTTAATGTTTCATATCTTTTTTTTTTTGGTATTTTGATATTATGATACAATTACAACATTTTTCCTTTCTTTATCTACCCTTTAAGCCCTACCTTTATAATCTCCCTACTTTCCTTTAAGTCTATGGCCTCTTTTTCATTGATTGTCATTGCATGCATATATGTATATACATATATATTCCTAAACATAACCTGCTTGTTCTGTATAATGTTTGTCTTCATTAGGGCTTTACTGCTATGAATAGACACCATGACCATGTAGGTTTTATAAAGAACATCATTTAATTGGGGCTGGCTTACAGGTTCAGAGGTTCATTCCATTATCATCAAGGTGGGAACATGGCAGCATCCATGCAGGCATGGTGCAGGAGGAGCTGAGAGTTCTACATCTTCATCTGAAGGCTGCTAGTGGAAGACTGGCTTCCAGGCAGCTAGGGCTCGGGTATTAAGCCCACATCCACAGTGAAACACCTACTCCAACAAGGCCACACCTCCTAATAGTGCCACTCACTGGCGCAAGCATATACAAACCATCACAGTGTTGCTTGTGTGTGTGTTTTCAAGGTTGACCATTGGGTACTGGACAGCTAACTAGCATGTTCTAGGGAAGGTCACCCCTGCATTTCCCAGCATTCCTCAGATTCCTCAATTGCCTACTGTGTGTGTGTGTGTGTGTGTGTGTGTGTGTGAGTATGTGAGTGAGTAAGTTGTGGGCCTTTCTCAGTCCATGTTGGCATGCCCATTGGTGTCATTCTTGGTCTCAAGAAACACTACATAAAGGGCAGAATGACCTTAACAGCCAGAGGATCAGGGAGTTTGCTGTGAAATCGTGTCTCTTAGTAACATCAGAGGTTACACCCATAAATAGCCATATGATCTCACCACCATGACTAAGTAGATCTTATACTTTTGCTATTGAATATAATTTCTATGTCCTTATCTACCACCAAGACCATAGACTCTATGAAAGCGTTAGAGCTGGAGAAACAATTGCTTTATATCCTCTTTTATAAGGATATGGAGGATATGTCTTTGTGTTTTATACTTTCTGATGTTTTAGAAAGCATGCATCAAAAATATTTTTAGAATTCAAAAGTTTGTCTTCTTAAATATCTCTCGAAGTGTGGTTGTGTTGTGTGGTTGGTATGTGTGCATGTGTTTATGTATGTTCTCTTGGACATGGGGACAATGTCTGTCACGCACGAAGAGGCAAGAGGCTGACACCAGTTGTCTTCTTAGGCCACTCCCCATTTTATTTATTGAGGCAGGATCTTTTACTGAACCTGGAGCTCATGGAGTCTGGCTCGTCTAAGAAGCCACCTTGCCCTTGGGATCCCTTGTCTTTGTCTCCAGAATACTGGGATGATGGGTAGGCCACCACTCCCACCTGACTTTTATAAGGCTGCTGGGATCTGAACTCTGGGCCTCACATTTGTATGGCAACTCTTTATCCATCAAGCCATCTCTCTACCTACTAAAAATTATTTGAGAGAGAGGGGGGGAAGGAGGGAGGGAGGGAATATGTGTGTGTGCTTGTGACTGCAGGCACAAGAAGCACACAAGTTCAAGGCAGCACAGAGAAGGGGAAGTGTATCTAGAGTCCCACTCCTAACCAAGAAGCTAATCACACTTGATTGACCTGCTCGGAAAAGGAAACTCTGGTTTTCTCCATTGGAGAGTCACTGGGTATATCAACCCCCCTAGGAGAGGGGCAGGACCTGTACCTAGGAGTAGTTGGCAAACATAAGACAGACTCCATGTTGTTTTAGGGTTCCGTTTGTTTTGTTTTTGTTTTTGTTTTGAGAGAGAACATGGAGTTGGGTGGGTTAAGGAGGTGAGAGATCTAGGAGGAGTTAGGAAAGGAGAAACACTGAGATCGAAATATATTGTATACACTTTTAAAGCCAATTTAAGGGGTGGGGGAGAGAATATGAAGGAGCATGCGTATGTCCTGGGCCAGAGAACAACCTTACATGTAATGTCCAACAAATAACTTTCTGCTGTAGACATTCAGTGCCTTTGTCTCATACAACCTTTCTGTCCCCTTTCCCACAAAAATATCTGGCCCTTGCAGGAGAATATGTGGGACAATGCTTCTCCAGGCTATCAAATAAAAATGTTGGTGGCATGTATGGGTTACCTCTTTTTCGAATTGTTGCTCAGTGGGACCCCAATTACCCCCAAACATTACAAGTATAGCTATTTGTTCTCGGTTATCCCCAGAAATTTTTGAAAAGACCTGGTTGCTGGAGACAAGACGTAATTCAGTCATAGAACACAGAGAAGTCAATTTGGTGATGGCCTGGAAGTTTCCTCCTTACTGAGTGGCTTTTAAATTGCTAGAAGGTTCTATTCACACTAAACTGTCAGAAAGTATTCAACAATCTTACTCAACCACGAACCCTGTGAGCTATAATAATGGCTAGCCTGACAAGATATGCCTGCAGTGAAATAGTGGCAGAGATGTCTTAGGTGTAACCAAACACTTTCTGATTGGATTTATAGATCACTCCATAAAACAGAACTCATGCCTGGTACTGCTAACTGGGTCAAAGCATCATGGCTTACTAGTTCTTAGGCTCTAGAGGGGCACAACTATTCTCCTAAGTGGACATAATATTAAACTGTCCCCTGAGTTATTTGTATACTCATAGATTAGTACATCTCTCAGCCCTCATCAGAGAAGCTTCTTGCAGTAGATGATTTACAGAGGCCACGGCTGGTCGAGGGGTAGAGAGTGAGACTTTGGAGCCTTTGGCTCTACGTGGGACTTCTTTCTCAATTAAAATATTTTTGAGAACTTTGTATGTGAGTAATATATTTACATAGTTCCCCCCTCCTCTCCCCTCCAAACTCCTCCCATGTCTCCCCATTTCCTCTCAAATTTACATTATAATTAATTATTATTATCACATTATATGCTCATCTTGGAGAGGACTGATGGTCCCTCTCTCGGCAGCGACTGATTATCTGCAGTTCTTTCTTCCTCTAGAGGTGGGGCCTAGAAGGTCTCCTCTATCCGCCTTGGCCTGCCACCCGGTGTCACTGTGCTGCCATTGTTTAGATGGCCATACTGTTGAGATGTCACGGATGCTGGATGCCGCTTTCCTGCCTTACCCAGGAAACTCTCAGCACACATCCTGGTCCTCTGGCTCTTACGCTCTTTCCATCCTTTCTTCTGTGATGTTCCCTGAGTCTTGGGTACACAGGGGTTGTGTTGCACATGTGTCAGTTGCTGCTGAGCACGTAGGGGTGTTGTTATTAGTTGAGACCACTTCTCTCATTCAACAGGGAGCTCACTGATCGGCTAGTCTGGCTGGCTCGCACTCTTCCTGTTTTTGCTTCTCCGGGGATTACAGGCCTGTGCAGTCACAACCGGCCTGGTTTTGTGTTTTTGTTTTTTGTTAACGTGGCTTTTGGGGAGCTGAACTCTGGCCCTCATGCTTACATAGGAAGCGCTTTTAGTCATTGGGAAACCTCCCAGGGCTGATTTTGGTTTAAAGGGTTCCATCTTTCTTTAAAGGTGCTACAGGCATAGGCTGGATGGGCTCAACTCTGGCAGCTGCCATATGAAAACCAGGTCCCCGGACCTTCTGTCCAGTGAACACAAGAATGCGCCTACTTCTCAATTGATGACAAGCTACTGGAACTGTCTCTGTCTCATAGGACACCGAGTCCTTTTGGAGGAAAATAGACACACACTTCTGTGAACTGTAGAGGAGGTTAATTTAATTAGAGGAAGTGGCTGTCTAGCCAGTTGGTGGAAGCAGTGTGCAGAATGTGGGCCATATTGCTGGCATAATTATTTCAGATGCTACCAAGTGGGAGAGCCTTGTCGATAACTCCGTGAACCAGACTTTAGTTGTCAGCAACGGGAGCTCGTTCCTTTTGGCACTCACCAGATGCAGTGCCCAGCACATTTGGTCTTCAGTCCTCCCATCCCCAGTGTGTGGCAGCAACGCAGCTCAGGAGAAAGCTGACCCTGACCGAGAGCCTCGGCAGGTGTCCCGGTCACTTAGCTTTCCAAGTATGGCATTCTGTAGATATATATGGTTAGCTTCCTTCTGATCCAATGTATCAAATAAGTGCTAACATTTATGCTTCTGTTTGCCATCATGAATGGTGCAGATTTATGACAGCAAAGGAGATGCCTTGGAACTCGGAGTGTCTGTATGCCTAGACCAGGAAGAATACACACACTTATACTGTCTTTAAAATCTATAGTGCAGGAAGCTCCCTGCCTTCCTCTTTACCTTCTTCCTCTTGTCTGACATTTATTATTATTATTTGTGTGTGTGTGTGTGTGTGTGTGGTGTGTGTGTGTGTGTACAGGCACATGTGTAAGACAGAGGACAGCTTTCCGGAGTTTATGGATTATTTTTCCTCTTCCCACTGTGGGTTCCAGAGATTAAGCTTGGGTCCTTAGGTCTGTGCAAGTGTTTTCCCCCTCTGATTTATGCAGCCTGCCCTTTCTCTGGTATTTTGAGGCAAGAACTCCGATTGTAGCCCAGGCTGGCCTCAACCCCAGCACTTTCCCTACCGCAACACTTTAGTGCTGGGGTCTTTTCTCTGAAGTATTTGTTCCACAGCTCTTGTAAATAGTCCTCACAATGCCTCCCCTTCCTGTAGTGATGCCAGGGAGAGAGGTCTCTAAACGCTCCACAAAAGGAGACTGATTTATTGAAACATGATTGCAGAAAGCAGTCATGCCTGGCACTGATAGTCTGTGTCCTCCTGACTCTGGCTTTGTGTCACAACTTTGAAACTTGATTAAAATGTGGGAGGCAGGACAGCTGCAGGCAGGGCAGGCTGCAAGAGGGCCTGTGTTGTTAGTGTCATCCCTGCAGGGCGAGGCACTTTGTTCATTGTGTGTGGACATGACTGTGCCCCATTGGAACATTGAGCAAGAAAGAGCCATCAGTCTTTGCAAGCAAATCTTGAGCTTCCTAATCAACTTTACACGATTGTTACATTCACAGACAGACTTCCCTGGCAGGTTTACTGACTTTCCAGTGAAACTAGTCAGTTTGTAAGAATATCATTAAAAATATTCTGTTAGCCGGGTGGTGGTGGCACACGCTTTTAATCCCAGCACTTGGGAGGCAGAGGCAGGCGGATTTCTGAGTTCGAGGCCAGCCTGGTCTACAGAGTGAGTTCCAGGACAGCCAGGGCTACACAGAGAAACCCTGTCTCAAAAAAACCAAAAAAAAAAAAAATTCTGTTTAGTTGCCTGAATGAATTACTGATCTCAGGGAATTACCATCAGACTTTATTATTCATTCATTCATTCATTCATTCATTCATTCATGCATTCATTCATAGATAAGGTCTCCTGTGCTCAGGCTGGCTGCAAACTTGCTAAGTAGCCAAGGATAGCTTTGACCTTTTGACCCTCCTGACCTTTACTCTTCCGCTCAGCCGCCTTATCTGTTTAGTGTCTTTGGAACCAGGACTTCATGCTCAGGACTCAAGCACTCTACCAACTGAGCCGACCACCTTCTCAGCATCAGTTGATTTTTTTTTTTTTAAGATTTTTTTCTGTGATGTCGGCAAATGGAATCTAAAAACTGGCATTGTGCTTTAATAAGGGATGTATCTTTCATTTGGTTCTTCGTGTCATAATGAGACATCCGCTTTTAAAACGATGACTGGTGGTCCTAACAGATGTTTTTTTTTGTTTGATTGTTGTTGTGAGACTTGGTCTTCTGTAGCCCTGGGTGACCTTGAACTCACTTTGGAGATGACCAGGACCTTGAAAGTCCGATTCTCCTGCTTCCACCTTCCAAGTGCTGGGATTCCAGGCATGTGTCACCATCCCTTGCTTCTAAAATGCCATGTGCTAAAAGAAAGAAAGTGGATTTAGACCCCCAAACATCTAAAGTTCCAGCTTTAGGCAAAAACTTATCTTTGACTATGAAACCAGACTTTGTGCTAGAGAGAAACCTGACCACAAACTCTCTTCGGCAAACATTACCCTTTGTTCCTGTATATTCTGCGCCAAGTTACCAAACAAACAGAGGAACAAAAACCATCTGGGGCAATCGGGGTGAACACCAGTGGGGCATTCGAGCTGGTTTCTCGTCTACATGCAGAGCAGACAGCAGCTGCCTTACACACAGAAATACTCAAGTGTGCTCAATAGGCCTAACATAAAACCAGCCTGTCTCCATTGCAGGAGCGAGAGACCTTAAAATGACTCTCAAAACTGCCTCTGTACCGGCAGTGGTACAGACAGTACCAACGTTTTAAAATAAGTTCTTTGTGATGAGCATGTTTAATGAGGTTCTATTTAGCTCACGAAATAATTCCTAGGGTGTTGGTGTCAGAGAGGACGCCAGGTCTGCATATCTATTAGCTGACATTTTTAGTTCTACACCACAGAGACATCCGGAAAACACACGTCTAAAACGGAACCCTGACCCAGCCATGATGGCTTATGCCTATGACCTCAGCACCACCAAGGCTGTGGCGAGAGATTTATGGTGATTTAAAAGCCAGAATGGGCTACCTAGCAAGGGTTGGGCTACAAAGACCATCTCATACATTGAACTGAAAAAGAAGACTGAACTATGGTCTCCTCCATCTTCACTCTCTATCCATGTGTCCCGCCACAGGAACCAGGTAAGTATAAACCTGTGATGGGAAGTACGAGAGGGCCGTTGGGGCTTCAGCGTGCAATGCCCCGGCCAGAGTCATGTGCTTGTACACTTGGTCTCTGGCAGGAGATGCTGTTTTTGAAGGAGGTGGAGCCTTGCAGGGGTGTGGGTCACTGGCCTTGAGAATTGACAGCCAGGTTCCACTTCCTGCCTCGCTCTCTGCAATGTGCCCAGCTACTGTTGGGGTTTGGTCTGGTGTTGCTGATGTATTCAAGGGCTACATTCTGTACCCCAAGACTTGGCTGCCCCAACACCAGCAAATTCCCTTGTACTCTAGCCCTTGTTGTGTAAACCTCGCTCCCCAATTTAAAATTATTGGTTCAGTATAACTGGTGATAGCCAATTACTGAGGAAAACAGAGGTAGGCAGGGTTTGTGTGACCAGGCTGGGGGGTCGAAGGTAGGGACCGCAAGAAGAAAGGGAGAGAGAGAAGGATCTTGGAGGAAGGAGGAGAGATCTCCACTAGATATGGTGGACCAGGAGCATGTGCCCAAATGAAATGGATCCTAAGGACAGGTTGGTGGGGCAGAAATAACCCAGGAAGACTGAAACAGCAAGTATTTTTTGGGGGAGGGGAACAGCTGGAGAAGTAGACAGTTTAGCATACAGAAAGATTAGGGATAACGCCCTCAGTAATTTCGCAAGGCTATGTAAATAAGTAAAATAGTCTGAGTCTCATTCATTTGAAAGCTAAGACAGGGATAGGTATAATTAAATTTTACAAGCTACCTTATGTTCCTGCTACCATGCCTTCCCCGCTGAGATGGACTGTATCCCTTAAAACCGTAAGCCAAAATAAATCCGTCCTTTTTGCAGTTGCTCTCTTATTAGGTATTTACACAGAGCAACAAGTGACTAAGACAGGGCCTTACACTTGGCAAGTAGCCGAAGAACACTGGATTCCCACATGTGAAGAACACATGTGGGAAATGTATGTGACTTCGGCCACACTGAGAAGCCAGGAAGAGTAGATGGAAATAATCTACGGACATTGAGAATCGGGAACAGGGAGACGGGTTCAGGCGCAGGGAGGTTTGAGCGTCATCCATGCAGGCAATGAACTGAAGGGAGACAAATTAACACCGAGGAAGTAACGAGAAGGAGATGGGGTGCAGGGAGGGTGCAGAGATACTTATCATACACAAAGGAGCTCCACCGGGAAAGCCATGCCCGGAACCTCACTGATGGTCGGGAAGGAACCAGTGGATGTGATGCTGGCCGAGCCCCTCACGGACATGCTAGACTCCGGGAACTACCGTCGTTAGAGCGAGCCTCTGCAGCCTCCCCTCACCTGCTGTTGCTTCTCTCTGTGCAAGATGCCGTTTCTTTGTTTCTTTGTTTTTTGAGACAGGGTTTCTCTGTGTAGCCCTGACTGTCCTGGAACTCACTCTGTAGACCAGGCTGGCCTCGAACTCAGAAATCCGACTGCCTCTGCCTCCCAAGTGCTGGGATTAAAGGCATGTGCCACCACTGCCCGGCAGAGTCATGGTTTCTAGAAAGCTGATGTAGACATTTCCAGTGAGCGAAGGGATAAAGTACACAGTTTTTGTTCTCTGTCGTTCCCACGGGCTTGTGAAAGGGGAGACCTTCGGAAGGGGTTGAGCGGGGTTGCAGGCAGTATTATCCAGGAGAGGATTTACAGTGAAGACTGCTTCTGGGATGTCATTTTCATCCTAACATACTAAAGAGACATGGGAGCCTGTGGCACTTGACTTTCTGCGACTTATTTTTTTTCCTTCTAGTTTTATTTTTATTTTAATTTTTAAAGATCTGTTTATTTATTTTATGTGAGTACACTGTCGCTATCTTCAGACAGCGGCCAGAAGAGAGCATCAGATCCCATTACAGATGGCCATGAGCCATCATGTGGTTGCTGAGAATTGAACTCAAGACCTCTGGAAGAGCAGTCAGTGCTCTTAACTGCCGAACCATCTCTCCAGCCCTCTAGTTTTACTTTTTTTTTTTTTTCCTGAGACAGAGTTTCTCTGTGTAGTCCTGGCTGTCCTGGAACTCACTCTGTAGACCAGGCTGGCCTTGAACTCAGAAATCCGCCTGCCTCTGCCTCCCAAGTGCTGGGATTACAGGAGTGCACCACCACTGCCCGGCTTCTAGTTTTACTTTTTAATTAAACAAACAAACAAACAAACAAACAAACAAAACCACCCTGGTTACATAAGGTCACTATAATGCAAAAATGTAATATAACGTGATGGCAATTTTCATTTTGATTTTTAAAATATAACTTGATGTACATGCGTGTGACCGAGTGTGCAGGTGCATCATATGCATGCAGGTGCCCAAGAGGACGTCAGATCCCATGGAACTGGAGTTACAGATGGTTATGAGCTGCCGGGTGGGTGATGGAATTGATCATGGGTCCTCTATGAGAACAGCTGAGCTCCTAACTGTGGCCATGTCTTCAGCTCCATTTTGACCTTTTTTTTTTTTTTTAAAGTTTAAAATTAAAAAAAAAACAAAAAAAACAAAACTTGTGTGTGTGTGTCCTTGCATGTGTGTGTGCTAGCATGTGTATGTGTGCTTGCATGCGTGCATGTGTGTGTGTGCTTGTATGTGTGTATGTGTGCTTGTGTGTGTGTGTGTGTGTGTGTCTGTGCTGACGTGCATTCATGATGTACATGTAGAGTTCAGAAGACTTCTTGTATAGGTCACTTCTCTCCTTTTACCACGTGGTTCCTGGCGACCAAACTCAGGCTGTCAGGCTCGGCCTTAAGAACCTCCAAATGCTGAGCCATCTCTCATGTCCCTGTCATTTTGTTTTTCCTAGATCGAGTCTTAATTTGTATCTCTGGCTGACCGCGGCAAACAACCAACAAGCAAGCAAGCAAGCAAAAGATAAAATAGGACAAAACAAATGCAAACAAACACCTTCCCGCTTCCCAAAACCAAACCAGAATTCATCTCAGTATTTAAACAATTAGTTTTTACTTAGTATAACTTTACTGTTCAAAAATTATACTTACTAAAGCCACAACACAGTTCATAAGGACAGAACTTTTATAGCAAAACTTTGATGCGCCAACATCAGTGATGTGAATACTATATGGATCTAGAAGCTATTCAAAAACTGAAAACGCTGGCCAGCGAGGCATTCATAGGCACAATCTAGAAGCTTCCGTTGGTTCCAAAAGCTTAGCGCTCTGTTTTGTTACTCGAGACCCAGAACGCTGCGGAGTTCTCAGCCATGTGCAGAGAAGAGGTGTGGAGAGCGTTGGTGCTCCCCTGGGAGAGTGTGTACTATCAGACTAGAAAACCCAACCAGAGCCAAACAGCTGAGTTGAGAAGCAAGCGTCTGGCTCATGGGCGTTTGTCTTTGAGGCTGGTTAGCATTGGTTGGCCTGGCCGATGGAAGAGAGACTCATCTTAATAAGCATTAGAGACCCTTGTGGGGTTGTCTGATAGTGCTGGTAACTTCAAAACTGGGAAGCAAAGGTGGAGCTATTCTTGGAACAGAACCATGAGGTATTACAAAGCAAAAAAAATGAGGACTGAGTCCCCACCCCATCCCAGCCTTCCCAGCTACCGCCCTTTGTCTTAGGAATATGCAGACAAATTAGAATTTTCAGTGACTCGAGGGGGGGTGGATATTTAAGATGATGAGTTAAGATTTCCTTTGTTTTTCAGTAACTATAAAGGGTATATTGTGTTTCCTTAGACGTTTCCTCTTTGTGTATGTGTGTGTGTGTTTGTAAAAACGTGGATTAAAGTGTGCATTCATGCTGACAGGATGTCCACGCTGATAAAGGTGAACATGTAAAAATTAAAAAATAGAGTCTTATTCTTCAGGGTACAAGACTATCTCATCATGTTAAAGTTGTCTAAAAGGTAAAAACATCCATAGATTCTCTAAGGTTTAATTTTTTTCCAACTAGCAATTAAACTGAAAGGAAGAAATAGGCAGGGCTTTTCCTATCAGTAATGGAGTTACGGTGTTGTGAGGGGAACACAATTCTTTTCCCTTTAACTGCTGTGTTTACTAGTTACCATGTGGAAGTAAAATCACACACAAATCATGATCAAATGTTAAATATTTCAAAATGCCCATAAAAGCCCGCCAGAAAAGATACTGGTTTCCACGGCACAGAACTGCAGGATGCTGACACGGACGCCAGGGCTCTGGTGAAATCTAGCTCCTATTAGCTGCTTGCTTCTGTTTGCTGGAGGAGACTGGGGAAGGACCTCTCGGGTGTCAGGCCATGATCTCTGCAGGTTCGGTGACCAGCTTGGACCCATCCCATATTGTCTTGAACTGCTCAGGAATGGGAAATTCTCTCTGGAAGAAGTTGAGAACGACAGTTAGTTACATGGAACGCTCCTGCAGACAGGTTGAAGGATCATGGGTGTCATGTGATGGGCCAAAGAAATTGTATCAGATCCCCATCTGCATCATAGAGAGGGCCAGTCACATGCAGAGTGGCCTGGTCTGTGACTTCATGCTGGGGTCATCCTATCATTAATGTTTATGAAGAACCAGGCTTGCTTTTTGAGACAGACCTCAAGTACTCAGGCTGGCTTTGAACTCACTTTGTACTTGACTGAAGCTGATCTCAAACCACTGAGAGTTTTGGGATCCCAAAACCTTCTGAGTTTTGGGATTACAGGTATGTGCCATGGGTTAATGTAGAACCCAGGGCCCCATTCATTGTAGGCAAATACTGCACCTGATCTATACCCAGAGCCTCGAGTTAGGCGTTCGTATGAGAACTAGACAGGAACAAACTCAGGCATCCTCCGAAGGCCTCCTGAGCTCACATACCACACATACCACACACACATACCACATACACCACACACACAATATACCACACACGCAAACCACACACATACCACACACCCATCACACCACACACACACACATATACCACACATACTACCCACACAGCATATCACACACCACACACACACACACACACACACACACACACACACACACACCACATACACCACACACACTGTACACCACATACAAACCCACACACATATAAGCACACATGAACTCAAGCCCTGAGGTTCCTCTGGTTTCGGGAACCTCACTAGATCTCCTGTACAATCCTGCGAAATGATTTATTTACTTATTTTACTATAATAAGGAAAAAATTCTAGAATGAAATCTTCAATAGAAAAAACAGAGTCTTGTGCTATGTAGCCCAGGCTGGCCTTGAACTCATGATCCTCCTACCCTAACCTCCTAGGCACTAAGACTCCAAATGTATGTTACGGCCTTCAGCAGGACAACGCTTGAGTAATCTAATGCACCTGTGTACCTGCTATCACGTCTGATAATCTTCAAGTGTAAACACAGCTTTGTGTTTGTTCTCAAGAGGAATGTTGCAGACCTGGAGTTGGGGATGGAACCCAGGCCCGGCTGCGTGCTAGGGACCTGGCTCTTCTCTGGGGGGGTTGGTTTCCATCAGGATGAAGCATGCCCACCGTCCATTCCCACATCCTGACACCCAAGGCAGAGTCTGTACTGCACCTCCCCACCTCCTGCAAAGCGTGTGAAGAGGCCCAACGACCCGAGGGAGCACAGTCACTGACCCAAAGAGGCAAGAGCTGCTTTTTAATACAAAACCTCAGGCTCTGGTTGTATTCCACTCTCTAAGTCAGTGGTTCTCGCCCTTCGTACGCTGTGACCCTTTAATACAGTTCCTCACTGTGCGGTGACCCATAAAATCACTCTCGTTGCTACTTCATAACTGTAATTCTGTTACTGTTCTGAGTTGCAACACAAATGTCTGATATGCAGGATGCCTGATATGCGACCCCCGTGAAAGGGTTGTTTGACCCCTACAAGGGTCATGACCCACAGGTTGAGAAGTCCTGCTTCTAAGCCAATGGGTCTCAATCTGGGCTCTGTCCTGGAATCTGTTTGGACGTCTTTTTTTGTTTGTTTTGTTTTGTTTTGTTTTTTGGATTTGGTTTTGTTTTTTTTTTTGAGACAGGGTTTCTCTGTGTAGCCCTGGCTGTCCTGGAACTCACTCTGTAGACTAGGCTGGCCTCGAACTCAGAAATCCGTCTGCCTCTGCCTCTGCCTCCCAAGTGCTGGGATTAAAGGCGTGCGCCACCACTGCCCCTGTTTGGACATCTTTAACAATTACAGATGACTGGTAGCATGCTTGGAGACTAGCTTGATGAGTCTGAGGTGCTGATTCAAACCCGGAGCTTAGCTCAGCTGATCCAATTCCCAGACAAGAGACGTTCTGCTTAAACAGCTACAAAGGTCAGGGATGGTCCAACATGGCTGCCTTTACTCTGCTGCCCAGTTGAGAGCCCGGGAGGGAGTGCTTGTCTCCAGCAGGGTTAGCATCTCCACCATGACTCATTGTTTGCACGGTATTGTGCTTTAAACTCCGATGAGGAACTCCAGGCTGCAGTCTGGCATGTGAGGGTAGAGCTGGAGAAAGTACTGAGGGCTACGGGTAATCTGTCTGCTGACTGCGACCTGTGGATGGCTGGCAAGTGGCCCACCACGCCGAGGTGGCCCTTCTCTTGAAAGCAGCTTGCCGCATCTCTTGTTTGCCTCCCCCTGCCCTGCCCTGCCCTGCCCTGCCCTGCCCAGGCCTTTGGAGAAGGAACTTACATAATCGTCACCCTGAGGGACCAGGACATTCATCTCGGACGACTTGGCGCTCACGATCTCACAGTCTAGCGAGTCTTCACTGAGGTACAGGTGACATCCCTCTGTCTTATTGATGGAGATTGTGGGCACTCTCCCCATTACCTAAGATAAGAACAAAAATGGAACGGAAGCAAAGAAATAAAAATGGCCTTGTCTCCAAGCAGACACTCCCCAGGGTGTCTCCTAAGCTAAGCCTTAGGACTCATGGGGCGGTATGCTGACTGCCTTTGTCTGTCTGTCTCCCTCCCTGTGTGTGTGTGTATGTGTGTGTGTGTCTGTCTGTCTATGTGCAGGGCAAGTGTCATCTGAGGACAGAGTGAAAGGACTATACAAGGGGGACTCCAAAACAGGCAGGATTTTCCTTTCTTGAGATGAAATTAAGGGATTAATTTGGAGGCAGCCGCTACAATGTTCAGAAAAGCCCCACCACCCGTTAGTGAATCTGAAACGCCTATCTGATTTCACGATAAGAGAAACAGCATTCATTTGCTTAAAATTTATGTTTGGACAGTTATCTATGAGACTGGGGCTAGAACAAATATCCATACAGACACTGAGCGATAAGATTAATTTCGAATAGAAGCCAAGTAGATTGTTCCCAAACTTCAGAACAAGTAGGAAACTCCAGTTCTTCTCACGGAAGTCATTTGCTGGGTAAGAGTCTGAGGGCCGAAGGTGATAACTGAGGTAGGTGTCTAGGTACTTCAAAATGCACTCCGTTCAGGAGCTCAGGCTGAGGACATTCAGATAATCGGGACCCTTGGGCAAGAGGAGGCCACGCTTTGTACTGTTGACAAGTATCTAAGTCCAGGAAAATCTCAGATCAGTTTTAAGTTTCTCTTCTAACAATCAGTTTTCAAACCTTCCCACAATGTCCACAGGGATATACTACTCTCCCAAAGAGTTCATTACAACTCTAGAAGTTTCCTTCTTGTAATGGTAATTCAAGCAATAAAGACCTCTCTCCTTTCAACCTGAAGAAAAGGCTAGTTTGCAAACCAAAGGAGCACATTCTGTCTGTGGTGCAGGTACCCTAAAGAATTCCTTGTGGGGGCGTTGAGCCCGTCACTGGGCTGCTTTTCCTCCTCTTGCTCCATAGAAACTGGATACTGAGTTGGAATTGAAGCCCAGAGCAAGAGAAAGGTTCAGCTGGGTCGTCCAAGGTCAGGCAAATACAGGCAGGGCTCTACCTGAGATAAAATAGTATATATACAGGAGTGTGTGAGTGTGTGTGTGTGTGTGTGTGTGTGTGTGTGTGTGTCTGTGTGTGTGTGTTTGTGTCTCTGTGTGTGCAAGCATGTATGTGTATGTTTTAAAAATGTACCTAGACATGTTTCCTGATTTGTAATTTCTTTATGTAACAATGATGAAAAGCATTTATATGCCAGCCTGAAGGCCACAGATGCCACCAGCCAAGCTAAGGACAGGGAGGAGCTGCCAGTGACTCCTAGAGGCTTGGCTTGTGAATATTATTTCCCAGTTATAATTTAAAAAATTTCCACTGACGGTGGTTGTCTGTCTTCCCCAATCTGTATGTTTTCCTAGAACATTTTTGTTTGTTTGTTTGTTGCCAGAAAAAAAAAAAAAAGGATTGCCAGGCCAAATTATATGAACTTTAGCTTTTTTCTTTTCTTTAAATAACCCTATTGAAGTAAAATCTGAAAATATACGAGCCATCCATTTTTAAGTGTACAATTGGATGCTGTTTCACAATTTACAGAGTTGTGCAATCAGGACCACAAGCCGCTTTCAGAATAGTTCCACTATTCTAAAAATATCACTAATGGCCACTTACAGTCGGTCCCCATCCCAGCCCCAGGCGGTGAGGGATTTCTGCTTCGGCCCCTTTCAGACAATCTACTAGGCACTTTAACTAGGTAATGGCACACTCTTGGTTTGAGCATCCAGAAATTCACTAAGTGTTCTATCAGATGTTTCTCTTGTCTGGGAATTGCTCCTTCTAGCTCCTTCCACAGGCAACCAGTGGTTCACCCTCCCGAGGTAATTGTTAACAGTGCACGGTTCACATCCTTAAAACTAACAAGATATTTCAGGCATGGAAGCATAAAAAGAATAATAGATAGTGTTGCACTGTGACTTATTCCCTTTTGGTGTGTCTGAAACTTTCTTTCCTTCCTTCGTTCCTTTGTTCCTTTGTTCCTTCGTTCCTTCCCTCCCTTCCTCCTTTCCCCTTCCCTTTTCCTTCCTCCTGACAGGATCTTATGTAGCCTAGGTTGGCTTTGAACTCACTTTGGGACCACAGATGGCTCTGAATTGCTGATTCTTCTGTCTCGACCTCCCAAGTGCTTTGGTCACAGGTGTACACGGTCATACCCAGCTTTACTGTGTTCATTTGTTTGGTTTTGAGACTTGGTTTCATTGTGCAGCCCTGGCTAGCCCGGAACTTGTTGTACAGATCAAGCTGGTGTCTAACTGCAAGGAGTCCTCCCAAGTGCTGTGATTCTCGGTGTGCAGCGCACACTCAACCACCATCCCCCTCCCAACTCCTGAGAACTAAGATCTCACACTCATGGAAGTCCCCTGGATGCTGTCATCTTCCACCCGACTTTCCCTCACTCCCCCTTCTTCCCTGTATGTAACTGCTCTCCTGGCTTTGGTTGGTTGTTGTTGTTTTTTAAAATTTGTTTGGTTGTTACTTATGATCCGTCTGTTGGGTGAAGTGCCCAAGAGAACGCCTTGACGTGTCATAAGTGGGCTTCATGTGTGAATTGGTTTGCACAATCTCTATTTTTTAATGAATGGATCTATCACATAGCACCATCCTATAACTTATCCTTTCAGCCCAATATCCTTTGAAAAAAATTTACCTGTTTTTAAAATTCACCTATTTTTTTTAAAGATTTCCTTATTATGTCTAAGTACACTGTGGCTGTCCTCAGACACCTTCTCTTCTCGCTCCAGTCCTGCTCTCACTCGCTGTAGCTGTCATCAGACACCCCAGAAGAGGGCGTCAGATCTCATTACGGATGGTTGTGAACCATCATGTCGTTGCTGAGATTTGAACTCATGACCTTCGGAAGAGCAGACAGTGCTCTTAACCGATGAGCCATCTCTCCAGCCCATCCTATTTTTTTCAAATGCTGGTAACAATAGCTTGTTCTTTTTAACTGTTGAATAGTGTTCAACTAGAAAGAGTTGCCAGTTGGTGGACACTTAGATAGTTTTGCGCTCTTCCATTGCCACTATGCCACAATACCAGCTTTCCGTGTCTCCTTATCTGTGACTAGAGCTTTGCCACGTGCTCAGAAGCTCACACTGACTCAACCGCAGGCTATGGGTGTGGCATTCGACTTCCTGCCTGTTTGTCCTGCAGTGAGTGAACCAAGTTCACGCTGTCCCTCAGGCTAGCTGGGAGCCCGTGTTGCACTTCCATGCCAGTCACACGCCTGCCGTTAGCACGCGCTCAGCCCTGCACTTACAGATCCTTAGACTCCGCGAATGCGGCTCTGAACAGAATAAGGACAGTCTGAGTGCAAAAGGAACGAATGGGAATCCACAATTGTGGTAGTCGTTGACACCCCTTCCTCTGTCACGCTAGCATATCTTCATATGTGTGTGCCAGCCAGTTCCCTTCTGATGTCTCTGAATTGTTAACATGCTCTGCTGGCCTTTCTGTCAGAGCACAAGTCTCACTTTTTGGTCTCTAACAGCATCCTTCCCTGTTCTAGTTCAAATCCTTTTCATTAACTACATTGCAAATATCTTTCCTTAATCCATGTCTGGTCTTTCAGATTTGTATATCATATCTTCTGTTGAATATATATTATGAAAATTGTGGTGTATGTATGTGTGTGCGTACACCCCACACATGCACAGCACTGGCGATAACACCTAGGACCTCACCCATGTTATAAACACTTCACCACTGAACTCAATCCCCAGCCTAGAATTTTAACTTTAATGGGATTAGATTCACATGAACCATGAAAGCATGAAGTTTTATTTTTCTGTATGTTGTTCTAAATGTTTGAAACAATTTATTTTTGAACCTTACTTTTAAGTATGGCATGAAGTAGAGAGTCAGTGGTTATTTTATTTTTAATTTTTTCCTTCAAAAAAAATTTTTAATTGTATGGGTGTTTTGCCTGCATGTGGTCAATGTGCTGTGTGTGTGTGTAGTACTTGTGGTGTCCAGAAGAGGGCGTCGGATCCTGAGACTGGTGTTACAGATGGTTGGAGATACAACCTGCACGCCAGGAATCACACCTGAGCCGTCTGCAAGAGCGGCCAGTGCACTTAACTGCCGAGCCAGCTCTCTGGCTACTCAAATGACCAACTGTTCTAAACTCCATTTCAGTGGATACACCCATCTGCATCATAGCTTGCTAGTCTGCTTTTTTGTTTTGTTTTTTTCTTTTTTTTTGGGGGGGGAGTTCTTTTTTCAATATCCCCAACCATGTGCCACCTTAGAATGACTCAGTTCACCTTGTTCATCTGCTCTCAAGTGATTTTTATCTAGTCTTCCAAAGACTTTTTTATTTTATATTTTTTGAGTTCTGTATATCATGTGTGTCTGGGTGTGGGTTAGCAGCATGTGAGTGTAGACCACGTAGAGTTCACAGGCGCATGCCAGATGCCCGGGAGCTGGAGTCACAGGCAGCTGTGGGCAGCTTGGTTTGGTGCTTAGAAGGAGGCAAGTTCAGATCCTCTACAAGAGCGCTATCACCGCTAACCACCGAGGCTCCCGCCCGGCTTTACTTTTTTTGTCTCTTAGCTTCCAAATGAATTTCAAGCTCCTCCTCCCCTTCCTCTTCCTCTACTTCCTTCTGTTCTTTCTTTTCTTCTTCAATAAAAACATTGCTGAAATATTTGAGCTTTGCTGGACTTACAGACTAGAGACAGGAATGATACTGGTGTCTCTTTTGTTCCTTTAACTCACAACCATTCTGTGTTCTTTATAAATATCTTTCACTTGTTTTGTTGATTTGTTACTTGGTCCCCTTCAGTTTTGTTGCTATTCTGAATTTTATTTTGTGTTACATTTCCTAATGCATATATATGATGTAAAGAGATGAGGAATTTTTTCTGTTGATAGCATACTTACCTGTCTTGCTGTATAGTTTATAGCTGTCTCTTGATCTTTATATAAAACAATCATTTCCCTGTCATGTAAAGACATTTTTATCTCTTCCTTTTCAATTTTATTCATTTTGGTTATTTTTCTTATCTTACTGTGTGAGTTAGGGCCTTTAACGCATTATTGAATAGAAATAAGGACAGGAAGAAAGTTCTTGATTTGGTGCCAATGGCAATTCTTCTAAATGAAATGTGCCGTTTGCTGTAGGATTCCAAGAGATGTTCTTTATTTGGTTACAGCGTAACCTCCCTTTTCCTGGGATTATCAGATATGCGTGTATTGAGCTGGCATTCCTATCCAGGATTCAGGATAACCAATCAGGGCTGTTTCCACACAGTGGGCATAAACAGAACCAACATCTTAAAACGACAAGGTAAATAGACAAATGTAATATATACAATTAAGTGAGTTCTAATTAAAAGTGTGAATGGAGAGAAACCCATGAAAGAGAAAGATTTACATAACTGAAATCTAATTTTGCCAATCATCTCGAGGAAACACCAGATTGTAAAGGGTAATTAACACCCTGCAAATAGCAGAACCAATGAGAGGAGTTGGCCTTGGCCCAAAGGCAGAAGTCCTTTGGATCTTTGTGTGTTGTAAAAGCCTATTTGACAAAATCAAAACTAGACTGAAGGAGTACAGATTTTCTCTTGTTTCTGAAAATGCAATTCTGATCCTACTTATCTGATTATCTCATTGACTCTGTATTCCTCCCTCCTTCTCCCTTGGGGTCATTTTTCTCCGTGGGGGGAATTCTCTTTAGTATGGGGATGTTATTTTCCTAGGATAGTCTCTCAATACTTTTTATCCATATAGTAGCTGATTCATCTACACGAGCGCTGAGCAACATTTACCCAGTGCCTACAGTGTTCAGGTGCTGCATAAGTCTTTAGAACTGTACACACTAGAAGGAAGCAGAGATAGATTTGCTTTCTTTTCTAGTGCTGGACAGAATCCAGAGTCTGTGTGTGTTTTCTCAGCCTTAATTCTAACTCTCTTGCTGCTCTTGCATGAAAATTCAGCTCTTTCTGGCCATGTCCCTACCTGTTTGAGAACCCAGAGTCTTATGAGTTCCTTCACTGGGCCATTGAGCTGTGTGTGTCCCCAGCACCGTAGCTGTCCTTGAGATCAAGAGGGTAAGACAGTGTTTGTTGTACAAAATGGGAGGAGAAACCCAAGACCCGACTAACGGTAACTGAGAATAAAAACCAGGTTTCCCCAGAGAGGCGACGATGAAGTTCTGTTTAGAAAGATCAGGAATTTGATGTTTCCTGGGTGGATATAAGGACCTATAAGGACCGAGTCCCTTCCTCTGTCCCCTGCAGGAAGATGAGTGGTTCCCGCTGAGCCATGGCCAGTGCAGAGCATGGCTGTAGAGGCTGCTCACCTGGATCTGGATGTCCTTGGAGTTGATCACTTCCACAATGCCCACCGCATGATCAAACACCAGGCCAAACTTCTTGCAGTTGTCTAAAAGAGGAAAGCAAAGCTCCAGTGAATGCCCGTGGCGGGTTTCTGCAGGGCGGCTGCAGTGAACACACAGGCTTCGGGTTGCCTACCGACGGTGATGGAGTTTACTTTTCCCTTTATCTGAAGAGTGGATCTGTCACATTTGAAAATGTAAGCCACTTGTTTCAGCTCAGTCTCCGAGATGACAAGGTCATTCCTGTCCTCTTGGTATTCCTAAAGGTAAAACAGACATGGGCATTAAACATGAACAGAAAGATGGGCCGAACCCGCTGACTGCTGACCTTGCTGGAGGCTTCAACAGAGCGGTCGCCTTTCAGCATGCTGTCTTCCGGAACATTCTCCTTATGGAGAAACCTCCAGGTCTTAGCTGTCGATTGTAATCATTGGGAGTGAGTGAACCACTTGGATATGGGCATCAGTTAGTGTGTCGGATGATAACAGCCCTGCTAGGGAGCAGGGCTGGAGCAGGGGTGTGGTTGCTATGTAGACTTGGTTGCTATGCAGATGCTGGCAGTCCATTTGATGCTGCAACAGATCCTGCTGTGGTCATCAGGAGATGGAGCTGCTGGGGTCTGAACAGTGAATGGTTCAAGCTCCAGTGTCTTTTCAGGGCCTTTGGCAACCTTTCCAGGGACTTTATTCCTTAATCTTTAAGAGAGCTCTCTGATTCGGTAGGGGGCTCTGGCTACCATCCAAATTCAAAGAACTCCTGGCACACTTACATAATTAACCCTGAGAATGGTGGGCAGCAGTGGTGGCTTCAGGTTATGAACAAAACTATCAGCCTATCACCACAAGGCACAGAGTCCCAGGAGTACAGGTCGATGGCTTCTTTCCCACCTGCCTAAAAGTTTGGAAATCAGTAGTCACATTCACAGAAAGGAAGCACACTGGCAGTGGCCAGGGGCTGGAGGGCCAGAGGAAAAGGAGCCATGTCTAACAGGCTGAATTCTGCAAGATAAAGAATATCCTGCAGTGAATGCCAGGTATGGAAACCCAACAGAGTAAACACACCCAGTACCACAGGGATGCGCACTTAAAGATGCTTTGTTGAGATTTGGTCTTTTGCTATGTATTGTAATGCTAAATACTGGCCACCCAAGACCTGGGTTGCTCCAGGGATGAGAAAATCCACATATAGACCCAAGTGGTGCTATGTAACCTTGCCCCCAAGTTATCTCTCATTGGTGAATAAAATTGCCTACAGTTTATAGCTGGACAGAAGATAGGCAGGGATTTTGGATAGCCAGGGCTTGAGGTCTGAGGTCGGAAACCACGAGGGGGAGAGTGAAGAAGGTGGAGAGAGAGGTCACCATGGGTAGGTGAGTTATGAAAACATGATCATGAGGTCTGGCCATCTGGAGTTGAGAGCAGTCCATGTAGAACACAGCGTGTTAAAACCCTGGGTCTTCTAGAGGGAAGTAGGCATGATAGCATAGGGGGTAGATATCTGCCCAGCTCCCATGCTGAGTAGGGCTTATTATAAATATAAAGGTTGCGTGTCTTTTATCTGGGAACTGAATGATCTAAGGCATGGTAGAAACCCCAACTTGAGATTAACTATTTACTGCGGCAATGGTTACTGGTGAATGTTATGTGCATTTTTACCACAGTTTAAAAATAGTTTTAAACAAGGCAGTGGTGGCACGCACCTTTAATCCCGGCACTTGGGAGGCAAAGTGAGGCAGGTCTTTGAGTTTGAGGACAGCCTGATCTTCGGAGCAAGTTCAAGGACATCCAGGACTACACAGAGGAACCAATTTGGTCTCAAAAAACCAAACCAAACCAAACCAAGCCAAACCAAGCCAAACCAAGCCAAACCAATCCAAGAGTAGCTCTAGAAAGTAGAAGGAAAGAATCTATAGGAGCTACTTAAAAGAAAAATGTATGTTAGTCTGCAGAAGTACCCGGTTTCTCATTTTGGCATCGTTTTTTTGCATCTTACTATTTCACCTGGAAACTCCCATGTCTTTCGGAAGTGGTTTGAGGGGTTTAGAAGTTGGTTTTAGTCGAGTGACTCAGATGTTAAAGGATTTCACTCACCACTCTCCATTTCTTCCCTTCTAGCTCCAACACTGGAGCATGTTTCTGAGGAGAATTCGATTTTGGAGATGTGGGGCTTGGCGTGTGGGTCTTGGTTGGAGATCGAATTTGTCCTTGAGCCCTCAGGCTGGGATTCTTGTATGTCTTCTTGTCATCTGTGACATGCCGGAGCCCTAGGAAGGCAGGACAGTTTTAGTTGTCAACTTACCCTAAGCTAGGATCACCCTGGAAGAGAATCTCAGTAAGAAAGTGTCTAGGTCAGGTTGGCCTGTGGCCATGTCTGTGGGGGATTGCCTTGGTTGGTATGAGAACAGCTTGAATATGGGCGACACTGGCTGGGCAGTGGTGGTGCACACCTTTAATCCTAGCACTTGGGAGGCAGAGGCAGGCAGATTTCTGAGTTTGAGGCCAGCCTGGTCTACAGAGTGAGTTCTAGGACAGCCAGGGCTGTACAGAGAAAACCTGTTTTGAAAAAACAAAGAAAAAAGAAAAAGAAGAAAATGGGCGATACCATTCACTGGTTGTGGGCCTTGGAGTGCATAAGAGTAGAGAAAGCTAGCTGAACACCAAGTGCGCACTTCTCCGCTCTTGACTGTGATGCGACTGGTTGTTTCAAGAGCCTGTCTTGACTTCCCCACAATGATTGACTGTAACCTGGGATTGTAAACCCTTTTCCCTTGAAGTCACTGTTGTCACAGCAACAGAAAAGAAACTAAACCAGAAGGTGGCACACATCATCCCATCTTATGAAAAGGGAAATGCCCACCATGTAAAGTACATAAAAACTTTTGGTAAGGTATATAAGAGCCGTCATTCAAGGTCCATATGCAGAGGCTGAGTCTGATGTAAGTTTAGATCGAAAGAAATGCTCTGTGTGTGTGTGTGTGTGTGTGTGTGTGTGTGTGTGTGTGTGTTTAAAGAGCATTGTTTTTTGGGTGTAAATGTCCCTTAAGGCCCATGAAAAACTTGGGTCTCTAGATGAAGACACTCCTCTGTGGGGTTGTAGAACCTTTAGATTTGAGGTATCCTTGCTGGAAGAAGTAGGCCACTGGTTGCAGCTCCTGAGATCTAATAGCCTGGCCAGACTTCCTGACTATTCTCTGCTTCCTGTTTTACCAAGAAGTGAAGAGAAGAAGGGTTAACTCAGCTCGATTTGGAATCACCTAGGAGATCCACCTCTAGGCAGGAACGTGAGAGAATTTGCAGAGATGTGTCACTGAGCAGAGAAGATGCACCCCAAATAGGATGAAGGGAGAGTGTGAACTGGGTACCAGTGTTCATGCCACCCGACCCACTATGATGGGGGCAAGCAGCTCTGTGTCGCCACTGCCGTGCCTTTCCCTAGGGATGGACTGTGTCCTCTCACACTGTGAGCCAAAGCAGATCATTCCTTGAGTTGCTTTTGTGAGGAATTTTGTCACAGTCATGAGAAAAATAATGAACACAGTCAAGAACACTGTTTTGAAAGAGATGACACTCCTACTGTGCACAATGCAAACAACAAAGCCCTACAATTTCCCAAGCCATCTGAGCCCCCAAGGACTGCCTGGTTCACTCATGGCTAAAGCATTTATTAGGTATGGCTTAGAATGCTGTGCCAACCCCAGAAAGTATTTCTCAGAATCTGAAATCAGCTTTAGAGCTGGAAGTCCATTCCTTTACTTTGCAAGTGAGTTTCAGAGGGATGGGCGGCACAGGTCTGAGCCAATAAATGTGAAGGTTTGAGTTCTCCGCTGCCAGCCCCATGCAGAGCCACCTCTACACCCTCAGTCCTATTAATGTACAAAATAAAAAACACCTGAAACAGACCTTTGGGCCACATGACTATATTGTTTAGCAAGGGTATACTTTTGATCCTGATAAATGTTATACATTTGCATTAAAATAATCACCTGTTTCTCATATGAAGACAAAGGTAATTCAATGATAGATCTTCCAAGAGGTAGGATAGAAGTACTATTTGCCATTTTTATTTCATTTGATCTTGATGACTTAGTTTTGGAGATTGGCGGGGAAGCCCTGGGGCTGAGGAGACACCACTCATTGGTCAACTGAGAAGAACTCTGAGTCTCTTGAGTTCTCACTGATCTGAATTGCAGCCCAATGAAGCCTATGTTCCTGGATCTGGATCTCTTTTTTTCCTCCCTGTATCTAAGGATGGTGTGCATTTCTTGAGGCCATGGAGAATCCATACGCCTGGAGTCGGCTTCTGGGATTTGTTTTCTTACCTTTTGTGATGGCTTCTCCCTGATTAAGCTCGGCAAATAAAGCTGAGCGAGAAGGGGAGGGCTCCTCTTGTCTCCCCTCATTCTCAAAAGGTGGAGGTGGCCCGGGAGGAGGCGGTGGTGGAGGTGGTGGTGGGAGACCAGGTCCAGAGGAGAGGATGGAAAACGCTGATGCTGTGGATGCTACAGGGCCCTGTGGGAGACAGAAGATGGGAGCTTGGCTGAGACTGGAGCTCTGGAAGGGATCGTCAAGGGTTCAAGACTCTCCAATAGGGTCCCAGAGGCACAACCATGAGTTGTGAGTCTGTTTGAAGGCCTTGGATCAGGGTGTGTGTGTGTGTGTGTGTGTGTGTGTGTGTGTGTGTGTGCGTGTGTGATTTTCTTGGAAACACAGTCTGTCGGGTGGGCTCTGAATGTTTAGAAATCTCACTGCAAAGTCATCAGCAAACACCCATAGGCCCTATGTTTACGTGCAAGGTCCTGGACACTGAGGTAGACCCAGAGGTAGAGGGCACCTAGAACCCTGGTTGTTCTGTGAATATCAAGGCTGATGGGCCGATAGAAATGAGACCCTTCCTGAGTCAAGGCTGGCACACATCCTCACTTCTGTTATCTGTCAAGCAACCCCCAGCTCAGAGGCCCAACAAATTCAAATGGGGGGACCAGGGGGTGGGGGTGGGGCTACCAGAGGGGACTCCCTGTCACCAAGGGTGCTCATCTTTATCAATGTGACCTAGAATCACAGTGGAGACGCACCTCTGACTGCGTCTTTCAGGATATTTCCAGCAAGATTCTGCTGAGAAAGGAACATCAACTGTAAGCGTTGGCAGTGCCATCCCGGGGTGGGGGCTGGCCTGAATACAAAGGAGTTGAGAACCCACACTCATCTCCCTGCCTCTCAACACAGTGTAGACGGCTGCTTCATACGCCTGCTGCCAAGCCTTCTCCGCAGCCAGGCCTGTGTCATCAAGCGGTGAGCCACAGTCAACCCCTCCTCCCTTAAGTGGCTTCTTGTCAGGCATTTGGTCTCAACGTCGAGAAATTAACTGTGATGGCGTGTATATGCTCATCCCAGGGGGTGGCACTATTAGAAGGTATGGCCTTGTTGGAGGAAGTGTGTCACTGTGGGGACGGGCTCGGCGATCTTCCTCCTAGATGCCTGAGCATGCCCAGTCTGTTCCTGGCTTCCTTTGGATAAAGATGTGCCTCCTGTGCCACGCCTGCCTGGATGCTGCCATGCTTCTTCCATGCTGTAATGGACTGAGCCTCTGACACTGTGAGCCAGCCCCCATTACATGCTGTCCTTTATAAGACCTGCCTTGGTCATGGTGTCTGCTCACAGCAGGAAAAGCCTGACTAAGACATTAACTAACATGGATCCCAGAGATGATATTCTCAGAGGGCTTAAAACCAACTGGATTTAAATATACAACAAATTTAAGGTGTGTATACAATTATACTTTTATTTTTAATGCCTTGATTACTGTTCGATGGCAGCGAAGAGACGCCATGACCAGGGAAACTTATAAAAGCAAGCATTTAATGGGGGTTGGGGGGGAGCAGCTGGCTTACAGTTTCAGAAGGTTTGTCCATTGTCATCATGGTGGGGAGCATGGCAGCGTGCAGGCAGGCATAGTGCAGGAGCAGTAGCTGAGAACTTACATCCTGGATCCCCAGGCTTTGGGTAGAGAGAGAGGGGGAGTGAGACTGGACCTGCTGAGGGCTTTTGAAACTCCAAAGTCCACCCCCAGTGACACACCTCCTCTAAAGAGGCCACGCCTCCTCCTCCTCCTTCCTACGCTGTTTACCCAGTAGGAACCACACATAGGAGCCCATGGGTGCCACTCTCACCCCATCCGCCCCATTTAACATATTTCTACCTCCTACTCTCAAGTATGTGAATGTACGGGTATTTGTTTGGCATATTCCATAGGTGTGTGGGTGTCTTGCTCATGTAAGTTTCCTTGAATCCAGATTTATAGCCAATCGTGAACTGCTTAGCATGGGTGATAGGAATCGAACTCAGGTCCTCTGGGAGAGCAGCGAGTGCTCTGAAGCACTGAGACCTCTCTTCTTCATCTTAATATTTGTAAACACTGACATACAGCTATATACCCATGAAAAGGAATTAGAAACCAATTAGATTTTAAAGAGGCAGAGGTAGGGAGAGTGAGACATTCCAGGCATTTCACTACTGAGAGTCTGAGGCAGGGGAATGACTAGTTTCAGAAAACCCTAGGCTTTTCATATAGAGGTAAGTTTGGACTGCATAGTGAGACCCTATCTCAAAATACAATGTGATAGGAAATTAAGAAACTGGGGGAGACAGAGTAGCTTGTGTGTTTTCAGTACCAAATACAAGAATTGAAACCTTATATAAGTGCCAGATGCTAATGAGCACAGCATAATCTTATTTTCATAAACAACTCGGTATTATGAGATGTCAAAGTCAGGAAGTTTTAATCTGCAGTTGTCTTTTAAAACAGCTATTTTCAAGCACTTACATAATCTCTATTCAGCACAGAATCGCTGTGAATAGAAAAGACTCTTCTCTCATTCAGAATGTCTATCTCTGAGGCTCGGCGGGCGGGCGGAAGTCTCCTCTCCTGGAGCTACAGTTTACCACACTTTTGTTTTTTGTTTTTTTGTTTTTCCTAAGGAGGAGCAGCCTGACTCCCTCAGGGTTCTGGGGTCAAGCAGAAAATGGTTTCATAGTTCTTAAGACCAACTAATTTTTTCTCCCCGGGATCTTAAATGATTTCTGTCATGTTACTGAGGCGAAATTTGAGAGACCTGCTCAGACTCATAAAGGATACACAGCATAAGCTTTGCATAACAGTGATGGACACCAGGAACCACGGAATAGGATGCTTTCTCATAACCATGCCATTATCCACGCAGCCATGGAGGGGCTGCCCCTCCCCCTGCACCCGAGACACCTCAGCTTTGCAGGCATTCTGTTTTGTGAGAAAGGGAGCTGTCCCTGGCATCCATATTTTAGGAACCCGAGTCCCTTCATTCTAAGAATCTAAGAACTAGGAGATGACGCAGCAATGGATAAACCGTATCCCAGCTCCTGTGGACTTTGACATATTCAGTTGGTGACAGCTGACAGAGAGGGTTTATAGAGATAAATGTGGAAAATAAAATCTCCCAAATCAAGGCACCTGGGGCCTGTGAAATGCTGCCCTGGACGTGCCCTTCTGAGGTCCAGCCACATTTGTACAACATTCACTGGGTACCAGGCTCTGGTTTCCAAGGTTACTTTGCAATTAGCATTCAGGGGCTTTGCTGAACAGTGGACTTGAAACCAAACTGATTAGGCCTTCCCTGAGTTGAATCTCTTTGGCCTGCTCCTGAAGCACGCAGGGGAGGAACTAGTCTTCTTTTTTCTGTACTGTTACAGACCTCCTGCAACTTGGCACCTAGTGGGCAGCAGCCAGCAAGCTGATCCCACCAGGAACCCAGTGAAGGAGAGAGGAAGGCGGGGCCTGGGGTGGGGGTGGGGTGGGGGCTGAGAAGGCCTCTCTGGTGCCAAATGTTGTTATTGATTTGGTACTGCCTGACTGCTCAGTCTCTAGATTTATTGGAATGCATGAAATACCACGCGGATCTGTTAAAATTTCCTAAGTCGAGGTTGTGTGGCAGAACGCAAGTAGGGTGGGCTGCATACTCCTCTGTGTGTGTGTGTGTGTGTGTGTGTGTGTGTGTGTGTATTTTGCCCCCGTACTTATCTCGGTGCTTGCAGTGTAGGGATAACAATCATCCTGTCCTGTGAGCTGAGAAGAATCTTCAATAGGACAATGCCACTTGGGCCATACAGAGATCCTCTGAGAGAAAAGAAAGCAGAGACCCCAGAGGGGCTGTTGGCATTTAGCAATAAGCCAGCAGCCCACACTAGGGCATAGTCCTAGCACACGTCTGTTGATTTTAAAGCCACCTTGCAGAAATCCTTTATCTATGTTCAGATTTTTATTTGCTCTGAGACAGCATCTCACGTAGTCCGCGTTGGCCTGGAACTCATAATCTAGCCAAGGATGGCCTTGAATTCTTGACCTCTCTGCCTCCACCTTCCATGATCTGGGATTGCAGGTGTTTACCGCCACACCCAGCTACATTAACAAAAAAAAAAAAAAATTACGATTGTCTATTTATGCATGTGCTCATGCATCCCATAATGCAAGTGCAGAGGTCAGAGGTCAACTTCCAGGAGCCGTCTGTTTCCTTCTCTCCTGGGAATGGAACCCAGGTGATCAGGCTTGGGCTGATCTGTGCTGTCTTACCCCGATCTGGCTTTTGTTTGTTTAAAGTCACTGGTGCACAGGAAGTTCGGGGGTGGGGAGGAAAATGGTGACTCTAGAGGGGGTTAGGAAGAGGAGTTGGGGGTAGGGAGGATAAATATGATCAAAATACTTCCGTAAGCATGTATGAAAATTTCAAGGAATTAATACAAATATTAAGTAAGATCACGGGTCCAAAGAAAGACTAGGTGGATTACCTTGTTAAAGAGGGCTTTCCCTGGATCTCCACTTAGAATACACATGATCGATACCCAGATCGGGTAAGACGGCTCAGATCAGCCCAAGCCTGATCACCTGGGTTCCATTCCCAGGAGAGACGGAAACAGACGGCTCCTGGAAGTTGACCTCTGACCTCTGCACATGCATTATGGGATGCCTGAGCACATGCATAAGTAAACAATTGTATTTTTTTTTGTTGTTAATGTAGCTGGGTGTGGTGAGAGAAACATAATATCCTTGACTTCTTTTTCCTTTTTGAGACTTGGTCTTGCTAATGTAGCTCAGGCTGGCCTCATGTGCCTACTCCTATCTCAGTCCTCCCTGTACAAGGATCTTTAGTGCATATCATTATGCTTGGGTTGGTTTAGTTTTAATCTCCGCCGCTCCTCACTGGCCTCTCACACCAGCACCGGGCCGTCTTTGTGTGAACATCTGGAACGGTCTTCGCGTGGTGGGGAGATGAGGCCTCACCTCTTGGCTTTGGCACTGGGGCCTTCAGCATCACCTCCGCTTTCACAATGACTTTGTCATGCTTTGGTACTGTGCTGTAGAATCTGGCCTCTTGCCCAGTCATTTCTGTGCTCACTGACTACAGGAATGACTCGCTTGTATCCAGACCCCGGTTCCTGATGGAGTGAGTGCTCCTGCGGTCCTGGGAGGGGGTCTTGGTGTCCTAGGGACTAGAGACTGGAAGTCAGTGATCCTCAGCAGACTGCCTTTGAAAGGCAGACATAACAGGAGAGGTAGCGCATCTGCTGGGGTATCCAGACGGAATGGGAACTATCCCCGGGGCCTGATGCCTTGGGTGCCCGTTGACGACAGTAGGAACTGAGGCTGCAGGCATTGCGGGCCAGTAATGTTCAGAGGATGAGGCCCTGGAACAGGGTCCAGTTTGCGTTCTTCAGGATTTGAGCTGGGTCTGTGAAAGACAAGCAGAGCTTGCCAAAGGGTGAGCTTGTCTGGAGACATCTCTAAAGAGGTGGGTCCTGCCTTGGAACCCTGGGGGATTGGCCCTGAAGAGGGTTCCCTTCCCTGCCGGCTGCTGCCCAGATCTTGGGAAACTGCCAGATTGGCACAAGGCCTTCCCTCGTTCTCCAGTGGAGGATTTGGGATTAGATCTGGGTAAAGCGTCAGGATGTTCAGAGGTATGGTCTACTTGCAAGTTTGGGGTCTTTTCCAGATGTTCTTCCTCCCCCCCCTCCCCCCGCCTCGCTTCCACTATACCCTGCCTTCCATGTGCCTGTGAGTACACAGATGCAGGCCTGGTTCTTCAGGAGCCTTCTGTAGGCCAAAGAGCAACTTTTGGGAGTCAGTTCTGTTCTTCCCCGGAGTAGGTCACAGAGGTCAACTCAGGCCATCTGGGTGGGTGAACTGGATTTCCCATCCCACCTGTCTTATGGCTTTTAAACAAACCAAACCAAACCAAACCAAACCAAACCAAACCAAACCAAACCAAACCAAACCATGGGCCCTGGAGACTTAAGCTCAGATTTACCAGCCGAATTACTGCCCCAGCACAAAGAAAGCTTTTCTTAATAAATTCTCTTATAATATGTGTGACTTGAACAGTTACTGTCATTTTATAGCCACGGCATAGAATCAGACATCTTAGCGACCAGAACCCAGGGAGGTGAGGTCATGTGACTGGGCTGAGGTCACCTGGCCTGGGAGGGTGAGAGCCGAGGGCGGAACTCTCAGGGTAGGAGCTCTGAGGGAGGCAGACTTGACCTTACCAAAGCAGCAGTGACCCAGCCAGCCAGCCAAACACTTTAACCTTTCTGAGGCTGGGGAGATGAGTGTCTGAAGGATGTGTCTTAGAGTCTTCAGGCTGGGCACAATTAAAGAAGAGTGTCTATAAAAGTCATGTAACAATGGCTCGCCACTTAAAAAATTAAAAAGAGAAGCAGAACATTTATGATTTCCAATGGCTGTGTTCCCGGTGCAAAAGTTCACTTCTGGTGCAAGAACAAGCACAAAAATCCCAAATGAGGCTTTTAAGGCCTATTAAGATTAATTCTGAGAGCAGATGTTTGATTATGGACTTTTTTTCCCTTTTCTTTCTGGCACAAAGACTTTTAAAAGAAAGTTAATGTTCTACAAATCTCCCTAAATTAATGTCACTGTCCTGGGAACAGCTGTCTCTCCCATTTTTAAAGTCGTGAACTGCAGGCAGAAAACCAAGAGACATTCTAAGTGGCACATGGGCATTTGCAAGTTTGGGGCAATCTATAGTTATGTGCATGCTACATAGGCCACAGCCTACGGTACACACACCACAGCTGTGCACCAGTGTGCCTGGTGGCTTGTTTTCATCGATGGCCGCTTCCCAGAGCAGTCACGACTCATTACTTCAGAAGCCAGACTTTATTTTTCTGGTGTTTCTGAGACAGGGTCTTGAATTTACTATATGGCCCAGGCTGGCTTCAATACTCTCAGTGATATCCCTGTCTCAGCCTCCCGAGTGCTGGAATTACAGGAATGAGCTATCATGCAAACCTCTTTGAATTTAGACTTTTGCTGGGCAGTGGTATCACATGCCTTTAATCCCAGCCAGCACTTGGGAGGCAGAGGCTGGTGGATCTGAGGCCAGCCTTGTCTACAGAGTGAGTTCCAAGACAGCCAAGGCTACACAGAGGAAAAAAAAAAATAAGAATTTAGATTTTTACTAGAGAGGGAAATTACTGAGAATGTTAAGTAGAATCTTACTATTGCTTAATGGTGGTCATTCTATATAATTAATTGTATAATTAATTTCATGTTTCTTCCTCCTAATGCTACTACTAATAACCAGTTCATTCAGATATATTCTAAACTTAGTTCTAAATACACCATAAAAGTGATTTCAGTTATCTAGATTTTTGAGTTTCTAGAAAGAAGGGCCAGTAGGACTAGTCGGTGTGAGGCCACAGAGCCAGACCTAGGGGTGTGGTGACTTAGAGCAGACCATAGGGGGCTTTGCAAGTCCCCTAATCCTGAAAAAGAAGAGATTGAGGGGATTTAAGCAAAGAAGAAATATATAAAGATAGCATTAACCTCCAGCTTTGAGAATAGGTCAGGCAACCAGTATCTTGGTTGGTATTTTTACCATCATTTGAAAAGCAGGGACCAAGAACATAAAATTATCACGTGACCCTCTCTTGGAACAGGTGGATTATGTTGCTTACAACAGAGCCTTTGCTGAGACTTCTCTTCTATAAAACTAGCTTAGCGACGGTAATATTTTGAGCCACCTGTCTTTAAAGTATTTGTGGAGATGGAAGATACGGCCACAGGAACGGAGCAGCTGACACTCAGCAGTGTTTGTGGGTCTCGTTTCTCCCTCCCTCCTTCAGGGACACACACAGTTGGTTCCCTTGTTTCTGGGCAGGATCTCTTCGGTTGTCCTTTGTTGAACCATCTTGGCCTGTTAATCACTAACAAAGCCCAGCACGAACAATCTCCAGGGTGCAGTGACAGCTCGCATGTGCCTGGTCATACCCTCAGATGGTCAAAAGTTCCCCGGTCCTGTCACTCACAGCTTTGACTCCACAGGAACTCATGATGTTTTACAGCTAACATTTTTACATAAAACAATGTCGGTTACCTTTTCTGAAGACAAAGAATCCCAAACGGCCTGGTATAATGCATGAAATATAACAGCAATAAACCTCATTTCCATAATAGGAGACACTGACTAAAGAAAGAGCAAAACTCTTCTCTTCTCTTCTCTTCTCTTCTCTTCTCTTCTCTTCTCTTCTCTTCTCTTCTCTTCTCTTCTCTTCTCTTCTCTTCTCTTCTTCTCTTCTCTTCCTCTCTGCCTCTCTCTCTCTCTCCTCCCCCCTCCCTCTCTCTCCCCCCATAGGTCCATGTGGATCAGCTGGCCTTCAACTCACTATGTAGATTTCCATCCTCCTGTTCCTAGCTCCCAGGTGCTGGGATTACTGCTGGAGATTGAGCACAGGCTTCGAGCATGCTGGGCAAGGCCTCTCTCACCCCAGCCCTTAAAGTCTTTCAACCTCAAATGAATGATTTAGGGCTCTTTGTTTATTTGTTTGTTTGTTTCAAACAGGAACTGATGGAGTCTAGGCTGGCCTGACATTCACTGTACACCTTAAATGTCAGATTCCTCTGCTGGTGGCTCTCCAGTCACCGATGCACACCACCATTCCCAGAAGTTCGCTCCTCCTGAGACATGTTCTTGTGTGGCTGGCTGGCTATCAGTGACCCTTCTGCCTCTGTCTCTCAAGTGCTGGGATCTCAGGTGTGTGCCACTGTGCTTGTCTGTCTGTCTATCTATCTATCTATCTATCTATCTATCTATCTATCTATCTACCTATCTACCTATCTACCTACCTACCTACCTACCTATCTACCTACCTACCTATCTACCTACCTACCTATCTACCTATCTATCTAATTTCTGCATCTTGATCAATGGCAGTTAGATCAACACGTTTTCAAACATAAAGAACTGGCAGATTTTGCATCAAGACTAATGTCATGGTTCCTGGCTCAGTGGGTGAGTGTGCATTTTCTACATGACATGAAGACTTGCGTTTGAATTTCCAGCACCCACAAAGAAGATGGGTTATTGATATGTGTGCCTGTAACCCCAGCACCGGGGGAGCAGAGACCGGTTAGTCATTCTAGCTAAATGGTCCAGTGAAAGAGAGCCAGGTGGAAGAGAGAGTCCTGTCTTGAGGCAATGAGGAAGAGAGTTGTCGAGCGGTACACTGGATGTCCTCTTTGGCCACTATGTATTTGCACACAGGTGCGCATCCCCATACATTCATATGCATGCACCCCCACACCACATAACACCACACCACACCACACCACACCCACACATAGACAAAAAAAAATGAAATGAAATGGAGTCGTCTCTGCATAGCAACAGGCGGATGCTCATCCTAGCAACACAAGTGAAAGCCAGCGTGGACCATGACTCCAGGCTGAATTATTTTTACCACTTATTCAGATTTTGAGACTTCTGCCAAAGAAAATAAAGCTCCTGGGAGTCATTCCAAGAAAACAGAATTGTTAATACCACAGAGAAGCGCTCCATAATATGTTAAGGACATGCTTATTAATAACATTTGAAAAGCCAATTTAAAGACTATCTATTTTCTGTCTATTAAGGGATATTGAACACTATGGAAAATTCTGATTTCCACAAAGTCCTAAAACACTTATGTGTAGTTGCTGTAAGAAGAGGGGTGCACAGCTATGACATGACATGGGGCCCCATTTGGATTAGTTCTTTTCAGAGTCTTGGCTCTGAATGGCCTTATCGCAAGATGTGAAAGGCTAGGTCATCGAGAACCCAGATCTCAGGGTGAGGGTGTGGCTGGATCTGAAGCCACAATAAAGATGACCACGACCCTGAGCCCAGATTTCAGCGTTTCTCCCTAGCTTCTGATTTTGCTCTTCCTTGTCTCGGGATGGTTATCTGCTGGTGGATCTTGTATGTTGCTCCTTTGGTGACATGGACAAATCAGGGAAATTTGTTTATCGGGGGATAAACAAAACCAAGTCACTCCAGAGACAGTAAATGCCTCCTTCCTATTGGAAACACCCCAAGAGAGACATACACGGTCAGTGCTGGTAAAATCAGATCTGTGCTTCATGTCTTAATTTGCCTGTTTAGATGAGTTCAAATTGATTGGGAAATCATTCCAAAAATAATTTCTTTCTTCTTTTTTTAATAGTGTGATGGTTTGTATATGATTGGCCCAGGAGGTGAACCTATTAGGAGGTGTGGCCTTGTTGGAGTAGGTGTGTCGCTGTGGGTGTGGGCTTAAGACCCTCCCCCTGGCTGCCTGGAAGTCAGTCTTCCACTAGCTGCCTTCAGATGAAGAGAGAGAACTCCCAGCTCCTCCTGCACCATACCTGCCTGGATGCTGCCATGTTTCTGCCTTGATGACAATGGACTGAACCTCTGAGCCTGTAAGCCAACCCCAATTAAATGTTGTCTTTTATAAAACTTGCATTGGTCATGGTGTCTGTTCACAGCAGTAAAACCCTAACTAAGACAGAAGTTGGTACCAGGGACTGGGGTATTGCTGTGATAGGCCTGACCATGCTTTTGTTCGGAAGAATGTGGATTTTGGGACTTTGGATTTGGAAAGCCATGGAATTCTTTAAGTGGGGCTTAATGGGCCAGACTAGTAGGAATATGGAAGACAGTGGTGCTGAGGGTCATTTGAACTGTGTAGGCCTGACGGCCCAAGAGGTTTCAGTGGAGAAGAACTTTAATATGTGGCTGAGAGATGTTTTTGTGATGTTTTGGTAAAGAACATGGCTGCTTTTTGCCGTTGTCTGAAGAGACTGCCTAGGACTAAGGTAAAGAAATTTATATTAATTGCATCTGCAAAGGAAGTCTCAAAAAAGCCCAACAAAGACTTTGTTCTCTGGTTAAGTCTGATGAAGAGAATTTTGAACAAACATAGCAAGCTGAGAAAGGAAAAGTACAAAATATATAGTTTGAGTATTAAAGGAACTCCAGGAAGTGAAATGGAGCTGAATTCAAGGATATTGAATTAAAGGAGTGGCGACCTTGGGGCAAGATTCCACCCAGGTAACTTTAGGTCCAGGCATGGTAGTACAAGCCTCTAATCCCAGGAGGCAAAGATAAGCAGATCTCTGAGTTCAAGGCCAGCCTAGAACAGAGTAACTTCTAGGTGAAGAGAAACTTTAATCCAGGCTTGGTGGACCACACCTTTAATCCCAGTGCTTAGGGGACAGGCATGCAGATCTCTTGAGTTCCAAGTCAGTCTAAGGAGCAAGATTCAGGACAGTCAACTTAGGTAGTGAAGGAGCTGGGAAAAAGGAAGCTAGTGATAATGTTCCAGCTCCTGCAAGCAGCAGAACTCAGCAGCTTCAGCCAAGTGTCTCTGGCTTTATATTCAAGAGAAAAAGGAGACTACTGAAACAATTGGTGCTGGTTAGCTAGAGCTAAGAAATTAGTGGTGATTAAGAAAAGACCAGCATCACTGAGGTGAAATATGGGAAGTGTTTTCTGGGAGCACAAAGAAGCTGTATTCCAGAGATAGCCAAGTGTTCCTCATGCTGCAGCTGTACTTGGTAATGTGTAAGAATCATCCAGGTGGTACTGGTTTTGAAGGCATGAAGGCATCATGAAGAACAGCTGAGGCTTGGTACTGTGAGAGGCCATGGAAGGCCATTGGTGAAAGTGTACCCTCAGTTGTAATTGACAGCCCAGGACTGAAGGGGTCATGCAAAGGAGTTGAGACTTGGTACCATGAAGAGAGCCTATGAGAGGCTTTGGTGAAGCATAGTTGCAGTGGAAGACTCTAGCATATTGGAGATGCCAGTACCATGGGATGACCACCAAGAACAGCAGTGACAGTGGAGTGGATCAATCTGAACTTAGAGTGCTACAGAGGGCAGAGCTGAAGAAGTGACACCAGCTCTTTGGAGATACACAGAAGATCATGTGTGGATCTCAGACTTTGGAACAAGAAGCTGTGAAGCTGAAATTGACTTGGGGTACCCAAGATGTTAAAGATGCCAGGGTCACAGGATGCCTGCCAAGGAAAGCTGCTAACAGGGAGTGGAACAAGCCCAGGAGAAAGAACCTAGTTGCAGTCAACAAGGATGAAAAAGGAGTTGGATATCTGAAGACTGCTTTGCCATCAGACATGGAGATGCAGAGTTTGGACTTTGCCCAGCTGGTTTCCTGTCTTGCTTGGAGGATTACAGTTAAGTGATTGAGTGAATCTCAGAAGAGACCTTGAAGTTTGGACTTTTAACAGTGTGGAGACTGCTATAGACTAAAGGGACTTTTGAAGTTGGACTAAATGTATTTTGCATTATGCTATGTTTAAGTATGGCCCCCATAGACTCATGTTTGAACAAGCCTATGGGGGCCAGGGAGTGGAATGTGATGGTTTGTATATGATTGGCCCAGGAAGTGAACCTATTAGGAGGTGTGGCCTTGTTGGAGTAGGTGTGTCGCTGTGGGTGTGGGCTTAAGACCCTCCCCCTGGCTGCCTGGAAGTCAGTCTTCCACTAGCTGCCTTCAGATGAAGAGAGAGAACTCCCAGCTCCTCCTGCACCATACCTGCCTGGATGCTGCCATGTTTCTGCCTTGATGACAATGGACTGAACCTCTGAGCCTGTAAGCCAACCCCAATTAAATGTTGTCTTTTATAAAACTTGCATTGGTCATGGTGTCTGTTCACAGCAGTAAAACCCTAACTAAGACAGAAGTTGGTACCAGGGACTGGGGTATTGCTGTGATAGGCCTGACCATGCTTTTGTTCGGAAGAATGTGGATTTTGGGACTTTGGATTTGGAAAGCCATGGAATTCTTTAAGTGGGGCTTAATGGGCCAGACTAGTAGGAATATGGAAGACAGTGGTGCTGAGGGTCATTTGAACTGTGTAGGCCTGACGGCCCAAGAGGTTTCAGTGGAGAAGAACTTTAATATGTGGCTGAGAGATGTTTTTGTGATGTTTTGGTAAAGAACATGGCTGCTTTTTGCCGTTGTCTGAAGAGACTGCCTAGGACTAAGGTAAAGAAATTTATATTAATTGCATCTGCAAAGGAAGTCTCAAAAAAGCCCAACAAAGACTTTGTTCTCTGGTTAAGTCTGATGAAGAGAATTTTGAACAAACATAGCAAGCTGAGAAAGGAAAAGTACAAAATATATAGTTTGAGTATTAAAGGAACTCCAGGAAGTGAAATGGAGCTGAATTCAAGGATATTGAATTAAAGGAGTGGCGACCTTGGGGCAAGATTCCACCCAGGTAACTTTAGGTCCAGGCATGGTAGTACAAGCCTCTAATCCCAGGAGGCAAAGATAAGCAGATCTCTGAGTTCAAGGCCAGCCTAGAACAGAGTAACTTCTAGGTGAAGAGAAACTTTAATCCAGGCTTGGTGGACCACACCTTTAATCCCAGTGCTTAGGGGACAGGCATGCAGATCTCTTGAGTTCCAAGTCAGTCTAAGGAGCAAGATTCAGGACAGTCAACTTAGGTAGTGAAGGAGCTGGGAAAAAGGAAGCTAGTGATAATGTTCCAGCTCCTGCAAGCAGCAGAACTCAGCAGCTTCAGCCAAGTGTCTCTGGCTTTATATTCAAGAGAAAAAGGAGACTACTGAAACAATTGGTGCTGGTTAGCTAGAGCTAAGAAATTAGTGGTGATTAAGAAAAGACCAGCATCACTGAGGTGAAATATGGGAAGTGTTTTCTGGGAGCACAAAGAAGCTGTATTCCAGAGATAGCCAAGTGTTCCTCATGCTGCAGCTGTACTTGGTAATGTGTAAGAATCATCCAGGTGGTACTGGTTTTGAAGGCATGAAGGCATCATGAAGAACAGCTGAGGCTTGGTACTGTGAGAGGCCATGGAAGGCCATTGGTGAAAGTGTACCCTCAGTTGTAATTGACAGCCCAGGACTGAAGGGGTCATGCAAAGGAGTTGAGACTTGGTACCATGAAGAGAGCCTATGAGAGGCTTTGGTGAAGCATAGTTGCAGTGGAAGACTCTAGCATATTGGAGATGCCAGTACCATGGGATGACCACCAAGAACAGCAGTGACAGTGGAGTGGATCAATCTGAACTTAGAGTGCTACAGAGGGCAGAGCTGAAGAAGTGACACCAGCTCTTTGGAGATACACAGAAGATCATGTGTGGATCTCAGACTTTGGAACAAGAAGCTGTGAAGCTGAAATTGACTTGGGGTACCCAAGATGTTAAAGATGCCAGGGTCACAGGATGCCTGCCAAGGAAAGCTGCTAACAGGGAGTGGAACAAGCCCAGGAGAAAGAACCTAGTTGCAGTCAACAAGGATGAAAAAGGAGTTGGATATCTGAAGACTGCTTTGCCATCAGACATGGAGATGCAGAGTTTGGACTTTGCCCAGCTGGTTTCCTGTCTTGCTTGGAGGATTACAGTTAAGTGATTGAGTGAATCTCAGAAGAGACCTTGAAGTTTGGACTTTTAACAGTGTGGAGACTGCTATAGACTAAAGGGACTTTTGAAGTTGGACTAAATGTATTTTGCATTATGCTATGTTTAAGTATGGCCCCCATAGACTCATGTTTGAACAAGCCTATGGGGGCCAGGGAGTGGAATGTGATGGTTTGTATATGATTGGCCCAGGAGGTGAACCTATTAGGAGGTGTGGCCTTGTTGGAGTAGGTGTGTCGCTGTGGGTGTGGGCTTAAGACCCTCCCCCTGGCTGCCTGGAAGTCAGTCTTCCACTAGCTGCCTTCAGATGAAGAGAGAGAACTCCCAGCTCCTCCTGCACCATACCTGCCTGGATGCTGCCATGTTTCTGCCTTGATGACAATGGACTGAACCTCTGAGCCTGTAAGCCAACCCCAATTAAATGTTGTCTTTTATAAAACTTGCATTGGTCATGGTGTCTGTTCACAGCAGTAAAACCCTAACTAAGACAAATAGTATAGTATAGAGTTTATTCAGGGCATGGGGAAGGGAGACAAGAAGGTAGTAGAGGCAGAGAGAGAGGGGGGAGGGAGGGAGGGAGAGAGGGAGAGAGGGAGAGAGGGAGAGGAGAGGAGAGAAGAGAAGAGGAGTGGAGTGGAGGCCGGCCATAAGCACTTGGGGAGAGAGGAGGGAGGGGATGGGGAGAGAGGATGGGGAGAGAGGGGGAGGGGATGGGAAGAGGGGATGGGGAGAGGGGGAAGGGGATGGGGAGAGAGGGGGAGGGGATGGGGAGAGAGGGGGAGGGGATGGGGAGAGAGGGGGAGGGGATGGGGAGAGAGGGAAGGGAATGGGGATGGGGAGGGGATGGGGAGAGAGGGGGAGGGGATGGGGAGAGAGGGGGAGGGGGTGGGGAGAGAGCGGGGAGGGAAGAGCAAGGGAGCAAGAGAGAACTAGAGAGCAAGAGCCCAGACATGATCTCTATCTGACATGCCCAAGGTAGGATTTTTTGATAAAAGTGGACCAGGCCATCCCAGCAGACACAATTTGTGGGGCCCAGTCTTCTTCACTGGGGTGAGCTGGGCATTTGAGAGAAATCTGCTCTACTGTAAGCTCAGAGAGTCTGATCTTCTCTGCAACTGATACATAGACCAAATCTGGACTCTCCAAGTTGTCTCTTCTTCGTGACTGCCAGCACCAGCAACACAAAAATACAATTTCTCATAAAAGTAGGAAAAAAAAATAAAATTTCCGTGGGAAAGCTTCCCAGAGTTAAAGATAGCCGAGCATACCCATCAGAGAGCGCGCTGGGGAGCCAGTGGCTGGGTAAAAGCCCAGAATGCCCGGCACTTTGACTCAGCCAGACAGTGACTACACTGTGCTTGTTGGGCCTAACTTCGTCACAGAAGTCAAGGTTTTTCTTGTTTTTCGTCTGGATTTTAGGATCCTAAAGAGATGACTGTGCTGCCTTGAAAGATCAGTATGTTGGAAACAGCAGACATGAAGACAAAGGCAGGTTAAGGGCTGTTAGAGAGATCATACATGTTACATGTTGTATGTGTACTTTTAACTGAGAAACATTTTAAATGAAAAAACCCAGGAGTGTCATTTTTTGAACTTAATAGTTGAGGTGTGGTAACGCAGGGTAATGTGTGCTAATACAGGGTACCCTGGACTAACACAGGGTAACCTTGGCTTCAATTCCAACTCCACGTTTCATGGGAAAAGGTCAACTGATACTTGGGTTTCCTTCTCTTCCCCTTCTCTCTCCCTCCCTACCTATTCTTCCTTTCCTTCCTTCCTTCCCTCCCTCCTTCCTTCTTTGTAGTGCTGAGGTTGGAACACAGGCCTTCAAGAATGTCAGGTAGGTAGGCACTCCACTATTGAGCCGGTCCCCAGGGGTTGCAATGCGCTTAGTTTGAGTGACAGGCCTGGTAGACAGGGGCCAGGGATCAGCTCTGTGCATTATTTTAGGAAGTGTTGTATCACGTTTACAGGATAACCCGTACCTTCCCTCTTAAGAAAGCCCCCCTCCCGTTTTTTGCTTGATGTGATATCAGACTCAGTTTCCTGAGTTCATGTCATCTGAAGGTGAGAGGCAGCAGGTGGCCAGGGGCAGGACAGGGGACTGTCACTGAGCAGTGTGAAAATGCTCTGTCCGCTCTCATCACCATCTTGGCATAGAAATAAGGACATTCATTCACAGGGCCCATTGGCACTGGACGAAACCCGTAGTTAATGACTGCAACCGGTCAGGTGGCAGTGGGCGGGGCTTCATCTGTGTCTAAAGCCCTGGGGCAATCCCCGGGGATCCTTGGGGGCCTCTTCTCCTGGAGCTCATAGCCTCAGGCCAGAGAAGACACTTCCGTGCTCCCAGACAGGTCTCTCTACCCCTCCACCCTGCCTCGTCCAGATCCTTCAGGGTTCAACTCCAATATCTTTTCATAGGTTTTATGGAGTGGAGCATGTGCATGTGTGTTATGTGTTCACGTGGGTGTAGGATCATGTGTGTGTGCATGCACAAGGGTGTATGTGCTTGAGGAGGCCAGCGGTCAGCTTCAGTTGCTATTCCTCAGGGGTCATCCCCCTTAGTGTTTTGAGACAGGGTCTCTCACTGGGACCTGGGGCTTCCAATTATGCCAGGCTGGCCAGCGAGCCCCAGGGATCTGCTTGTTTCCCCTCTCCCCAGAGCTGTCGTTATAAGTGCCACACCTGGCTTTTCACGTGGGTGCAAGTCCTTATGCTTATATAGCAAGCCCTTTAGAGACAACCATCTCACAGCCACTCCTGGTGCTCTTCTGAGAGGACAGCCCCTGTTTCCCTGGACAAAGACTCCCCAGAACACTTGTGTGATAATTAGCATCATACCATGGACATTTGCTGGTGAATCTGGGTTTGGTTTGGTCATCTCTAGAACTCTGGAGTTCTTTCTTATCTATCTTACTGCCGCCTGCCAGTAATGGGGCTCAGGACCCTGGGATGCGGGAGGTGTCTCATCAACTGATATCATTTACTGATATAAATAGATCACTTATAAACATAAGCATCATTGGAGGAAGTGCAGATCTTCAGATGCTTCTGCAGAAAGGTGGGGCACTCTAAGTTGGGGCAGGGCATGATGGGACATGGAGAAGCTTTTTACCAGAGTCCAAAGAGATAGGTAAGGCTTTCCAATCTCGCACTTCTGGCCTCCAAAACTGTGCTAAAGAACATGTTTCATTTATAAAGGACCCCACGTGGAGTGTTTTGTTATAGCAACAGAAAATGAAAAAACAAGCATGCTCCTATCTCCTATGGAAGACGCTTTTGCCTGACCACCCCCTGAAACCACAACCTTCTGATCTTGTCCTATGTGAAAAAATAAGTGACAAGAATCCTCAATTATACTGTGGCAGTCTCCATTATAAATGAAGGAAACATAAAATAAAAATAATTGAATCATCTGGGGATGGAGAGATCGCTCAGCAATCAGGAGCCCTGGCTGCTCTTCCAGAGGACCCAGGACCCGCATGGCAGCTCACAACTGTCTGTAACTCCAGTTTCAGGAGGTCTGACACCGTCACACAGACATATGTGCAGGCAAGACAGCAATGCACATAGACAAAATGAATTTACTTTTGAGACAGGGTCTGGCTCTGGTGCTCAGGTTGGCCTCATGCTCGCGGCAATCCTCTGAGCTCAGCCTCCTGAGTGCCGGGATTACAGGTATGTGCTACTCTGCCCTCCTCAAAAATGGAATTTTAACTGAATGTGTTACTAAAATATTCCCAGGATGTGGCTTGAATAAGTTAGGAATGAGACTTAACTTCTGACCCCTCCAACTAAGAGACTTTGAGTTCTTGGTTGTAAAAATTTTCTAGTAAACAGAATAATCTTGACTATCAAATCAGACAGTTTTAAAAGCTACTACTATTTTGATTTATGGAGAGAGACAAACACTCTAAAATATTTATACTTTCTTATCAACAAACACCCAAACCCAAAGGTATTTATGAGACAATAGAGAGTTATAAATACACAACTCAAAAGCTCCATAGTTTTGTTAATTCTACATGAGATTGAGGGTATTTGACTGCTATGGACATCTGTATGGTCTACTGAAGATATATTATGGGTTAAAACCAATCTATACTAATGTACATTGATCTTAAAGCCTTTAGGCAGACCCTGAATCTCTGAGCAGTAATCCGTCAATTTAGACAATTGGTCTGCAGATAATCAAGAGGAGTTTGTTGTGTGAAAACTGGATTCCTCAGTTCTTCAAAGTTGTGCCTATTCCCCTCAGCCCCTCCCTGAAAGTCACTGGTAACAATGATGTGTTACACTAGCAAGTCTGGATCTGTTACTTGCACTAGCAACCCGTGGAAAAGTACCTGGCTAATGGGGAACTCAAGGGAGGAAAGCTTTCTTTCTTCTCTCAGTTGAAAGGGATCGCAGTCCATCGTGGCAGGAAGGTATGGTGGTGGGATTGGTTTGAAACTGCTGGTGAGAGCTGGCTTATAAGCAGGCGGATCAGGAAGCAGAGGGAGGGAGATGCCCATGTTCCGTTCAGACTCTCCTCTCCCTGCTTTTATCCAGTTCGGAGACTCAGGTCCACTGGATAGACTTGTCACATCCAGGCAGGATTAGTCCCCTTACTACTTAATCTTCTCTGGGAACGATCTGATGGGAACAGCAAAGGTGTGCCTTACCGACGCCCTAGGCCTTTCTATCTTTAATCAAGTTAACAACTGGAAGTCACAGTCTATGGACCATACTAGCCAGGACCCCCTAATGTCATTGGGGATTAACCAATCTCTGGATGATAACAGCCTTTTCAAGGGCTCGCCCAGGCGGCCATTCACATCAGTGGCCAGGTCATCCTTCTTACAGCTGTAAGACCCCCCTCTATCTTTTCATTGTCTCCTTCTCTCAGTGATGCTTCACGGGCTCCTCAAACACAGTAGAGCAGCAGGCGGTTTCCTCCTTTGCTAGTGGTGGCTCCTAGCATGATGTCCCGGTTTTTATTCCTTTCCCCAGTAATCTAGATCGGAAATTTTGTGATTAAATTTGAATTCTTCTCTACTTCCCTCCTCAAACCATCATCACCATCACATCCCCATCCATCCACCTTCCTCCGCTCTGTTTCTTCTTTAGATCACACATTGATCACAAGCCTCCTAAGGTATACAGGGTCCCTGGACTCTTCCCTCTCTCATCAATCAAATACAATTCAAAGCACTTCCTAGAACTTGTATCTTTCTGCTTAGCAACCTACAGTGAAAGTAAGGAGCCTTGTTGCTATTTATGACCCAACCTTTTTAGCATAATTACAAAGTAGCCTTCACCCTTTTCCTCCTCCCCACCCCATCTCTCTAAGTCAGGGTTTCTCTGTGTATCCCCGGCTGCCCTGAAATTCACTCTGTAGACCAGGCTGGTTTCACACTCACAGAGATCCACCTGCCTCAGCCACCTGAGTGCTGGGATTAAAGACGTGCACCAACTCTTCATTCACATCCTTAAAGTGTCAGCCTCTTGGCCTTTCCCGACCATCCAGGAGTCTAATTAGCTCATTTTCCAGTATGGCCTACACTGTTGCACTCATTTGTGTATCATAATGATCTTGGGGGTGGGGAGGGCCCTCAGAGGGTGGTAGAATGCTTGTCCAGCAGTTACAAAGTCTAGGGCTCAATTGCAGCCTTGAATAAACTGGGTGAAGCGGTGAAAGCCTGTAGTTCCCAGCTCGAGAGGTGGAGGCAAGAAGTTCAAGGCCATCCTTGATTTTACTGTAGCTTCAGGGACAATCTGGGATATAGGAAACACTGTATCAAAAATGAACAACCAAACGACTGCAACAAAAAATCATCTCCCTATAATAACTTCCTTGGGTCAATGGAAACATGTGAGGGCTTTGGCTTTAGAATCTGTAACATGCAGAGAAATCATCTAGGGAGTCTTGTTAACTGGAGGTTGTGTTTCAGGAGGGTACAGGTGGGACCAGGGATTCTGAGGTTTCTGTTCAGCAAGGGTTTGGGTGGCTGTAGGCACAAAACCACACTGCCCATTAGATGCCAGGCACCTGTCTTCCTTGTTTACATAAGCCTTGTTCTCTGGACTTGCCCCTCCAAGGCTCTCACCCTGGACCAACGTTCTGTGTTCCTTGTATACTCTTGTTGGAAACCAGTTTCCACTGAACTGAAGCATTCCCTTCAGGGGGGAGGGGAGATCAGGGAGACTATGATCTGGGCACAAGCAAGAGATCACAAGTCTAAGAATGTGGGGACTTTCGAGATCCTAGAAGGCTCATCCCTTGATGTAGAAGGAGCTAATAACTTGTGGGGAGGAGACTCTCTCCAGCCTAGTTACTGAGATTGAGATTTTTGGACTTGGTGAGCCATCCGCAGCTGTGCACAGAGCTCTGGGCAGCAGCTTCTCTGAGCTGTCATCTGCGTTGGGGGCTCTGGGTGAAGGGGCTGTTTCTGAGTCACCCCATCTCCTGTAACTCCTCACCCATGTGCCTGTTATTGATCCCAATAAAATCTCATTGGCTCACCCAGTTGGCCCTGGTGGGGCAGTCATTCCTTTGGTGTAAAGTGGGCTCCCTTTCTCGGGTGTTTAGACATGCCTGTCACATGTCAGCTCTGCAAGCTCGTGTGTGAATTTTAGCAGGTGACTCTGATGCCTGCCATGTCATGTACCTATCAATATTTTTAGCACCTTTCTCAGAACTCGGTGCATGATGACTGACTCAGAAATGTTGGTTAGCTTAGTGGGCTCTTTGAGGCCAAGGAGGCCATTCCTAGCCTGGCTTCCTTTGTGCATGCGGAGCTCCTTTGTTTATTGGTGGGGATTTAACTCACTTTGATCAACATTTCTCGGATCCAGAAGAGACTGCTGCTTCAGTGTTTCCCTGCCTTACCATGGAGAATACCTGGGCAAACTCCCCACAGGTTGAGAAGTTCTACGTAAAAGCATATTTAATGCTCTGATCTTAGCTCCATCACAGAGTGCAGAAGGAGTGGGCATCTTCCTTGTGATCTGGCTTTGGAAAGATAAAGTAGTACTTGCTGCTCGCTGGGAAAAGATCCAAATCCACAACATAGAGTTCAGATGTCTACTGGTTTTGTAACCAACCTACAACTGAAAAATCATTAGGGGAGGCCAGGGACACAGCTCAGTGGTAGATTGCTTGGCTCACATGTGTTGGGCCTTGGGTTCTTTCTCCAGCATAAAAAAACAAAACAAAATAAACAACAAGCACAAAACAAAACCCAAGCCATTTGAGCTAGGTGTAGTGGCACATGCCTATAATCCCAGCCTTCAGGAGGCGGAGGCAGGAGGATTGCCCTAAGTTCTAGCCCAGCCTGGTCTATATAATGAGTTCAAAGCCAACCAAGGGTACTGGGACTGTATCAAACAAATAAGACAACAGCAACAAAAATCTGAGTCAATAAATGTCTCAATCAGAAAAAGGCACCTGAATTCAATCTAGAGTCCCAGATGATGGAAGCAGAGAACCAGCTCCTGCAAGTTATCCTCTGACTTCTGAACGTGAGCTATGGCATGTGCGCGCACGCACACACGCTCAATAGATAAATATAACTGGAAACGCAAGCCACAACAATAACAAAAATCTTAAGTCGATTCATTGTAAGCCAGGGAACTGTCTGTAGTTGGTCACCCAAGGACCCCAAAGGGAGTTAAGGATCAAGAGCAAGTCAGTATGGTCAACGCAGCTGCGGGCAGGTGCTCGTCCCAGAGCCACTCTGTAGAGAGGGGCATCTGTAGAGGTCAGCATTGAGCTTTGCAGGCCAGACAAGTGACATATCCTCTGAGGCCCAGCTGCTCCCTGTGACCAGTGAACCAGGTCGAGGTTTGCACAAGCTCAAAATGAAGCATGCATATAGAAGGTTGGGGCCCAAGCCAGGTGTTGGTGGCGCACGCCTTTAATCCCAGCACTCAGGAGGCAGAGGCAGATGGATTCCTGAGTTCAAGGCCAACCTGGTCTACAGAGTGAGTTCCAGGACAGCCAGGGCTATACAGGACAGCCAGGGCTACACAGAGAGACCCTGTCTTGGGGTGGGGTGGGGGAGGGTGGGTGGTGGAAGGTTGGGCCCAGTTCTGCAAATGTCAAGAGGGACAAGAGAGGCCAGAAAACCTGCAACTCTGCAACTCACATATATTTATCAACACACCGTGGGGTCTACATTATTCATAGTCACTTGGGGTGCCCTCTGGCAGCTTTGAATTGGACCACAAGCGAAGGGTTAGCCTTCTGCTTCCTTAATGGACATTGACTTGGATTTATATTGAAAAGTAGGCCGAGAGCGAAATGGCTCTCTGGGAGGTCAGAGTGATGCCGAGGTGCCTTGCCTTTATCATGTTAACCTGCAACACGTGCTTTCCTGATTGCTCATGGCAGGTTCTGATGGATGACAGCTAACACACAGGATGTTTAAAGTTCACATGGTTAACATTAACAATCTGAGCATAGGATTGGCGAGATGGCTCAGTGCAAGATAGTGACTTGATTTTGATCCCTGGAACCCATGGAAGGGGAGAATTGTCCTGTATGCCAACTAAATGGGACACACACACACACACACACACACACACACACAAACACACAACTGTATCACAGCTAAATGCTTTGGCATATGCTTGAAATCCCAGTACTTGGCAGAAGTAAGAATATCAAGAATTCAAGGCTAGCCTTGGCTACGTAGAGTTTGAGGCCAGCACAGACTACATGAGACACTGTCTCAAACCAAACCAAACCAAACCAAACCAAACCAAACCAAACCAAAAAATCTCCCAAAACATAAGATTCATTAAAGCCGTCACATAAGTCTTTATCTAATCCACCCACATGGTTTTATTCAACTTTGCAGAAAGCCTCAGCCACTTTGTAAAGCTAAAGTAAGTAAGAACTGCACAAAAGAGCAGGGCTATGTCTACAAGCTCGACACCAGAGTGTCCATAAGCTCAGCCTCTTAATTGACCTTGTTTGTGGAATTCCTGGAAAGATCTGCACAACGTACAGGAAAAGCTTAGTTGTCTCTGTAATGACAAGTGCGAGGACCGGGCTACGTCTCCCAGCAGCAGGCATCTGGTTTGAAGTTTTTGCTAGTGCTTCTTACAAATCCGTCTAACTGCTGGCAGGGCAGATCAATGGTGCCTCTACCAGGTTTATGCCAAGAGATCAATTTAGTTAACACAGTGTCTCTGAACCTTAGCCTGGAAGGAACAACATCAATCAATATGAACAAAGACTCTGGAAGAACTAGCTGAAAACTCAAGTCATTTCTGGTTTGGACTGCTGCTAGGTCCATGTTGGCTTCAAGTTGAAGAAAAGCCCAGAGAAATGACAAGATTCCATGGACCAAAGTCAACATAATAAGAGACACAGCAGATGACTTCACAGCTGTTTGGCCAGAAGCGCCAAATACTTCCGCCCCCCACCCCAGCAAGCTGTGCACACACCCACTCCTCCCCGTTGCTGTCCCAAACAATGCCCCCAGAGTTCCACATTTGTCGGTGACAAGTGGACAGGCGGGGCAGCAGCTGCGGGTACAGCTGCACTCGGAAGGCCAAGTTTAGGAGGTGGCAACTGGAAGATCCAGCCGCAGCTGCTCTCTTGGGGGTGGGGTGGGGTGTTTGTTAGTATGAGGCACCCACCATTGGAGGATCCCAGGGTCTTAATAATATGCTACTAAGACCCAGAGTGGAAAATGTCAAAATCCAGCATGGAAATGGAAGAAAACAACAATTACTCAAGACCCTCGAGCTGTTGGGTATCCATAGCTTTGTGTAGTCTGGGCAGCACTGACGTGGATGGTCTGCAAAGGTGCAGTGGGCTAGTGGGATGGTTCAGTGGGTAAAGGCACTTGCCATGCAAATCTGAGGACTTGTGTTGAATCCCTGAACCCCTGGTGGCAGAGGAGAACTGACTCTCCAGAGTTGCCCTCTGACCTCCCTCCCTCCCTCCCCTCTCTCTCCCCCCTCCCCCCACATACACGAAATAAAAAGTAAATGCCTGAATCTTGCTGTGTTTTACACCAATACCATGCCTTTCCCCAGTCTTTCTGATTCTTGCCTTCTCATAAATACAGAATCGTTTTTGCATATTTGTGATTGGTAGATAAACAGACTGAAGGGACTGTGTTTATTTTTTGTTCCCAAGGGCCATTTTGATCAGATAATTCTAATAGTCCCTCTTCTCTGCAAGAAATGCGATTCTGCCTTATCTACGAGCATTTGTTTTGCTGGTATGTCCCCACAAGAGCAATCCAGGAGAAATGAGTTTGGCATGGACAATAGGTTATACTTGGGATCTTAAATAGTATTTAGAAATGTAAAGTTGGAATTGAATTTTTGAATGCAAAACTATAGCTTTCATGCTATGTTTTATTATATGTGTATGAGAGTTTTGCTCTCAAAGATGTCCATGCATCACTTGGGTGCCTGGTGCCCAAGGGATCAGAAGAGGGTGGCAGACCCTTCTGGATCTGCAGTTATGGACAGTTGAGAGCCGTCCACAGACAAGAAATTTCATGCATTTCTAAAGGGTTTTAAGGAGGGTGACTGTGGATGGGATGGATGTTTTGTAGACTGGGAGAGTTCTCCCACTTGGATTTCAAATGAAGAACTCTTTTGTTATAAATCATGGAGATGTGGGTGCTGGGGAATTGAACCTGGGTCATCTACGAGAACACTAAGTGCTCTTAATCACTGACCAATCTCTCTACCCTTACAATATACTTTTTAATGGCCTCTCCTTCAAATTTTAGACAAGGAGGGTAAAAATCAGGAAAAACCATGGGTCTATGCATACATCTGGCCACTTTTTAAAAGACTGTACATGTGTGGTGCAGTAAGCACTTTCCTATTGCAACTACTTCATAGTTTTAGTATTGGGTCACAGCATTGTCCGATTGAAGAAGTAGCATAGGGCAGGGGTGGGGTGGGGCTAGAGCGTGAGCATAGAAGGCGTGTGCACGCACTGTCTCCCACAGGACGTTCCCATGTCTTAAACCACATGCTTAGGAAACAATGGCTGTTATTAATACAACGATATGTGAGGCCCAATTTGCTGTAGGGATCGCTTACATCTCGTGTAACTATATAACACGCGTTTTATGTCATTGCTTTTTAAAACATGGGACGTGATGTCTTTGTAGATTGTGAAATCGATTTCGTGAGTTTCAGTGAGAGTCTTATCAGAAGCAACGTAAAGGAAAAGCTATCAGAACATGTCATGTGTGGAAAGAAAAAATTTGTGTGGCTTGGTTGTATGCTTGTAGTGTGTGTCTATAAAATCTGTGTCTTCTTGAGTTGCAGTAAAAAGTTACTGGCGCAAAGCGAATATTCTCCTCTGTCCCTTGGTAGGAGGGAATGAGCCCCGTCCGCCCGCGTACAGCGAGGCAAGTGCTCCCCACCCCGCTATACCTCGGCGTTCCAGAAGCACTTAGTTTTTAATGAACACGATAAAGCGAGCGTTCGCTCTAGAACAAAGAAAAGCACTTACATATTTTTCTATCATTAATAATCAGATCTTCTCTTTTATAGTCATAGAAATGATCGCCTAGCTTTACAGGTGGTAGTAAGGGTATTCAAACTATTTAAAAGAAGTTGTTTTTTTTTTTTAAATCCATTTTTATGAGTTTCGTTTGAGAATTAGCGTCTGCTGACTTTGTTTTCCCACAAGGGGACTGTCGTCCCTCTTATATTAGTCTGTCAGAAAACAACAATGGTTCCGAGGACTCCTAACCTTCATCTTACCGTTCTCTAATGGTGGCTTATCCCTATGGCCAAGATGTGACACTTGCCCTTTAGGACACACAGATTTATAACAAAATAGTCCTTCATTTGAAACAGATGTGGAAGACTTCTAATCAGTTTGCCATACGTTCACCCCATCCACGCCCCCCCCCCTTCTTAAAGCTCCTTAGAAGTGCATGAAATTTCTTGTCTACCTCGCTATGCTGTGTGGTGGGAGAGACGAGGGAGAAAACATAAAAGAACGTAAAATTGGAGGGGGGCATCGCTAACATTTTATCCCTGCTGGGAAACACTTGGAGGAACCCCACACTCTGTTCACAATCACCTCAGCCCTGAGCCGGCTGCCCTCAGCACTCCCCGAGCGCCACGTGCAGGAACACAGCCGGCAGCGGGACTTTGACCTTCGGACGGAATTTACAAAGGTCTCACTTTGTTTTTCCCCAGTTAAAACTGTTGGCTATTTAAAAGTAATATTCATTTCTCCTGGAAGGGACTTGCCACCAGAAGCAAGTATGGGAGGTAAGGAAGCTCCCTAGAGTCCCCAAATATGCACCATGTATACTCGATGCCAGTGGCTGAGCAAGAACTCTGAGCTCTAAGTCAGGAACCTGGCGAGGAACGCAGAGGATTCTTTCTAAGCGTGTGAGAACACAGAAACCACAAGGGCACCAGCTAAGGTATACTCAGGAAACGACAAGCACAGAGGAGAACCCCCACCCTGGGGGAGGAGCTGGTGAGGAGCCACAGATGTTTTGCAGAGCTGTGCTGCTTGAGTCGAGGCCAGGGGAAGATGTGGGGTGCCTACATCTGGGAAGCTACGGTTGTAAGCACAGTATCCATCCAGGATGTTGGGACCGAGGCAAAGTAGTATGTGTACATCAAATTCAGAAACAGCCATCCCTTTTGGCTTTTATCTAAGCCAGTGCTCCTCAAGCTCCCTGATGCTGCAACCCCTTAATACAGTCCCTCATAGAGTGACGACCCCAACCTTAACATTAGTTTTGTTGCTACTTCCTAACTGTAATTTTGTGACTGCTATGAATTTTAGTGTATCTGCTATACAGATGGTCTTAAGCATCCCCCCTGCCACCCCCCACCCTTGACTCCCGCCCCTGGGGGGTCATGAACCACAGGTTGAGAAACACTGTTCTAAGAGTCCTATGGGCTCAGGATGCTTCAGGCGGCCAGCGGCTGCTGCAAGGTTCAAGGAGTCAGGAAGGAGCTGAGACAAGGCTGGAGAGGTCAGGGCTGTTGTAGTTTTGCATATGGAAATTAAAGTGGGAACGCACATAAGCAGAGTGGTGTTATTCCATTGCTAAGGCACAGCCAAAGCGCTCGGGCTGGGCTGGAGATTGGCTCGGTTGGTGCAATGCTTGTCCAGCACGCATGAGACCCTGAACTCGGTTCCCAGCACCTCATGAACCGGGCGTGGTGGCGAATGCCTGCAATGCAAGTGCTTGGAAAGTAGAGGCAGGTAAAAGTTTAAGGTTATCGGAGGCCAACCAGGAAGGTAGGAGGCACGATCTTAACCTTCCCCTGACCAAAAGCCAACACAGCAAACCCAAACAAGACATTAAACCTTGTCATATCAAAAAGAAATATTCCGAACTTCTAGTTGATATTTTCTTTACAACTGTACCCTTGTGTTCCCTTTACTTCCCATCCCTTAGCACCGCCATCTTGGTGCCTGTAAACCCTTGAGCCTGAGTTGAGCCCTCTATGAGAAGCAGCAGGCTGCTGTCCATATCATCACCACCCAGGCAAATCTTAAGGGCTGTGGGAGCCACTGTGATAGTTTTACATTCATTTTCTTATGAGCATACATTAATTATATAAAACAATAGATTTCATTATGACATTTTCCTAAGTATAGATGTTTGTCATACAGTTTGAAAATAGGAGCGAGTTCTATTTCTGGGACTAGCTTAATTTCCTTTATCATGGTGGCCTATGGTTCTATCTCTTTTCCCTTCAAATGGCATGGTCTTATTCTTTGGAGCTGAATAAAAAATACTCCCTTTGCATCGTTATCACAGGCAGCTTAACCATTTCCTTTCCACATGTTCTGCAGGAAGTTAACAGAGTCTCCTAGAGGAAATGCTATGTCCATCAAGCCTTTGTCCTATCTTGAGATAAATTCTAAGGCCACATGGGATACACATCTTTACAAGTGTCCTTATAGCCTGTGATGGGGTCAGAGAGGGCCTGGTACTTACTGTTTTGCTCCAAGTGAGGCCTGTGGTGTGGTACTCCTTGATGTAGGCTTGCAGCTCGCTCCAGATGTTGAGATAGGACCTCACCCAATCCACGTGGCGCTCATCACTTGGTCACAAGAGAGCGGATGAGAACAGAGTTAGGATGGAAACCACAGTTTTACACTTTGTTACCTGTAGCCAGAGCTCCGGAGGAGTCTGAAGCAATTGTCCTCAAGCCAAAGGAGGACACTGAGAATGTGGGTAGCCCAGAGTGCTCCAGAGGGAGGAGGGGGATGGCCAGTGCTCCCAGCTTTGGGTACAGACAGGCAGAGACACAGAGAGGGGAGCTGGCCACATGAAGCTGACAGAGGGAGTGTACCATTCCTAGTGGAGGTGACAGCGAAGAGCAGACCATTCCTTCTGACCTTCTTCTTATACAAAATAAAGAATAGCATGCTTCTAGGAGCAAGAATGGCATAACAAAGGGGAAAAAAGGTAATAAAAGCATTTAGCTTGTTTTCTAGTAATCCAGCAGGTATTTGGTTTCAGAAGTTTCAGAGACTTCTACTCTTGGAGACAGCCATGAATGATGGGGGGAGTTGGTATTGTAAGATAAATGTTTTCTTGATAGCAGCCAAGACTCTCGAGGAGACAGCTTAATTGGATGCTCTTGACTTTGATCAGACTTTGCTTTCTTGAATGAAGAGCTCACTGAAAAACCTTAATAGGGCTAACACCTGTGACCGTGAGAGACGTTAGAATAGGCACATGGCTGCATTTCTTTCCTAAAATATATTATTATTCTTTGAGAATTTCATATTTAGTTATATTCATCCCCCCTTGCTGCATTTCTTTGGGCCTTTTCTGTCTCCATAATTTCCCTTTCCCCATTTTGAAGGAAGCAGTAGTAGTCAGAAAACAAGAAAGCACTAAGTTTTGAGTTGACAAAAGCCTGATCTACTTAGGCCATCTGAAGAGAACCACAGGAGGAGAGCTGTTCCTGAGCCTCTGGACAGCCCTGGCTTTTCTCCATATCTACTGCTTTCCTTGCCATGTTCTGAGTGTCAGCGCCATGCCCAGGCCATAGGGAAAGTGAGCAGGGAGACAGCCATGGTTTGGCTGGGGCGTGTCCCTCAGAGTCAGATGTTTGCAGACTTGATCCCAGGTCCCCGTCGTCGCTGTTTTGGGAGGTTCTGCAACCTTTGAGAGGTGGAGCCTTTTTGTAGGATGTCGGTCACTGTAGGGTGGGCCTTCCAGTGGATAGCCTAGCCCTACTTTCTGTCCTGTCTCCGCTTCCTGATGTACCTAGATGTGAGCAATCTCTCACTGCCTCAGCAGCCAACAGCCCTATGGCCATGCCTTCTCAGCCCGGGTGTGGTATTTCCCGAGTCAGGAGTTAAAATGAACCTCTCCGGCCTTAGGTTCTACCTGTCAGGTCTTTGTCTTTTATGGGTGAGGAAGGAACGCATGTAGGGATTGGACTCCCGATTACTCTCTTGTCTTCTACAGTTTCAGATTCATTGGCTCTATGACTGGAATCTGTGAGGCGCTGCTTCACTCTCATAATTAAAATCCTCTAAGTGAATGTAGCTTCCTAGATCTGCCTCATTAATGCTTTGTACCATAGGGTCTTGTGAGGCTCTCAGTGCATGCCCTGGACACAGCAAAGAGCACACACATCAGCCATGAGAGGGAGGCTCCCTACAAAATAAATTAATGCTAGTGTTTCCATACATGTTCTACTTGTGCAGATGTGTCTCATCTGTGTGTGTGTGTGTGTGTGTGTGTACTTACACTACATACAGACATGTCAATTCACACACACCGAGATATCCGATTGTGCATTTGACATTGCTTCTATTGAAAATTCTAGCAACCAATGAGGGTTCTGTGTAGGTAAATGTGGATTTTCTTTTAACCATTGAAGCATTATTTTGACCCGGAGAAAGTTCCAGGAAAAAAACTGTAGGAAGGAATAATTGCATGAAAAATTCTAACAACCACCCCAAAACAGATCTATATATGTAAATGTGTTTTTCTCTTAACCACTGCAGCATTATTTTGATTTAAAGAAAGTTCCAGAAAAAAAAAAACTGTAGGAAGGAATCACCTGAAGTTAGTCTCTAGGAGAATAGCTGAGCAGGATACAAAAAATGGGAGATGAGAACCCCCCCACCCCCATTTTCATTGGCTCTGGAAGCTGTGACTGGCACACCTTGGGCAAAGCTGAGACAACCAGCTTGCTCTGTACATATTGTAGAAAAAGGAGCCACCACCAGCGAAGCTAGCTGCCTGGGAAGCAGAGAAGCAGAGCCTTTGGCTTATAGCCCTTTGCCCAACCACAGGCAGCAATTTCTCCTACATATCTGCCTCATGGGTAACACAGAGGAGGCCCTGTGGGGAGCTTGGGGGACCTACCCATAGATGGATGTTGGGGTGTGAGGCTCCCTACAATCATCAGCTCACCGGAATCAGATGTTCAAGGGGTACTGGGACCCAGCTCTACTTACACCTCTGGTGACATTTATCTGGCTTATATCTGTTTTAGACACTCTACTGATGAAGTGCATGGTGACTAGCATTTATAACATTGATAGAGGAGATCAAGTGGCAAAGGCTGGGATGGTTGGCATGATCTTGTAATTATAGCTATGAAAGGAGGCTGAGGCTGGAGAATCACACTGAAGACCTGCCCAGACTACAGAGTGAGTGCAAGGCTAGCCTGGGCAACTTGCTGAGGACATCTCAAAATGAAGGAAAGGGAAGAGAGGCCTAGGGGTGTAGTTCAGTGGGAATGTGTTTGTCTAGCACACGGGAGGTCTCCAGTTCAGCTCCGAGCTCTGTAACAAATGACTTTGATGGGAGCAAAGACTGGACTTGTTCTGTACAGATGCAAGAAAGAGGGGAAGCCCAAACCCTTTGCTAATGGCACCCCAGGAGACTTCACAGCGAGCAGACACTTAGGGTTGGAGAAGCAAGGAACAACAACACGTGAGCATAGGTTTCACCAGGGGGGAGGCGAAAAGATTGTAAACTTCATTGTTGGGATAAATACATCAAATAATAACTTATATTACAATTCCCTATACCTCACACAGGTTGTATGTGTGTGTATATATATACATATATATTCATATTCTTATATATTGACTAAATATTGATTTTAAAAAATAGCTTGGTGTGGTGGCATATGCTTGCATTTCTAGCACTCAGTGGGCTGAGGCAGGAGGATCATGAGTTTGAAGCTGTCCACTGGACTCCATAGTGAGATCTTGTCTCAAAACAGACAGACAGACATGCAGGCAGGCAGACAGACAAGAAAAAAGAAGTCTCCTAGAAGACATCACCCCCTCAAAAATCCCTCTTTAAAAAAAACAGTGAAGTCGGGCAGTGGTGGTGGACACCTTTAATCCCAGCACTTGGGAGGCAGAGGCAGGTGGATTTCTGAGTTCGAGGCCAGCCTGGTCTACAGAGTGAGTTCCAGGACAGCCAGTGCTATACAGAGAAACCCTGTCTTGAAAATAGAAAAAAACAACAACAACAACAAACCAGTGAAAAATTTGGGTGGTATCCTCTTAATCAATAGGCTAGATCATGGAAGGTATTTGCATATGCTATCTATATTTTTTCTACGTTCTATATAAAGTGTATCTTCTGGTTCTGATATTCAGATCTGATTCAATAAAGTCACTGAGATGATAATCTAGAAAATCCAGGTCCTCTGAATTCCTTCCATATGAGCCCTAGAATAAGGAAGAAATGTCCCTAGGAGGCCCTGTGGGCTTGTTAGCTGATGGCCACTTCCTCTGGTTCCCCCTACCTAGCGGAGGCCTGAGCCAGACAGTGGAAGACCACTGCTCTTATTTTGTCCCGATTCTTCTAGTTACCAGGGATTGGTCACATCACACTTAACCAGCTGTGACCTCATTGGAGGGTGCGGGCTCCGGGGACAAGCTGGAAATAGCTTAGGAGATATTTTTCTAGATACCTTCTTAGCCTGGCCTATCTCCATTTGATCGTACTTTTCTTCTAACCTCAGATTGGTCTCTCTAGGATCCATTATCTGGGCTGTAGGACACCAGATCTTTGCATGCTGGTCCTCCAGACAAAACTCTGTCCTTCCGACAGCTGCTGATGGTTCTTCCAACGACAGCTGTCTGTCCTCCAGGTTCTGTTTCAGCCCAGGTTCCGGTTTCACACCCCCTTTGCCTAGCTCGTGTTCTCCTCAGTCTCGGTGATGGACTCCTCCACTTCTTCTGTCCAGTCTCTCACTACCTCTACTTTGATCAGTGGAGATTTTCACTGGGCTTGGAGGCACTTGGGAGAATAGCCATGAGTTCGAGGCTAGCCCAGGATACATCAAGAGACTCTGTTTCAAAACATGCAAAAAAAAAAAAAAAAAAAAATTCCATCCTATAGGCTCAGTCTTTACAGGAATTCATAATGTAGTGACATGTGGTCAAGTGGGGACAGGTTATTCACTGAAAGAAAACTGAGGCAGCTTTCTTTATAAAACGTTCATGTCTGCCAGGAATCTGAGTCCCCTCTTCATGTGGCTTTCCCTACAAAAGTAGAGTTTTAAAACGTTTTTTTAAGAAAATATATTTAAAAGTGAAAAAATTTATTCATGCTTGTACGTGTGTCCCCCTGTGTGAATATGTGTGGGGACCTGTAGGCATCTGCAGAGGATGGATGAGGATGTTTGCTCCCCTGGAGCTGACGTTGTGACTGGCATGGCACACCCCAAATCTGGCCCTCTGGAAGAGCAGAAACTGCTCATAACCACCGAGCAATGTGTCCACTCCCTTGATTGTCTTATTGCCTCTATTCATTTAATTTGTGTGCATATATGAGTTGGTGTGCACCCGGAGGTGTGCCCTTGGGAGGCACAGGACACCTGTGGGAGGCCGTTCTCTTCTTGGCTATGCGAGCGGAAGGAATTCTAACCAGGCCATCGAGCAGTGCTGGCAAGAAGCTTGCAGAGCCGTCTCAACAGCCTTTTTATTTTTTCAAGATAAGGTCTCATATGACCTGGGCAGATCTTACGTTTCTTATGGAGCAAAACTGACCTTGAATTCCCGATGCTTCTCTTTCTGACTCCCAAGTGGTGGGTCTGAAAACTTCCAGCTCAAAGATAGGGTTTTAATCTCAAGGTTACACGGTGTACCAATAAAGAGTCTAGTGACTAAGGCTATTAAGCTCCAGGAGCAAACATCTGATGAATGTCTGAAAACCCAGGCCGAGGAAATACATACCTGTGCTTGTAGTCCTTCAGGACCCTGTTAGTGTAAAAGGTGGCAGCATCGTTCATCTCCTTGACATAAGGACCAGGTTTGGGGGACTGAGAAACAGGACCGTCACCCAAGCATAGAAGGAAAAAAATTAGGATAAGAAAAGAGAACACCTTGAAGAAGCTGAAGAAAAGCAAAGACCGATGGGTGAGAGTTGGGCGGAGGCAGGGTTTTGTTTTTTTTTTTTTTTTGTAAAGGCTGAAGGAACACCTTCCCAACTCAGAGTAGAGAGCACGGGGTTTCCCATCTCAGCGTAGAGAGCACGGGGCTTACACAGGGTAAGAGAAAGCTGAAGCATCCACCCAGGATGGAGCCTTCCTGCAGTGGACCAGACTATGGATAGAGGAGCGTGAAGGTGACCCTGAAGTCCCTGAAAGGGAGGGTGTGTGTGACATTCCGCCATCGTAACTCACCACAGCTATCCACCCCAGGGCGGCGATGCTTTCGCTGACTGCCGAGAGGTGGTTGAACATGCTGCTCCCCCGGTTTCTCTCTCGGAAAGTCTGTATTTCTTGAATCTTCTCCGATATGGGCTTCAGAAGGGCAGCAACTTCATTCTGAAGGCAAACGTTTAGATTGGTTAGTGTGGCCAGACAGAAGCCTCTGGACACACTGGCCTCAGAGGGCCACCCAGGGATTGCCATGGCTCAGGGGTCTGAAAGGAACATGTGCCCATCTTGCAGGCTGGTTTTCATTATTATATTAGTGAAACATTTCCTTCTTTCCCTCTGTCTTTTCCTTCCTCTTGCCCTCTCTTGTATTCATCCCCCATTCTGTCTGCCCCTCACACTTGTTCGTTCTTTCCTGGCACTATTAGGGACTGAACTTAAATCCTCACGGCATGCTAAGCAAGTGCTTGTGTATAAAGTAACTTTGATTTTCCTATTCATAATTGTGGTCTCCTGGGATTGCTGCCTCAGTCTCTAACTTAAGCCTGGTCTTGGAAGCTTCTAGCCTTCGTAAGATCTTATCTAGGCATAGAATGTTTTCAGTCTCTGAGACTAACTTTTGAGTATGCTCATCCTTTCTAGTTCCTTCTTGAGTTCTGGCTGGCTGGTGCAACTCAGCTGTTCTAACTCAAACTCCTCTCAAGGCTGACTGATTCAATCTGGCTTCTCTGGGCCTCTCCTGAATTGCTCTACTTGGCCTCATACTAATTTTGACAATATGTTCTAATGTTCTGGCTCCTTCTCCTTCCCTGGCTCATTCTATCTTCACCCGTGTCTAGCTTGTTTTCTCTTCAACAAAGAGTCTCTGTAAAACTGCCTCTGCCTCCTCTCCCCCTTCTTTCTCCTCTCTCCCTCTCCCTTTCTCTCTCTCTCTTCCTCCCTTTCCTCCTCTCCCTCTTCCTCTTTCCTCCTACCACTGCTGTTCTCTTTTAAATAGCTTCCCTTTCCTCTCTCTTCTCCTGAGAGTTGGGCATATCTTATTCTGTCAAATCTTTCTCTGATTCATCAAATTGTCTGTCACTCAATTAGACATCACTTCAAATATGGGTGTTTCCTTCTGCAAACTAACTTTACCTTCATAGTTTGGGATAAAGGCACATATTAAGGGTGTGTGCTAAGGGTGAGCTGCACCACAACTAGAATCAGGTTTTTCTAGCAAACAACATGATCTTGGAGTTCCCTGTATGATCAAATATCCTGCAACACTAGTGAGCTCAGCCTCAGCCCGTGTTATGTTGATACAGTCCTCTGTACCTCTGGGTACTACCCTTGTGGGCTCAACCAACTGTGGTCTTAAAACACTTCAATAAACAGTTTGGGTGACAGAAAGACCTGGATTAAAGGAAGAACAGTGGCAGCAATAACATCCAAGCCAGACATGGTGGCTCATTCTTGTAACCCTAGCCCTTGGGAGGCGAAGGCAGGAGGTTTACTGAGAACCCAAGCTCCCAAGTGAGACCCTGAGTCGAAATAACAATAAGGGCAGAAATGGTGTGGTAGCTCACACCTCTAAGACCAGCACTTAGGAGACAGCGGCAGGAGGCTTGCTTACAATCTGAGGCCAGCCTGGGCTAGAGGGTAAAATCCTGTTTCTACCACCTCTCCAAACTAATCATTACGAGTTGACGATTTATCATAGTATATGGGCTTAGTCTGACTTGATTTTCTACATGGTCCTCATGAGTGGTACATTCACATCTGATTAACTCACCAGATGATTTCCCCTCGTTCCATTAAAACAATGTCCAAAGGTATGTGAGCAGAGGTCCGAGGCACCACGGCTGCTTTGAAGCCCTCCCCTGTGCCTTGAGTGCTCTCTGCTTTCTCCAAGTGTTGAAGAGTCAGATACAAAGTTAGAGATGTATGTACGCCTGGAGCAGCAAATAGCAAAGGTCCCGCTTTTCAGGGGCAGTTGAAAAGCTTCCAGCAGAATTATACTCAAGTTTGCAGGATGGAAAATGGAAAAGTCCCTTACAACTCTTTCTTTTCTTTTTCTTTTTTTTTTTTTTTGAAAACTAACATTTCAGAGCAATGGTTTCAAACCTGACCGCACACTGGAACCATCTACCATGTCCCTGTGATCCCATACTCCTTTGCCTGCTCTTGGGGAGGCCTGGGCAAGACTGTGAAAACTGGGTAATCTCCCTAGTTCATCCATAGTCGCTGCTGCAGAGGTGTGTCACACGTCAAAGGGCATTGGGGATGATATTATTATGTTCAGCCACAGTGGCTCGTGCGGTCTACTTCTGATTATAACCCCCCTTGGTATGTCTAAGAGCGATGCTGTATGTAGGGGCTTTGGAGTTAGAAAGACCTTGTTTCCCATCTGCCCTCTGCCACTTAGCACCCACAGGGCCCTGAGCAAACCACTTCAGCTGATCATTGGTTTCATTTGGCACAAATGAAAGATAACCAGCCCTCCAGCCTCTAGGCTGTAGGAGGTGCTACGTTTTAAACCTCTGGCCCCCTGGAAGGTACACAATAATTTCGAGTGTTGGTTATGATGGCCATGTGCCAGCTCACGCCACAGTTACGGTAGTTATGTTCCTTGTCGCTGTGATTAAATACTTGACAAGAAGCAACTTGAGGGAGGAAGGCTCGCTGGAACTACCTATGTGGGCAAGAGCAGCCCCAAACTCATAGAAATTCTCCTGCCTCTGTCTCTTGATGACAAGAAGGGTTGCAGGTGTGCACCATCATCCAGGGTTTGGAACTTCAATCCTTAGAAAGCAAATATTTCTCTCTCCAGTGTCTTTTCTCGGTCCATATTCAATTACCAAACCAAAGGGATGACATTGGTTTTCCCAAAGTCCAGTGATCTTCACTTGGGGCAAAGCCATACAAAAGCCCCTGCTTAGCTCTCAGCACTTGGCTAAATCACGATATGTTCAATGAAATGACATCTTTGAGAAAGGCCAGGATATCTAAATTGCTAGTGGGATCTGGCCTCTTGCTCCAAGAAGAGAAAGGACCAGAAACTGTATATTTTACAACATTGGAAAGATTTATTAAGACTAGCTTTGTTTATCTCTAACATCCCAAGAACAAACTCTGAAGTCTGAGGAGATGCAGAATTCTGGAAGATATTTTATAATGGTTATCTGATGAGACCATCATAAATATCAAGAAGGTTTGCCATTTGCCTTAATTTGGCAATTGTGTGAAGAATTTCCATCAGTTAAAAAAAAAGTCTAGAGAAGAAAGAACAGCTCCTATTTCTACCAACACTAACAAATACTTCGGCCTTCCTTCTGCGCCAATGGATTCGAGCGCACTGGAAAGTGGTTCATCACCTCTAGTTCATCCTGGACTTCCACAGCTGGACTAAGGAATACCAGAGCGAACAGTATGATTTCCACCAAGGCTTAGTATACAGATGTCAGTGGAAAGGTGGGGTGGGAGGACTTTAGGCATCCTTCTACTGCTTAAGTATTAGATATCTGTTAGGGATACTCGGTGAATACCGTTGAAGTGCACTGATGTCAGTTAAGCTTACAAAAGTGCTTCCCACTAGAGAAATGAGTTGTGTGTGTGTGCACGCGTGCATGCGCATGTTGGTAGGTATTGAACCCAGAGCTCTATACAAACTAGGCAACCAGCCTAATACCTGAGCTGAATAAGGATTCAACAGGCATCCTATATTATTATTATTATTATTATTATTATTATTATTATTATAACTATTGATGTATGTTTATGTAGGTGCTATGCATGTATATGCATGTTGGAATATGTATGAGAATGTGTGTGTAGGCACATGTTTGTATACATGTATGGAGGTGTTTTCCTCAGTTGCACCCTGACTTTATTTTCCAGGGTCTCTCCTGGAACTCAGAGCTCACCAGTCCTGGCAAGTGTAGTCCCGCCTTGTCCCAGAGACCCTGGTCTTAGCTTTGTGAGTGTTGAGATCACAGGCAGTCATTAGCCTAACCAGATTTTGATATGGGTCCTGGGGATCCAAACTCTGGTCTTCATCCTTGCCTGGCAATCCGGCAAGTGCTTTATCCACTGAGCCATTTTCTGGGCCCTGTGTTCTGTGTCCTGGTTTTTGTGTATTTGCTTTCTTAGGGTATAACGGTGGTAGTCTCAAAACACAGCTGTAGGTAGGGGTGAGAGATACCTCCGTAAAGTGCCGCACAGGCTTGGGGGCTGATGGATTGGCTCTCCAGCATCCGTATTTTTAGCAAGCTGTGTTTGGCTGCACCTGCCTGTAACTGCAGAGGTGGGAGCAGCGGGAAAAGGGTGGAAAAGAGGGGATGGTGCCTAGCCATTGCCTCACCGCTCTCAGCAATCAGTGGGCCCCAGGCCCCCTGAGAGACCCCGCCTCTCACAGTAAGCAATTGAGGAAGACACTCTTCGTTGCACACATGCACCCACACATGTACACACACACACACACACACACACACACACACACACACAGCCCCTAGTGTATTTTGGAATGACTTCATTGTTTTTCCAAACCCCATGCTTCCTTTGGGTTTCAGTTTTCTAAGACAATGTCCTGAAAGGAAATACGTTTCCAAGCCGTGAAGAGAAGCCTCCAAGTCTTTTCTGCCCCAGGCATCCTGGAGAAGACAGCCATAGGTGATCCTACGGAAAGGGAAGAGGCAGGTGGCATTCTCAGCAAACCTTTCCAAGGCCGCGCTAGCCACTGTGCTTGGGAGAGTGGCTCAGGGCTGTGTCCTCATGGCCCTTGCAACGACTCTGAACTTGAAGAACCCAGCTCTACTATCAGCTCCATCTCCATTTAGCTCCAGGAGGAACCGGGTTGTTTTGAGGAAAGTCAAGTGGAAGAGTTTCATCTGTAAGCTTTGGAGAAACTTTACCCAAAAAGGCCAAGCGGATTCTCTCTCAGGCAGATCAGAGATGCAACAAACATTGACCTTAAAGATGGGCACCGAGCAGCAATGGAACTGGCCAGTTATTTCTAGAATCGGGTTCTTTTTTTTTTTTTTTAATTAAAATTCCATTTTTTATTAACCAATTTTGTGTGAACTTCAAAAGACTGTTTGTGGGAGTCGATCCTGCACTGGAGATCAAACAGGCCATCAGGCTCAGGGGTCAGGGGGGTGGGGGGCATGGGGGGTGGAGGGGTGGCAGGGCCTTTCCCCTCTGAGCCACTCGCCAGCCTTCTGAACACAGGGTTCTTTTTAAATATTCTTTATCTTTTATTTTTAGTGTGTATGTGTGTTAGACTATATAGCCCACATACATGCAGAATTCTGCAGGGCCGAAGAGGGCATCAGATTCTCTGGAACTAGAGTTAGACAGTTATGGGCCCCCATGTAGGTGCTGGGAATTGAACCCAGGTCCTCTGGACGAACAGCCAGTGTTCTTAAGCTAACTCTCCAGACCCTAGAATGCAGCATTGTTGTGTAGTTTTATGTCAACTAGAAAATGGTTGTTATTTTTGTAAAATGATTTTTTTCTGATCATGAAATTAATATTTGCTCATCGGAATCACTGGGAAATACAGACGAGAAACACAAATGAATACAGAACATTCTAATTCCACCATCGGGGAACAAAAATCTCTGTATGTGGAAGCATTATAAATGTGTTCAAAAATAAAAATAATTGTCTTTAAAACAATCGTTGCTCAGGTCGATGGGATTTCTTGCCCTGGAGGATAAGGAATGTCTCTATACCAGGCACCCACAAGCCTCACTAACTGCTTTAGTGAGTTCTAGAGACAAGACAAAAATAAAGACAACAAGTCGGGAGGTGGATGTGTTGGGAAACCGTGGGGTGAGTTGGAGGAGTAAGATGGAGATGAGTTAGTTTCACTGTACGCATGTATATAATTCTTAAGAATAAAGAAAAAACATTAAAAAGATTGTAGGAGCCGGAGGATCAGGGAGCTTGCTGTGAGACTGTCTCCTGGTAATGTCAGAAACCACACCCATAAAGTCTCACCCACATGACCAAACACTGCACAAACGTGAGCTGACAAGGATGACACCAGTGGACATGCCACACTGGACAGGGACGAGCCCTTGAGGCCTCAAGCCTACACGAAGAACTACAGGCAACTGAGGAAAGCTGGGAAGAGAGAGGTAGTGCTCCCCAGAAAAGGGAGAGGTGGTCCTCTCCAGGGAAGAGAGAGGTGGTCCTCCCCAGGAAAGGGAGAGATGGTCCTCCCCAGAGAAGGGCACAACAATTGTTTGTCCAGTGTTAAAAGGTCAGCCCTGAAAACACATATACAAGTAACATTACATGGATGGAATAGGCTATATTTAGGAATATATATGTATATACATATATGTATATGCACAAAATGATAGTGAAAAATAGAGGCCATGAATTTGAAGGGGGTGGGGAGTAGTATCTTGGAGGGTTTGGAGGGAAGAAAAAGGAGAAATGTTATTATCTTATAATCTCAAAAAGTTAAAAGAATGATTTTAAAGGTTGAATTGGAAGATGTATATTTACCTAATGGAATACTATTCAGCTATTAAAAACAATGACTTCATGAAATTCGCAGGCAAATGGATGGAACTTGAAATTATCATCCTGAGTGAGGTAACCCAATTGCAAAAGAACACACATGGTATGTGCTCACTGATAAGTGGATATTAGCAAAAGCTTGGAATACCTAAGAATCAATACACAGACCATATGAAGCCCAAGAAGAAGGAAGACCAAAATGTGGATGCTTCAGTGCTTCTTAGAAGGGGGAACAAAATACAGGAGGAAATATGGAATCAAAGTGTGGAGCAGAAACTGAAGGAAAGGCCATCTAGAAACTGCCCCACCTGGGGAGCCATCCCATATACAGCCGCCAAACCCGGACGCTATTGTGGATACCCGGGTAGTGCTTATTGACAGCCTGTTACCGCTGTCTCCTCAGAAGCTCTGCCAGAGCCTGACAAATACAGAGGGGGGTACTCACAGCCAACCATTGGACTGTGCAGGGTCCAGATGGAAGAGTTGAAGAAGGGATTGAAGGAGCTGAGGGGGGTTGCAGTCCCATGGAGGGAGCAACAGTGTCACTGACCAGACCCCCTGTAGCTCCCAGGGACTGGACCACCAGCCAAAGAATACATATGGAGGGACCCATAGCTCCAGCTGCATATGTAACAGGGGATGGACTTGGACGTCAGTGGGAGGAGAGGCCCTTGGGCCTGAGGGTGTTCGATGCCCCAGTATAGGGGAATGCCAGGGAGGGAAGACGAGAATGGGTGGGTAGAGGCGGGGGTGGGGGTGGGGGGTGGGGGGTGGGGGTGGGTGGGTGGGGGTGGGTGGTGGTGGTGGTGGAATAGGATAGAGGATTTCGAAGGGGAGACCTGGAAAAGGGAAAACATTTGGAATGTAAATTAAGAAAATATCCAATTAAAAAAAAAAAAAGAGTTGAATTCAAGCCATTCAATCAAATCAGCACGTACATTACCAGACAAAACCCCACAGGTGAATATACTTGTAGTTAAATTGTATTGGGCAACTTTCTGTTGCTGTGACGAAATGCCTGAGGGAAAACAGTTTAAAAAGGAGGAAGATTTATTTGGCTCAGGATTTCAGAGGTTTAAGTCCACAGCCAGCAGGCTCCACCGCCTTTGGTGTTAAGTCAGAACTCCACTGGGGAGATTGGGTGGGAAGTCATATTAGAACGAACACCTTAGAGCACTGGGGAAGTATCAATCCTGAAGAGCACAAGGGAAAGACCAGTTTCACAAATTTGAGCCAAATTTGAAGCAAGCTTTAACTCAATACTGTTCAGATGATAAACTCTGAGGAAGTTTGTTTTTGGATTCCTGGAAAATGAAGAGTCACATTTTGCAGAGGCTTAAAAAGGCAAAACCATAAGGCTACTGTATTTCCAATCATGCCCAATCAGAGGCAAGGGAGCATCCTGACATATTTCATGCTGGGTACTTCCTCCCCTATGTGTGATCAAGCATATCGGTACAGTTGGGTCAAACTTGTTTAGGGGAGTGAAAACATAAACACTATCCTTCAGCATTTCGGAAAATATCTGTCCTTGGGCAAGTGGGGGGGCTATAGAAGTTTGGGGAGGGGGGAGGGGCAGCATCGTAATACACCCTTCACTGGCATGCTTTCAACGACCTACTTCCTGTAACTATGCCCCATTTCAGAAGGTTTCCATCACCTCCCTCAAGTACCACCAGCCAGGGATCAAGTCTTTAACATAAGAACCTTTTGCGAGATATTCTAGAACAGACTGTAACTTAGGTACTGTGAGAACTCCATCGTTGTAGAAATGATGGTTTCACACAAAGGTGGCACTGCTCCAGCTTAGGAACCGAAGCAGCATTTGGAGGCTGGGGATGCAGTTTGGTTGGATGGAGTGCTTGCCTGTATGCATGTGCTTCTGGGCATGGTAGCATGCAGCTCCGGGCATGGTGGCGGGGAGTGGGGGGGGGTGTAATTCCAGTACTTGGGAGGAAGAGGCAGGAAGATAAGAAGTCCAAGGCTGTGCTGGAGAGATGGCTCAGCAGTTGAGTGTATTCTGCTCTGGCAGAGGACCTGCGTTAGGCCTGCAGCATGCATGTCAACTGTCTCACAACCTCCTATGACTCCTGGGAATCTCTAGTACCTGTGAGCATCCACATTCAAAGGGCTCATGTGACAAGCCCTTTATCCTCTGAGCTACCTCCTTAAACCCATGGACTATTTAGTGATTGGATCCTATTGTATTTAAACCTCTAGAAAATGTACAGCAAAGCAATATTTCTTAGCAAACAGTTCCAAGTATCAACCATCATTGCTTTCGCTCTTACTAATGTTTAGTTCTTATTTTCTGAGTACCACAACTGTCCCCGATATTATTTATAATTGTCATTATATCAAACAATGACACATTTCTTGGAATTTAAAAGATATGGGCTGCATAAATATCTGTTGCAGGATCACTAAGCACTGACGGGGACTGGTCATTCGATTCTGATCACGGAGCTCAGTCAGCATTGGTAATGCCCTGGACTCCATCCCCAGCACTGCATACACAGGTGTGGGACCCATTTCACAGTCCTAGCACTGGGTAGGTGGAGGCAGAACTACAGGTTTAGGGTTATCATCAGCTACATAGTTGGAGGTCAGCCTGGGCTACTTGAGTCCTTGTCTCAAAACAGCAAAACAAAACCAAAAATACTGAAGGATCCCAAAGACTTCCCCACTAGGGCAGTCCCTGCCGATGGCCAAGAGGCTCTGTAGGGTCTGCCCACCCTTCCGACTCAAAACTTTTCCTCTTTCTTTTTGGATGCTAGCCTTAGCCTGAGCTTGAGTTCTAAGATACTCTGGGCTTCTCTGCTCTTCCTCCCTCCCTCCCTCCCTCCCTCCCTCCCTCCCTCCCTCCTTCCCTTCCTCCCTCCCTCATGGCTGGCCTCCCTGATGATTAACTTCAATGACAAGCCTTTCCCCCACTTTCTTCTCTACTCTCTCCATCTGCTGACAGTTGCCAAGATTTAGCTGTCCCACCCTGGGGGTTCTCTTTTCAACTCTGTTAGGATTGTTCTCCAGTTTCTCTTTGAAAAACAAAAGGTTAAAGGTTTAAATTTGATGTTTTAGTCTACCAGGAACTGCTATATGTAGTTGCATTGTCCTGATGTCTGGAGAGATTTTATTTTATTTTATTTTAGTTTTTAAAAAGATGTAATATTTCAAGTGTGTGTGTGTGTGTGTGTGTGCGCGCGCGTGCGCGCGCGTGTGCCTACATGGGTTTATGTGCGCGCACCATGTGTGTGAAGCCAGAGGGTGTCGGACCCTCTGGAATTGGAGTTACAGGCAGTTGTAGACAACCTGATGTAGCTGCTGAGAATTGAACCCAAGTCCTCTGTACAAGTAGCAAGCAGTCTGCCCTGCTGAGCCTCTCTCCAGCTCCCAGAGACAAGCTTGTAACACCCACACTCTTGTACCTAACTGTTCCACGGAAAGCTTCAATGGTCCATTCTATTCATTAGTATATTTTATTTCAGCAACATCTTTTGCTTTGGTTTATAAAGCAACTTTCTCAGCCATCAAAAAAATAAAAAGCATACAATGGTGACAGGGTCACACAAGGTTGCCCCTTGAGGGCTTTTGGTGAGGAGCACCTGGAAGGAGAGGTCAGGAGCCAGCGACAAAGCACTGTGTAGACACAAGACCTCCGGGCTGGCATTGAAGTTTGATGGCACCTTGTTCCATTTTCCTTACCCTGATTGAACTTTTGGTTACGAATTGTCATTTTTCTATGTGAAGTATTTTCTATGAAAATGTTCTGCAATTTCTCTGTCAACCTTCTGAGGTTTGACGGCTCAATACTGCCACATCTCAGTGCTTAGAAGACAGAGGCAGGAGGATCACAAGTTAAAGACTAGCCTTAGCTATGTAGTTATTTCAGGGCTAGCCTTAGTTACTCAGTGAGTTCAAAGCCAGTCTAGATATAGGAGATCCTAACTCAAAAACAAACAAACAAACAAACAAACAAACAAACAAAACAACACCAACCAAACCCCAAAACGAAACAAAAGAACCAGAAATGACCAATGGAACCAAACGAATCGAAGCAGTGGCCAGAGCACAGCTCTCCCGACATGACAGGTGGCCCAGATTTTTTCTAAGCGCTCAACTCCAGAAAAATGTCAGATAGGTAGGTATCGGATAGAAACAGGCAAGTTCACTTGCTGTGTAAACATTAAACACAGTGACCCACAGTGGGTGGGGTCCCCATTCTATCTCCCTAGTCTTGGAACAACAGTGAGGGTCAGAGGTCAATCAACACCTCCCTGCCAAAATCCCAAAACCCCCAAACCCCAACACGGAGCCTTTGTGCTAACTGCTTCTTCAGATTAAGACTAATAGCTTTTGAGACATGGTCGCTTATAGTTCCATCAAAATTTGTAGAGTTCATATCAGGGCAGAATCTCAGGGCTATCAAATCTTGGACTGTTCTGGTAGGCATGGTGACTAGAGTCAAGGAGAACAGGTCTTTTCCTTCCCCACCCCGGTGTGCTGGCTAACAAGAACATAAGATGCACATGCAATCTGGTGACTCTCCTACATTAGGACTTGAGAAAATGGGCTCCCGGCAAAGGCTGGGTCCATGGTAGAGTCATGGGATGAATAGATTATTTGGGATCCAAGACTCGAGCACGGAGCTTGTGCTCAGCGATGACAGAAGAGGATATTCAGACTCAGTGTTTCGAGAACACGGAAGGAGGGAACGAGCCTAAAAATGAAAACTTAACCCAGTTGTGCATCATGAACCCAAAGAACAGAGGGGGAGGCCTAAAAGATGCTCGCATATCATTATTCTTTCAATTTATTGGACTGGTTGATCTGAGAGCATCCGCTGCTATGCTCGCTGGGACATGCCATCTGGCTGCCGACAGGGATGCCGTTTATAATCACCTGTACTTTTACTTTACGAGGTTGCACACGCTGAAGCTGGGAGGCACCAGGGCTTTCCACAGGACTTTGCCAACTGGAGGAAAGTGCTAAAGCAGTTTCAGTTATTTTTGCCGACATCTAATGAGTTCTGCCTGCGTGCCGTACATCAAGTGATGGCTTGCCTTTACGTGATACATCTCAGCCTAAACTACCCAGGTCCCATCTGCAAGATTCCGGTGAAGTCGCCTGCATCTGCGAGATGCTGCTTTTCTCTCTCTAGGATTAAGTGGCTATGATGAAAATATGGGCAGTTCTCTTCTTAGAGACGCATGCAGAGTGTAGCTCAGATCACACCAAGCTGTGGGAACCCAAGTAGTACAAGGCATTTCAGCAATGTCTTAGGAGTCTCGAAACACCCCCAGGGCTAGATCAACCATTATCTGACCTAGCCATCAATCCAGAGTGTCAATCATCCTTCATCACAAATCCACTATCGCTGTGAAGGTTAGCATGGCATCACACAGTTCCATTGTTTTTCTCAAGGGTAGAGCACCAGCCTTATAAACACAATCAGGGCATCCTGGTCCACGGAGCCAGGAGGAGGGATGCTGGGTATGATGTCTGTCTGTCTCTTGACTCTCAGTCCATCTCATGTGGGGCTGCTAAAGCTTATCCCTTTGCTTCATTTGTGTCTTTGCCCATGGAATTTAATCCCTCCTCCCGCTTCCCTCCATGTTTCTGCGGAGCATGTTTCTGCGAACAGATCCACAGGAGCCTGTGGGTGGCTACGGGAGCCACAGAGATCTGTCAGTTGCTCGCCCTGGTTTTGTTCATCCGCCTCCTCTCTGGGTATGTTCTGTCATTACCATGGAGATGCCTTTAGGGAATTGAATGAGGTTAAGAAGCCTCCCCACCCAGTACCACCCTCCCCTACACACAGAGTGGTCGTAGGGCTATTTTTCTTTGAATTGTTACGTTTTTAACCACACACACACAAGCAAAATAGTTCCAGTGATTTTTGACTTAACACTAATCAGAATTGATTGGAAAGAAAACCCCCACCAATTTCAAATATCCGCGTTTTCCCCCCACCTGGCATATGTGGGATATGTTTTTATGGTTTTATATGAAATTATGTTGATAGAAGTGGTTGCACTTACACAGCCTTTGATTATTTGTTTTGATTGACATCTACCTCATTCTTTGGGAACTGTTTTAAAGAGCTCTCATCATGTAGGAGTGAAGGCAGAGGCTTGTGTGTGTATGTGTGTGTGTGTGTGTCTGTCTGTCCTCTACTCCCATCTCTGCTGTCATCGTTTGGCAAGACCTTCCTGGGCCAGTTCCAACCATCCCCACCAATGGCAGCACCGGTTTCTTCCCTCTTTCATCCAGAGCATTCTTAGTTCTTGCTTCACCTTCTCACCTGTCCTTGTGTGCGCAAGGACTGATTATGAAGAAGCAACGCATCGAAGTGCACCGGATCGATGTACCTATAGAGCAAACTGACAGCCAGTGGCTGTAGCAGGTCCGGAGCTGGGATGCTGGGATGATTTAACTGTAGTTATCAACTCGATGAGATCTAGAAACACTTAGGAGACATGCCTCTGGGCAGATCCGTGGGGATTATCATTAGGTTAGTTGGGGGTACAAAGACCTGCCCATGGTGGGCAGCACCATTCCCTAGGATAGGATCTCCGACTGTGTGAGAGGGAGGGAGTGGGTATCCACTCGTTGCTCTCTGCTTCATGACTGTGGGTGGAATGTGACCAGGTGCCTTCCTCGCTGTGATGGACTGTAACCTCCAACTGCGAGCCAGAGTAAACTCTCCATCTCTTAAGTTGTTTTTGCCAGGACATTTTATCACAGCAAAAGAAAAGTAATAAAGACAGTTCTCCTTGGGAAAAAAAAAATCCCAGAACTGGCTAATTGAAATCTTGTGCTTTTCTTAATTTATGGTTACTTTATTCCATAGATCATGTGACTCCAAATCTTGTATGTGTGTGTGTTGTGTATATGAGTGTACATGTGTGTGTGTGTGTGTGTGTACATGTGCTCATGTACACACAGAGGCCAGGGTTGATGCTCATCTTCCTACACTGAGCTCCACCTTGTATTTTGATAGTCCATCACTGAACCTGGAGTCTGTAGATCCAACTAGACTGGCTGGTGTGTAAGCTCCGGAAAGCTGCCTGCCTCCACCTCCCCAGTGATGGGGTTACAGGCATGGGCCACCACTCCTAGCCTTAGGTGGGTGGGTCCAAGCTCAGATGTTTGTGCTTGTACAACAGGCACTTGATAAATTGGGTCCTCTCTCCATTCTGCCTTTTAAAGTTTTTATTAGCATATATTAATTATGCATACCATAGGTATGACATCATCGTACTCTTCTTCCCCCATTACCCTTTCTTGTCTCCTCTTCCCGCCGCTGCCCCTTTTAGCCTACCACATAACGGACTCTGTTTTAATTAGCTTTAACTGTCACCTTGACATAGGTTAGAGTCACCTGAGGGACTGTCCAGATCAGATTGGTCTGTGGCATACCTGTGAGGGACTTTTATTGCTGATTGATGTGGGTGGGCCCAGCCCACTATAGGCGGTACCATCCCCTTGGAAGGTAGTCTTGGACCGTAGGAGAAAGCCAGCTAAGCATGGGCCTGTGTTAGGCTAGTAAGCAGCATTTTGCCATGGGTTCTGTGTCAAGTGTCTGCCATGAGATCTCTCAATGACGGATTATAACCTGGACGTGTGAGCCAAATAACACTGTTTCCTCTCTCAGGTTTGCTTTTGGTCAGGGTGTTTTTTATCACAGCAACAGAATGAAAGCAGGACAGACTCCCCAGTCCCTGTGGCAGGTTACTTGATGTGGTCCACCCATACACCTCTAGAGAGTTCTGTCATTGTTACCATTTGTCCCTTAGCTTACTCAGGTAAGTGGACAGGATGTCCTGTGTGTGAGGCCTGGGCCCAGTCAAATTGCCTCTCAGTATTAACCATCACAGAGGGGGACAAAGAGTCTCAGTCATAATAACTCAGTTATATACAGCACCTTAGGTGTGAAAAGCCACAGAGGGCAGAAGTGGTGCAGTGATACATTCAGAAACATACATGGGGTGGGGGTAGGGGTGGGGGTGGGAGTGGGGGTGAGGGTAGGGGTGGGGTAAGTGTAGTTTAGTTCTTAGGGAGCTGGCCTAGCAAGAAACGAAGCCTCTGGGTATGCAGCATGGCAAAAACTGGGTGTAACTGTGCTGAACTTCCAGCACACGGGAGGTGGAGGCAGGAGGATCAGAGATTCAAGGTCATTCTCAGTTATATAATGAATTTAAAGGCAGAAAGCTTGGGGGTGGCCTGGAGAGGAGAGGAGGAGAGGGGAGGGGAGTGGAAGGGGAGGGGGGTGGATGGGAGTGGATGAGAGGAGCCGGAGGAGGGAGGGGAGAAGAGGGGAGGAGGGACAGATGCGGAGGGAGGAGGGGAGCAGAGAGGGAAAGGGAGACAGGGAGGGAGACAGAGGGAGGAAAGGAAGAGAGAAAAGCTCCATTTCGGGGCGGGGAGGTTTCAGTTGTTTAAAATGGGATGGATTTCAGCTTGCACCAGGACGTGGACCGGACCACGTGGGTGCCCGTGGGAGAAGCTTCCGGTCAGAGGAACTAGCCACTAAGGAGAATCTAAGGCTGGCAAGGGTCTCCTCCGTTCCAGGAACAGCAAGCGAGTAGTGTGGCTGGCATGAAAGTAGGGGAAAGTGGCCGTGGGGGAGTGTGAGGTCCGAGACACAGGGAGCAGAGGGCAATCGGGGGACTGTGGAAAGAAGCCTTAATCGGGAACACAGGGGAATCGCCGGAGTTCGCAGCGGAAGGACAGAAGGACGCAGATGACTTTCTTTCCCAAGAACCATCTGACGCTGTCTCAAGACTAGATTGTGGGAGCGCGGGAAGCAGAAAGACCCTCTCAGAGATCACTGCAGTTCTTGGGGTCAGAGTGCAGGGTTCTGGTTCAGATATGGCACCAGAGTAAACGAGTGGAGAGCGACTTGTCTCTCAGGCTAAGCAACGAGGAGGGAGCCGTCACCATTGACCACGAAGGTGGAGTTTTTGCAGAAGGATGAGATGAGATATAGTCACGCTATCTACCTACCCTAACGAGAATCTTATTTGACAAAATATCTGGATACACTACGGACCTGTCAAGTTGAGATGCAAAGTTCATTCTAGCAAAAGAGCGATACATAATAGCTAGACCATTAGATGCCTTAGATAAGCATTAGATGTTAGATATAGAGGCGCAATTCACTAACAACATTTGCAATGTCTTCAGTGTCTTCCGTGTCCCCTCCATCTCAGCTTACCCCACTCAGTTCCCTTGGTCTTTGCTGTTATTGCTGTATTTTTATGTTTATATATCTCCTTTTTATGTTTGAGAATACACTCCCACCACCTTCCCCTCCCAACCTCACATGCCCATATTTTTAAAAGACCTAGAGTCCACTTCATGTTAGCTGTATGTGCGTATGTGTAAGACCAGGGACAGGATCCTGGACAGTCTCCCAGGATCTACATCAATGAGAAAAACTGACACCCTCTCCCCCAGCACCCTCAGCCTGGGTTGGGACTCCACGAACCCCCCCATCAGTCAGGGTGGCTCGATCCTCTGCAAGCTCTATGTGCACAGCTGCGAGTTCATCACGTGTGCCGCTGGGCTGTCACGTCTGGCAAACACCGTTTGGCTGAAGTCCCTTCCTCTGGCCCACACCATCTTTGTGTGATGATCCCTGTGCCTTGTGGGGAAGGGATGCGGTACAGATGTCCTATCTAGAGCTGGACACACTATGCTCTCTTATTTTCTGCATGAGACCATTTGTAGGTCTCAGAATTTATTGCCATCTGCTGCACGGAGGAGCTTCCCCAGTGGGGGCCTTTTCTTGGGCACATCTTGAATTTTCAATTCAGTACATGCAAAGGCATAAATCGTTCTAGGTTCCTTCCTCTATTCAATAGAGTTCCTCTGGTATTCAGTTCCGTGCATATATGTATTAACTATTCCAGTACTTACTGCAGTTCAGTGCCACGTTATTCCAACAGATGTGTGAGTGGCTCTGTGCTCCTGTGGTCAGTGTCATTTAGCTCCAATCCAGGAGTGTATAAACTTCCTGTTCCTCTCATGTGAGGATGGTACTCCTGGGCACCATCCAGCATGGGTAAGCTCTGTGACACTTCTCCTGGATCTGGAATGTGCTCAGTCACCCCGTCTGGCCAGCAGCAAAAGTTTGTGAGATCAATAGCCTGAGTTTATGGGTACAATGTGTGGCTGGTGGTAAATTTATTTTTATTAAATTCCCAGGTCAGTTATTCATTATCTCCTGAAACTAGCGGGCTGACACGGAGATTAAATCTTTGAATTTGGCTTCGGCTGCGCTGTATTTTAAGTACTTAAGGCTATGGACAGAGAGGCAGCACTTAACATGGTTGGCTTGTTGAGCTGGCCTTGTTTGAGCAGCAGCTTGGGACACAGCTTACGTTTTTATAGTAAACACAGTGTCCTGTAGCAGATGACAGAGTGGACGGATGAATGAACAGAAACTAATGCCTTTGTGATGAATAAAAATGAAGCTCCTAGAAAGTCAGATATGATCTAGGGAGCCGAGATAAAACACAGCCATTGTAGAAAACCTAGCTTCCTTTCCCAGTAGCGAATCGATCGCACATTGCTTCTTGGTAAGGGTGGGACTTTGTGCCCACTTCTCCTTGTCAATGGTGGGGGGAGGATCTGGGAGGAGTTGGGAGAGGAGAAAATGATCAAAACATATTGTATGAAAAAAATTAAATAAAAATAAACAACCCATGTAAAGGAGGCAACAGTCTACTTCATTTCGATGTATGTTTTTTTTTTCTTTCTTTAGAATTCACAAGTGTTTTGGTTTCATTTCTACTGCTGTGATAAAATACCCCAAAGGACCTGTACTTGGCAGGTCACAGGCCCGAGAGGATAACCTATTACTGTTACTTCACTAAATGGTAGCAGTGTTAAACCGAGTCCCCGTGGCTCATTATTCTCCCCACAGAGGAGTGCCTCTCTTGGCCTTCTTGCAGTAGATGGTGATTAACACAGAGACCCACAGCTGCTAACGGTGCACAGAACAAGAGACCAGAGAGTTGCTCACCCTCAATGGGACGCACAAATGCTCGGTCACAGCCAACCAGGAAGCTGTGACATGGTCACAGATTCACAACTACATATACAATCACAGAAAATGACGCAGCTCCAGACAGGACAGGCAGAAGAAGCAAGTGTGTTAGCAACTCCAACGCAAGGTGCTTTTGCAGGTAGCTGGGGCCAGGGTTTTCTGAAATACGGAAGAGCACGTGGTCAGGATCAGAAAGAGAAGGCATGTCACCTCTCTTCAATTAATTAGCACTGCGGTTGTTGGGGTACATCACATAAAGCAGTATAAGCCAGACCGGATAAATACCATCCACTTTCTCTTATTTATAAACTCTAGATTTTATAATAGATATGTAAACCACATATACAAATGGAGTCTGAATCAGGAGCTCTAGGGAGAGACGGGATTATCGAGCGTGCAGAGGAGAGGAAGAGGAAGGTATGTAGTGAAGGTTCTCTATATAGTCCAAGTACACAGTACACTGGAAAGAAACCGAATCCCCTTGCTTAGTCTCATATCCTGTTGCTGGGATAAAATACCCTGGCAAAAGTAACTTAAGAGAAAAGCAAACTTTACAGAAAAAAGGGGGATTAGAATTCCAGGTTCACGCCATCACTGTGGCGAAGTCAAGGCGGCAGATACTTGAGGCAACCAGTCACATTCTGTCCATAGTCAATGAACTATTGCAGGCGTGAGAGCCTTCCGCCCTTCCTTTCTATACGATGCAGCCCAGAGCCCAGCCCATGAAACGATGTGCTGAGGTTAGAGGATGCACCATTGTGTTAGCTTCATGCACACATACTGGGAGTGCATTGGCCTTTGAGCAGGATGTGGTGCCGGGTCACCCCCGTTAGTCTTGGGGTTGGGTCTGGACTCCGAGACAATGATAAGCATGTGGAGAATGGATATGCAGCAGCAGATGGCCCATGGTCCTGCCCTCTTCCTCCCTGGACATCTAGAGGTACTGTCTGAGGCCAAGAGTGCTGGCGCATTGTGCAAACTGCAACAGAGCTAAGGCAAGTCGGGGTTATCTAGAGATCTGCGGCTGCAGTCAGCCCTGCTTCCCTCACAGGACGGTATTCAGTCTCAAAGCGACTTTGTGGTTGACTACTGGTTTCACTGTTTCCCAGCAGGGGAAACTGAGGTTTAGGCAGATTTAGCATTTCCTTTCCTCCCCTTCTTCTCTCCCTACCTGTCTCCCGTCCTTCTGCTGGGATCAAATCCAGGGTTTTGCCCATGCTAGGCACAGGTGTTTCATTTTAAAGATTGACCGTCGCCTGTAATGTGCATATTTCCCTTAAACAGAGCATAAGGCAGTATGCAGCACCACATCGACCACAGCTCTCCTCTTCTTGCCTCTGAGCTCCACACAGAAGAATGGGACAGTCACCATGGTGCTCTCTGGTTGAGCCACAGAGAGTGGGGGAGTGTGTGTGGGGGAGGGTAAGGACACTGGTCTAGAGGGAGAGTCGGGACAACCCAAATGGGCACCATGTGTTCATCCTTAAGGGCGAGAAGGAATCTGAGGGGGAAAAGGTTTTCTAGGCTGAGAGGACCACAGACATTTCCTAAATGACAAGGGTCGAGGAGCCCCTGGGGACTGAGGGACGAGGCTGTTAAACTAGACGGGAATGTGATCTTAGGATCCCTGATTGTGTCATCAGGAACTATGGAGTCATCCAGGAGCCCTGTGTGGGTGGGGTAGAAGTTAGGGTTGCCCAGCTGAGCAGGAAGGGGACATTCAGGGACAGCTCCCAGTCAGAGGCAAAGACCAGCCAAAGAGGTTTGACGGAGGAAGGCGATGGCAAGGATAAGGAGGAGAAGGGACAGACCTGGGGGCATGTGAGGACAAGGGACAGAGCGTCCTGTATGCGTGACCATGACCATGGTGGATTCTGTTCCTTTTCTGTTGTGACTTCAGCATACAGAGAAGAATCCTAAGCACATATACAAACGAGCAACGTGAAATGGACTCAGCGGGCTCTCTGTGTGTGTGTGTGTGTGTGTGTGTGTGAACCAAAATAAAGAAAAATAGGTCGATAATTTGATAGGTAGTTGGGGGCACCTGGGAGGAATTGGAAGAAGGAAAGGGACTGTGCTCATGTATGAAATTCTCAAGGTAAGTTTAAATAAAAAAGAGAGTATGGGGGCTGGAGAGATGGCGCAGCGATTAAGAACACTGACTGCTCTTCCAGAGGTCCTGAGTTCAATTCCCAGCAACCACATGGTGGCTCACAACCATCTGTAATGGGATCCGATGTTGTCCGAAGACAGTGATGGTGTATTCATATACATAAAATGAATAAATAAATCTTTAAAAAAGAGAGAATATAATAAGAAGAATGGAGTGTGGTGGCTGAAGAGATGACTCATCAGTTAAGAGTGCTTACTAAGCAGTGAGGACTAGCTCTCAGATTCCAGCAAGCAGGCATCCGACCTACGCCTCTAACCCGGCTCTGAGGGGCCCCGAGGAGGGGGAGATTCCAGCAAGCAGGCATCCGACATATGCCTCTAACCCGGCTCTGAGGGGCCCCGAGGAGGGGGAATCTCTGGGGTTTGCTGGCTTTCAGCATATCAGAGAAAATGTGATCTCCAGGTTCAGGGAGAGACCCTGCCTCAAAGGGATGGGCAGACAGTGGTAGACAACAACCTGAGGTCCTTTCCTGCCCTCCATACATGCACAGGTAGGTACACACATACATATATGCATGTGTGCGCGCGCACACACACACACACACACACACACACACACACATTAATCTAGAAGCAAACATGGCAATGGCCATTTGCCGCTGCTTCTGGGAGCCGAAGAGAGATGGTGCGCATGCTCGGCAGCAGCTCAGGGGCCTGGTTACCATCCGAGTAATACACCGTGAGAAACAAAGCATGCTGGGAAGTCCGTAGAAGTGTAGACGTGTAATGCAGTTTCGGGGGCACTTTTCCTCAGTCTTTTTCTGTTTTCAGACAAATGTATTCACAATGTGTTGTTCCCATTCATTCCCCTCCCCACAACCCTCCCTCAGCCCCCCCCCATTTCTCCTTTCCCCCTTCCCTCAGATAGCCCCCCTCTCTTCTGCTTTGTGTGTGTGTGGGGTGGGATATATGGGTGTGTGTGGATATATGGGTGTGTGGTGTGGAAGAAACATATGCATGTGTGTGCATATGTGTCTGTGGCCATTTGTCAGCCAGAGATTAGTGCAGGCTGCTTTAGTCACTCCTTGCCATATCTATTCGTTTGTGTGTGTGTGTGTGTATGTATGTGTGGTACAGGTGTATGCATGTTTCCATAGGTGGGTACACTTGTGTGGGGAGCATGTGCCTTTGTGTGGAGACTAGAAGTTAGGGGCACCTTTCCTCAGTCACCTTTCCTCAGTACCAGAAGTGGTGTGGCTGCATTCTCTGTCAGTTCTTTTCCCTTTTTGGAGAACATCTCCATACCGGTTCCAGAGTGGCTGCAACAGTTTAAACCCCCCACCAGCACCAGCTCCCATCTCCTCACACCCCACCTCATTCCTGAATCTTCATGAGCATCGTGGTTGGCTAGACCTTCGGATTGTGGGTGCAAGGAGGAGGAGGAGGAGGAGGAGGAGGAGGAGGAGGAGGAGGAGGAGGAGGAGGAGGAGGAGGAGAGTTTTAGCTTCTCAGTCTCTCAGATCTCAGGCAATGGTTTTTGGTTGTGTGGTAAGGAACAAGAGGGGCGTTTTTTATGATGTCTTTCATCATCCTTAAATATAAGGTTATCTAGGCTTGCTCCCTGAAAATATTCAAATTGAACTATTTAACTGGAGCTTAAAGGACAAGGTCTTGGGGTTCCATGTCCTGTTGCATTGTGAGGTGCTTCTAGCTTCCTGGCTTTTAGAATACATTTGGCTTTACACATAGGAAATTAAAATTTGAGAACTTGAATGCCAAGTATCTACTGGCTCGCACATTGAATGAGTAGCAGTGAAGGCAGCTTATCTTGCCCCCACGCCCTTGCCCCACGCCCTTGCCCCTCGAGGTGTTATGGTGCCGTGGGCCACAGGAACTCCAAGTCGACCTCACTCCCCTTTTCTCCCCTCCCCACCCATCCCTAAATCCTGCCTGAGTGAGGAAGGCTCTCTGAAGTTATCTGTTTTCTGACAGGGAAGGAAAAGAACAATTCAAAATACAGAAAGGGGGTCAGTGGTATACTGGCTGGTTTTGTGTGTCGTTATCCCAGAGAAAGGAGCCTCCCTTGAGGCAATGCCTCCATTGAGATCCAGCTGTAAAGCATTTTCTCAATTAGTGATCAAGGGTGGGAGGGCCTCTTGTGGGTGGGGCCATCCCTGGGCTGGTAGTCCTGGGTTCTATAAGAAAGCAAGCTGAGCAAAACAGGGGAAGCAAGCCAGTAAGTAACATCCCTCCATGGCCTCTGCATCAGCTCCTGCTTCCTGCCCTGTGTGAGTTACAGTCCTGACTTCCTTTAGTGATGGACAGAAATGTGGAAGTGTCAGCTGAATAAACCCTTTTCTCCCCAACTTGCATTTTCGTCATGATGTTTGTGCAGGAATAGAAACCCTGACTAAGACAAGTAGGAAGGTCTGGCTGGCATTTCCACGGTCCTTTATAGAAGACTTTACTCAGAATTACTAAACCCTTTTATTATCAACAGTCCCTCCCTTACCCGTGGTCAGAGAACAGCATCTGAGAGCAAGAGGGGCTTACAGGGGGGAAAGGTGAGTGGGTGAGAGGCTGCCACTCACAGCTCAGCAAAGGGCTCTATCACGGGTGCTGGGAGGGCGGTCAACGTACCTACTGTGTTCCTGGTTCTCGGGGCCAGCTCTCTTGTGCTGGTGTCTCATCAGTGTCAGTGACTTTTCTCATCCTTGTGACCAAATACTTGAGAAGAAACAGTGTAATGGAGGAAGAAGCTATTTTAGGTCCAGTTTGAGGAAATACAGCTCCTCACAGGTAGGGAAAGCACAGTTGTAAGATGGCATGGAATCCGGCTAATGGGTCCACAGTCAGGAGGCAGAGAGGGGACAGACGTGGAATTAAGCTGGGCTATAGGGCCTCAAGGCCTTCCCCAGTGTCACTCAGGTTCCCAGTGAGGCTCTCCCTCTTAAGAGTTCCACAGTAAACCAAAACAGTACCACCAGTCGTTCAAACGCATGTGCCTATGGGGGGGGGCAATTTTATATTCAAACCACCACAGCCACCAAGGCTGGCTAGGGAAAGCGGGTGGCATTTGTAACCAGAAGCCCATGTTCTTGGCCTCTGGATCTCTGTCAGTCTCGGGGCACATTCTGTAATTAAATATCTGTGGACTCTGATCTCTGTCTGTCTATGAAGTATGACATCACTACCTAACATGATGCTACGTCAATGCTATTACAGGGAGTAAGAGAATTTTGAGATCTCTGCTCCTCATAAATATTCACATAAGAAGCCACCCGCATTTCTATCAGGACTGGAGCAGGGGTGGGGGAGGCAACCCTCCACCCCACCCCAGGACTGGGAATCTGTTACTGTTTCTATTTTCTGTTCTGCTCCCTTGGATGGGTATAGAGAAAAATTGGACAATACCATCTGAGTTTTGCATTCTGGATTCATTTCAGAGGCTGTCCATAGTATACTCCTAAAGAATGATTTCCAAAGACAGAAGGGGAAAAATGACATCTTTGACTGGGGACAGTTTGTGGTCAGAGAAGCAACGGGACGTGAATCTTCAGACAATGGCACAATGCACCTACCATCTGTAATCAAAATAATAGCTCCAGGTGTCCCCGGCAGGTGCTGACCACTCGAGGTTATTCTCTCAATGGGGTTCTTATGATAGACACTCTTTTTTTGTTGCTCAGTCCGTGGGCTTTACTTGCACGGACTCAATTCCACACCACCACTGCCTCCAGAATCCACACCACGACCCGTAAGCTCAGGCCTATTTGTATTCCACTGGAACATTCAATTTGTAAGCTATCCAGGGACCCGGGGAACGTATTAGGTAGGGATGAAATGGGAGGTGTTTACAAACTGGCAGGGAAACATGATATTTATCCTGTCAGTTGAAATGAGCCTGGCAGATGTAGTTTTTTGTGAAAATTAAAATTGTAAGGCATATCACATTACTCTGGGCAATGCCACCAGATGTACAGCGTTGCTTCTGACAAAGAGGCAGCCTGTGGTCATTTGAGCCAGGCTGTGGCTTCTAACAATTAGGTACAGGCACACTTGTTACGAGCATTACCTGAGAAGAAGCCCCACCCAGGTCAGACACACAGAACCAGACTTGTCAGGTTTGTGAAACTAGGGTAGAAATTATTGGTGTCTTATCTTTCCTTGGCGACACACATCTTCACTACTGGAGAAGAGCTTTAGGGAACAAAAGTAAGATGAGTCGATCAGTCCCGTGCGGAGAATGACCCTGAAGTCACAATCTTCCTGCCTCCCAAGTGTGGGGCCTGGACCACTGCCCCTGGCTAATTTTTTATCTTAATCTCCAACAGTGACACTGGTCTCAGACCTGGACTCTGATCCGAATTCACAGTCTGGGAACACACCCTCTTTGCGGGCATTCTTTACAGTTTCTCACTGGATATTCACAGCGCCCAGTAGGAGGAGACGGAGGACAGAATCCATGGGGCTGGTCCCCTGAGCAAGCGCCTCTATTTTTCTGTCATCAGGATGCACTTGTGTATAGGTTATGACTATGAACCTTTTCCACATTATTATTATTATTATTATTATTATTTTGGTATAGAATAGAGTTTATTTAGAGAATAGGATGAGAGTCAATGGTATAGTAGAGAGAGAGAGAGAGAGAGAGAGAGAGAGAGAGAGAGAGAGAGAGACAGAGAATAGAGAGAGAGTAGAGGCCGGCCATGACCTCATGGAGAGAGGGGGGAGGGGAGCCCAAGAGGGGCAGAGAGGTGAGAGGATGAGAAGGGAGAGGGGAAAAGAGCGGGGAAAGAGCCTTTTCCACATTATTGATCAGTGAGTTGGCAGTTCTTGCTCTAAAATTAATATTGCCAATAAAATTAATACTTTAATCAATATTAATAAAGTTATTATTGCCAATGACTTTTCTGGTGGACCTTCCCGAGGGCTCTCTCTGTGGTCCAGGGCTGGCGCTGACATATGAATGAATGCTTTATATCAGAGGGTCCTGAGCTCCATGATGGTATGGGTACCCCTTCTCTCATATTCCCCTTTTATACGTGTTCTTGGCTCTTTTGCACAGGGCCTAAGCCCAATCCCCATAGCCAATCCCCATTCGACGGAACCCTTTGTCATTACCTCGTATGCACCCTGTAGAACTCAGTATATTCCCCTGCAGTGTGGCCAGCTGCTCATCAGCGACCTTTCCTCTGCATTTACGTGTTCGCTTGTGTGTGATGCAGCTTGGGGGAATGTTCATGAGGCTGTCAATCAATACAGGAAAGGAATCAATGCTGAGACAAAGAAAGGAATTAAAAGTAAGCACTGGATCACATTTGTCCTGGACTGATAAGAATGAATTTTGTCAGGGGTAATACTTTCCTGGGTCATCAGCTACAAGATGACGGAAAGACAGAATAGCAACCCATAACTCACACACTATGGCAGGTTTCATTAACAGTAGACGAGTCCCACAAATAAACTGCCATCCGTTGACAGCTCAGATCCTTAAGGGAAGATGAGCAAGTGGCCCCAGGCTACCCACCTAAATGAACAGCAGATGTCAACAGCCTCCAGGCAGGACTGTCACTACGGAGGGATATGTAGTAACGTGATCATGGACACTCTAGAGCAACTGGCACTAGTGTGGGAATAGTGTGGGACTGTTCCCTGACATACTAGGATTGTGGGTTGAATTACCCCCCTGTTCCCAGGTTTCTATGCTGACACCTTAACCACGGCCATCCCAGGATGTGACCCTGGAAACAGAGAGCACTGGTATCATGAGTTGGGAGGTGGACATACTGGAGGACCATGGGCCACTGAGCCTGTGCGGCTGTGGCTGTGGCTGCAACGTTGTCTCTTCCACAATTCCAAGTGAACTGTAACTACATTACAACAGTGTTAAAGGCAGGACCGCACCAAAATTATTAACATAAAGGGATAATGTTGTCTTTCCATTAATGCTACTATTCTGGGAGAGGATTCCTTACAGATGAACAAGTTTGGCCTCTGGTGCCTCTCCCTTGCCTAAGAGATGCCTTCTACTGTGTTATAACCTAGGCAGAAGGCCTGAATATACCAGCGCTCAGAATCGTACAGATAAACTTATATTCACTATATACCCATTTCAGGCATTTTGCTATAGCAGTACAAATAGATGAAGACAGACGCTATGCTTCTGAAAGGGAGAAATCTGAAGCCGAGTGATGGTGGCCCACACCTTTAATCCCATCACTCAGAAGGCAGAGGCAGGCAGATCTCTGAGTCCAAGGCCGGCCTGGCCTACAGAGTGATTTCCAGGACACCCAGGGCTCCATAGAGAAACTCTGTCTTGAAAAACCAAAAGGAAAAAATGGAGAACACATACACCACACACACACACACACACACCACACACACACACACACTAACTTAGAAGTCAATATGGGCAGCCCCAGTTTAATTATAAAAAAAAGAAAGGCAATTCACTGAATAAAAAAAAAAAAAACCCAACAATCTGCTGTTCAAAAGAAATAAATTCGTACCAAGTCATTTTCGATAGAGGGGTGGGGAAAGGTTTGAAGCTTAACTCACTTATGTGACGAGAGCAGAAACACCCCAGTTCCTCCATCTGCAGTTACCCTGGTGGATCTGGGGAATTCTGCCAGGCTTGCAAGGTCAGGCTTAAGAGAAGAGGCCCCTTCCCCGCGACCTGATCTCCAGCTCCCCGCCCCCCCCACGCCCCCTTGGCTCCCCACCAGCTCAGCATTTATGACAAAGCACTCACACACAAAGTACATGGTTTGTTGATCTCTCCAAGCAGAGGTTTACGCGCGCGCGCGCGCGCGCGCGCGCACGCACGCACGCAAATGTCATTGACCAAGAGGAGAAAGATGGGTGTTCGGCCCATCCTTCCTTCACCCAGCAAAGTGTATGCATTCAGAGGATTTAGGTGGCCCGGAGAGGGTGGCACGCCAGGCCTGCAGCAAACAGTAACTGGCAAAGCACTGCCAACATCACCCTCTGCAGTCTGGAAGCTTCCCACAGCCTGTGGGAATCAGTTGAGTTTTCTGTTTGTTTGCTTTGTTTGCTTTGATTTGCGTTAGCTGCAGAGAGCACGGGGACCCACCGGAGGAGAGAGGGAGCACCGAGGCCTCGAGCGGACACAGACCACTCCACACTCCAGGCTGTTTGCCCGTGGGAGGCGGAGTGCTTTCTGCTCATGCGCTTTACTTCGGTATGGAAATGAGCAAGTCCGCCTTGGCGTTCATCTCAAGCAACAGAGGAGGCGTCCGTCTCCTCCTTTTCCTCCCGGGCTCCCATCTCCCTTCTCCATGCTTTTCTTTTCTTCTCTCTGACTTCCTTCTTCTTTTCTTTCTTTGCTTTCTTTCCTACGTTATTTTCTCCTTCCTTTCAGAAAGAGGATCAAAGAATAAGTAAAGGGAATAAAAGGAAGGGTTGGGATCCCAAAGGGCTCCAGGCCAGAGCACCAGCAGGACATGGGACCTTAATGGCGAAATGGAAGAGAACGGAGTCAAGGGGTCCTGGGCGTGCTAATACAAGCGGCAGGGAGCTTGGGGTTTCATAACTAGGGAGAGTGAAGGGCGATCGGAACACAGAGCAGCTGAGGGCTGTGTGTGCTTCCAGACCAACAGCATATGAGATGTACGCGGGACACCCCGGAAGTACCATGGGCACCGCCCGCAGGTGAGCGACTAGCGTTGTGGAAACGGATGGAGGGGATCAGGGAGAGACCAGGTCCTCCGCTAGGGCCTTCTCTGATGGTAAGGAACGAAATCTTAAAGGGATGTGTGCTATAAGGAGGAGGGGAGACAGAGAAAGCAACTGGTTGCAGTAGACCACTTAGAATTGTTTTATTATACAAAGGAAGAAAAGAAAACTTAAAGAAGCTAGTAGTTCACTAGAGAAATTCTTCACGGGGGCTGTAGATGTCATTTGACCAGGGGCCCCAAGCTCCTGTCCTTTTATCTTTCCTATCACAACAGACATATGACTTCCAAACCGTTAGCCCAAGTAAGTCTTTTCTCCCTTAAGTTGCTTTTGCTGAGTATTTTATCAAAGCCACGAGAAAAGTAAGTAATACACGTGTTTTGGGCCCGGCTGTAAGCACTGGACACCGGGCAGGCACTCACGGCTGAGGAGTACAGAACAATCGTGTTCGCTCACACGGACCCCTCCCGGAGGCTTCTGGGTTTCTGCCCACGGTTACTCATTGTATCTGACAAGGACTAAATTGATTGAATGTCAGGGAAAACATGTGAGCCAGAAGAGTCAGTGTTGGAGAAACATAGTTTAGGATAACCTGACTCAAAACACTGTTGTTGTTTTTTTTTTTAAACAAAAACCAAAAACAAACGTGAAGGCGACGAAGGCGGCCGCTGACATGTTCCAAGCGTGTGGGCAGCCCTTCATCACTGCTTTCTTAACAGTTAACTCCTACACGTCACTTTTCCCGCCTTGGAGGCTGGCGGACAAAGACACAAAGGAGCAAACAGGAGCAGAATGCTTCTGAGGTGGATGTAATTGGTTCAAGCCTCCCTCCTTTATGCCTTCCCACACACCTTGGCAAGAGAACCAGCGTTTGCATGGCTGCCACGGCCCTGGCCTGACTCTTTCCTGGTTAAGCCTCGAGCTATAGAAAATTAGGAAGTTCTGAGCCCAGAGAATCTTCCCCAGGAGCCCTCCCAGGAACGATCCCTCAATATTGGGATTCTGTGCTAGATACTTTTGAGAAGGCGAATTCCATCTCAGGGACAGTATCAGAGAATTACAGAATGATCTTTTCTTAAAATGTCTCTATTTAGGCCAGGAGACGCTGGCCAGAGACAGAAAATAAGCATAAGTGGCCAGCCACAGGGTTGCACATTTATCATGCTCATTACCAGTAAGCTGAGGCAGGAGGATCATTTGAGCTCAGGAGTTTGAGATCATCCTGGATAACAGGGTGATCTCAAAACTAAGCCCTTCGTCCCTTTAAAAAAAGAAAACACAAGAGTTCTAACTTTTGAAGAAAGATAATTTTAAAGATGCTTCTGATCAATGGAATTTTTACAGAAAGTCCTTTGGGATTCTAAAGAGCAATATTTAAGTGTGTGTGTGTGTGTGTGTGTGTGTGTGTGTTGTGCACGCATGCACATAAATCCGGTGGTCAGGAGAAGACTTCAGATCCCTCATAGCTGAAGTTATAGATGTTTGTGGAACACTTAGCTTGTTACATGGGTACTGGGTTTGAACTTAGGTACTCATGATTGTATAGCTAAGCACTATTAAACCCCGAGTCCTCTTTTTCATCCTAAATTGTTACTTATGTTTCAAATGGGAAACTTATGATACAGATTTTTTTCTTTCCTTTTTCAATTTTCACTCTCTGGGCTTTGTTCAGCCTGCTCTAAGGGCTGAATCAACCAACAGCAGGGATGACAGGCTGCTCTCGATGAGCTCTCACGCCTGACCAAGAGAGGGAGAACAAGAAAGGTCTTGTACCGGCTGCAGAGATGGGACCTCCGGAGGTCATTGACATGTGAGAAGAGGGGAAAGGCAGGAATGACCCTGGAGACCTGGCAGTAGAAACACTGTAGCTTGTGCATGAGCAGGGACACACACATGTGTGAAGGAGTGCTCCAGAAAGAGTATTGTTACCTCACATTTGATGTTGAAAGAAATTAGCATCAGAGTGACAGCTGGCTGAAAAATGACTAAGTTACGTGTCCTCTGTTAGGGGTGGTTCAGACGTGTGTGTGTGTGTGTGTGTGTGTGTGTGTGTGTGTGTGTGTGAAAGAACACAAACAAGACAGTGAATGAGACCAGCTCCCCATGCCTGGGGCATGTGCAGAGGACAGAAGACAACCTCAAGTGTCAGCCTTCAACGGCTACCCTGTTTGAGACGGTGTCTTTCTGTTGTTTTCCACTGTAGACACCAGACTAGCTGGCTCACGAGTTTCTAGGTGTTATCCTGACTCCACCTTCTACCCTCCACGGGATTACCAGGGTTACAGATGTTTGCTGCTGTACCTGGCTTTATGAAGGTTCTTGGGGTTCAACCTTAGATCTTTGACCTTGCTGGGCAAGCACTTATCCTTGAAGCTATCTCCCCAGCCCACGACTTTCCTTGAGCGAATATGCAGCTACAATATATTAGGACCTCCAATAACCAACGTGATTAGTATATTTATAACCGTGTCTAGGACTTGGAGTTATATCTTCCCTCTTTTAAGTCATTGTAAAGGTTTGATTGTATCTTAGGTTTTATGATGTGGAGTTGGGCTGCTCTGTGCTTTATTTCCAGCTGGTAAAATAAAGTTTCAAATTATAGCCCTCTCCCTCTGGGAAAAGATAATCCAATTTATGACTTTCCAAGAAGAATCCTATCCAAATTCAACCCTAGGATACTTGGCCAAAGAAAATGATGGGACCCCCCGTTGGTTGGCTCGTTTAAATCCAATTTGTGCGATGTGCTGGCTCTTATTCCATATAGAGAGCCCATCTGCACAGAGACGGGGTGAACACTGAGGTTCTGTGGGGCCTTTCTGTAGTTTACACTGCACCATTACCTGCTCTGGAGGCCAGAGACTGGACACGTACAGCAATCTCACTGCCACGAGAAAGCACCATTTCCCACAATTTACACGAAGACTCCTCACAGGGAAGAAACCCCTTAATTGGCACTTTTTTTCCCCCTACAGCATTTAAATATCAGGCCAGCTGGATCCCCACAGCCCTTGTGAATTTAATCAGCATGCTCTTCCCAGAACCTATAGTCTATAATCACCCAGTGCTTGAGCTACATCTGTTACCCAAATCTGCTTGCGGTCATTTGTCATCGTTAGCGCTCTTCGTCCAGAAGAGCTATCCCACGGCACTCCCAGAGGCTCGCGTTTTGTAAAGGGGGCTTATCTTGGAGTTTAAGCGCCTTCCAAGCCTCACAGGATTGTTCTCCCAATTCTCCCTTACCTAAATTCTTGGGAGCAACATTCTTTCAAGGCTTGAATTATGTGACCATTATGTGGCTACAGTTTCCCCAGCTGTACTCCAACTTGTATTTCAAGCCTTACCAAATACACCTCCAAATGTCTGTCTTTCTTTCTTTCTTTTTGATATGTGTGTGTGTGTGTGTGTGTGTGTGTGTGTGTGTGTGTGAATGGACAACTAGATGATACTAAATAAAAATGTCACTTTGCTCTGCTACCCCCGCCTGAGCCACTGTGGTTCCTTAAACCAGCTTTTATTCTTTAAACCAATCTAATGTGACCAGGAACCTGAGTCATCTTCGTATTAAACTTGAACATTGCTAAAACCACAGTGTGTCATAACAACAAAGACACATTCGCTTGGAAGGTACTTGAAGCTCTTAGCATGTCTTGCAGAGGAGATAGAAAATGTGCACAGAACAGTTAACTGGGAGATGTTTCCCAAGTGACACACAAACAAGCCACTAGTGTGGACACAGGAAGTGTTACCTACCGAGCTGCCCAGGAAGTTCAAGGCTACCATGAAAGAGCACCAAAAGGCAGATAAGGAAGGGGCTGGGGATGTCCATAAAGTGTTTATAGCACTGGAGGACCCGAGTTCCTGTTTGTAGAGTTCCTGTTTGTAGCACATACATAAAGGTGAGGTGTGGATACATTGTATAGTACCATCTGTAGCCCTAGGACTCAGGCAGGGGAGTCATATTAGCAGAATCAGGGAGTTCCAGGTGTGCTGAGAAACACTGTCTCAAAAAATAAGGCAGAGGGCTTGGGAGATGGCGCCATGGATAAAATCCTGCAAGCATGAAGACCTGAGTTGGGATTGTCACCAAGCACGTAAGAGTTGGGTGGGTGTGGCAGTGTGTCTGCAATCCTAGCACTCAGAGGGCAGCCCTGGAGACAGCCGGGCAGTTGAACCAGCTGGATTCCAACGTTCAGGTTCATCAAGAGACCCCTGTCTCAGAGGAGAGGCATGGCCGAGGATGTCTGATGTCAAACTAGCCTTTGGGGCTTCATGTACATTTACACACGCATGCTCCCTTATACATGCTAACACACACACACACACACACACACACACACACAAATGCACAGGTATATGCACATGTGCTATAAGTTTTCAGAGGACAGCTTGCTTGAGTCAATTCTCTTCCAGGGATTGAACTCATGTCATTAAGGTCCGCAGCAAGTGCCTTTACTTACTGAGCTATCTTGCCAGTCCAAAACACAGGACTGCATGGATCATGAATATCACACTACCAACATCCCTTTCTCATACTAATCACACAAATGAAATAATAAATGATGTACAAGTGCCAAGGGCACTGACTGTGAGCGAGTAGGCATCCAATAGCTGTTTGTTAAAAAAACAAACAAACAAACAAACAAACAAACAAAAAAACTCAGAGAAGAAATTGGCTGGGTTGAAGATTAAAGAGGGCTGGAGTCTGAACAGAGACCTGCAGAGACGGAGAGGAACTGTCCCAGGCTCATCCATTTCAGAAGCTATTCCACATACGGTGGCATGACTCCCGCCCCAGTAACTTCACAAGATCTGACGAAAACATCCTCTGCTGTTTACAAAAGAGAATAAATATCAAAGCTGGGGACATTTTCAAGGCCTTTGCCACCAGAAACTAAATATTGAGTTATGCTGGGGGAAGAGCCATGCAGAACAGAAAGGGAAAGAATTAATTAATAGTCTCAGTCAGTCTCTCTCTCTCTCTCTCTCTCTCTCTCTCTCTCTCTCTGCCAAAAATTCTCTCTTCTCAAACTTGTTTGAGAAGTTCTCCATCTCTCCCAAACAAACGTGTGCGAGGATCCTCCAGCATCCAAGTCAGGAAATAATTTTTTTTTTTTTAAATAAAAAAAACGTGTAAAAGGAATTTTGGTCTTCATTCTCCTGGCACTGCTGATTAGCTCATGTTCAGAATATATCTGTGAAACTCTCTGGAAGGCACAGTGCATCTCAATGAGCTGCGTGCACATCTCATTCTGAAGACAATTATATAAAGTTTATTCAGGATGATTTTTTTTTAACATTAGTACTCAGAGAAGCTGCATTTTCAATCGAGAGCTGACAATACACACACACACACACACACAAAAAAAAAAAAAAAAAAAAAAGCACGGTGCGGTGAAAACTCCAGCAAGACCATCCCTGGATGGTGTCCACAAACACCAATATCAAATGGTGGTTTGGTCATGGGATCCATCCCCCAGCACATACAAATATAGAACATGACCATAAAAAGTAAGGGACTGTGCCCTGGCTAGCTTATTTATGACAGCAGATCCAGATCGGAATGCCAGCTGGGGCTCCCTTCTCCTCGCTGGCAGGGTTCACATACACAGCGGCGTAAGAAGATGGAAGCCCTGTCCGGAGAGGAGCACTTCAGTTATGGCTTGCTAAAGCAGGGGCCAAGAAGCAGATCTGAAGAAAAGGCTCTTCCAGGGCAGCTGAGCTTTGGTGAATGAGTCAGCAACTTCTTTTTTAAATCTGATTTTTTGATTCAGGTCTTAAGAGAGCGATCTTGTAACCCTTCCAGCTTTTTTTTTTTCTTTCTTTTTTTTTAATATCAGATTTATGATGGCCGGCAAGAGGGCTATTTCACTTTTCAGTAAAGAATGGTAAATAGCCGATAATTATTTTATAAAGAATTCAAAGTGATCTTGACATGAAAGAAAAAAATGCCTTAGTCAAATAAATGCAGTTTTATCCTTTAAGTGGCACTGACCACCAATGCCATCTGAAATTCTAACAAACTTGGAGGGAGATGGTTGAAACAAAGAACAACCTCTTTCACTGTGAACCTTCACCCCTCAGATAATCTCCCAGATCCACAGTCTGCTAATCACCTCACTTCCTTTGGACAGCCGTTCATTATCTGATTCAGGTCTTACACAAAGAGAGATGAGCTAATGTGCCTTATCAGATGGAAAACATCAACAACAAAGCCACCGTGGGTGACAGTTCAGCGGGACAGGATCTTAGCAAATCAGTTCTGCCTCCACAGCCCTGAGCTTCCAAATAGCTATAAAGCAACCCATCCCGGCCAGAGCCCCCAGCTCGTTGCCGCTTTCTGCCGCTAAAGCAAACAGTCTGGGCAGAGACTGTCAGCACCGCTCTTCTTTTGGATCAGCCTCCTCTCCGCATCCTGATAAGCCAGCGATTAGCTTTCCTGTTGGGATTCGAGCCCCGCCTGCTTAGCTTCGGGCTGTCAACTCCAGCAGACCCTGATGGTATCACACAGCCGACATCTCTCTTTTCCTTCTAGGGTGTTTTACTCTTCATTAGCCCGCATGGCTAGCCAGCGGGGGCGGCAGCCTTCAATCACTAGCCGGGGTGCAATTGTCTAGGTCATTTGCGTGCCGTGTGCAGCAAAACTAACATGAAAAGCAAAGCTTCCTTTCGCTTATTTCTCTGTCTACGACGTGGAACACTACCTATAAGGCCGCTGGTTACAAAAACGCAAGCCGCTAAGCCAGGCATGGTGATGGATGCCTGTAATCCCAGCACTGGGGAGGCCGAGGCAGGAGAATTGCCATGACTTAGAAGTCAAGCTGGTGTATATAGTGAGTACCAGGGCGGCCGCGAACACACAGCAAGACACTGCTTCAAACTAAACCAAAACCAAATACTATCCAGCCTTCTATCAGGAAGACAAGATTTTTGACCTGTTGCATATGTATTTTATTTAGCTTTAGTATGCATGTTTATACAGAAATTGAAGCATGCCTGTGTTACTGCCCTCGGGCGCCTTTGAGTTGGTCACGAAGGGAATGTATTCATGAAATGAGCATCCCGTGGCAACTTGAAAAGGAGCCACTGGTCAGATTCTGAGGGGCTGCTGCTCAGAACGGCCCGTCCAGACCACACTAGGAAATGGAGACGCAACCGAGCGTGAGAGCTCAGATAAGATACGGACAGGGTTTACTTTTGAAAATCTCTCTTACAGTTTTGGTTGTTGTTGTTGTTGTTGTTGTTTTTAAGATGAATGTAAAAATTATGTATGTAGAAATTCATTAAAATATTGGCTGGCAGATGCCTCATTTGGTTAAGTGCCTGACATGCACACACTCCGAGGAGCTGGTTTCAGACCCCCTGGCACTCCGGAAGCAGTCAGGTATTGTGTTGTGTGTCTGTAATCACAGCGCTTAGGGCTGGACAATCTGCCCAGCATGGTCACTGAGACACCCCCCCCTTCCCACTCCCCCACTGCCGCTGCCACCACTACCAACCACCACCACCACCAACAACAACAAAATCCTAATTTTATTTATTGTATGGTGTTCTCTGTCACATGGGCCCTGACAGCAGAACTTAGAGAAACTAATCATGGTTAAGTCCTTTAAGAAGACTTAGCAGCCACGCCATGACGTTTTCTGGGCATCGACTTAAGAAACACTTTGGAGTTTGGCCTTGTTCAGTCATTTGCGTCTCCCTTACAATTTCCAGACCTGCCACGAACAGCAAGTAATTTACCCCAGACGTGCTCTGAGATCAAAGCCACATGACTACTTTGGCATTATAAAATATTGGGCAATAATGTGACTTCTTATGGCTCCGGTGAACCTCGGGCAAATGAGGTTGGACTCAGCTAAGTGCGGTGAGAGAAGCCAGGGAGCATTTGTATAGAAACAGTTCTATTCATGTGCAAATGCAACAAGCACATCCAACTGCTGGATTTTTTTTAAAGTCCGGATGGTTAATTTTCATTGTCATCTGGATTCGGAGTCATCCAGGAGCCGCCGCGTTGGCGGTATAGGTTGGGAGTATAGGTATTGAAAGATTTAACTGGGAAGGGGAGACCCAGCCTGAATACGGGCAGCTCCATCCCATCCTACACTCCCACCGGCTGACATCCCTTCCCCACCCCACCCCCACAGGATGGTCTACACTCTCAGACTGGGAGCCAAACAGACCCTTCAGTCCGTCTTTAAGTTGCTTTTGTTGGGTATTTTGTATAGAAATGAGAAAAGCAACTAACAGCACAGCCCATTTTCGTTCTTTCTCTGGATGACTGGGGAAATGGAGTTTTAGCCTAGGAAACTCTGAAGTCTGGAAAAACAGCACACGCGCTCTGAGACTTCTCTACAGCCAGATCAAGAGATCTACTCTGGTGGTCTTAGATGCCGGGGAAAAGCTGTTAATTCTTCCTTCTATGCAGACTGGTGGATTAAATGTTCTAACTTTCTTTTGCAACTAGAAATAGGCATGAGACTAAATGAAGGTGACCTAAGATGCTTCTGGCCCAGCCCATTAAAACACTCTAGAAAGTAATCTTGCATTGGTTTTAGCGCCTGAGTCAAAGCTGAGGACCTAACAATGGTGGAGGACTCAAGAGAGAAGATGCCCACTCCTTAGATGACCAAAGAATGAGCCGTAAGAAACACCAGAGCAGACCTTCTCTGAGAGGAAAGGGTTACTCTGGTAAGCTTTCAGATATGGTGACATCTTGCTAACTGGTTGAACCATACCAACTAAGCCTGGACTCTCTCTAAGTGACCTGACCCTTTCCTGCTTTTCCTCATCTAATCCCCACAACTCTAGGGATTATTATTCATTCCTTAAAGGTGAGAAAACATGGCTTAGAAGCTTTAATAATTCGCCATACCCTGGGTGGGCTACTTGACAAGTTAGACTACAGTGGCTCAGTGGAAACATCCTGTGGATTTAACCAGGTTGATTCTGCAGTAGCTACTTAGAAAAACGGAGATTCTTACAGTGGAAGAGAGGAGGCAGTGTATTATCCTCATATCTGGATTAGTGGAGCTAATGTGTACAAGACCTGGAATTCAAGTCAGGGTGGGCCAAGTCTAAAGTTTCTGCTCTTAAGTACTCTTACAGATTTCCAGTTGGGATTGGTATTATTTAGGACACCCAGCACTAGAGAAGGGGAGGCAGGAGAATTAAGAGTTCAAGGAAAAATTTGACTACATAGCAAACGCAGAATTAGTCTGGCTTCTATGAAACTGTATCAAGAAAGTGGACACCCAAGTATAAACACACACACACACACACACACACACACACACACACACACACTCATTTCCTTAATTGATAGATTGATAGATAAGAACATAAATGTTTTTTACCTTATTTGGGGTAAAATATATTTCAACACATATATACATACAGACATATATTGCATAATGTTTAAGTGAAGAACATATCCACACCTGCACACATTTGTCTTTTGGTATTAAATCTTTTTAATCCTGGCATATTTACTCTTCTTGGAGATCTGTACCTCTCATAAACCCAAATAATTAGCTCCAGTTCCAACCATACTGCCTGCAAAGCTTTCTTGCTCTGCTTAAAATGGGTGTCTATTAACACATTTGAAGAGTGCTCCAGGCTGGCAATCCTTATGGAAGGTGAACTGAGTAGAGGAGGCTCTGAGCCTCCTCCCTCTTCTCAGTTTTCAGTCTGTGCTTGCAATGAACTGGGAAGAAGCGGTCGGAAGTCCCTCTAGCTGCTCTATGCAGACGAAGGCACTATTCAGCTTAACACGGAAGCCCAAGGGGTGGGGACAAAGCTCAGCTGTAGAGTGTTTGCCTGGCATATGTGAGGCCTACATTCATTCCTCAGTGCTGGCGATGAGTACAAGTTCAAATAAAGACAAGGAGAGAGAAAGTCCAAGGGCTTGACTTTCCTTCTTCCTTCTTTCTGCCCCACTGACTTCACAGGGCCTCACTAAATAGCCTGGCCTGGAACTCCCTATATAGATAGTACTGGCCTCAAACTCAGAGATCCACCTGCCTCTGCCTCCTGAGTACTTGAATTAAAACTGTGCCATTCCATGCCTGGAGGGATCTTCTTGGTAGAGTAAAATCTAAAAGACAGACCTACAGTTTGGCTTAGGAAAAGCTCAGGATGGCAATATTGGGAAGTGCCATAGACATTTAGGTGCTGGGGCTTTAGGAGAGGGCCTTAGATCATTGGGAGCATGCCCCAAGAGGGCCTGTGGAACCCCCATTCTCTCGGATTCCCAGTTCAGGATATGGGTGGCTTGTTCAACACACAGTCCCATCCGGTCCCCTCACTTCAGGCCCAAATCAACAAGGCCAACCCATCCTTGACTAGAAGCTCCCAAACGATGATCCAAAGTTTACATCTCTTCATTTTGTGAATTGAATATATGATGCGGCATCCACCACAGAGACACAAAGCCATCTGGGCACACGGTGGCCAGACATCAACTTCTGGGAAGATGCAAACTTTAGTTTTCACACCGTTTATCCATGCACATTAATCCACCCCCCCACCACCACTCCCACACCATTATTGGCAGGGTTTCCTAGCACATGAATACAGGAACTGCTGGCAGAAGCACGTGCAATAGGGGGTGTGTGGTACTCACCCACAAAGGCTGTGCTCTCCATATTCAAGCCCTTCCCACCCATTCCTGCAGACTAATCAAGGCTGGATGGCAGGGCCTGGGTGGGAGACATCTTCCCTCCTCATGCTGCAGAGTTCCCCCAGTGATGCTATTCTTATGGGTGGCACCCTTCCAGGGCACTAGTGACAATGATCCACTGCATAGTTAGCTCAGGCTGAAACTTTGTGGTCACCCATGTTGGGTGACGTCATTAAAGAGCTATCCCAGGCAAAGAGAGATGTTGCAAGGCCCCAAACAAAAAGCGACACTTCCTCCTATTCAACTAACCATTATCTCCAGTTGTATTTTGACAGGAAACTATACATGTTTGTGCAGTGTATCTTATGTGGTGTGTGTGTGTATACATGAAGGACTTTGGGTGGTGGTATGCTTTGGATACGGTTTCAGTGTGGACCCCAAGAGTTCATGTGTTGGGAGTTTCACACTCAGTGTGAGGGTTGTGGGAACGGGTAAGAGGCGAGTAGAGGGAAGTAACTGGGTCACCTGGGAAGCTGTCCTCAGAGGGGATCGAGGCAGTTCTCAGGGGAACCTGGCTAATTCTTGCAAGGTGACTGTTATAAGGCTGGTAAAGTGCTTGCACGAAGATCTGAACTTCATCCCCAGAGCCCATGTAAGAAGACGCTATCGGCATGAGCCTTATAATCCCAATTCTGAAGAGCTGGAGGCAGGTAGACCTTTGGGGTTCACTGCCCAGCTAGCCTAGCCTATTGGTGAGTTCTAGGTCAATGAGAGACCCTGTCTCAAAAAACAGACAAGTAAAAAACAAAAACAAAAAAACAAAAAACAAAAGGAGGATAGCACCTGAAGAATAACACAGGAGATTGACCTTTGGCTTCCACACGTATGTGGACTCATATACACCCATGCATATATACTCAAGCACATACACACACATACATATGTACTCAAACACACACACATGTGCATGTGTATTTAAACATATATATTTAAACATACACATGCACATGTATGTGTATAGACATACACACAGAGTTTATAAAGGAGAAAGCATGTCGTCTCTTGGTCTCCGGCACATTGGTCACCTCTCCCTTTCAAGCATGTTGTCACCTGCCATGCCGTGACATTAGCAGTGCTATGCTGTTTGGGCTTCCAGCCTGCAAGCTAAATAAATCTTAGTCTCTTTAAAATGTTCCTTCCTCAGGTATTTTGTTATCGTAGCAGAAAACTAAGTCACAGAGCAGATGAATGATCAGGGCCGTGTTTAGATCCCGCAGCCTGCCCACACTTGTTTCACTTCAGATTGTTTTTCCAGGTTTATGGGAAATAACAGACGTAACATAATGTCTGTAGACATATCCACCTGTTATAAGAGCGAAGGAAGAGTCGAGTGTTCCAATGTGAGGGCTTCTTAGAAAATTTCCCTGCAAAGATCCCTTCCATCAGTAGGAGGGATACTTTTTTTCATGAATTTTCACACAAGTTTCTGCATTATGACACTATACAGGCCAGACCATACTTTTGTACAAAGGTATGTTTTACAAATTATAACATTGGAGACCCCCCCCCCAAAAAAAAGCATGAGGTGCTTTGTAAGTGCCCTGTGGTGAGTTTTCTCTCATGGGTAGATTATCAACCAGACAGGTACTTTTGACTTTTAATGAGGCCATTTTAACGAGGTCGTCCTGAAATTGATTCAGTGGACCAGGGTCAGTTTTTGAAAACAAAACAGCAGAAATGAAGATTCAGAGCCAATAGGACCAACCAGGAGAGAATTATCAAATGCTGTGCACTCAGAAAGAATCACTGTTGTTTTGTGAAGGTGGGTAGCTTTGCCTGCTGGTCTTAGGTCTACTTGATACAAGCTGGAAAAGAGGGAACCTCACTGAGACATACCCCCAAAAGATCCAGCTGTAAGGCACTTTCTTAATCCGTGATTGATAGAGGAGGGTCCAGTTCACCAGCGCTGGGCTGGTGGTCCTGGGTTCTATAAGAAAGCAGGCTGAACAAGCCATCGGGAGCAAACCAGTAAGCAGCACCCCTCCACGGTCTTGGCATGAGTTCCTGCCTCCAGGTTCCTGCCCTGTTTGATTTCCTGCCCTGACTTCCTTAGATGATGAGTGGTGATATGGAAATCTAATCTAAAGTCCTTTCCTCCCTAACTAGCTTATTGGCCATGGTGTTTTGTTGCAGCAACAGAAACCCTAACTAAGACAATGGTGAAGTAAAGTTTTACTTTCTACGGGCCATAGTTGGAAAAAAAATAGAAAACTTTAATATTAGAGAATGTGAGAGAGCTGCTAACACATTTCCAAGATGAGAAAAGAAACTAGAAATGGAGCGTCATCTTGTCCATCAGGGCTCTAGGAGAGGCCACTCTCCTGCTTATTCCAGTATGGAGACATGGAGTTGGTGGAGGACGAGGAGGCATTCTGGTGTGTGTAAAAGCCTGTTTTAGAGTCTAGCACGAAGGAAATCAAATCAGCCTGAATCCGTTCTTATTGCTGCAGGGAGAATTCCCACAAGCTCAGGGGCTCGTGTGGGGATGCCGTTAACTTTACAGAGCCCTTACCCAGCACACACTAGGCTCCGGCTCCTGTGTCCAGCGCCACACACAAAATACTTCCAAAGGTCAGAGACTGTGGGCAAGGTGCCTCGGAGAGGATAAACTCAGTTCCCTGCTCAGTCTCAAGTGAGCCACTCAAGCTTGCCCGTGGCACTCAGCTTGGCTTTGCGCAGTGGTCACCTTTGTTAGCAGAATCAGAACCCACCCTTGGAGCGCTTCTCCTGCCTGAAAATACATTCCCCTTTCATGTCCAAAATTCAAATTAAAAAAGTCATTTCTGGCCTAGGGAGATGGCGCCATAGGCGAAGCGCTTGCTATGCACACAAGGACCCAAGTTTGATCTCTGGGACTTGCGTTTAAAAACTAATAAAAACCAAACAAGATAATTCAGGTATGGTGATGTGGGAGGCAGAGACAGTCAAGAGCCCTGAGGATCACTGGCTAGGCAGCCTGGATGAACTGGTGAGCCCTAACCTGATGAGAGACTGTATCTAAGAAAACAGGGCCGATGGCTCATGAGGAATCCACACATCAAGTTGGCCTCTGGCTCTACACGTGTGTACACGTGTGTGCTCATACACTAGTCACCTAGGAGTCGTAAGAAGCAGACCCCTGCTCTTCTAAGTCCCTAAGACTCAGATAGTCTAACAACCTAACTGTGGCAATATGTTAAGAATAAAGGAGTTTGGTATTTCACTCCCAAACCTGCTTTCTGACAAACCAGGAGCTTGTCAGAAACCCAGACAAATGTCTGAGGTTCCTACTAATTTATCAAAGCCGACCTTGGCCAGCTCTTCCAGCATCCTTCAGCACCCGTGGCTCCTCCCAGCTCTCCCAGCATCCCTCAGTACCTGTGGCCCCTCCCAGCTCTCCCAGCATCCCTCAGCACCTGTGTCTCCTCCCAGCTCTCCCAGCATCCTTCAGCACCCGTGGCTCCTCCCAGCTCTCCCAGCATCCTTCAGCACCCGTGGCTCCTCCCAGCTCTCCCAGCATCCTTCAGCACCTGTGGCTCCTCCCAGCTCTCCCAGCATCCCTCAGTACCTATGGCTCCTCCCAGCTCTCCCAGCATCCCTCAGTACCTGTGTCTCCTCCCAGCATCCCTCAGCACCTGTGGCTCCTCCCAGCTCTCCCAGCATCCCTCAGTACCTGTGGCTCCTCCCAGCTCTCCCAGCATCCCTCAGTACCTCTGACTCCTTCCAGAACTTCTAATACCACCTTCTACCCTAAACCTCTTCCTCCTAGGGTTTGGGTTTACGCTTCTCTTCCCCTAGTTTGATTCATCTATAATATCCAGCCATTTTAGCTATGCTGGTTTCTTGGCCTCGTGGCCCTCTTGGTGGACCCTGTTGGCAGGAGGAGGCTTCTCTCTCGCTCTCCCTCCTCACCTCTTCTCTGGCGGTCCAGTTTAGTCTGCTGGCCATGCTCAGCCTGGACTCTTTGCTCTGCCTGCTTTCTTTCTGTCTACAATAAAAATCTCTGTCCTTTAGGAGGAGTCATGACTACTACCTTTTATTTCGTTTTTCATCCACCAGCAAGTTCTCTGGGTGATTGAAAGCAGCTGAAAGTGACATGCTAAAGGCCCTGAAATGAATTTGAGCTTGAGGCTTACTAGGGAGAGCGCGCTACACACAAGTTGGCCTGGACTGGCAGACTCCCCATTAATTAGGGACACTTTAGGACTGTGGGTTCCTGGTAAACACTCCAGACTTACTGGCTTGGAAACACTGTAATAGTTTTGACCTAACAACCCTTTGGGGGACTCCCACACCCACCAAAGCTTTGAGAGGCTCTGCTGGATGTCAGCAAGAGGGGAAATTACAGCAGTATTCTCTCCCTCTTGGAACAAGGATGAAATCACAACACTGAGGGACAGATAGGCCATAGCTCCTGTGCAGTTTTCACTGTGGTAATACTTTTTTATGGTGCCTCTTGTGGACCACATGCTGGGAGGAGCAAAGTGTTGCTTTCCCTGCTGTGATGGTGACCTCCTCGATTTGTCTTTCTGTCAGATGAAGTTCTGGAATAGTGTATTGGATTAAGAGGAAAAGGGAGAAGAAGGAAGGGTTTGACAGGGGGGTACCAAAAACCAACCAACCAACCAACCAACCAACCAACCAACCAACCAACCAACCAACCAACACAGCTTTTATTTTATCTGTCAATCCTGTTTGCTGTACCAGGAGTTCAAACCTCATGGGACATTGCTAAGACTGTCTCCCTTAGATCCATCTTTCTGCCTTTTTACCAAGAGTGCAAACAGAGTGAAAAGTAGAAACTGTAGACACCAAACCCAGTACACTAAGCCAGTATCCTTGAACACAGAACATCTTGGAATACCGAACCCCAGTGCTTCAAGTCACGTGGACATATATCCCTTGCTCCCTGGTCTCTTGTGCTAGAGAGCAATGCTGGGGCTTCGAGAATGCTGAATATGAGCTGTATCATCGGGCCACACCCAAGCCCCATCCCTTTGCTCATAAGTTCTGGTCATCATCTGATATTTACAGAGTGAGTTTTTTCAGTGCGAAATAGCAAGGCCAATGGACAAGATTCTTGTTCTAGGCCTACAGCCTCCACAGAGTGCAGCACTGGACACCTCGGACTCAGTGGAAACCATTTTTCCCACTTCAATCAAAGAAGGCAGGCTAAGGTAAGAGTCCAGAAGGCATCAGGCTGTCATTACCTGGTTCTGTTTTTCTGTTTTGCAAGGCTAGGGTTGAGGAGGCCAAGGAGGAAATATTCCATGCTTTCAGGGTCATCCTGGTTTTGTGGTAGTTTCTTCTTTTACACAGAAGGCAGAGGCATGCCCATCTCATTATGGCTCTGTTGACAAGTTAGAATCACCTGTGAAGCCCTACTACTCAAAGCCAAGGCCTTTCCTTGGACTTACTAAATAGGAACTCCTTGGGGTGCAACTCACACACTGGTACTTGGGATGATGGTTCATTCATCTTCAAGGTCAACTTGATTACACTTGGAATTACCTGACACATCTCTAGGCATGTCTGCGAGAGTTTTCCTAGAGAGATTTAATTGAGGAGGAAGACACTGAATGTGGGCGATGCTGTCCTGTGGGCTGGGATCCCAGAGAGAATGAAGAAAGAACAATGGAGAAAGCTAAGTGGGCACCAGCATCCACCTTCTCTTCCCCATCGGGATCCACATGACCACCTGCTCCTACCGCCAAGACTTCCCTGCCATGATGGGCTGTGATGGGCTGTGCCTTCAGACTGTGAACCCAAGTTAATCTTTCTTAAGTTGCCTCTGTCAACTTTGGTGACAGCAACAAGAAAAGTAAGTAATTACAGACTTTCCAGGTGGCATGAGACCTTCACAAGTTCAAATCAGACCAAATCCCGGCACTGAGAAAGGGGAGGAGGGCAAAGTCCTACCCCTTGCCAAGAAGCTTCTTGTAACTGTTACCAGTCGGATAATAAACCAAGATGAAGTTGGAACTGAAAATCAGTGCAAGCATTTCCTTTATCATGAAAATAGGCAAGAACGAGACGCAGATGGCATGTGTAAATTGACCTCTAAAGTGGTGGTGTCCATTGTCAAACCATAATATATCAGTAATAAGATGCATCACAGGGGCTTTTTGTCATTCAAACAGGTGTGACACACACACATACACACGCAAGTATGTGTGTGTGACATTCATGTGCACATACACAAATACAAACTTGACAGTATATATATTATGTTTGTCACCAAGGTTATCAAGATGGGAGAAATGCCACACTGTCATCTAGGTTAGAAGCAGTATTGTCACATGTCTAGATATTTCTAGAAGGAATGGACTCTTCCCAGTTGATGTCTCACCCTGCCCCGCCGTTTGTTATGATACCCTCTTACCTCCTGGGGCTGTTGGTACTGAGAAACCATGAGAAGAAAAGCACGCTGGGTCTGGAAAGCAGCGTGGACCATTTCCGCCTGCCGACAGAAAAGAAAGCAACAGTTTCAATGTTTGGGTTCTGTTTGAAACAATATCAAACGTATCTCTCATCCATCCATCCCACCTTAGCAGTAAATGTAACCATGAAGCGTGCGAACATATGTTCACAGGGGAACTTGTAAATGCCTAATCACTCTGACATGACTCCTACTAGCCAAAATGTGGAAACATCCAACTGTCCATCGGCCCATTAACAGATTTTTTTTTTTTTTTTTTTTACGGCGCATTGTGCACCTTTGAAAACAAAGTGCTGTCACAGACTATGACACAGGCAAAGCTTCAAAACATTATGCTGAGTGACCAGAGCCAGTTACAAAAGAGCAGGCTGGTGTGATCTCATGTATGAGAAATGCCCAGAATAGGCAGATCTATAGAGGTAGAAAGTAGACCGATGGGTGGGAGAGGCTGAGCAGAGGAGCATGGGGGGAGAAACTGCTGACGGACCACAGAGGGTTTCTTTTGGGGTTAAAGAAATGTTTTGCAATGAGGGCTGGGGTGGAGTAGGGTGGGGTGGCCCAGTGGGTAAAGAGCTTTCTGTGTAAGCAGGAGGACCAGAGTCAGGTACTAAGAACCTGTGTGAAAAAGCTGGGCATGGGAGAGTGTACTGGAAATCCCAGAGGTGGGGAGGCAGAGACGGGCAGATCTCCGAGGCTCACCAGCCTGCCCAGCCTATTTGGTGAGCTCCAGTCAGTAAGAAATCTTGTCTCAAGAAACAAGGTGGCTGGCTCCGGGAAACCATACCTGAAATTGACTTCTGATCTCCATAGGCACCTGCATTCATGTGAATACCCAACCACAGGTTTCCAAATACACTCCCTCCCCCCCCTCTCTCTCTCTCTCTCTCACACACACACACACACACACACACACACACACACGAGTTGTCCTCCAATCAGACAGAGTTGAAAAGTTTCACATCTTACTGACTATATTAAAACCCACAGAATCCTATTCACTAAAACATGAATATTAGGATATATGAATTGTATCTCACTCTGATTAAAAGGTTTGACTCATGGGGTGGGCATAGTAGTACACACTTTCAATCCCAGCACTCACAGGGCAGAGACACGTGAATCTCTGTGGGTTTGAGGCTAGCCTGGTCTACATAGCAGGTCATTTTTAGGGTGAGATGCTGCTCCCCTGTCCAAAAGTTTGGTCATTAAAGTTTTCAAACCGTTTCTCCCCTCTGTTTCTTTTCTAAGTGTGCCCCAAATCTGTTTCACATATTCTAGTGGGAAAAGACCCAGTCTTAAGTCATCCACATGAAGTCACTCTTTGTGGTGATCATGAAGATGGATTTGGAAGAGGTTTCAGTGCTACTGGGACCTGGTAAGTGTGGGTTCCCATGGGGATGCATCCCTAACCACCGACAAAAAGGCCTTGTATAAGTGGGAATGCCCTAGAACATATAGTCTTTTTTTTCTCATCCTCTATTCATAATTAATTAATTCTAATTAAGAATAGCAAAAAACACTTTAAAATATCTTTAGCTACCTAGCATATTATTTCTGTTTAAAAAAAAGCCACATCACTGTTTAAATTAGTTAAAACAGCTAATGTGGTGTGGCACACACACACACACACACACACACACACACACACGGGTGCGCGCGTGTGCTAGTCTACATGCATATCCATGCATGTGTGTGTGAAGGCTCAGGGTCAGTGGTGAATGCCTTCCTCTATGGCTCTCCAGCTTTACTTTTTGAGACAGGATTTCTCTCTGAACACATCAATTCAGGGAGGCTGGTTAGCCAATAGCCTTCAATGACTTGCCTCTCAGCTTCTAACATGCACTCCTCCGCCAATAAGGCGAGGGTGCAGGCCCGAGCTGCCATGTCTAGCTTTTTAAGTGGGTCCTGGGGATCCAAACCCAGTTCCTGACATTTGCAGGGCAGGTACTTTACAGACTGAACCATCTCCTTTGCCTTAGACCATTTTTCTTTTCTTTTTAAAAATGTCAGACATTTCAAAGATCGATGTTTTACAAAAGTACCAGACAACCTTTACCACCTGGGCTGTCTCCAAGCCCCGTTTTCTGAGAGCATTGCTTTGGATCTGAGCTGAGCTGGGTGATTTTCTTCCTTGAAGGAAACTCACTTATTCTGGTTTGAAGAGTGACTTATTTCATTGTTGGGGTTCAACAGCTTAACTGAGCCATGTTTGCATTTTGAATTTCCTACATTGCATTTCTTAGAATAGATTTGCTCTTTTTCTTTCTTTTCTAGAAGCTCTCTTACAGTATGTGGCAAGTCTTCCCTTCCAGGGGTGTGAGTCTGTATTTAGGGACTCTGACAGCATTCCTCAGGGATTATACCTGAGTGTCTCTATAGCTTCTAGATTCTGTCTTTTATTTCCTGATCTGTGATCCAAGATCACTGGCATCATATGAACAGGTTTTCTCTATTGGCAATAGATACAGTGTCAGAGTCTCTCAGATGCATACCGTTTCCAACACACATCCCATCTCCACGCTCTTTGCCTTTCTTGGTTTCTTTAACTCAACTCTGCCTTTTCTTTCCTTCTCATGGCTTCGTCAGTGACTTCTTAAAAGTTCTCAAAAACTTGTTTGATATCTGTCTTACTTAGGGTTTTATAGCTTTGAAAAGACACCATGACCAAGGCAGCTCTTCTAAAGGAAGACATTTAACTGGGGCTGGCTTACAGTTCAGAGATGCAGGCCATTATCACTATGGCGAGAAGCATGGCAGCATCCAGGCAGATGTGTGGCTGGAGGAGCTCTGAGGTTTTAGCAACTTGATTTGAAGACAGCCAGGAGGAGGGTCTTGATCATACTGGCCAGACTTGAGCATACACACACACACACACACACACACACACACACACACACACACAAGACTTCAAAGCCTACCTCCATCATGTCACTCTTCCTCTAACAAGTCTACCCCTCCTCCAGTAACGCCACGTCTAATAGTGCCACTTCCTGTGGGCCAAGCATATTCAAACCACCACAATATCCCTGACAGTGTTTTAGGGTATGTTATCTTTTGATCAAGTCACCATGAGACATTTGTTTCTGCACCCTAAATTATTTTTCTTCAAGAGTGCTACAGTATGGATCTGAGCTATGCCCCCATGCCCATGTGGGAAGGACTGGCTTCCTAGCTTGAGGGGTTATCGCATAAGAAGTGGGACCTAATGGGAGGTTTTTAGGTTACTGGTGTCCTTGAAGAGGATTCTGGTACCTCAATCTCTTATAGCTCTGATTCTATCAGACACTCCTGCTATCACCAGCTAACAGCAATGAAGGCAACTGAGTGAGGCCTGATCACATCTTTCTCCTATTTAATATTGGGTATCTCCTTACAGCAACAGACATTAACACAAAGCGTGAGCCTGCACCTGCTACTTTGCACACTGTGTTTTCTTCTGACACCAACTGCAGTCACCATGCTGATTCTTCCCATCTTGTTCATTTCTTTTTGGTGTATACTGATAATTAAATTTTTCCTCATAAAACATAGACGACTGACTCCTGTAGACTCTTGCAGTCACACTGGAGGTCAGTGTTTTCCTTTCTGAGCCACAGTCTGAAAGCAGAATGCTTTAATCCCTGCCTCTTCTCGTAGAGCCTGCCTGGTGCGTGATGGTTTAGAAGTAAATTTTTTCTCACAGGGGCATGTGTTTGAACACGTGATTCCCAGCTGGTGGTGCTGTTTTGTGAGGCGGGGATTAGCCAGGAGAAGTGGTTCTTTGTAGGGTGGGCCCTGAGGCTGATAGTCTGTTGAAGCTTGGCTTTCTAGTCTGCAGAGATGTGAGCAAGCAGTCTCCTATTCCTGCTGCCACAGCTGTGAGCCGTTCCTGTTTCCATGATTTCCCTGCCACGATGGGCTACATCCTCAAACTGCTGGCCAAAAATAAGCCCTGCTTCCTTAAATTGCTTCTTCATCAGATATTTGGTCACAGCCATGAGAAAAAATAATTCACAATGAGTAATGGCTAGGGGACCTGGGAAGGAGATGACCCTGGAGGTAGTTGTAGTCGTTAGAGGTTTGGGGTGCTGCTTGTCCCTGGAATTTGGTCCATAACCTAGACTCACTCCCTCTACTTGGAACATATGCCGTTCATATGGAGTGGTCCCCTTAGGTTTTAGGCAATTTCTTCAGAGTAGACATGAATAAGACATGGAGTTTTTAAAGCCACAGAGTGTGGCAGCCTATGTCTTTCTTTGTTTCATATTATTTTTGTTTCATATTCTACTCTGATTTCATTTCTTCTAAGGCAAGTCTTTAAGGGATGGAAAAAGTTAGGACTCAAGCTGTTCACTTGTTAGTTATGGACATTGTTTTAGATTGTGGACTTTTTGATTTGGTTATTATAGAGAGATGTTTTTAATTGAGAGGGTCTCATATTACAGCAGCATGGTTTGGAACTCCCTGTAGCCCAGGCTAGCCTTAAACTTGCAGCAACCCTCTCTTCCTAAGGGTTGGGATGACAGATCAGTATCATTGTTCCTGACCATACATTTTTTTGAATAATTTTATATTCACAATGAAGTTAATTACAGATTAGAATTTCCTATCCACTCACCACCCTACCCCCTACATGTTTAGTCTCTCCCACTTGAGAGTTCCCTCCCATTTGCAAGAGTTTTTACCTTCCTCTGATTCCTTTTGGCTTTTTGCTTATTTGTGGAATGGTAGAATACTTTGCTTGAATGAAACTTCCCTGAAATGTGCAATTCAGTTTTATGTGGTCTTGACTCAATACTAATACCAATACTCTTCTTGTTTACTAATTTCTTCTCTAATTTCCTGTTAGCTTCCTTTCTGTTCAGGGCAGTTTCTATCTCTGCTGAATTGGATTTGACTTCTTGATATGTCAGGAGGGGATGGATTTCATACATTTTGAAAAACCCATTGTGAGACTAGAAATAGGAAGACTAGGTTAAATTCACTCCAGTATCCACACTAGGCTCTTTTCTAAGCTAGAAGGGTGAATATGTTAACCAAACTGATGAGTCTCTGTTACCCTAGCCATTACTTTGACTTCTGATAACTTCTATAGAACACCTTCAGTTTTTTTTTTCATGACTACTCTCATCTAGAGATTTTCTTCCACCAAGAAAATGCTTGAATTCAAATCAATATTAATAGTCTACTTACTTCAAAAAAAAAATCACAAATCTGATCCATTATTAACACAACAGACCGCATCTTGTGAATGTTCAATGAAATCATATCTTCTTAAAGCTATTTTGAAATTCACCACTGTTCCTTCTCTTTGTCCTGGTCATCTCATTGCTAAGACTAAGTGATTTAAAAATACCTTCTGTCAGATCTCTGTAGGCAAAGAGTAAGTATTAAAATTTCACCAGCCTGGAAGCCATTGTGACTCACAAATCTGAAGCTTTGAGCTGAGCTGCTTTTCAAAACATATTCGCAGTGCTTCAGAAAGACTTCTGTTGTTGTCCAATGACCACGTTTCTTAAAAAGGACTGCCAAATGCAACCCTCCTCGGCCTGGATATAAATAAAACACTTGCACTTGCCTCAGCAATGCTAGCACAGAGGTGCTGTCCCCATCTATGACGAGCTATATACCGACTTCTGGTTGCCATGGGAACAGTGATTCAGGATGGCCCAACTTTGACAGAGGAAATGGCAGCTTCAGAGGTGGCATTAACGATATTTTTTGTAGTCATCCCATGATGAACACTGCCATTAACCTTGTCCCTAGTAACGACGGCCACGAGCCTGTTGCTAATGAAGCACTTTGCTGGCAGGTCTTACTAGGGAAGATGGGCAATTTCATTAATTAGTCCCTTTCTGCAAAGGACCTTTTACTCCACAAGAGGGGCTGAGGTTGGGGTGAGTTTCTGTTTCAGATCTTTTCCTTTGACTTTTCCTTTGACTTTGGTGGAAAACGCCTTCCTGGGGGAACCGAGTCCTTCTCTCGGCTCCCTGGAACTTTGAGCATAGTTAGCAGATTTCATCTGGAACTCCATCAGTCTACACATAGTTACACATTTGAGCTGTTCTGCCCCATTTGCTCCTTCCTTCTGGAAAGTTCTACAGTTCCCTCCACCATACAGCAATTTTTCTGAACCTGCTGAGTCTGGAAAGGGGAGCATTTGGCACACTCAGGCTGTCGAACATGTTATGAAAGAAAAAAGCCAACGGTAGGGACTTTGTGGGAATGACAAACCACCATCGGTTTAAAGGGTTCTGCTGACTTTGCTTGTTACATTTGTGAGGGTCACCGGGAGCCCCTGAGGGACCTTTGAAGGAGAAAGGCTCTGTGATATTTGATCAGGGGGAACACGTGTACCTATCTATGAGTATGCATGTGCTGGCAGGGTATGGGGCATTCTGCTAAGGCCAGCTGGGGCTCACAAGACAGGCTAGTGGGACCTTGTTCTGTGGCTGCAGAGAGAAGTACAGGAAAATGAATCTCTGTGATCAGTTGAAAGCAAGCCTTGGGGCCCGGCAAGCAGACATCAACTAAACATGACTTATTTTCATCTAATCCTCTTGGGAGAGAGCTGGCGCCCTGGGGAAGCCCAGCTGATCTCCGAGTGCTCATCAGAGCTTTGTAGAATTTCTCTGGAAAAGCCCGGGGCTGCAGAGTCCCATGCACATAGCCAAAATAACCAGGCATGGCTCAGGGCAAGGGAGGGGCAAGACTTGGAAGATGGAAAAGCATTTAAGCAGGATACTGTGCTGAAGGCATTTCTCAATCCTTCTTTGCCAGGACCAGAAAGTAAAGAGAAGGGAGGCTCTGATCTCCTTGATCTAGAATTGAGTTTCCAGGGTTGCGATGAGATCATCCACAGGTCACTGCCATCTCTGTGGCCTCCCGAACTCAGCCGCCAACATTTGGAATGCATAATTAGAAATGCTGACTCTCAGGGCTACTTATTCCTCAGCCCCTTCTACTCTGCCCTGAAGAAGTCCCTTGCATTTTAGCCAGGGAAGACGTAAAGAGGGACCTGACAGATGGATGACACATGACACATAAGAAAAATGTTGGGTAGGAGGGAAGGACAAATTCCACCTGTCTCATGATTTTGTTGAAAGCATGCCTTGCAGTCATGACCCTGAACTCCAGCCCACAAAAACCCATAATGGAAGACGCCAAGATTGCCATGTTGCCAACCTTGGGAAAGGCTTAAGCCACTGCTTCTTTGTCTCCAGATACCAGTCAGTAAGTCTTAGTGCTCAGACTCACTCACGGAGTTCCTGGAAGAAATCTGTAGGCTGTCCCCAGGAGCCACGCTCTTCCAGTCAGGAATCCACACAGGGAAACATCTGGCTTCAGCGGTACCTGAAGTATTCTTTCCTGCACATCTGTATTATTTCCTTCAGGAGCTGAGCTGGCAAAATAACTCAGAGGGCATCCACTTTGGAACTGTGTACTTAGCCTGTCCAAGGGGTTCATTTCACCCAGTCTCCGAGGAAGGATAAAGTTGTTTGTCCAGAGACAGTAGACAGTAAGCAACAAAGCTGAAGCAAGAATCCTTCCTTCCATTAAAAAACAAAAAACAAAAAACAAAAACAAAAACAAAACAAAACAAACAAAAAAACCCTTAAAGATTTATTTATATGAGTAGCTGTGTTCAGACACACCAGAAGAGGGCATCAGATCCTATTACAGATACTGTGTGGTTGCTGAGAATTGAACTCTGGACTTCGGGAAGAGCAGTCAGTGCTCTTAAGCACTCTCCAGCCCCCCCTTTTCTTTTAAAGACAGGGTCTCACTATGTTGCCCTGGATGGCCTGGAACTCACCATGTAGACAGGGCTATCCTCAAACTCACAGAGATCCTCCTGCCTCTGCCTCCTGAGTATGATTAAAAGTGTGCACTACCACACCTGGCTAAGAATTTCTTTCTTTTTTCCCCCCCCCAATGTTTTTTATTTGTGTGTTTGTATGTGAGTAGGTGTGTGTGTGTGTGTGTGTGTGTGTGTGTGTGTTGCTTGGGAGCCGAAGTCAAGGGCAAAGGGGGGCCACTCTCTCTATGCTCACCTCATGCGCAGAGCATCCCACACTGAGCCTCTCATAGCCACACCAAAGGTTTCATGTCTCTGATAGAGTTTGGATAGAGCCCAGAATGTTTCCTGCCTCCAAAGCCTCCAGTAGACACACCTTCGTTGACACTAGAGCCCTAACTCCTTATCAAATACTCTCTGTCCCAGTCCAAGAATCATGTTAAAAAGAGTTTGGGACAAGAAATATGCTCATATGCTCTAAGCCTGCCTTTCACCATGTTTTCATCTCTTAAAGAGGGAGGGGAGGATGGGGAGGGGGAGAGGAGGGGCCGAGGGTTAGGAGAGGGGGAAGGAAGGAGAGGGCAGGGGAAGGGGGAGGGGGAAGAGAAGGAGGAAGGAGTGGGAGGGGGAAGAGAAGGAGGAGGGACAGGGAAGAGGGAGAAAGAAAGAAAGGGGGAGGGGGAAGAGGGAGGAGGGGGAGAGGGAAGAGGGAGAAGGAAGGAGGGGGGAGGGGGAAAGAGGAAGGGGAAGGGGAAAGGAAGATAAAGAGAGAAACACATACACACACACACACACACACACACACACACACACACACACACACATAGAGAGAGAGATCCAGGGAGGCTACTGAAGCTCCTACCTTTGTTAGCAAGTGTCAGACCTGAGTCAAGCCTCTGGACAGTGCTACTGTCCTCTCCTTAGCCTGGTACTAGTCTTTATTGTAACTTTGTGTGGACATGTCTTCACTGCCTCCTCAATGACCGATGTCCCCAAAGTGTCAAGAACTCTTTTATTTAGTTTTTTTTCCTGCCTTCTTCAGTGAGCCACGAGGACTTGGATGCAACAGATGACTCACAACTATTTTCTGTCTGTTCCAAACTCCACTTGCTGTAGATTAGTTCATAGAAAATCAAGTCTGGAAGGCAACCTAATGGTGAAGGCTCAAAGAGCAATGGCTGGGGATTATGTCCATCCTCAAAATCAGAGCAGAAATGGACTCTACCATTGTCTTTGGCACCCAGATAATGCTGTAAGCTAAGAAGCACTTCCTGTCTGACCTGTGAGTAGAGAGACTTCAAGATGCCCAGAGTGCTTCACACCCTGCATAGCTGCTGTCTTGGCTGCTTCTCTCAGTCTCCTAAGTATCCACACTGGGAGTCCCACTAGCCTTTTTAAATCTCCAGCCCTATCCCACTCATCACCAGACACATGACAGTTTCTGAAGGACTGCATGCTGGAATGGACTGGCATGAACAGGATGTAAACTGACTGCATGCCGGAATGGACTGGCATGGGCAGGATGTAAACTGAGTAAATTATTAAAGTGTTACAGTCAGTGGTGCTGACTTATAAAAAGCTGATAGAATGGGGGCTGGTGAGATGGCTCAGCAGTTAAGAGCACTGACTGTTCTTTCAAAGGTCCTGAGTTCAAATCCCACTAACCATATAGTGGCTCACAACCATCCATAATGAGATGACACCTTCTTCTGGTGTGTCTAAAGACAGCTACAGTGTATTTACATACAACAATAAATCGTTTTTTAAAAAGCTGATGGAAAACCTAACAGATCTCTCTTGTGCTTCCAACTACCATGACTGAGAGTTAACGCATCTGCCCCCTCCTTGACCTCCTCCTCCTTCTATGCTTTTATTTGGCAGTGGGATCAGGGTCTTGTGTAGCCCAGAGTGGCTCAAACTCATCCCCAGGGGATGATCTTGAACATCTGATCCTCCTCCTTCTACCCCCTAATGGTGGGATTACTGACGTCCTGGAAACGTACCAACTTGAGCCACATCCCCCTCTACATTTTAGAAACTGGACAAAGCTTATTGGGTTTTGTTTTCAGTTGACACTGTGGAACATCCATCCTGGTTTCCTGATTTCATCTTCTGGGCAATGGAACATTTCTTCATGATAGGTGGAAGGGGGAGGGGCAGGAGATGGTGAGGGAGATGCGGAGTGTGGTGAACTGAAGTTATCTGGCAGAGAGTCAGGTGTGCCTGTGATGCGGTTGGCTCGTCTAACCACAGCGATAAGCACGGCTCTCACTTGGGCTGTTAAAAATAGCCAAGCTCCCTAACAACGTGTTTACCTTCACTACATAAGGTTTTGATTCTCTCTGCTTATTGTTCTATGTATCTGGAGGTGGTTGGAGGTGCTTACAGGGAATGTGCAGAGGCTAAACACCCTAAATGACCCCTCTCTGTACAGCATCATAGCAAAATATAAACTTAGAAGTACAGAATGTTTCTTCGTTGTGACTTTCGGTTCTCATGGACTTTTGCCTAGTTCGCACGATAAGCCATCTCTCTTGTCCCACTGCCAGTAGGAAAGGGCACAAAGAAGCCAGAATTACCATCCACAAAGGAAAATACACATCTGCTGGTGCTGGCCGTTGCTTAGGGCAAAGTCAGAAGCTAAGACTTAAGATGCCAGATTGGTTTCAGATGGCTGAACCTGCCGTAGTGGACGAGTGTGTTTGGCCCGATCCTTTTGCAGCATCTTCACGCCTAACTCGATACCTGGGCCCTGCAGGGTTTGGCATGTGTCAACTGTCCTATCCAATCAGCAAATGAGAGTAGTGTGGTTCTAATCTTTTAAATGATTTATTTATTTTGTTTTGAATTGTGTGTCTATACCCATGTCTGTGTGTGGGTAAGTGTACATGAGAGCAGGTACCTGGAGAGGGCAGAAGAAGGACTCTCTTGCAGCTTTATTGATCGGCATTGATGGCTTCCTGACATGGGTGCAGGAGGGCCAACTCAGATCCTTGCAAGAGCCATATTGGCTCTTACCTGCTTGATCTCTCTCTCTCTCTCTCTCTCATACACACACACACACACACACACACACACACACACCTATACACCTATGTGATTATGTCTTAGGAGGAGAAAACAGGGTTGCCCAATGAGTGTTTTGTTTGGTTGGTTTTGAGAGAAGGGCTCATGGTTTAATTTTGTCTGGCCTAGCACTCACTGTGTAGACCAGGCTACAACCCATAAGAGATGTGCCTGCTTGACCCCCAAACGTTGGGGTTAAAGGTATGAAGCACCATGCCCAGAATAATGAATGTTTTTTAAGATTTTGAAAAACATCTTTATGAAACCAATAACCCCTGATACCCATGCAAGCTATCTTCAGGTGCGGGGATTGCACTTTCCTATATCAGTTGTCATGTTTTTCCATATCTGACTGTTGAAAAAGTTATTAGGAAAAGATATAACTGAATAAAATAGAGACTATCTAACTTCACCATCAAAAATGATCTTTGTGGCTATGTATTGTGACACACACCTTTAATCCCAGCATTCAGTACCAGGAACTGCTATGTGTGGTACTCAGCCATGGCTGTCCTGGAGCTCACTCTGTAGACCAGGCTGGCCTTGAACTCACAGAGATCTGCCTGCCTCTGCCTCCTGAGTGCTGGCACTAAGGGAGTATGCCACCACTACCACCTGGCTCTAAATCATTTTCTAACTCTTTAGAACAACAGAGTTTCCAAAAGACCTATATCTCAGCCACGGCTACCTTTCTGAAATATCCTGTGTGCGCATGGTAAAATGGAGCTGAAATTTACAGCCTGACTGGGGAGTTGAAGCACTAATGTCACACTTTCCACTTACTTAAAAAAATATTTGGCTATGAGCCATTAAATCATAAAGATGAGTTCATTTAAAGAACCGGCCTGCTCAAATACAACTGAGTCACAGTCATTTGCAGGCTCTTGCCTCTGCCAAACTATATATCAGGAAGGCAATTACTTTCTATTAGGTAATTGTTATAAATTAATATTCTCCTGCCTTTACAGTTTGCTGGGTTCCTCTCCTCCAGCTCTGCTGCCAGCGGCAGAGAAAGGAGGCATGCCTCTGAGCAGGAGTAAATAGCTTTGCTGTCTAGAAAGGAAAGCCGGGTAGGTAGAGCAAGAGTGTCACTGTTAGACTACTGGGGACATTTTATTGAGGAAAAGAAAATCATTCAGGCACTGATAATAAATGTGGGTTATTCTTCATTAATGGGACTGTTGCCTTGGCAACTTCCAGCTCACAGAATTGTTCAGATCAGCCCAGGGAATGGTTCTAAGTGTCTTTCTCTGTATTCATGCCTGGCATCTTCTCTTCCATATCTCAGCCCGGGTGACCTCAATATCCTGCCAACCTCACCCCAAATATACCCTATCCAACCTCAGAGGGGCAACTTAAACAGACTTCTTGATACATGGAATAGATCAATGGTAGCGCTGATAAGTGGCTTTCTTTTGCAGAGGTGTGACTTACATGAGCAGTGTCTTATTTTCCTCATTATTCAGCAGGACCTGACAACGTATTTTAAAGCATCCAAGCCCATGAATATTAATGTGCATTCAAATCACGCATTGTTTCCCTAAAATGTTTATTCTCCTAATGCCTAATTATCACCAAGCAGCCCAGTGCACTCTGAGTCACGTGACAGCACAGGCCAGTTACAACAGTGTGTGAGAGGCAGGGGGAATCTGACAACTGTGGGAGGGAGCACTTGACATTGTCTTTTCTTTTCCAATGACAGAATCGATCCTGGAGAGGACAAGTGTACAACCGTACAGTCATCTGTGTGAGCGGTTACCCACTGCAATTCCATCAAATGTCACAAAAGCACAGGGCCACAGTGTGGTTGGCAAGGAACTAAGGGTGTGTAGTTTAAGAGGGTCCCTGTCTCTTAGGTCATATCTTAGGCCTGGTTCACATGTCTTGGCCGAATTAGGGCACTGCATTCTTATACACACATTAGTGTGCCTGTACACAATTGTGACTCTTCAAATCACTTGCAGCATAGCCGTGCAACAAAATATTGTGCCATTATAACAAATGATAGCACAGGCATGTACTGACATGTCTGTATGACAAAATGATAGCATAGGCATGTACTGACATGTCTATATGACAGGTCTCCACGTACTGATATGGAAAGAAGTTTGGAACATATGGCCAATGTGGAATAATCAGGTTATGAGAATGTCAGATACAGAAAAGTCTGAAACGGCGACAGAAACCAGTAAAGAAAGAGTTAAAATCGATGAGCAGTTTCTTGGGGTCTGGGAACAGCAAAAGAAAGAAAACACCATTGTGTTTCAAGCCATTTGCTTTTCTGACAGGCAGGAATATTGTTACCCGTTTGTGTTCCAAACAGAACCACGCTCCCAAATTGACTCCATTTTCAAATTCAATTGTTGTGTAGTTTGGCTCCTCTCCAAATTCTCTCCCTTGTTTTCCTAACACTCAGGGGATCAAGATACTTTATCAACATCTTTAAACCAATTCTTTTGACAGAGGAAGCTACCAATGGTTTCATGGTTGATGGCTCTTGGGTCTATACAAGTAAGAGGGGCTAGGTTGCTTTAAGCGAGGGTGGGGGAGTGGGGGGGGATGGGGGTGGGGTGGGGGGGTGGGGGAGGGGGGAGGGGGGAGATAAAACACTCAGTCTAGAATGCCTGATGGCTCTAAGTGTTATCCTTTCACTTTGTGTTGTGTAAACTATATTGTCTGTCTGTTTCTGTCTGTCTATCTGTCCATCTGTCTATCTGTCTGTCTCTGTCTCCCTTTCTCTGTGTGTGTGCATGCACATATGTTTGCGCAGGTGCACATGCATATGTGTGCACATGTGGAAGCCAGAGGTCATCTTCAGGTGTCATTTCTCTGGCTCTGTCCAGTTTGCATTTTGAGACCAGGTCTGTCATTATGACCCAGGATTCTGATTAGGCTAGGCTGGCTGGCCGGCCGGCAAGCCCCAGGGATCTGCCTGTCTCCCCTCCCCTCCCCTGCTCTAGGATTGCAAGTGCCTATCACTGTACTTGGCTTTTTATATGTGTGTGTGTGGGGGGAATCAAATCATGCCTGCTAGATGAGCATTCAACCAACTAAGCCATTTTCCTAGTCCCCACCCCAAGTCATATTCTTACCCACCATTTCATGGATGTCCCTAAATAGCAAATAAGTCAGATTAAGCCTGTGGTTGCTTACAGAGAAGGGGAAGGGACTTTATTATGACCGAATAGCTTAGCAGGAAGATGTGGATGGGAAACCCTGGACTTCAGAGTCACACAGGCCTGAGCTGCGTGGGCCCAGCAGGTTGCCCAGCCTCATGAGAGTCCTTGCTTTAGCTCAAAAGCCACCTTCCTCGGGAGATCCGTCCTCTCAAGGATCCTGTCAAATAATGCTTGTTAATAGCAATGCACAGTGCCCAGGCATACTTCAGGCCTCAACCAAAGCTAGATTCCTTTACAACCACCTGTCTTACCAACACAGAAAAGCAAATGCAAGACAGGGAGATGAAGCTGATCTCCAGTGCACCTGACTAACCAGCATCGAACTTCAGATCTGACCACTTGTACTTGACTGGGAAAAGCCCCCTTGTGGGGCTGGAGAGAAGACTCAGAGGTTAAGAGCATTGGCTGGTCTTCCAGAGAAGCTGGGTTCAGTTCCCAGCATTCACAGGGTAGCTCGCAGCTATTAATTCCCAGTACCCACATGGCAGCTTACAGCTGTTTGTAACTCCAGTTCTAGGGGATTCTACACCATTTTACAGATAAACAACATGCAGGCAAAACACCAATACACGTGAAATAAAAAATAAATAAAAATTTTAAAGTTGAATAAGAGGAAAAAAAAACCCGATATTGGGCGGGGGAGAAAGGAAAAAGAAAAAAGAGAAGAAAAAGTCCTTTCCCATAAAGATAGCTGGCCAGTTCCGCAGACACCCAGGCACAGGGCATTCTGCAGCTCAGCAGTGTGTGCTGGGTGAGGACTCCTTCCTGGTCCAAAAAGAAGCTTCTCTTTACTTTGTATTGCTGTTGGTGTCCTTAGTATATAACCTCTCAAGTGGTACATTGATTCCAGAATCCAGTTTTAAAACTTCTAGTCCCTTCTTCCTCTTCTGATAGCAGTCCCAAAGGTTTGTTATAACATGTACAAAGACATGGACATTCAGAAAGCAGAGAATTCTGGGACTCCTACCTCCAAAAGATGCTCTCACTGTTGGCCTCCTGGACTTTATTTTTAACGAGGCAAATCTTTCTTCAAGCACAGATCACCTCTTACCCGCACTCTTTTTAATCCCACTCTGCCTATCCACAGAAAATCTTGTTCCTTGTTCCTTTTGTCCCGCTTGGGAGTTCCAAGAGTCCCCTTACAATGGTTGCCAGGCATCAAAGGCAGTGACTCTGTCCTCACACAAAGAAGGGAGAGTCCAGTTTGGTAGTGAAGGCTGGAGCGCCCAGGCTGGCATTCAGCGGAGAGCATACAGACTCTCCACAGAAACCCCCATTTCTTGCCTTTCTCTAATTAAGCGAATAATCCCCCGGGTACCGGCATTCATAACAAATGGCCATTTTTCATTCAATGTTATTGTCGTTTAGCCGAAAACACACGGGAGGAGGGATTCCTTCCTAGCATTTTGTCACAGTAAAGTGCTGTTGGGAAATTAGGTTCTTCCTTTTCATCGTCCATCACAGGAGCATTTGTAAAAACTTAAAATATCTCATCAGAGAAAAAAAAATAGAATTTAAAGAGACCAGACAAATAAAATTTCAGTTTTTTTTTCAATTACTAAATCCAGGACACGCCAAACCACCCCATTCAGTTGTTGTAAAGGTCTTCAGCATCTTCCAGCTCCGACACCTAGCAACAGGGTCAGTGCCGTCTACACAGTGCTTACAGGGTAGTGTGGCTGTGGCCTGGCACACCATCCATGACTTCCGTGAGGGGTGTGCCAAATGACTCCTGAGTTGGCTAAGACATCTGTATTGCATGTGTTGAGACAATCTACTTACTGGGTTTTGCATTCTCTCCTAGATGTTTACCATTATAGAAATACATGCGGGAATGGTCTCATAAAACCAGGGAGATTTGATTATTGGAAATATACAGAGAATTTCCAGCTAAAAATTTAATTTCGTAACATATGCTTCCAGGCTCCAGAATTTGCTCTTGTCTGAAAGCTATGCTTTTGAACACTGATTCTGTGTGTGTGTGTGTGTGTGTGTGTGTGTACACGTGTGTACTTGTGTCTGGTCATCATACCAAATCCCAGCTCAAACAGAGAAACCGAACAAAATTTGCTTTCTTTTCTTAGCTTTGACTTTCAGTTGGAAATACTTATAGTCAGGGTCACAGAAGTATTTTGCCCCTGACTGAGCTCAGCTGGTTGTATTGGCAGTGATCACCTCCCAAAATTGGCAGTAAATTGGTGGATTTACTCCTTCCTTAAGAATTCTTGTCTTGCTTTCTTAAGCTGCCTAAGAGCCAGCTTTTCAACCGTTCTCTATATACAGCCACAAGGTAGAAACAGGAGCGAAGAGACAGAGGGAGATAGCTAAGACTGTCAGAGTGTGTACGTGTACGTGTATGTGGTGTGCGTGTGCGCACGCGCGCACGCACATGCATGCCTGCCTATGTAGAGTGTAGGTGTGTGTGTGTGTTAAACCTCTACAGAGATACAAACATCTAACTCTCTTTTAATACTTCATTGCTGATTTACGCAAATTTAAAAATCTGGCCTTGGTCATTTATTTTTGACAGTCAGTCTAGACTTGGCTTAATTCAAATCATCAACTACAGCAAATCAACCCCACCACTGATTAAATTACATATCAATAATTTGATTCATTTACCTAGATATTAATTTTTATGCTATTGTTTGGCACATTCTTATTACTCATTTATTATGGACATAGTTCTGGGTACAGAGAGGTCAGGAGAAAACTACTTGTTTCCCGAATCTTGCAATAACTCCTGGCATTCAGCAAGTGGGCCTGATCTCTAACTAAAGCAGTTGAAACTCAATTATTAGTTAAGAGTCCTAATGGTTCAGATTTGCACGCCCAGCACGTAGGGAGCCAAGGCGGAAGATTTGTCATGAGTTTAAGGCCAGCCTGTGTTATAGAGTAAGGCCCATCCTCAAAGAGTTTAATGAAAGGGAGCAAGCACATTTATACATGAAACACACATGAGAGAGAAATTATTAGCTCATTGAACAGCTTGTTCAATTACTAAGGCATTTGTTTGATGTTTTTAAAAGGTGTGACTTATAACACGCTAAAACATACTTATACATAAACATATTTATGAATACACATGTGAACTGCCAGGTTTAAAAGTGATCCAATTTTTGTTAACCTACTATAGAATTACAACTAAAAAGGACAAAATATAGTGAAGATGAGAGGCAAAGTTTACTGTGCGCACAGTAATAGATCTGCAGACACTTCTCTTAGAATCAGAGAGATTCATGGACCAGGCATCATATATTTGATAGACAATGAGTTTCTTGTATGTACCCAATATGACATTATGAGGAATTTTTTTTTTGAGAACAGTGTATGTATTTTATGCAGACCTAACAAGATTATCTAAATGAAATTAGAATATAAAGACCCCTGCACTTAAGGACATAGCATGAACATCATAACATCCTTCTGTGATTGTATCATTCTGAAATCCAAACAGAAAAGAACAGGAGATCTGGCTTGCCAGAACTTGGTAGAGGGCTTGCCCGGCATCCACAGAGCCATGGTTCAATCGCCGCACTCAGCAAACCAGGCCGGGGCGTACACTCGAGATCCCAGCACTCAGGGGGTGGAGGCAGGAGGTTAAAATGGTCAAGATGAAGAGTAAAAAAATGTTCAAGGCAATCCTTAGCTGTTCACTGACTTTCAGGCTAAGTTAGGAAACATGAGATCTGGTTTCAAAAACAAAAGAAGCCAAACCAAGACGAACCAGAAAAAACAAAAACAAAAAACAAACCAAACTAAATAAAAAGTAAATGCTCTAATTATTGGCATCATTGTAGAAATACGGGAAAAGAGAAGAGAGTAGGACAAGACATAAAAGGGATAGCAAGGGACAAGGGACGGGACACTTACTTTGTGGCATTTGTCAGTGTGGCTTAACTTCTGTTAGAAAATCCAGGGAGACAGTATGTTTGAGGAGAAAATTCTAGGGAAAAAAAATTGGCTGGGCAGTGGTAGCATACACCTTTGATCCCAGCACTCAGGAGGCAGAGGCAGCTGGATCTCTGTGAGTTCGAGGCCAGCCTGGTCTATAGAGCTAGTTCCAGGGCAGCCAAGGCTTACAGAGAAATCCTGTCTCAAAACAAATCAACAACCACATAAGCAACCTTCCTTCCTTCCTTCCTTCCTTCCTTCCTTCTAAAGATATATATATATATATATATATATATATATATATATATATGTATGTATGTATACACACACACACACACACACATATGTACACGGTAGCTGTCTTCAGACACATCAGAAGAGGGTGTCAGATCCCATTACAGATGGTTGTGAGCCACCACGTGGTTGCTGGGAATTGAACCCAGGACGTCTGGAAGAGCAGTCCGTGCTCTTACCACCGAGCCATCTCTCCAGCCCAAGACTTTCTTTCTATAAAGATGTTAAAAATTCATTGTGTAGCCTCACTGTATAAATAAAGACACCTGCTTCTAATGTACACTGTATTCGTGTAGATTCTCACTACACCCCTCCCTCGTCTGCCCCCCCTGCTGCCCATCCCCCTCCCGCTAGTTCCCTTTATTCTCCCAGACAGTTCAGCTTCTACACATATGTGCACACGATTCCATGTATCTCCATAAAACTAGGAACCGCAAATGTGAGAAAACACATTCATTTTCACAAGACTGCCTTGATTAATCAATTATGTCTACAGCTGCACCCATTTCCTTGTCAATAACTTCCTTCTTTATGGCTGTAATAAATCCACCCCACCCACCTCTGTTTCCATAGCCCACGGTTCCCTGTCCGTTCCTCTGTGGTTGTACACCTTTGTTGGTCCCATTCCTCAATCATTGCAGCTAGTGCTGCGATAAACTTCTGACCTGGACTGAAGTGTCCGCACATGCTGTTCTTTTATAGAGTGATTCCATTTGTCCAAGACTCCCACTCCTTAGTCTACTTTCTTCCCAGGTGCAGCTGAAGAGGTATCAAGTCAGTCTCTCTCTCTCTCTCTCTCTCTCTCTCTCTCTCTCTCTCTCTCTCACACACACACACACACACACACACACACACACACACACACACACACACACCGCCTGGATCTGCCTCGTATATGCTGGCTGCTCATTTCGCTTAAGCCAATGAACTCAAAGGGGATTGGGAGAGCCAGACCATAACTCTCTCATTGGATTCCTAGTGGCCTCCACCATAGCGTGAGGAGCCAAAGCTGCAGAGACTTCAGAAGCTGATCTCAGCCCCTCCCCCCACTCCCCAACCCGCTGTGAGACAAGCCCAGGGCCGGTTTGGAGGTGCAATCTGGACTCCCCCCACTCATGTGCCTTTCCACCTTTCCACGACTGGATTTTCCCTCTGATTCTGCAGTTCTGACAAGGACTTGGCTTTGCTTGCTCTACTCAGCCGAAGAATTCAATTGCTCCCAAACAATCCCTGACTAAAAGCCATCCTGCCTGCAGGGCGGACTGCATTGTGGAGGCTCTTCCTTTCCCAACCTAGTTCAGTGGAATAGGCCAAGGGGGTTATGAATGGAGTAAAGGCAACAGGGCGTGCCCCAGTCCCTACACATTATTATGACTTTTTAACTTGAAAAATCTGAAAATTTAGTTAGCAGGTAAAATAGAAAAAACAAACAAACAAACCAATGCAATTGCTATTTTAAAGCCAATTTGAACGGATCTTCAAAAGTGATAATTTGCCAGGGGTGGGGGTGAGGGTGGGGTGGAGGGGTGGGGGGGTTGAGAGGGGGCGCAGTGGCTGCTCACATCTTTAATTCCAGAACTTGAGAGGCAGAGGCAAGTGGGTGTCAGAGTTCAAGGCCAGCCTGGTCTACACAGAATTCCAGGACAGCCAGGGCTACACAGAGAAACCCGGTCTCAAACAAACATACAAACAACCAATAAAACCAACCAACAACCAAGAGGAAGTGACACAGTTCCAATCTGTAGGCTACACCTTAACTCAATGCTAAAAAAATGTCATTTTTTTATCTGAACAGGAGATGTGATATAAGAATAACTGGTGTGTATATACTGCCCTAAACATAAAGAAGGGATTTGAAATGACCTCGGTATTTCATAACATGGTAATGATAAAGGCTCCAGGGTCTACCATCTTTCCAGGCCCTTTCCGGGGTCTTGCCAGGTAGCCCAGTCCAGCTTTGAGTCCTTGAGCTTCCTGCCTCAGCCTCCCAAGCTCTGTGAGTCCCACCTGGCTGTAATCTTCATGTTGGGTACAAAGTGTAAGCCCAGACACTGTAGCTCTCCTATGATTCACAAAGCTCCTTTGTTAAACATTTTGAAAGTAACACAGTAAAACCAGCCCCCAGAAATACAAGACTGGCTCAGAATTAGGGGCTACATAACTATCCACTGTCATGTTAAACGCCTACAGAGAAAAGCCATATGCTTATCTCCATCCAGGGACGCTCAAGCCAACCTTTGACACCATCTAATACTGTTGTCGCTTAGAGAGAGGAGGTGTGGATTTGGACATTAAAAGTGATTGATTATACTGGGGCTTGGCAAGATGGCTCAGCGAGCACAGGGGTCTGCTGCTAAGACTGATGGCCTGTGGGAACGGAAGCCAGTCTCTTCCTGCCATTGTAGAAACCAGTCTGGAGGTTCCTCAGAATTTCAAAGGCAGAGCTCTGTACAACGTGGCTCTCCCATACCTGGGTAGGCGTCTCTAAAGCAGCCCACCACAGAGATACCTGGAGGCCAGCGTTTATTTCAGGATGAGTCACAAGGGCCAAGATGGAAGTGACCTAGGCGCTCATCAGCAGACAAGAGGCTAAAGACAACCCAGCTCGATACACACAATGGGACTTCATTTGGCCATCATGAAGGATGAAATAACGCTCTGGAAAAATGAATGTAACTGGAGCTCATACTAAGGGAAATAAGTAAAAAATCAGGAAGGCAAATAGTGTGTTTTCTCTTATTTGTGGATCTTAGATTATTATATAAGATAAATGGCATAAGACCATTTATACACATGTCGTGAAAGTAGAAGCAAAATTGGGGAAAGGGGCGGGGGCAAGTGATTAACAGGAAATGGAAAAAAGGGGAGTGACCGGGTGAACGTGTTTAAAGCATACTCTACATGTGAATAAAAATACCTTATGAAATGCATTACCATGAACAATTAATACATGTCATTAAAAAGATAAGCCATTATTAACATCCTATTACTACTGTGTTAAAGGTTCCGGGAAAGAAAATTTCATTGAAGACATTTAAAACTAGGGTTGGGAAGATGACTCGGTGTCTTTACAAACCTGACAACCTGAGTTTGATCCCCTGAACCCACGTGGCGGAAAGAGAGAGAGCTGCCCCATAAGCTGTCTTCTCACTTCTATGTGTGTACTCTGGTCCCTGGATACCGCCCCCCCCCAAGGCAGGACACTCCTTCCCACTGGACTAGACCCTCCCCCCAAATACACTGCTTCAGCTGGTGTCAGAGATCACAAGGGCAGGTGGGTGAGCCAAGCTCCAGGATACTCAATGTTACCACAGCCTGCTTTGGGGACAAAGCCTCGATCCAGTCACCAGGACTCTGACCCCACATCCCCCCAGCCCATTCAAACATCAGCCCGGGAATATACCTCCCAACATGGAGGAATTAAGTTTCCTTTACAAGAACTTTTAGGAGACACAGTCAGACCATAGCAGGGCAGAAACAGGCTGGGCAAGGAAAGAGGTGCATGCCTTAACATATAGCTCCCCCCCCCTTTTTTTAAAGACAGGGTTTTCTATGTAGCCATGGCTGTCCTGGAACTCACTTTGTAGACCAGGCTGGCCTCGAACTCAGAAATCCACTTGCCTCTGCCTCCCAAGTGCTGGGATTAAAGGCATGCGCCACCACTGCCTGGCAACTTTTCCTAAAGTTATATTAATGTATTATTCATTTCTTCAGTGTGAGTGTGAGTGTGAGTGTGCACACGCGCACACAGTGAACCTTCAAGAGTCAGTTCTTCCTTTCCACATGCGGGTCCGGGGATTGAACTTGGGTCATTAAGCTTGTCTGCAAATGCTTTTGTTCACTGCCCCATCTCACACAGAAGCGTTTGCTGACAGAATAATAAACACATTATTTATTCAAAAAGCTAAATTAAACTCAATTACTAAAAATGAAGAAGAAAAGCACTCAGAGGATAGTTTAGCAAAAACCCCATTGCCCACGCTCCTGCGAACAATACTAATTAAATTAGTTGCCACCAAAGAGAGAGGCGACGGGAGGGAGGAAGGGGGACACTTAGTTGAGAAGAAATGGAATTAGCAAGAGTGGGAAGAATACAGGGATGAGTATAGTGAAAAGACACTATGTGTGTTAGCATTTCTTCTGGGCTCTGCCCCACAGTTGCCTGGCAACAGCCAGGTGTGCCTGACTGGCTATAAAAGGGGCTGCTTGCCCCTCCTCACTCTCATGCTCTCTTACCCTCTTCCCCTCCACCCCGCTCCACATGTTCAGGGCCCGTTACTACTCTATATTCTCTGTCTGTCTGTCTGTCTGTCTCTCTCTCTCTTTCTCTTTCTCTGTCTCTACTACCTTCTCAACTCCCCTCCCCAGGCCCTGAATAAACTCTCTCCTATACTATACCGTTGTGCGTCTGGTCCCTCAGGGAGAAGGGATGCCTCAGCACGGGCCTGCAAAGGCACCCCCTTCCAGATCACCGTACTGCACCTCTACCAAACACGTCCCTGGCTTCTTTTTCTTTTTTATAAAACGCAACAATATGTACACATGTAAAAATGTCATGTTGCAACCTATTGTGTGTACCCGACAGGTAAAACAGCACATCTTTTCCTTACCAGGACCTGATGTGTTACTCCAGCAGGGCATCTGGTGACAGCTCGTCTCTCATAGCCAGACAAGGCAGATTGGGTGGTTAGGAAGCCTGGTGGCCCTTCCAAGATGCTTTGGTTATAAGTCCAGTTTCTTATTGGTCATCCCCCCCGGGCTCTAGGTATAATCTAAAACTGGCATGCTCAACAAGACATGGGCAGAATTTGTCTACAAACTTCCTTAAGTGAACAATATGCCAACCCAAAAATGCCAACCGTATTTGTTACCCCCCCCTGCTCCCCCCAGCTGTGATGAAACTTTTGCCAAGAATGACTTCCAGAAGGAAGAACTGGTTTCATCTCATGGTTTCAGAGGATGTGGCCCATCAGGGTGGGGAGCCATGGTGGCAGGTGTGTGAGGCGACTGCCTTACATCAGGCAGTATGTATGTAAGACTGTGTCTTACATCAGGAGGTGGGGGGAGATGAAGGTGGGTACTCAGCTAGCCCTTTTAAAATTCAGTCTAAAACTTCAGTCCCTGGTATGGCACTGCTTACATTGAGGAGGGGAGGTCTTCACTCCTCAAGTAAACTTTTCTCAAAACTCCCTCAGAGATCATGCAAAATACATGTCCTTATGGTGAATCTACATCCACCCGATGTGACAATGAGAATTAGCCACCACACTACCTAAGGCTAGCAGCTCAACTGAACACAGGCTGCTCGGCAAAGCCTATGACTGGAGGCCAAGTACATCCTTGGCGAAGAGTTAAAAAGTCGATCTCCATGTTCCTGGGGAGAAATGATAATGGATAAGTGTGGGAGTGGGCCTCAATTCTGCACCTTGGGAGTCAGCAGCACGGGAGTGACTGGACTGGATTGTGTGACAGAGATGAAGTGAGGCTCCCGGGGTGGGGGGAGGGGTGGACTCTGTGGTCTTCATTTCCCTCAGTCATTATGGCTCTGAGGTGATGCATAAAAGCCATAAGGTAGGAAGACTTCTGTCCCCACTCCACCCTGGGCCCTCCCTGTAGTCTCCTACCTTGTTTCTCACGAGGAGAAAGGTCACTGGAGCCACAGCTACCCCAAAAGTCAAAGCAAGTATCAGCTAAGGTGACAGATGGATTCCCAGTCTCTACTGTCCTTTAACCCACCCTGAATTCCTTATTACTTTCACTAGGGTAGAGAGTCTTCTCTAGGGGGAAAAGGGAAGGGAAAAGAGAAAGAGAAAGGGAGAGAGGGACAGAGAGAGGAAGAGAGAGACAGAGAGAGAGGAAGAGAGAGAGAGAGAGAGAGAGAGAGGAAGGAGAGAGACACATGTAGGGGGCAGGAGGAAAAAGGAAAGGAGGGAGGGAGAGAGAAAACTCAGAACAAGGGAGAAAGGAAGCATGGGGAGGAGGGAGGGGAAAGTAAAAATAACAGTAAAAGGGGGTGGAGGGAGGGAGGGCAAAAGAAGAGAGGGAGAGGGAAAGGAGCAGATGACAAGGGAGGGAGGGAATAAGATATAACTGGAATGATACTGAAATGTTTCTCATCTGAAAGTTAGGGCTGCCATTAGCAACAGTAGGGACAGAGAGGCTGGGTTCACAGATGGTAGGAGTCCCAGAGTCAGAATTCCTGACCAGAACATGTTTTGATATTTGTCATTTGGACAAACTGATTTATGATTGCTAAAATACTGAGTGCAGTAACCTTACTAAAAGGCAAGTGTTTCAATTAATTACTACAACAACAGGCAGGAAAATGGGGAGGGGGGAGGGGGAACCGGAAGTTAACTGCAAGGCCAACATGGCTGAAGGAAAGGGTGAGGGAGGCCACTCTGCCATTAGTGCCACTACTCAGGATGGCTTGAAACCACTGTAGAATTGAATTAGGGCTGGGACTCTCAGCGTGTGGTGTAGTCTTGAGAGACATCGAAAGTGAGGCCTTGTGGGTACAGACCTGTAATCCCAGCACGTGGGAGGTGGAGGTGGGACAGACAGGTGTTCAAGGTCAGGATCAACCGCAAAGCAAATTTGAGGCCAACCCTCAACAGATGACACTGTCTCAAAAGACCACCCCCGACAACCAACAAGGGAGGGTGCCTGTCTGTCTATTCATTACCTAAGAATGCCTGTCTGCTATGAGGTCAGGGAGGACAAGGAGGACAGAGCTGAATGTGTCGACATCGTATGTGTGCGTTATGCTCAGTTCTGGTTTTACTGCCTTTTTTGTTCAACCTGTGATTCTCTCATTCTATGAGACAATTAATAGGAGTCCTTTCTTTTAAATCCACTTTAAACAAGATGAGGAAATGAACATTCCCCACCCCAAGAAATGTTCAGGAAGGACTCGGGGTTTCCAGCTGCCACTGGCAGCTGCTTTGGGACTGTCATGTCACTCAGCAACTGGCCTGTGACTAGTTCCCTAAACTGGGGATAATGACGTCATTGATTTAGGGGTTTGTTTGCTTCATGGGACAAGGTCTCAATAGCCCAGGCTGGTCTCAAGCACCCACCTCTGCCTGCTGTGTAAAGCCTCAGGCCTCCACCTCCAAAGTGTCAGGGACTGACTATAGGCATATGTAGTCACGTTAGGTTTGTTTATACAGAGCTGGGCAGAAAATCAAGTCTATGTGCCGGCTAGACACGCACTCTACCAACTGAGGTAGGTCTCTAGCTTTTCATTAAAAGAAAAAAAAAATAACAGGACACCACAAACAGGCATCACACCAGTCAATTGTTAATGGGCCATGGCTTCCAAGACCTTGTTGATGAAATAGGGGCTCCATTTACAGAGAGCCCTTTCCTTCAGGGTGACCGCCATGTTTACCCTAAAGATCTATTGTAAAATTACGCATTGTTTATTCTTCTAAAGGAGGCACAGGCTGCACCATTGTGCTTGGGTTGGCGAGTAATTTAAATAGGCCTTCTGGTTTCTGTTGCCTACAAGGAGGCTTAGCCAGATCTAATCTTTTCTAAACCTGTTCTGTTCTTGGGCTCAGCAGAACGTCCTAATTGTCAACATTAATCCCCCCTTCCCTTTTGTGGTCTATTCTGTCAATAGACTATTGAGTGTTCAGTAAATTACAGCCCGCCCAGCAGCCAGCGCAAGGACACAGAAGTTAAATCATGGCCTGCCCGTCCCTACTCATTCTTAATATCTGTGAAATAGCTGTTAAGCTGGGGGGTGGGGGTGGGACAGGGGGTGAACATGCTGCATGTGGTATATCCTTCTCAGATTTCCGCACTGTACGATCAGGTATGTGGGGGGTTTCTTTTTCTAGGCAACAGGTGTGTTCTTGGAACAAAGTTCGACACCCTTCCCTCTCCCCCTCCTTTTTTGGCTTGCGACAGAGGTGGCAGCTGCAGGCTTAAGTCCAATGACACAGGGCTCTGGGAGGGCACAGACCTAAACTGCTTGTTCACTTTATTAAAGCGACAGGCAGATGGGCTCCGGCTGCCCGTGCTTTTCTTTGTGTGCCTGCGTTCTCAGATGGCCAGCCTCTCACTCTCTTCCTGCCTTCTCTTTCTCTCTTTCCCTATAATTTTTCTCATCTCCCCCTTCCTTTTTCTTCTCTCTCCCTTGCTTTCTCCATCCCTTCTTTCTTCATTCTTTCTTTTCCCCTCTGGATCCCCGCTCTCCTCTCCAGCTTGTCCACTCCCCTCCCCCTTATGTTCCATTTCAGTCTTTCCTTCTCTTAAAATAAACACGACGATCGTAAAGCATTCCATATTCATTATCGAGAACGTATTTTCATTAGAGTCCCGCTGCTTATAAGCTGACAAGTGAGGAGGGAAAATCATTTCGTTTAAATCCAAATACACCTACACCTCTCTTTATTCTAAAAGGAAGTAAAGACTCTTTACTATGCAAATAGAAGGCTCACTCTGCACAAGGGTGTACATTTTTGAAAAAAAAAAAAACAACATAAGCTCGGGTACTTATTTCTAAGCCTCTGATGTTCTCTGGCTAGAGCTTCTATCTAGGGCTTTGTGAGATGTTAGTAGCCAGAGTTCTGATGTACTTACTGTCCTACCCCAGAAACACACTGTCAACATCAACTGAAGGTCACAGATCTTGAATCACTGTGAGAGCATCATGCAAGAATTTCTTCTTCACATTGGGGTGCCACTCCTTTATGTATTTAGCTTTCAGTTACGTTGTATTTGGTAAATATAGGAAATTCAGCACTAGTTTGCTGTATGTGAATTTCAGAGAGACAAAGACAGCCAGAACTAAAAGGGTCAGTGAGTGTTTCAAGAGAAGTATTTAATAAGAGTGGGCGACGTCTTGGGCAGACAAGTACCCTGCAATGTGATTGGTTGACTGCATATTTAGTTACAGTCTTGGATCCACTGGGATGGAGAGGGACCAGATCCCTTTGCGAGACCACTGCTGGGTGTCGAATATGCCATCAACAGAGACGGAGCAAAGATGGAATCCTTTCCAATTATTTTCCCTCACCTCAAACAACTTGATTCAAGCATTAGATTTTCTGTAAACCTACGGCTGAAAGCGTCCTTCCCAGGATCGTCCTGACAGAGTCATCTAAGGGCAGACAGAGTTGGCGTTCTGTCCTCTGAGACAAGCCTGACTTGTGTCGTCACTAAATGGATTTAAATAATGACTAACTGCTGGGGTATAAGTCTCTCTGTAGCTAGCAGACCTGAGCACACATCCTTAAAGATCTATTCCAATCCAGAAATTCCCAGATTCTGTACTTTTTTCCTTTCTCCTGGGCTGTAATTGAAAAGAAGTCATGAGAAGATTAGACATAAGAAAATTTGCATCTCTCTCTCTCTCTCTCTCTCTCTCTCTCTCTCTCTCTCTGTGTGTGTGTGTGTGTGTGTGTGTCTGTCTGTCTGTCTGTCTGAGTTTAGGTCATGAATCTAGAACAAGGATCATAAAGGATGGAAGAGATATTAAGATTTCGAAGAGAGGGCAATGGAATATTTGTGACACGAAAGAAGAAAGTAGGGACAGTCAGAGGAAGGGGTCCAGCCAGGGAGGACCGGGATCATGGAGGAGGACAGCAGGGAAGGGGGACAAAGTGGCACAGAGGTATAGAAATGTCACGGTGAGACACATATTTTTCATGATGACATAAAAACACAGGAAGAGAAAGGTCTGTTGAGATCGCTCAGCCGGGAAAGGGTTGGCCCCACCAAGGGCATGTTTGATCCCTGGCACCCATGTACAAGGCCAGCCATGGTACAGAGCTGTGATCCCAGTGCTGGGTTGGTGGAGCCAGGATGATCTCTGAGGCTCACTTGCTGGCCACCCACCCTAGTCCACTCAGTCAGTGTGTATCAGGCTCTGGGGAAGGACCCTGTTACACACACACACACACACACACACACACACACACAGAGTGGGTGTCAGCCGAAGAAAGACATCTGGGACTCACATGCACACACACCTTCATGCATGGCCACACACTCACCAACAACCACACACACAGTCATCTGCCAGTGACAGCCACCTATCATCTTACCCATCTTTAAGTATACGACTCAGTGCTGTCAAACACTCGTGCTGCCGTGAGATTTCTGGGTTTCGTGAGCATAGAGCTGTGGCTTCACAGATACTAGGTGACTCCTCACTGCCTCCACTCATGCCTCTGGTGATCTGCATTCTCGGTCTCTATGAATTTTGCATCTTTAGAGGCATTCATATAGGGGAACTCACACGATGCACCCCTTTTCAAGTCTATTTTCTTTAGCACAGTGTCAGACCACCCGCTTCCTCGATGCGTTCCTCTGACCACAGACGCTCTTGGCTGCTGAGACTCATGCAGTTCTGACCTTGGGGGTACAAATACCACTCTGAAAGTCTGTCCTCACTGCTTTTGGGTGCGTCCGTCCGTGGGTGGTTGTGAGATCTTGTGTTTACGCCGCTGACAGTGTTCCTGTACCTGCCAAGCCATTTCCTCTAACGGGTGCACCATTTTACACGCCCACCAACAGAACACCACGCCCAAGTCAACGCCTGCTATTTTCTGGGGTTCTCTGAGGACGTTTGCATCCTCTCAGGTGTTTGCTAATAACCTCAGCCTGACCCTGAGGACGAATGGTGACTGGTGCCTGGGGCCAGAGTCAACTCTGTTGCAGGACCTTACTTGAGTGAAGGGAATTGACCCTAACTCCTCTGTTCCGTGCACCCGTGGCTTCCTGACACACCAAGTATACAATCAAGCCCTTTGCAGTGACTAGCAGCAGGTCCTATCCGGCTCTAGGTCCAAGCTACCTTGCTCCCTAATTCACCCCTGAATGCTCCCCCACCCCACCCCAGGCCTTTTGCTCTGCTGAGAACATTTTGTTTATATCCCCTGGGCCTTTGCTTTAACCCTGTCCTGTCTGGATCGCCTTGCTCCACAACCACCCCCATGGCTCCCTCTCTTCTCTTCCTCCTCTTCTTTTATTAAAGATTTATTTATTTATTTATTTATTTATTTATTTATTTATTTATTTAATGTGTATGAGTACACACCAGAAGCGGGCACCAGACCCCCATTACAGATGATTGTGAGCTACCATGTGGTTGCTGGGGATTGAACTCAGGACCTCTAGAAGAGCAGTCAGTGCTTTTAACTGCTGAGCCATCTCTCTAGCCCTCCCTCTCTCTTCTAAGATCTGTTGTGGAAATTTTAAATTCCAATCCCTTAGTTTCTACCCTGTTTTGATCATTCTGTTCCTGGATCAAAGGCACACAACTTTCATTATTTACAATAAGCCTTAAACAGCACGAGAGTTATGCTATTAGAATCTACTTTCCTATTGATAACCCCAAGCAATTACTATGTTTCATCTGGACTGCTCTTAACTCCAATAGGCCAGCCCTCAGGGTCACGTTTTCATGACTCAACTAACCCATGACAGCTTTTCCTTCATTCCTTTCTCCTTCTTCCCTTCCTGGTTCTTCTCCTCCAATCCCAAACCCGGAACCCTAAACCCCGCCTATGTATCTTCTGCCCAGCTATTGGCTGTCAGCATCTTTATTCACCAATCAGAAATAGCTCGGGGGCGGGGTCTCATAGCCTCTTAGGGCAGTCTCATCTTTGGGGCAACCAGGTCTTGAGGAACCTGTATTAGCATTAGAATACAAACCGCCCCCAAGCAACCCATTAGGAAGGTCTCTGCTCAAAGGTCACCTCCTGAGAAAAGGTTTCTATACCAACAGCCCTGATTCTAGAACTCTCCACATCAATGTCTATTTCCTTATTTATTTATTTATTTATTTATTTATTTATTGGCAATACCTATAACACCTCAGTTGGTTATATAGTTATGTACGTCTTTTATTTCTCAAAAATAAAAAATAAAGGTAAAATTCTGAGGTATGGGCGGGGCAGGACTCTCTTTTCTCACCCATCCCTGAACGCTTGGAACCTTCTGATGCTTGACCTAGTACATGCTTGTTGGACAGATGAATAAATGTATAAATGAAGGGGAAAATAAAGTGCACATCATGATGCCACTGGGGTTGCCCATGGGACAAGAAGTACTCACGTGAGTCTCTACGTCACCAGCAAGGACTCGACTGTTCTTTAAGAACTCGGCCACCATACTGTTTATCAGTTTATCAAAGGCTTCCACGGACGGTGCCACGCCTGTGGAAGGAGAATGGCTTGGTTACTTTACTCCCCAGTGGGTTTTTGGAAAGCTGGGGCTGGCTTTCCTCAGGTCGAGTGGAGGCTGAATTTCATCACTGTTACCCTTCAGTTATTCGGCCATTCATTCCTCCGTGCACCCCATATTTACTATGGCTCTGGCAAGTCCCCTCTGCCCAGGCTCCATCCTCGTCGGTGAAGACTTTCATCAACACCATTTAACTATCCCATTCTCTCCCCTGACGCTTCTCTTGCTTATCGGCTCCGCTGGATTTAAAGCAACCGAATGGGCACGCCTCTATGTATGCGGTTCACGGGGCCTTTGGTTTGAGTTCTACTAAACGGCAAGGATACATTTCTCAATATTAGGGGAGGAAAGTCAGGGTTTTATTTAGTAAGGGAGTTCCAGAGAGGTTTAACCTTGGAGGAATGTGGGTGGCAACAGCCTACAAGCAGGAGTCCTAGGCTGAATGGGGAGACAGCAAACTGAGTGCCCGCATGGCATTTATCACTGCCGGGGAACCACTGCCTCCCGCACCCTCCCGCACCGTCAGTAAGACTTCCTGGCTTAATGGTCCATGTGCCTCAAACTATGACAACATCCACCCCCAGGCCCTTCCCTTCCCTTAAGTTGTTTTTCTTTCTTTCTTTTTTTTTTTTTTTTAATCAGGTATTTTGTTACATTGATGAGAAAAGTAACGAATGCATCCCCAAGCTGGGAAGGAAGCAGGCGCCTAGCCACAGTACAGATGAGGGAACAGAAGTGTAGGCAGAGCAGGCGACAGGCTTGAACTACAGACCATACGACAGACAGATCTCAAATGGAGCTGACCCAGGCTCCCTCAAAGCCTCTGCCTCTTTCTCCATAGCTCTTCCAGGTACAACACCAACTTATAGAGCCCCCGGGAATTCAGAGGACAGTGGACTCTGAGCAGGAGGGGCAGCAGGGCAAACCTGTTTTTTTTTCCCCCTCCTGAGAGGACAGAGAAAAAGAGCAGCACTACGGATGGACTGGATGGATCAGTACAGAGCTCGACCAGCAGCCAATGTGCTGTGCAAGCTGAGGGGGCGGTGGTCCAACTAGCTTGCTCTGTTTCCTAATCTGCATTTTAACTAGCTAATTACTAACTAACTAACTAACTAACTAACTAAAAACTAACAACAACAACACCAAAAAGACCCAAAACCCCAAACCTTGACTTTCCTCCCCTAATATTAAAACATTTAATATGCATGTTTAAAAACTCAAACCAAAGCACCTTTCTTTCCTCAAATGACTCATTCCTGCTCACAAAACTAAGAGAGACTGTCTTCTCTTTTTATTCCAATTATCCATCTCCACAGCCCCAAGGAGGGGCCTGAGTGTGTTGGGGCAGTGATTGACAGATCCCCACACCTCAGGGCCAAACAGCTCAGCAGCCTGTGGAAGGGGAGTTACCCTGTACCAGCTAGGACAAGGTTTCACCTTCTATGGCGTAACAGGGCACAAGCCCTGAGAGTCTGTGTATGTGCATCTGGAAACCGGTAGACCTGTTTGTCGCTTGAGGGAGGTGTGAGAGGTTTCTGTTGAGCATTTAAAGTGGAAAAAAGAGCTCAGAAACGTGATGGAAGCTGCTGCCCAGAAAAAGGCAAAAACGATGAAAGAGAATATTTTTCCAGTTCCCTTTCATCCCGGACTCTGCTCATCACGCCTCCTCCGGGCAGCCTTTAATGATCTGCTCCCCCCTACACTGTATCCTTTGAGCGTGTCTTAATCAAAGCACCCTTGGCTCTGGATGGTAATGTAGGCAGAACAAGGACGTTGGAGGAGCTGGACTGTGTATAATTCATCTGAGATCTCCTGTACCCAGGCCCATGCTCACGACAGGGCAGGGCTGCAGTGTTTCCTCCGCTGTGAAGATGAACTTGCCTGGTTGTCAGGAAAACAAGGCAGCAAAGCAAAGCAAAACAAACAAAAAGAAACAAAAAACAAACTCAAAACTGATAGAGAGGTTCTTGATCTCTGGATGATATGTATTTGCAATGGCATGTGTTCTTCCTCAATTTTTCCTTTAAAGTATAAAAATAGCTTTACTTAATATTGAATGCAATACAGTAATGTAATATATAGTACTATTACTATATATATTATTAGTGTCTATATTTATGGGGAAAGCTCAATTGATTAATTAGTAAGTATTTCACATATACCTGCTGCCTCAGTCTTCCAGGTTCTGGAATCATAGGTGACATTTCTTCAGATTAAATAAAATGTTTTAAGAATGGGGACCATTCAGGGTGTCTCCCTAATTATTCCACTTGCTAATAACTCCACTTCAAGTAAAATACGTTGTCAGCTAATTTTCCCAGGAGACCTTTGCTTTAGTGAGTGATTGGAAACAATTAGAAAACATTTCTTGCTGGGCGGTAGTGGCGCACGCCTGTAATCCCAGCACTCTGGGAGGAAGAGGCAGGCAGATTTCTGAGTTCGAGGCCAGCCTGGTCTACAGCGTGAGTTCCGGGACAGCCAGGGCTATACAGAGAAACCCTGTCTCGAAAAAACAAATACAAATATAAAAACAAAAACAAAAAAACATTTCTTTAAGTATCCCATAATTTAATTTCCTGTCCGCCCATTTTATTTAGCCTCCCCCCCCCTCAGGACATGTCTTTCTTTTTGTGTGTGTATGTTCATGTGGTATGTGTGCACCACATGTACCCGTACATGCACACACGTTTGCTCATATACGGGTGCCTGTGCTTTTGTATTTAGAGGTCTGAGGCTGAGTTGAGGTATCTTCCACGGTCACTGTCTACCTTAGGGATTGAGGCAGGATCTCTCTCTGAACCCAAAGCTCAGAGATCCCCTGCCTCTGTATAGTGCTGGGATTACAGGCCTGGCTTCTAAATGAGTTCTGGGGAACTAAACCTTGTTCCTCTGCTTACAAGGCAAGCTCTTTACCCACTGAACCGTCTTTCCAACTCTCTATCCTTTAATAAGCACTTGGTTTTCTTCGCTACCTTTTTGAAGGTGTGATGTTTAAATTATTAGCTTTTCTTCTTCATTTAGATACCCGTATTCTGGAATTGAACTTATTTTATGTATCGACAGGCTTCTTATTGGTGGACAGGGACCTTAAAGAAATGTCTGCAGCCACTTACTGTCCAGCACATAAGGAGACAGAGTTGTTGGAGACAGTGGAAAGACAGTGTCAATGAAATGACATTTCTGAGGTCCATGGGTGCATCTTAGATTGTCTGTAGGAGAAACTCTGGCCCCTCCCGGGCTCTCTTTAAGCAATCCCTCCTTCCAGTCCATGCAGGCTGCTTTTGTTTTTAGCATGTTCAGAGAGAAGGCAGAGCTAGCACATTTTGAATTCTCACAGTATTTTCTGTTCTGTGGCTTGTAATAGGACACACAGGTCCCCAAACACCCAATGTTCTAGAAGCAGCAACACATGCCTTTCCTGGGGAAAGAGGTGTTGAAGTGTCCTCTTGCCTGAGGCTTTTCCCAGCTCCCCCAAGCCTGGCAGCATTTAAAACAGGTCAGAGGAGATGTTCGTGTGCACACAGGTCAGGAATAGAACTGCATATTCAATTCAGATCACCATGTTAAATTTTAATTTTAGATGAGCAACGAATAGATTTTTAAGGCAATTATGTACCGTGCAGTACAGCTCATGCAGTAGTTGGGAAATTTAGAATTTCCATTTTGGAAGTTCTGTTGTAAATAGCTTAAAATAGCTTAAAGTTTGCTGTATGGATTACCTGCTATTTACTGTTGGCTTTTCTTTGTGTTTTCTTTTCTGTTAGTGTTGTTTTGTTTTGTTGTTTTGTTTTATTCCGGCAGAGTCTCCTGTAATCCAGGCTGACCTCAAATCAGATATTGTGGTCGTTTGAATAGTTATGGCCCCATACATTTGTGGGTTTGAATGCTTGGCCATAGGAAGTGACACTATAAGGAGATGTAGTCTTATTGGAGGAGGTGTGGCCTTGTTGGAGGAAGTGCGTCACCGTGTAGGTGGGCTTTGAGGGCTCCTGTGCTCAGGCTCCACCCAGTGTGGAATCTCATCTCTTCCTGGCTGCCTTGGGATCAAGAAGTAAAACTCTGGGCTCCTCCAGCACCTGTCTGTCCACCTGTCTGTCGGGAACACTTTGATGTTCCTTACTTCCCACCGTGATGACAATGGACCGAACCTCTGAAACTGTAAGCCAGTCCAATTAAGTGCTTTCCTTTATAAGAGTTGTCTTGGTCATGGTGTCTGGGTCATGGTGTCTCTTTACAGAACAAAACAAAAACAAAGAAAAGAACAAACAAACAAACAAACCCAAACTAAGACAAGTCCGAAGTTGAAGCTAGCCTTGAATTCCTGATCACCGAGTGGACCTTCCGAGTGTTGGGATTAAGGTGTGCACCTTAATGTTTAAGAAAATTCTCAACGTTTTATTTTTGATCCTACAATTTTTGAAAGAAGTCTTTTGAAAGAGGTGTGCGTGCAGGTGAGCATGATGTGTGTGTGGGATGCCTGTGCAGCAGTACATCTGTGGCACTTGTACCCATCCCAAGAGGCCTAGTAGGTAGGGATGCTCAGCGGTCAGATTACATGCTCTGGTCATGGCCTTGCTCCGTCACTGGCTTAACCTGGGACAAGCTTCAGTCGAAGCTGCAGTGGCCAAATGCACTCGCCTGCCCTTAGAGTGAAAACCTACAGTACCGCATCCCTTTCAGTGCCTTTCAGTGAAGCACACTCATCCTATCTTTTGATAACACCTTCAATAATACAGTTACACATTAAAACAAAAAACTACACTTCTTTGGTCGTACACTGCATTCTTCAGAGGCACAGATGTCGATCATTTTTGTGGACTACCTCTTGTAGCTTCTGAAGTTTGCTTCTGAAGCTGGTTTCATAAAACCTGCATGCGTTTGTGGGAGAAAGAAAATGTATCCCTTCACTTTCTTTTTCCCAAGGGCTGCTTGCCTCTGGTTAAGGTTGTGATCACACCCAAAGGAAGGAGAGGGGGTTGAAGGAAGTGAGAGCCAGATTTTGGAAAAAATAAAACCTGCTAAGTGAATCACACAAAGACCAGTAATGACCTCAGGAGGTGGCCCTACCTCCATTGACACCATTAACTTCTCCACAGCCTCCAGCAGATCCCTGTAGCCCCGCAGACAGCTGCTCCAGCCGGATGACAACACATTCCAGTCTCTCCATCAGTCCCGCCATGTCTGCCATTCTAGAAAGACATAGAGATTATGTGAGCGTCCCCAAGGGGCAGCAAGCTGACCTCATCCCACTGAACGGTAGGAGAGAAAATAAATCACTGAAGAACAGATTCCACCCCTCTGGCCATGAAAATGCCCGAAACAGAAGATTCTCAGTTCAGTGTTTGGTTTTTGTTTCGGTTTTTATTTTGCTTGCTTGTTTGTTGAGTGAAGATCCCTCTATGTAGCCTTGGCTGTTCTCGAACTCACTATGTAGAACAGGCAGACCTCAAACTCACAGAGATCCACCTGCCTCTGCCTCCTCAGTGCTATGATTAAAGGCGTGTGTCTTTATCACACCATTCCTGGGCAGACTTTTTTTTTTTTTTTTAAAGAATATAGTATAAAACCTTAGATGCAAGCATTATGTAATTATCCATTATTCCCAGCTTTGGGGACTAATTCCCATTATTCCAATGTTGCTACCTGATGCCAATTTTGTATAGCACTTACCCAAAAGCCACAAACACAGAACCCCAAATTAATATCACAAATGCTTACGAGGCTAAGTGGTAGGAGCTCATTTTAACTGGTTCCGGTCACTGGGTTCAAGCATGATGACCCAGGGCAACCCTAAACCCAATGATAATCCTTGTTCACTGAATTGTATGGGATTCTGAGTTTCTAGACTCGAGTATTGTTCAGCCCGCAGGGAGATACTGTCCCCTCTGGGTAGTAGTTATTATCCATTTGCTTCAGTGTTTCTGTTGTGAAATTATCTTAATTTATAATGACTCCGAGTTGCAGAGGTCATACTTTAAAATATTAAAGGCGGTTATTTTCCTTGCGGAGGCTGCTGATTGCCTCTAGGCACATATTAGTATTGGCTGGGCTGGATTTTGGAGGCTGGGCCTCAAGTTATCTGTTACTCAGGCTGGAATAGAGATGGAAACTGATCGAGGCGTTGGGGATGAAGGAGGAATCGCACACCCCCATCCCTTTCTGTTTCTAAACACATATTTCACCAAGTGTGTAGGCCACATGATGAGTCCTGGGCTGTCTTTATACACACAGCCCTCTGTGAACGGAATCCAGTTAACTTATTACTATCTGTGAGCTGTATCTCTACTTACTTATGACTGCCTTTGGTGGAAATCAGTCTGCTACCCCAGAAAGAGTAAAACATGCCGGCTTTAGCCAGGGCCTATGGTCTCTTCCACTCTTAGGAACTTTCCTAAGCATCATTTTGAGCAAAGGAGGGACTGCATGCTTCCGAGTCACAGACACAGCTGCCCTGGAGCACGGGTGAGTTGTATCACCCTGGGATGTGTGAATATTCCAGATTTTCCCCCGGAAGTCAGGAGAATGTATGTCTCTGCATTTTCCAGCTTAAATATGATTATCAGGTCACCACGGTTTCCAAATGCAAGGTTGTAACCATGTCTAAGCACATGCCTGGCTTTGTACTTCAGCATCTAAATATCAGTAGACAGCAGCGATGGACAGAGAACTCGTGGTCTATTTTGGAAACCCGTCGCTCTGGAAGCTGCCGGCGGCGGCTCTCTCAAAATATGGAACAGTGTTCTCTGCAAGGCTGAACCCAGCATCTAATCCCAAGGGGCTGCAAAATTAGAAGTTACTCAGCTATTCTTTTCCTCTTCACGTCAGAGCTTCTGATTCCATTGCCGTTGAAGGGGGGTGGCGGGGAGGAGAGGAAGGAGGGATTTAATTGAATCCTTTACATAATCTTCTTGCAGGGGAACCGGGTATCTCTTAGGTGGGCAAGGGGTATTTGAGAAAAGACCCTCCGATCTTTTAATAGCTGCCCATCTGTTCAGTTATCTCGGTTCCCTGTTAGTCAACTCGCCAAACATGACCACCAGGGACCTAGTCTCTCTGATAGCAGGGATATGCATCTGCTTTCTTAGCCAGCTTCCCAAGCCACCTCTGGCTGTCTCCCATCAGGACAAGCTTTTTTTGGGAGAGCCTGTTAAATTTCACACTTGGGAGCGCCTGCCCAGCTTAATCAGACTCCTCGACTGGCTCCAATCTCAAGCTATCTCATAGTGAGTGTCGCACATGTTGAAAGACAGCAGGGCTTAGCCTATCAACTGCGGGGTGAGGCAGATTGCTGTGGAATGCCAGCTAAAAGCCACTCAGATGCCACTTCATGTAAAATCAGCAAGTCTTGTCACAGCCTCTAATGAGACCAAAACAGGTCATGAGGAGACTAGGAGGATACCTTTAGGTTTAAAATTTAGGAGCACTCTGTAAGAGACATTTAACAGCAAACAAAAGAAGGGGGACCCGGGGATCCACATTAGCTTGCCCAGGGTGACCTATGGGGTCTGAGGTAGCTGTGTATTCTGCTCAAACTTTCTCAGTCTCTCCACATTTGACCTCAGCTGCTGTGCAGACTTTCGAGACTCAGCACAGCCAGAGATTCTCCACATTCCAGCCCATTTGCCTTGGCATTTCAAAACGCACTCAGCCAACTTTTGACAGGAGCTGGGAAAGAAGAAAGAGGCTGAGGAGAGGCAGCGTTGCCATGGCAGATGGGAACGCGAGGGTCTGCTGAGGGAGACAGGCGGAAGTGTTTGGACAGGAGGCCAGTGGAGCAGGGTGAGCGGGCAAGTTAGCTAGGTGACAGATAGTTTAAGAGTCAGAGGTGGGACAGGAGGCCAGATTTATACCTGAAGACTGAAGAGTCTGGGTCAGATGGTATAGCTCAAATACTGCTCTCCAGAATTCTATCCACCCTGTCCATGTAGAAGGGATCCTATAGGCAAGTCTCTACTGCCTATAGCACATCAGACCAGAGGAAAACGTGGTCACATTCTGACATTTTACAATTTTAAAGGTTTTTTTTTTAAATTAATGACTATGGATTATGGATTAATTACTAATTATTATGGATGTTTTGCCTGCATGTATATCTATGCACCATGTGTATTCCTGATGCCCACAGAGGCTAGAAGAGGTCATTGGATCCCCTAGGATTGGGGTTACAGACAATTTTGAGTTGCCACAGGAGTGCTAAGACTCGAACTCAAGACCTCGGGAAGAGCAGACAGTGTGCTCTTAACCATTGAGCTGATTTTCCATCCTCTTGAAGATTTGTTTTAAGAAACTACATTTGAGGGTTATTTATTTCTTAAAACAAAAACAAACAAAGCAGAGCCTCCTTAGGTAGGCCTGGTTGGCCTGGGATTCTTCATGTGGACCAGGCTGGTCTTCAACTAGCTCTGTAGCCAAGGCTGGCTTTGATCAGCTGATGTCCCACCTCCTGAAGTTACACACACACACACCACTTTGCCCATACTTGAGATCCATCTTAATTCCTTGTGCATGAATTTTTGAAGTATCTCTTGAGGTTAATTATAATGGGAAACCCACCATAATGTGTCATTACTTTTCTTATTAAGAACTCTCCCTTTACTTTTTCTTTACCATTCTATACATCTTTTTCTCTTTTAGACAACACAACACAGTTACAGGACACAGTATGGGAACTCAGTATTATGTCATGATTGAGTCAGGATGGTTAGCATTTCCAACCACTTACACACACGATGGTGTGTGTATGCGAGTATGTGTACGTGTGTGTGTGTGTGTGTGTGTGTGTGTGTGTGTGTGTGTGTGGTCTTCAAGCTCCCCTCTTGGTTCTTTATGAGTATACCAGAATTGTACACCAGAACACTAAACCTTACTGTTCCTCATATATGTCGGTACCCACTGTACAGCAACGCGACTCCCCCCCACCCCCCCAGCTTCTAATCACCAACATTCAGCTCTGTCCTTCTTGGAGATCACTGTTTTTAGTTTCCACATGGGTCAAGACAGAACATGGGGTTTTGTTTTGTTTTGTCTGGACTATTTCACTTGATATCGTTTCTTTCTATTTCATCCATTCAGGCACAGGCGATGGGACTTTATTCCTTTAATAGCTGAATGGTATTCTCTCAGTGCGTGCCCACTCCTCATTTCCTTTATTCCTTCACCTGTAAATATGTGCCTTTGTTGAGTCCACATCTCGCCTCGTTTTCCTCTTGTAAAGTTTAACATTTGCCTTTATCAAGGTGTGAGGCGCACACAGTCAAAAGGCTATCTCCTGATGTGTATACTGCATACTGTTTAGGCCATGTTAAACATATCCACAGCTTCAAATACTCATTTCAATATGGCAGAAACACTACTTTTCTTCCACCTTTTTGCAAAACTTAATATGCAATTCTTACAAAACCACAACAGTTCCCTGTGTCTGTCTTATCATTTGGAGAGAGAATCATTTTCAATCACTCTGGCCAAATTTTTTTTTTTTTTTTTTGGACAGTTATCTCTTCATCTCCAAGTAATATGATTTCGCCTACATCCTGTCTGGTTTTCTTCCATTTTAAGGCATTATCCATTGAGTTCCACCAGGGCACATCTGTATGTTAAATTTACCTATCTATGTGTTTGACACATGGTCTAATTATATAACCCAGGCTTGCCTACCACTCTTAACATAGTCCAGGATGGCTTCCAATTCTCAATCTTCCTGTCTCTCTGCTTCCCTAGTACTGGGATTACAGGTGTGCATCAGCCTTCCCAGCCTACAAAGTTCCCTGTATCGCATCTTTTTAATGGTGTGCTGCCACAATTCACGGAGTCACATCTGACTCTGAAGGGCCACTCTGATCATCCACTGGCTCATCTGGTTTCCTAAAGCTATTGTTGACAGCGTCATGGTTTTTCTTTTTTTCTTTTTCTCTTTTCTTTTCTCACCCTATCCCTTTCTTTCCTTTCCTTTTTGTTTCTTTGTCTTTTGAGACCAGAGTCTTGTTATGTAGCCCAGGCTAGCCTCAAACTTTCCGTCCTCCTCCTTAGTTTCCTGAGAACTGAGTTTATAGGTGTGTGCCACCACACCTGGCCTAGCTCTTGGTTTTGTAGGAGCTTAAACAGGACCCATCTTTCTCCTCTTCTTCAGCTGTGTGCGTCTCCACTCAGCAGAGCCCAGCACAATGGACAGCCTACGTGTGTTTCTTCCAGGGTGGGTCCTTCTCATCCAAACAGCTGTTTTGTAGCCAGGCTGTTCATCCATGACCTGGCATCTGGTGTCACCTTCTTCTACGATGTTCCCTCCGATTTTCCTATGCCCTATGGTATTTTTGTCTCTGAGTTTATAAATAAATAAAAAAAACCTGGGGTTCAAATATTTCCCATAACCCAAGTATGCTCTCCCATTGACTTTATTCCAACAATAAAGAGACCCAGAATAAAGACATATTTCCTATAACCAGTGTGTGCTCTCCTTTTGACTGCATTGCAACAACAAAGAGACCCGGAATAAAGAACTATTTCCTGTAACCAGTATGTAGTCTCCCATAGACTGTATCGCAACAACAGAGACTCAGAATAAAGAAACATTTTCCTAGGAGAAAAGATCAGTATGGCTGTTTTCTCTCACTAATCCCTCTGAAAAGGCCATTCTCAAAGTACTGATACTTTGTCCCTAATATGGTCAGATTCTATGTTCACAGTATAGTCTATGTGTAAAACACCTAAAGAGAACGTATTCCTGTACTTTTTCCATTTCAAATTCCTGTAAAAGGAGAGGTCTACACTTTTATGGGCATTTCAAAGTTTGTGCTCGTCTTCAGCTTGGAAAGCACAGAGAGATTTTGAGGTTGGAGTCACTGACCCAAACTGGTCCTCTGGCTCTTGTTAGCTGGGGTGCTGCGATGGTTAATCTTTATGGTGAATTCGATGGATTTGGAATCATCTAGAAGATACAGCTCTTGCTGTGTCTGTACAGTGAAGGCTCACTCTGGTATGGCTGAGTCTTGAATAAAAAGGAAAAAATACACTGAGCATCAGAGGTCCTCTCCCCCTGCATCCTGACCTGTCTACATGTTAGCAAGCTGCCCCACACTCCTGCTGTCAAGCCGCCCAGGCCGCGGTGAACTGTCCTCACTCAAACCGCGAGCCAAAATAAGGCCTTTCTCCCATAAGTGCTTTCTATCAGTTATTTTATAGCCGCAAGGAGGAAAGCAACTACAATAGGAGCCCTGGGGAATGTGCTTAACATTGCTTTGCTATGTCACTACCCATTTATAGGCGTGCTAGAAACACACAGACCCCGGAACACAGATAGATGAACAGGCTAGCCAAGGTTAGTAAGACAGTCCATATCTTAGTGGTAAGAGTTACAAAATGTGTTACAATGTGTTACAAGAGTTACAATATGTGGGGTATTAAGGGATCACTGAGAAAGTCTGGCATATTTTACCCTGTTCCTTTACTTAATTCTTCTAATATTTCACCCATACAAATTCAAACAAGGTCTGATCCTGCTTAGCTCTGAGAGCACACAAGATCAGGTGTCCTCAGAATGGTATGGCTGTAGTCTTCTTCCAATATTAAAAAAAAAAATTTCAGACTTACGTCTTTTATTTTATATAGATGCGCCTTTTGTCTGCTTGTAGGTATGTGTACTGTGTGCACCCAATGCCCACATAAGTGAGAAGAGGGCATCAGACTTTCTGGAACTGGAGTTACAGATGGCTGTGAACTATCATGTGGGTGCTGGGAATTGAACTTAGGACCTCTGGAAGAGCTGCAATTACTCTCAATTGCTGAGTCATCTCTCTAGCCTCTTCTGACATTTCTATCCAAGATTTTCTCTATTGATGTGTATTGATTACCATAAAATGAAAGGCTTGCCATGTAATTGGATTTTTTAATCACATAGAGGAATACATACACACAGGAACACACACACACAGGAACTCACACACAGACATACAAACACATAGGAACACACACAGAAACACACACACACATAGAAACACATAGGAACATACACAGAAACACACATATGAACACACAGGAACATACACATAGACATACACATATATGCATACACACATAGGAACACACACAGAAACATACATATGAACACACACGGGAACACACACAGACATACATAAACACACAAAGGAACACACACAGGGGCACACACAGAAACACCCACACATAGGAACACACACAGAAGCACACACAGAAACACACATACATATGAACACACACAGGGACACACACAGACATACATACACAAATGAACACACACAGGAGCATACACAGAAACACACACAGGAACACACACAGAAACACACAGACATGACATACATATGCACATACACATAGGAACACACACATACACATAGGAACACACACACACACACACACACACACACACACACCAGCATACACAAACAAACAGCACAAAGAATTCAAGCAAGGATAATTTTGGAAAAGAACCCTCCATCTTCCACCACAGTTCACCCGAATCTTCTCATGCTCGGCGGAGAAGGGTCAGTTTAGCCTACCCGAGCCTCACTCTTTCCTACCAGTGCTAAGGATAAGTAACAGTCATGGTTGCTCTGAGCACTGGTACCCCACAGCGACATGCAAATGCCCTGAGCCCAGAATAACAGAATAGCAGCCCATGTGTCCAGTTCGCACCCTTAGCATCAGTAAGACACCCTGTCCAATGAACACAGTCCTTGTGCTGTGTTTTCCCTTGGCACATGTCCACCCCGCTTCCCAGGGGCCCAGGCAGCGTGCTTGGCCGGAGCTGAGGCCGAGCTCGCCTTCCTCCACACCCCCACCCCCCCACCCCCACGGAGTCCAGCATGATGCCATATACCTAGAGAACTCTATAAATATTTTTGATTGACTGATGAACTGGCTTCCACTCGATGCTTTTGCTTGCTGCCTACTCTCTGGCACCACCCCAGATCAGGCTGGAAGCCAGATCTTCACAGGAGAAATTTCCATTTAAAAGACTAGATTAGCCGGGCGGTGGTGGCGCCTTTAATCCCAGCACTTGGGAGGCAGAGGCAGGCGGATTTCTGAGTTCGAGGCCAGCCTGGTCTACAGAGTGAGTTCCAGGACAGCCAGGACTACACAGAGAAACCCTGTCTCGAAAAACCAAAAAAAAAAAAAAAAAAAAAAAAAAAAAAGACTAGATTAGTCTTTCCTGTGTGGAATCACAGTGCCATCCATGATTAAACATAGATGTTTGCTCTCACCAGAGGCAAGCCCTGCATCTTCCATGGCTCCTTATTTTTCCTTTAGGATATCAATGAAATAACCACATATATTTTATGTTGTTCAGAGTTTTGTAAAATCTTCACAGCAAGTTCATAAAATGAGTACGGGAAGTTACTTTGTTAGTGGTTTTGTGTTCATGTAAGAGAGCAAGATCTTCAGGATTTCCTGAAAGCCAGTTCAATGCTCCTATTCCTAGGTCAAAGATGGAGACGCAACAGTGGTGAGTCTTTAGTGATTCTCTCTCTCACACCCCCTGTGTGTGTGTGTGTGTGTGTGTGTGTGTGTGTGTGTGTATGAGAGAGAGAGAGAGAGAGAGAGAGCGAGACCAGGTGTGTAGGTGTGTATGTGTGTGTGAATGTGGAAGCCAGGGGTCAACCTCGGGTAGCACTCCCCAGGAAACGTACACTTGACTTTTGTGCGTGTGTGTGGTTGTGAGCCCATGCCATTTAGGAAGACAGAGGAAGTGGCCGGTTGGCCAGCTCTGTCACTCTCATTCCCTTGAGACAGGTTCTCTAATTGAACCTGGGGCTAGGCTGGAAGCCAGCAAGTCGCAGGAATGCCCCTGTCTCCACCCTCCCCAGTGCTGAGGTTACAGGTGTGCATGACCACGCCCATCTTTCAACACACGAGTGCTTGGGATTTGAAGAAAGTCTCTGAAGCTTGCACTGCAAGCACTCTGGCTCTCTAAGCCACTCCCTCAGCCTCGCTAAGCCACTCCCTCAGCCTCCACATTACATCTTTGTGACAGGGTCTCTAATTATCCTGGAGCTCATGGGTTCCATCCGCCTCCACCTCCCCACGTGCCACCCAGCCCAGCTCTTCTTCCTGGGATCTGAGAATTAAAGTTAGGTCTTACACTTTAACAGCAAGCACCTTACAGGCTGTGTCCTCTCCCTAGCCCCTTGGGGATTCCAGGAAGCACATTCAAATCCATGGATTTCTGTGCTCACGAACCTAAGATTAAACAGGAAATAGACACACAGTAGGAGGAAGGTGAAGACTTTCTCTACAAATACAAAATCCCACTTGACTAGTTTCTCTACAAGTATACCAAAATTTATAAACATCTGGTCAAACATCAGGCCATTCCATCTTAGTTTAATCCTCTTAGGCAAGGGCGCATCAACACCTTTCTTTCCTACCAATCACCGAGGGACGCCATCTTGTGATTCACTGTTAATTCGTCTTTGTATTCACTCATTCATGCTTGATGGGCCCATTACATATGTTATTGTTTGGTTTCTTTTCAGTCCCCACTCTCTGCTAGGCACAGTGGCCATATCCAGAAAGCTAAGTCTGAAATATCTCCCGTGGTGAGCAGTAGTAAGAGGGGACAAAAACCATGCTCAGGAAGGCAGGGGTCACCAAGAGATGACGGTCATATTAGCAAGGGGCCCACCTTCGCATTTTCCCCTTCCTTGCCTATGGATACACCAAACAGCAAACGTCGGACACCATTTAGTCTGCGTCTCAAATGTCATATAAAAATTACATCGGAGGCTAGGTTCCCCAGCCCGAGGTCCCCCTGGAAGATGGAAACTTCACGAGGTGGGGCTGAGGGGAAGGAAGTTGAAGGGATACCGGGCACCACCCCTCCCTGTCTCTTTTCTTGTTGGTATCTACCACTCGTTCCTGCATTGAGCATCATTCTATCACATTCCTGAAGCAGGAGGGCCAAATGCTTATGTGAGCCGAGACAAGCCTTTCCTCTTTATATACCACTTGCCATGGGCTTTTTAAGACAATGACGTAAAGCTGACACCCGATGACATAAAGCTGACTAACGATGATGTAAAGCTGACACACAAAGCTGCCATTTTCTGTCTTACTTCAAAGAAGTTTCAGGTGATATAATCAAAATAAGAAAGATTAGAGGGTTATGTGGGGGGAGGGGAAGAGTACTCTGAAATTTTTATGAAACTATAGAAAAGACTCCCGAGGTCCTGGGTAACCTAGGAATTCATCTGCTGGCTCTGCTAATGTCCCACTGGTGAGAGAGAAGGTAGACTTTTCAGTGAGACTTTTCCAATGCTATACCGGACACCTATAGTATCCCTCAAGGTCTAGAGATCCCCAGGACCATGGCGATAGCTTGGCCAGTTTTGGGTGTGAGTTAATCCATTCTCCATCCTTCTTGTGGTGGTGCTGCTGTGCTCTAAGGGCCTTGTCCTGGTACCACACTGGTCTCATCTCCCAACCAAGTCTTCCAGGGCTCTACATCCATTTTAGGGTCTCGACTTAGGGTGTTTTCTCCTCCAATGCTGGACAGAGCGCAGAGTACATATGGAGATGTGTACTCTGTGGAGATTATCTCTCCAGTTTACATTTCCTCTTTGTGACAGGTTCAGTCCCCCAAACCAAAGCCCATTGGCTCTACAGAGTAAGCCATTCTTTGAACTAGGACCTCTGGCTATAAGAAGCCAAGTTTTGTCATGTGATATAGGGGGTGGTGGTAGAGTGGGGGTGAGGGGATGGGTGGGGGAGGAAGCATCACAGGGATCAGAGAAAATCCTTGAGACACAGCCCCTTCAGCGGCAACCCTCCTACCTATGGGAATCTGGTGGACAATTAACTTGAGTCTAATTTCCAGATGTCCAGTGAATGAATCTAACTCTTCTTAACCACTGACTGGCCTGAGAATGTGGCGTGGAAATGCATTTTGTGCTGTCTTCTGCACTGGCCATTACAGTTCATCTTACTGCTTTGTCCTGAGGATAACCCAGACTTGGGGAACAACTATATTGTAGTAGGATGAATGGCTACAACTTCCAAGAGAAATCTAGTATTTCTGGCAGAAGAACAGAAGAATATGGGGAAAGCCACAGAGAGTAGAGATGAAGAGAATATCCCGATTCTGGAACATTCCAGTCTCACCCTTGAGTTGCATGTTCAGTTCTCAGAGGCCCTGAGAACTGAACTATTACCAACCTTGTCTGGAGTTCAAGATTAACTCCCAAATAGTGCACACATGGGGCATGGGGGCTTTGAAGCTAGAAGTCATGTTAGGACCACTGCACACTGCAGGCAACACAGAGCTGAACTAATTGGCTGGTCTTTTATCCGAGGATTCAAGGGTCTCAGGAGGGGGATGGGGGAATGGTTACCTCCTGGAACAGGTAGAAAGGGAAGCTGGGAGGGGCTGCAGGCACAGCTTCCCCGGCAAAGGCGGTATTGATTTTTAAAACTACATGCAACAGGTGAAACCAAGGAAAACCAATGAGCCAATATTTTCTAAGGGACCCAGGGTCTCATAAAGGCAAAACCCCAAATGTCCAAGATTTAAATCAAAACGGCTTGGCATGTAAACACAACCATCCCTGAGAAAAGACAACCTGCAAATGTCAACCACGAGGTGACACAGACATTGGAATTTCCAGAGACATTTGCAGGAGCTGTTTTAACTGTGCTTGAGATGAAGCTAATATCCCTGAAATATGGAATATGGAAATGGCTGGAAGCCAGGAGTTCTTAACAGAGTAATAAGAACTGTAAGAAAGTTCTAGAACTAAAACAAACAAACCCTACAATAACAAAAGACAAAAGTACACTGGGTAAGTTTGGCAGCAGACTGGAGATGGCTGAGGAAGGTACCTTGAACTTGATGATATAGATCCTGTTTAATCTGAAGAACAGAAGGAACAAAACATTGAAGAAAAAGAATGGAGTTTGAGAGGTCTGTAGGACGACACTAAGGGTCTATGTAGGACGACACTAAGGGTCTAATATTGGAGCCCTGTGAGAGGAGAAAGAGGCTGAGGTAGAAAACTTAGATTTTGAACAACAGCATCCAGGCATGGTGGCTCACACCTGTAATTATAGACTTGGAAAGCAAGCTGAGGCAGGAGGATAGCCATTATTTTGAGGCTACCATAGAGTATATAGTGAGTTCCAAACCAGCTTGGACTGCAGAGTCTTCAAGAGAGATGAAAAAAGAAAAAAAGAAAAGAAAAAGAAAAAGAGAGAAAGAAGATACAAAGATACAATCACTAAATATTTCTCTCTCTCTCTCTCTCTCTCTCTCTCTCTCTCTCTCTCTCACACACACACACACACACACACTCACACACACAGAGTCCCTCCCAAGAGAAGAAAAATAAAGATGAGCAAGTGAATAAATAATTGCCAAGGGAGAAAAGGAAGGAGGGAAGGAAGGACGTGTGACGTGTGACGTGTGGACTATGATAACTTCTCTTTGAGAGGTGTAAGAAACACTGACACTGTTAGTTGTTAAACATATCCCTTAAATCAGTGGCACAGGAGTTAACTGGTGCATGGTTGAGTCACGGTGGAAGGTGTTCTCATAGTAACATATCTGATGAAACCATGGTTGAGGAACAACACGGAAGTCCAGTCCCTCCCCAGCAGTCACATTCCTCCATTTGTGACTGCAAAACTTCATTTTCTCCTCAAATGTATGTTTCAGTTCTGTTTGTCCTACAGGGGATTGTTTAAGCCTTATATATATGCTCTGCTTTAATGTCTCCTACAGGGTACCCAACCATATTTTGCTGTATCAAAAATAATGGCATAAAGGAAGGAGAGATGCTCGGTGGTTCAGAGCCCTGGATACTCTTCTACAGGACTCAGGTTCAAGTCCCTGCACCCGCATAACAGCTCACAAACATCTGAACTCCAATCCCAGAGGATCTGATGCTCTCTTCTGGTCTCTTTGGACACTATGCAGAGGGAGCACAGATCCATGCAGGCAAAATACCCACAACACATAAAATGAAATAATAATAAAAAAAGCTCTGTAAGCTTAAATATTTATTAAATGGTCAAAATAGTTTTAAAAACCTCTTCTGACATCATTGTTCCTATTATGTGACATCATTGTCCCTATTATGTGAATCACTGTTGCTATTATATGACATCATTGTCCCTAGTATGTGACATCATTGTTGCTATTATTTTTTTTAAAGGATTTGTTTATTTTATGTATGTGACTACACTGTCCTGTGGCTGTCTTCAGACACACCAGAAGAGGTCATCATATTTCATTACAGATGGTTGTGAGCCACCATGTGGTTTCTGGGGATTGAACTCAGGACCTCTAGAAAAGCAATCAGTACTCTTTTTTTTTCTATATTCTTTGTTTACATTCCAAAGGCTTTCCCCTTTCCCAGTTCCCCCCTCACCATATGTCCCATAAGTCCTCTCCCCCCCCATCCCCCAGCAACCAGTACTCTTAACCACTGAGCCATCTCTCCAGCCCCATTGTTGCTATTATTATTCCTACAATCCAACTTCTCAAAACAAGCGAACCCACAAACACTACAAATTTTGGCACATGATTACTCAATATAATTCAAAAGCTTGTTTTTGAAATCTGCCTCTTTTGAATAGTTTTATTATCGAATTATTTTATGACTGTGTATAAGTACACCTATTATTAAAGTGAGGAAGTCAGAGCAGCAATTTTGTTTGTTTTTCCATCAATGTAATACTTAAATAAAGCGATGGGAACAGATGAAGAATGCTGTTACAGAAATGTCACTCAGGAAACATGAGAAGCAAGGCAGGGTGGTGAAATATTAAAAGTATTTGAATCATAAGTGTCAGGATAAGTAGGGACATATAAGCCCAGTGAGTACCGTAACTATTCTTCCTTCTGGTTATTTCAGCTGCCCCTTGTTTCTTTTTAAATTAGGTTATTTTATATATTTGTAGATACAGAAGTTAAGTTGCAAAAAAAAATAAAAAATAAAAAAAAAAAGATAGTAGAATAATTGCCGCAATGTAGTTATTGATTGCAGACAGGTAAAAGCAGATACAGCCTGACATCTTCCCCAGGGGGAAGTTCCAGTGGCCTCCCCTGCCTATGGAAGATGTGAGGTTTACATTATGAGAGATAGCTTCATTCTTGTATTATAAATCACATCTTTTAAACTGCATGGAAGATCTTGCTGGTCATTTAATAAGCTTAGAGGTGTTCAGTATTATTTGTGTGATAGTCGCTGTTCTGTTCTCCTCAAGTTCACCCTTTGACATCACTGTACAATTGGCCAGGCTGAACATCTGAATCTATCTTACTTAACTCTTTCCTCGTTACGTCAGTAGATCAGGTGTGCGAGCCACAGCATATCTGTGGGACACAGAAGACAACTTGAGGGGATTGGTTCCCCTTCACCATGTAGATTCCAACATGGAACTGAGGTCCTCAGGCTTGGTGGTAAACACTGTTATTCACCAGTGAGCCACCCTGTTTTTGAAGAAAGACTCAGAGCACACATGATGCATACAAGGCTCCCCATCTCAGAATGGGACCTACTCAACGTCCCCATTCATAAACCTAAACAAACATTCCCAAATGCAGCTCCTTTCCGCTGCCCGCCTGCTAGGTTTCCTACATCCCTGGACAGAACGAGTTACTAAAATGGAACAGAGATAGAACTCCTGCTAACATGGATATTAAGATGAGCACCTAATAAGCTTCTCATAAGAGGAGAAGAGGATTATGGGAAATAAGATGAGCTGGTGCAACTGTCTCCATCACAGGCCCACCAGCAGGAAGATCCATCTTGGGAAAGAGTACATATGGGTGATGATGAGAATTCAGATGCTTATTCTCTTAAAACACCCAAGCTTGGGAGCTTAAGGAAGGTTTCTCTGCGTGTGGTCCAGGTGCACAGTCTTTGGACTGCTAAAATAAGAAGCATAAAGACCAGTTTCCCTCTGCAGTGTTGACATGTGATTTCTACTTATAAAGCCCAAACTGAAACTGAATTTCTCACTGGAGCTCTGTCAGGATTCAGGGCCTTTGGGAGGTGATTATGTTACAGGGGGAGGGGTATCCTCGTGACCCAAGGGTGTGGAGGGATCCTCATGACCAGAGGGTGTGGGGCATGCTCATGATGGATATTTTTATGAGTTTGGTTTTAGTCGTGGGGGGGATGAAGTCTTAGGGACATGGTTAGTCACCACAGAAGTAGGCTGTTAGAAAGCTAACTCCAATGCTTAGCCACACCCCTGCCCACTTCTATATATTATTCCCTGACACAGCATGAAGTCCTTGATGGCTGTGACCACCTGGTCCCCAAGTTCCCTGCAACAAGGTCTATGAGCCAAAACAATCTCTTTTTTTCATGACTTACTCAGCCTCGGGTATTTTAATAACAGTGACACGAAAATGCACTAAGAAACACCCCCAATTCTACACTATCTCAGGGTCTTTCACTTCAGCAAGCCTCATTTAAACATTTGTAATGACTAAAGTTTAACTAGGTCATCCCTCGCTCTCCCTTTAGAAAGACATCGGGGGAGTCTGAGTCCTATTCAAGAGGCCATTCTGAAGGTAGGATGCAGGACACGAAGGGGTGTCCACAGCAGGAACCCTGGGAAGCCCTTGGTATCCACCACATCTCAAAGGCTCCACTCCAAACACAAGTAACTGTAGGGTAAGTGACTCAACATGTGGATTTTCAAGGACAAACACAATGGTTTCCAAACTGACGTTCCAATGGAACTGGGTGCAGAGACGGTGCCCATTTAACTGGGTTCTGGAGAATTGGATTGGCCTGCGGGATGGCAACTACTGGGTATGTCACAGTCTGACAGGGTGTGATGGCATCACCTAGGAGACAAATCTCCTGATATATCTCTGAGGGAGTTTCTAGATTGGGTTGACTGAGGAAGAAAGACTCACCCTCAATGTGGTTGGTGCCACTGAGGAGGCTGGGGTCTTAGAGTGAAAAACAGAAAGCCTGCTGAGACCACCCATATTGGTCTCTCCCAGCTTCCCAGTTGTGCGAGCACTGTGTCCATCTCTTCCCACTATGCTGTTCTCACCATGATAGGCTGAATCCTTAAACTGTGGTCCAAGTAAGCTCTTTCAGCTGCATTATTTGGTTATTTTGTTGCAGAGTTTTACTACTAGGGGAGTCTTGTATTTGTATTTGGAAGTAGAGAAAAAAATACAAAGGAAAGGACAGCTAGTTTTCTTGATGTGGTCCAGTCTGACTGATTTTTGTAGTGAAATAGTGAAAAGGAGTCCTTCTTATAAGAACCAGAGAGTCTACTGTGAATAGAAGCCAAATAGAAAACAAGATAGGGAAATTGGGATGCCATCCCAAGTACAGATCCTTTGCAAGGAGCACTCAAAACAGAGATAACAGCTTCTATTCAGTGGTGTTCGTTCTTGACCCTGGAGACAGCCTACTGGTCAGTCACAGCAGAGCAAATAAATCTCCCGCGAACCCCAGAATTTCTCTGGATTCCCACGTTAGCACACCAAATAACGGGTTGTTTTCTCTTCAAATTAAGAAAGGTTTGGGTAATCTCAGTTTGATTACAGCATGGACTTTAAATTCTGGGCAGCTGGAGGCCGACAGGAGCCTCAATATTTCCCCGACTTCTCCAGTCATCAGGCACGTGTGAAATTTTAAAAACCAAGGCCACACTCTCCTTCTCCATTCATTTCAGAGGTCAGCATGACTGTTAGCTGGATGTCTAGTTCGCAGCTAGCGTAGCCGAACACTGCTCATAATAAGCAAAGGCTCTCCTCCTGGCTTCTGCAACCCCATGTCTCTTCTTATACAGGGCTGAATATTGAAAAGTGGGGGGGAAACCCTGTCAAATAATTTCTTAATGAAAGAAGCCATGCTTTTTCCAAATAAGAAAATGATTTACAGAGAAAAATATAAAACAAGACTCCCCTAGGTGTAAACCTCATATACCAAAAGGCCGGTCTTAGGAGACTGCACCCACTTGACGTACTTTATGGGCTGAGACATCTCCTCACCACCATTTGTGAGCTGCAGTGTTGAAATGTTTCTGGTACTTCAGAAAACAGTTCTTACGAGTAGACTTTAAATAGATTGAAAGTCAGGGTCTTGGAACTCATGGTATTAGCTTGAGCTGGAGGAATAAATAAACTAGGCCTATGTGTCCATGGTATGTCACTAAAATTTGTAGCACAGGACTGACTGGGGAGATAACTTAGTTCACAAAGTGAACATGTTGGAAGCTTTAGAACCTGATCCCAAACATGTCCAGAACCAATGTCAAAAACCCAAACAAGGTACCAGACACTTGTAGTCTCAGAGTTGGCAAGACAGAGCCAGGTGGGTCCCTGAGGCTGTCTGCCCAGACAGCCTAGCCTAGTAGGTAAGTTCCAGGCCAATGAGAGAGCCTGTCTCAAACAAAAGATAAACGCTGTTTAAAAACAGTATCTGAGGCTGCAGTTTGTCTTCCATATTTGCGCACATATGTGAAGGTTGGGGGTTGGTCTGGTGCTGTGTCTACAAATGCTAACTCCTGAGCCCCAAGATCTGGTTGTCTCCAGATAAGCAAATTCTCAGTTATACTGGCCTTTGTTGTGTAAACCTTGCTCTCCCATTTAAAGCTATTTGCTAAATAAAAGCGGTTACAGCCAATTACTAGGGAGAATAGAGGTAGGCGGGGCTTCGGCTAATGTTGGGCTAGGAGTCACAGGTAGGAACCACACCGAGGAGAGAGAGGAGGGAGCAGGGGAGGAGAAGGAGGAAGAATAAAGAAGAGAGAGAGAGAGAACAGGAGATCTCCATTAGATGCAATGGACCTGGAGCATGTGGCCAAGCGAAATGCCCTCCCCCGCACCCCCCAGGACAAACTGAGGAGCAAAAATAACCCGGATGAAACTCAGACTGCAAGTGGTTGGAGCACAGCTGGGAAGTAGCCAGTCTAGCATTAGAAAAATAGATTAGGGGTAATTCGCCCAGTAATTGTGTTCAAGCTGAATAAATAAATCTTAGTTCCAGTCTCATCCATTTGGAAGCTAGCCGGGGATAGGGATAAATATCTACAGGTGAACATATACCTCTCACACACGTGCACATATAGACACACACACACACACACACACACACACAATGTACACAGTCACTCTTAAAACACATGGAAATGGTCTCCAACACAGCATTCTTGGTAAAGAGAAAACATGGGAAACAGCCTGTAGGCTGGAGAAAGGCCCTAGGGATTAAGAAACATTTGTCAAAGATCCTCAAGTGACTTCATGTGACAATACAGGTAATTCTTAAAATTGTAGTGATGAGTTTTAAGGAAATGAGATTTAGCAGGCTATGGCAGCACACACTTGCAAAGCCAGAACCTGGGAGACAGAGGCAGGAGGATCACAAGTTCGAGGCCAGTCTGAACTCCATAGAGTGTGTAAGGCCCTAGGGTACCTGAGATGTTGTCCCCAAAACAAACAAATAAGAACAAAACGGCCAGCCAACCAACAAAGAAACGAAAATGGACAGAGAAGAAACATGTGAGACTATGTATACCGTTTACAATATATGAAAGACTAAAAAGATCTACATGAGAGTTGTTTAGGATCTCACGCATGCTGTAAAATTATTTTATACTTAAATCGGGGGTGGGGTGGGGTGGGTGGTTAACCCAAAATTCAAGGTTGCAGGGGGAACTGGGTAGCAGCCTCGGACAGGGAAGGCCAAGAGCTGAACATGCTAGGCCAGCTCAATTCTTTTGATAACCCAGATTTGGGCAATTATCACCAATCTCAGAACCTTTCATCAGCTCAAAAAGAGCTCAGAGGCCATGGAGAAAAGGGGGAGAAAAATCCGGGAGGAACAAATATCCCTGGGTTTGGCACAGCTGGTGTGAAACAGAGCCCTCTGGACCCGACAAGATGGCTCTACTCATGTACTCATAGCAGCCGTGGAAGTTGTACAAGGTCACGGCAGTCTTCATTCTAGCATGGTGGGGGCTGGGCACTCATGGGCCCCCTATCCTTAACTGAAGAGCTATTGACAGCGGATGGCTCCAAGGGGGTAGGGGGGAAGGTCAGTTTTTTAAGGTGGGAATGAAAGGTGAATGTGGTAAAATACATTGTAAGCATACATGAAATTTTTACGAAGTAATAAAAAATTATAATTTAAAAGTAAACTAGGAAGCCAGTGGTGATGGCCCACAGCTTTTTATCCCAGCATGGGAGGCAGAGGTAGGTGGATCTCTGAATTCAAGGCTAGCCTGGTCTACAGAGCAAGTTCGGGGGCAGCCAGAGCTAGGCAGAGAAACCTTTCTCAAAAACAAAACAAAACAAAACAAAACAAAACAAAACAAAACAAAACAAAACAAAACAAAACTAATAAAGTAGACGAAAGACATTCCATAGTCTTTTCTCCTCCCCCATCCTAGCCAAGAATAAAGTGATCTGTCTATAAAGATTTCTTAGAAACAGTTTCTGAGGAGTGGATTCATGCATTATGTGGTCTTATGTGACTGGCTTCTTTCACTTAGCAGGATGCTATCAAGGTTCATACGTGTAGCATTGTCCTAGTACGGCACTCCTTTCTGTGTGCACATATGTGTGCACACAGAGGTCAGAGGTCAATGTCAGATGTCTTCCTCAGCCACTCTCCACTGTTGTTTTGTTTTGAGGCAGGGTCACTGCTGGGATTCCAGGCCTGAGCCACTGCACCACGTTTTTGTGTGTGTGCCGAGGCTCAAACCCAGGTCTTCGTGACCGAGCAGCAAACATGGAGCCAGCTCAGACTTCCTTTTTAATAATATCCCATTGCACAGAGAGTTCATATTTTCCTACCCATTAGTAGATGGGCTTTTTTGGTGTTTCCATCTCTTAGCTGTTAGTATCGTTAGCACCAGTGAGCCTCAGTGTGTACAGATTTTATGATTCCTTTTTAAATTTGATTTTTGGGTACAGGACTAAGATTGGAACCAAAGGCCTTGCGCATGATGCACAAATGCCCTTCCGGTGAGCTACTCTGCCAGCCCCGTGTATAGGTGTCTTTTTCCACGGCTGGCTTTGCATTTCTCTTGAATGTAGACATGCAGTGGAATTGCGAGGTCATACGGCAACGGAAGGAACCAGGATTTTTTCAGATTAAACACATCCTTTTATATTCCCATCAGCAGCGTTTGAGGGCTGCAGTGGCTCCACGCTCTCACCAACACTAGGGATGATCTGATTTTTTTTTTTTTTAATTACAGTTACGCTAGTCAATCGGGCATGAGATCTCACTGTGGTTTTGATTTGCAATTATCTGATGGATGAGAACGTCAGGAAAATTTTTTTTATGGCTTTAATGCCCATTCATCTGTCTTTCTTAGCACACTTTGATATCAGACCATCTTTTATTAACAAATTAGAAAGGCTGTTTATATATTGTGGATCTGAATCTCTTATCACCTATATGATTATATATGTGTGTGTGTGTGTGTGTGTGTGTGTGTGTGTTACATTTTGAGAGTTAACCTTTCACAACTCTTTTGTTTTCAAGCCTACGTCTACACTTGATAGTAAGTTCATAGTTGCTCCCTTAAATCTGATGCTTGTAACTAACTTATCTAGGCTCAGCATATTCTGATGTATAATACCAAATTGATGAATGAAGACTAAAACTAAACCTCGGAATAAAGATATATGTCAGGAGATCTTCAAAACAAAGTAAAATACCATTGTGTCAAAAGTAAGTTAATGTTGTTCTTGTGAGTATTTAATTTCTGGGCATAATTCAAGCAGTTGGAGAATCTGGCCATCTGAGACTCCAGCCCAAGGTGGGAAGATGCTCTCTATTTTCAGGCGGAAAAAAGGATCAAACAAACAAAAAGCAAGACTACTTCTCTTCTGTTACCTTCAACCGTCTTCCTCTAAACTAAGGCTGTGCATGCATGTATGCCTGTGTCTGTGTGTGCTTGCATTCGTGTGAGTATGCATTTGTGGGGTGTGTGTGTGTGTGTGTGTGTGTGTGTGTGCGCGCGTGTGTCTGGGTGGTGTATGGGGGATATGCTCACATGCGTGGGAGTACAAGTTTGAGTGTGTGTGTGTGTGAGAGAGAGAGAGAGACAGAGACAGAGACAGAGACAGAGAAGAAAAATTGCTACTGGTAAAAATCAACTAAACCTCAAATTTCATATCTGTTAACACAGTGAAACTCGCTGGTACATTCCTCTCTATTCTCCTCGCCACGTTCGCTTTACAACAGCCAAGCTGACTAGTTAGCTAACCTTGAGGGCTGTGAAGCCCTTATTTACCGTGTAGCTCCTTAGCCAGGAAGTTAGGGAACCCCACGCTCTGCCATGCCAGCGAGCTACACAATGTCTTATGGGACATCCTACTTCCTGCTTGCAAAACTGGTTGGTCACTGTCATTCCTCACAGTCTTTTTTTTTCTCTCTCTCTCTTCATCCTTGAGTCTCACTTGATCCTAACTTTATTAAGGATTTTCAGATTTGAGGATTCGTGGAGAAATAAGTCTTTTCTTTCAAAAAAAAAAAAAAGGGGGGTGCAAAAGGGTGCAGTCTTGTCAAGATACCGTGCTTTGGCTGCAACTGATGGATTTGGTTATTTCCACCAGCTTTCTGTATCCGCTTTCAGTCCCTAACCACGCAGAGCTATCTGAACTATCCCGGAGCCCCTCCCTGCCCTCAGCAGGCTTTTATTCTAACTATATCCCACTGATGTCATCGAAAGCACTCCAAAGATGAGACACCACTGTTACCTTCCATAAAGTGGTCCCCAGACTTCTGAGACATGTTCGTTAGGTGTGGCTGTGCCTACCAGTAACCCAGCACTCAGAAGACTGAAGCAGGAGGATTGTGAATTTGAAGGCAGGCTGGGCTAATGGCAAGTTGCTGGCTAGCCTGGGTACAGAGTAAGACTGCCTCACAGAAGGGAACGAGCGAGCATACCTGTAATCTCAGCTCTGAAGCAGAATGATTGTTAACAGTTTGAGGTCAGCCTGGAGTTTCATGGTGAAGCTCTGTCTACCAACAAACCAAGCAGCCAAAAGAACAGGCAGTGTGCTCTCTGCAAGCAATTCTGATAAACTAAGTTTTTTTTTTTTTTCCGTTTGTTTTTGCCTTCTGACCACGCAAGTTTTGGCTGCACAAAGTTCACCTCCACTTGGTAAACTTTTTAGACCTAATTCTAAGTACACGTCCTAAAAAGCACAAACTCACATAAAGAACGCCTGGATTCCGACATGACTTAATGCACAGCCTCTTTGTGGTGTTGATGAGAACAAATAGTCTCATGTGCATGGCGGACCATCAGCCTAAAGATGACGACAAGATTGCTGATGTCACAAACAAGCCCCTATGGGGCAGTCAGAGAGCCGCCGCCGGGTACCATTTTCCAAGCGGTCCCTTCAAAGCATCAGTTGCGTTCGCATTTTTTAGAAGTGACTCATGGCCTCAAAGTCAGATTCTGCAGAGAAGCCAGGTCCCTTCCTTTCCTTCCAGCACCTTCCGGATTGAGGTAGCACTGGCAAGATCCATTTCAATGACATCCACCCGGGAACCCTTAGAAAGCTCAGAGCTGAGCAGTGGAGACCCCCTCGAAGTTAGACCGGCCTAGGGTGAGGTGGCTGTCGGCGGGCAGGCCACGGGTGACCCTCCAGCCCAAAACTCGCGGTCCTCACAGCCAGGCGAGCAGCTGGAGCGCTGGGCTGCGCTGACCCAGATGAGGACTGCCCCGGCGCCGGGATCCCTGCATCCCAGGTCCTCACATCCCCGGTCCTCACTTCCCTTGTCCTCGCATCTGAGTGGCCTCAGATCCCTGAGTCCGCTTCTCCTTTCTTCCCTGCGTCCTGGCCATCTCCCACCCTACCGGGGGCGCGCCGGGTGCCCAGGCAAGCCCCCCATTCTCCCCGCCCTCCTCACCCCCTCGCGCTCCAGCCTGACCTGCTGTAGAGCCCAGGTCCCGGCTTCGGTGATGCCAAGCCCGCTCCGGCCACTCGCGCCCTCCTCCCGCAGGCCCTGTGCTGCCTCCGCCTCCCCCCCTGCACGGGAGCCCGAGTCGGTCACGCTGCTCGCGGGGAGAGTCGCCCGCGGCTTCCGGCAGCTCCAAATACAGACGCGCGCGGGAGGGGCCGGGAGCACCCAGCCGAGGGCGGGGGTGGCAAGGAAGGGAGCAGAGAGGAGGCACAGATGGGCCGTGGGAGAAGAGAGATAGGAGGGCAGAGGCGATAGCTGGTGCACGCAGGAAATGCCTTCGCCGCCTCCTGCAGGTTTGCAAACGAGCTCTGAGAAGGTCTGGCGGCCCCTGAAGGGGGTTGGGGGTGGGTAGGGATGCACAGTGACCCGCACAAAGAGAGGGATAATGGGGCAGACTCGAATGTTCTCCAACTCAAAGAAAAGGATAAAGGGGTGCAGATGCATCTATCTCTTCAGAGAGATTGTAGATCTGGGGCAAGTAATTTATATACAGAAACTTTAAAAAGTCATCTGATTATTTAGAAACTAACAGAACCCTGGCTAGCCTACTCCAGCAACTGTTTACTTGTGGTCACTCCCCCTTATTCTATTTATGTATGGTCTGTGCTTACAAAACTGGGAGTGTTTCTCTCCGGTTAGCATAATTAGACAGCAAGGATCGATTTTCAATTTTCCTTGGAGTCTGGAATACGGGACATGAAGCTCTTCACTGAATGAATGCCAAGAGGAAAGCTGCAGATGAAAGGGAGGAAATGTAATAGTTTATGTTCTTCTGTTTAAAATTTGAGAAAGCCCTAGCTGCCCCAGGAGTTACTGTAGACCACACTGTTCTTGAACTCACAGGCATCCTCCTGCCTCTGCCTCCAGAATGCTGGGATTAACAGGCACACACCACCATGACTGGCCCTTCAGATATTCTAAAAGCAAACTCTCAAAATAGTGTGGTAAAGGGAATTCTGGTAAAGCCAATGTTCCCTGTTGTCTTAGTTAGGGTTTTATTGCTGTGAGCAGACACCATGACCACAGCAACTCTTATAAAAGAAAATATTTAATTGGGGCTGGGTATCAGTTCAGAGGTTTAGTCCATTATCATCAAGGCATGAAGCCGGTGGCATGTTAGTAGAAGCAGCTGAGAGTTCTCCATCTTCTCTCCAGGCAGCAGAAGGAGACTGTGTACTACACTGGGCATAGCTTGAACATAGGAGACCTCAAGGCCTACCTCCACAGTGACTTCCATCAGCAAGGCCACACACACCTATTCCAAGAAAGCCACACCTCCTAATGGTGCCACTCCCTGTGGGCCTATGGGAGCCGATTACATTCAAACTACCGCATCTGTCGATGCTAAAATCACATTTAACTCAGCTCTGTGTGCTATCAAAAGCCCACAACTGTGAAGCCATTCTTAGCGGCACCTCTTCACTCTCTTTTGTCCCTTTGGAATAAAGGGAAGCCTATTTATTATTCATGCTGACACACGTGCTTTGAATGGAGCACGCACAAATATGCTGGGCTTTTGAGACAAGGATCCAGGCCAGGCTGGCACAAAACTCTCAGTCCCTGAACTCACGGCAATCCTCCTGCTTCCACCTCCTAAATGCTGAAAGTACAGGCATGTACCATACCTTCAATGTGTCAGTATCCACAGTTATCCTCAGAACTCTTCCTTTTACTTATCCTGTGTCTGGGAAACTGGTCCCAGGGCCTGCTGCAGAGATCAAGATCTGAAGATGTGTACGTCTGCTGTGTCAACTGGCAGCCTTCTCGCATGCAGATCATGTCCAGATGGCCCACAGTACCCAATACAGTATAAATGCCATGTAAATAGTGCATTGCAACATTTTGTTTGTGTGCGGTGGTCAGAGACAAGAATGATTAAAGCATGTTCAATCCTACCTCTAAGGTCTGTTCTTCTTTACACAGGACAAAAGTTTTGAATGAACCCTTTCTGTGAATCTCAACCTAGTAGTTGACTCCAGCACCTTGAATCTCGGCCTAGAGAAGGGAAGCTGTCTCAGTCGGTAAAGTGCTGCCCTCGCAAGCTTGAGGAGCCAAGCGTGTTCTTCAGACCCCACATACAATGTGGGGTGTGGTTGTGCACACTTCTAATCTCAGGGATGGGAAGGCAGAGACATGCCGATCCCTGGTGTCTGCTGGCCAGCCTGACTAGCTTACTTGTACAACCTCAGACCAGTGAGAGACGCCTTGTCTCAGAGCGTGAATATCTCCTGAGGAGCAAAGCCCGTGGGTGTCCTCTGACCTCCAGAACACCCACATACAGACGCATCTGTACACACACACACACACACACACACACACACAAACCCATGGACCTACCTGAACACATGCACACACAAACACACACACACACACACAAACACACAGCTGTGGATATACTTGAACATATGCACACACATACACACACACATGAACACACCCATGAACATACTTGAACACACACACACACACACAAATCTAGGCTCCTGTAGTTTCTAGGCCCTCCTGAGATCTTGTCTTAGTCTTTTGCGTGCTGCAACGGCGCTCCTGAAACTGGGTGCTTTGACAACATGCCCAGTTGGTAGCTTATAAACCATAGAAATGTATTTCTTGTGGTTCTGGAGGCGGGGAAGTGTAAGACCCAGCAGACTAGTATTTTGCTTCCAAGCTGGCACCCTTGCTCACATGGTAGAGGGCAGAAGGGTAAGGCAGGAAACAGCATGCCTGCTGTTGAGGGGCAAAAGGGAGGAGCGTTCCTGTTCCTCACAGCCTGTTTTTTTTTTTTTTTTAAATAAAAATGTCACTACATTTATTTATTTTGTGTGGTATGTTCTTGCATGAGTGTGTCACAGCACACATATGGAGGCCAGAAGACAATTTTCAGGAGTTGTTTATTATTTTTTTTCTTTCATCACACGTGGCCCAGGGATGGAGCTCAGGGTTACAGATTTGACAGCAAACACCGTTGTCTATTGAGCTCCACGCCTCCTGCCAATCTCTTTGTAAGAGCACTGATCCCAGCCCAGAGGGCCAGGGCACTCAGGAGTCCCCGCCACACACATCATCCCTCATACTTTAATATTCCGACACCTGGTATTTTGGAAGGCATGAGCACCTGATTCTGGCGGGTTCTGAAGCACCTATGTGTATGACCGATTTGTAGGTTGCTAATCACTGTTGAACTTGCTTGGTAAGAAATTCTCCTCTCCTAGGGGTGTGTTAAATGGAGAACAAGTGAGTTTTTTTTTTTTTAAATACTCTTCAGCTAAGGAGCAATTGTGATGGCTCATGGAGACAGAGAGGGCTCCTGAATTCCAGAGTGTTCCTTCAAATGAATCTATTCTAGGTGACCAGATCGCTCTGTGATTCTGGTTCTGCCCTCATGGTTACTAAGACCACCAAGACTGGACCACTAGCCCTGAGTGTTTGATCACATTCTCCTTTGCTTCACTGGCAGGGGCTCTCCCTGGCAAATAAAAACATGCAATGAACATGGTGTTCTTCCCCCATGGCTTTTCCTGGTCCCCAAGGAGGCTGAAAAGATGACGTCGTCTCTCCAGTACCGTGCCTTTTCTAGAGCTGAAAGACCGAAAGAGCATGTTGCCAGCATTCTGCAGGGCTTCGTGGTTTTATTTTAACAAATTCCCAGTGGAAAATTACCAGTAGGCATTTATACCAGCAGATGCCTTGAGAACATTTGTTCTACAAATAGTTGATGTTATACTGTGCTCCTCACAGCTCTGTACCCAGAATGCAATACTGTAAGCAAGATGAGTACCAGAGCCATTGACCTGCCATCTCTACAGCGTCCACATCCCAGGATCCAACCAACCTCAGATTTATAATTTCTGAAAATAAAAAGTACATAGGGCACATGTACGATTTTTATTCTTGTCACTAATCTTTAAGCAACTCAATAGGACTATTTCTGTGATTTTTTTCATTAACTAGGTACTAGAAGCAATCAAATCATACCAGACAACAGTCTTAAGTTATAAGCAAACATGGCACCATTTATAGTAAGGAATTGAACATCAAGGGTGAGGGTGTGTGTAAGGGCCCTGAGATACCAAGAGAGAACTGTAATTGGTAAGATGGATTAAGCCATTAATGTATCCTTAGACAGTCTTCTGTTCTAAGTATTTTATATTCATCAACTCAGCAGCCTCATGACTTGGGTTCTGTTATCTTTGATTTGTAAGTGAAGAACTCATCACAGAAAGATTTAGCTCTTTGCTCAAGATCATAGAACACTTATTGCTTGAGATTTGGACCTAGGAACCTGGCTGGAGTTTCTTCTAATCACTCTGAATGAAAGCTTTAATTTATCCTATCATGTCACAAATGATCACTACAAAATTAGACAGCTCAACAACTATGACTAGTTTTACATCTGTGTCATCAAGAGTTAGGGGCTGGGGAGACAGTTCAGTTGATAAAATGCCTGGCTTGTAAGCTTGAGGCTCTGAGTTGAAGCCTCTGAAACCATGTAAAAGAGTTATGTGTGGTGACTTCTGTTTGTAGTCCCAGGCTGTGGAGGCAGAGACAGGCAGATCCTTGGGCATTGCTGGCCAGCCAGCTTAGTCTGCTTGTTATATCCAGGCCAATGAGAGACTTAATCTCAAAAAGGGGGTGGGGATGGGAGGGACAAAGAAAGAATAAATTAGAAGATGTCTCTTAAGGATGAGTTTATCCTCTGGCTGCCACATACACACTCACACATAGACATTTGAACATACACACACACACACACACACACACACACACACACACACACACACATTTCTCTACAAACATTTAAATCTAGAAATAAAATTGCCACATCTCTCTTTTATTGAGCTGATGTAGCATTCATGCGAGATTGGTTTTAAGACCCTGGACAATACTCAGATCCTTGAGTATATAAAACCACATCATAGTTGCATGTTAATTACCCTTCTTGTATACTTTAGTAATCTCTAGATTAACTGAGATCCTTCATACAGTAACGGAAGCTGTAAAGATTTCTATACTCTGCTGTTTAGAGAATAATACTGGAAGGGAGAAATATCCGCTCCTACTCAGTACAGATGTAGTTAAACTATAATTTTGAAACACAAAACTTAAGTTTGCATTCAAAAATAAAGTGGTGGTTTGAATGAGAACAGCCTCCATAGGCTCATATGTTTGAATACTTGGTCCCCCGGTTGGTGAAACTGTTTGGGAAAGATTAGAGGTTTGGCCTGTTGGAGAAGGTGTGTCACTGTGGGTGGGCTTTGAGATTTCAAAAGCCCGTGTCAGGCTCTGATGCAGGCTTGTGTTCTCCCTCTCCCTCCTCCTCTCTCTCCCCCTTTTCCCCTCCCCCCTCCTCTTCCCCCTCCCTCTTTCCCCCCTCCCCCTTTCCCAATCCCTGCTGCTTGTATCAGGATGTAAGCTCTTAGCTACTGCTGCAGTGCCCTGCCTGCCTGCCTGCCTGCCTGCCATCTGCTTCCAGCCATGCTGGTCAGGGACTAACCCTTCGAAACTATAAGCAAGCCCTCAGTTAAGTGCTTTTCTTTATCAGTTGCCTCGATCACAGAGTCTCTTGACTGCAATTGAACAATAACTAGGACGGAAGTAGAGCACAGGGATGCAGATGCCGAGGGGTAAACTCTATGGGTGAGGATCAGCCTCGCAGAGAACATGGTAGTGAAGGGAGGAGAGTCCTCTGGAGTTCAGGAGTACCGAGAGGAGGCACCGAGCAAGGAGGTATGACGTCTCACCTTACTGGTGCAAAACCCAGCTTCCCTCAGCAGAAATTGACAGCTCTGATGGTAGAGAATTCTTCTCAAGGAGGGAAACCAGGTACCTCAACTCTTACATCCAGATCCTTTCCTGCCTGATGAAAGAGGACTCTTGGAAATCTGTGGCAAAAAAAAATTGTGTGTGTGTGTGTGTGTGTGTGTGTGTGTGTGTGTGTGAGAGAGAGAGAGAGAGAGAGAGAGAGAGAGAGAGAGAGAGAGAGAGAGAGATTCTTTAAAAGATGTCCAGGTTATTCTTAACCTCTTGACCTAAAGTAACCCCCACCTCAGTCTCCTAGCTAGTGGCTGTGCTCCACAGTGTGATGCTGGGTTAGGCTGAGACCTCACTCAGCGGAGCAACTGTGATGTACAGTGGAGCTCGCCCGAGCCATGTCGTTTACACTTCACATCTAGCACCCAGTGTCCTCCACCACCATCTGCACAGGCACTCTCCTTGGCTCCAGATCACTCACTGACTAGATATGTCACATGAAATGCTTGGGTCCCAGAGGCCACATCCACCTTTTCCGGTGTGATGATTCTGTGTCATCACGGTGATGGTTCTACCTACCCACAAATGGCTGGAGTCCGGGAAGGTGAGGGTGTGGAAGAGGGATGGGTGGACTAGAAACAGAAGGCGTTGGGGGTGGACTTCCTCAGGCTCCACAGATGCTAATAACGACACTTTCCATTTATCTTGTGAGCAGGGATTCTGAGCTTGGGACATCAGGCTAAGTTTCAAAGAATGTTTTTTTTTTTTTTTTTTTTTTTGTAAAAGTTATTTTAGTTCTTTACAATGTGGGTTTTTTTAATTAATTAATTAATTTATTTTTTATTATTATTATTATTTTTACTTTTTTTTTGGTTTTTTTTTTTTTTTTTTTTTTTTTTTTGGTTTTTCGAGACAGGGTTTCTCTGTGTAGCTCCAGCTGTCCTGGAACTCACTCTGTAGACCAGGCTGGCCTCGAACTCAGAAATCTGCCTGCCTCCACCTCCCAAGTGCTGAGATTAAAGGCGTGCGCCACCATCGCCCGGCCTCAAAGAATGTTTTTTAGAAGCCAGGCACGGCACTGTATGCTCATAGTACTAGAATTCAGGATGTTGAGATATGGGGATTATCACAAGCTACAGGCCAAGAAGGACTCCAAAGTAAGATCTTATCTCAAAAAATAAAAGAAAGGGAGTTTTAAACCTTGGCCTAGTCATTATAAATGTTTACGGAGTAAAATGTGGCATGTCAGGTCATACATCGTGTGTATTGACTAGCCAGTCATATCAGAATGACTGGTGTATGTGTCTGCACAGACACTGACCATTTTTATAATGCTGGAAACGTTCAAATGTATTTTTACTAGCTATTTTGGAGTATTCAAGCAAGCACTTCCCATACTTCTCCTACTGTGCCTCTCTGTGCTGCGGATGGTTAGAAAATACCGCCTCCCCCTCCCCCCCATCCCGCTATACTTGTCTCTCTTTAGCCATCCTCTTCCTGCTCTGTGTCTGTCTGTCTGTCTGTCTGTCTGTCCATCTATCATTCCATTCATCTACGGAATCATCACATCTAATTTTGAGTCAAGGTCTTGCTATATAGGGCAGGCCAGTCTTGAACTCACAATCTTCATTCCTTGGCTTCCCGTGTACTGAGATTTAAGGCTTGGGTCACTAAGTCCAGCTTGTAAAGTGGTTTTAACAGACTGTGTACTCCACACACTCCATGGTCTAGATTTATATATCTGTCACATACACATGACAGCCCTTCTTTACAAACCCCTAGGTTCCTTTAGGATTCCAGGGACTCATTACAGCCACACCTAAACAATTTTAGTTCATGGCTACCTCTTCTTTCTTTGGGTGCCTTTGAAATGTACAGTCTATTCATTCAATTAAAAATAAATGACTCAATTTTTTTAAAAAAAATATTTTCCCTTTTGAAGTTCCTAATGTTGATATTAAAAAGCTGGAAGCCATATGTCATTCTTTTTCTGTCATCACTCAGTGGGAAGGAAAGGATTGTGCCAGGACGTGATGATTTTTTTCTTCTTCTTGAAATGTGTTCATGAATACTCTCCATCCACCCATTAGCCTGCTGCCCGGTCCTGGGGACACCTGCTCTGGGATACTGGGATTTGAATCCTTGGTCACCAGGGAGTGGCACTATTAGGAGGTGTGGCCTTGTGGGAGGAAGTGTGTCACTGGAGGTGGACTTTGAGGTTTCGGAGGCTCAAGTGAGGCCCAGTGTCTCTCTTTCTTCCTGCTGCCAGCTGATCCGGATGTAGAGCTCTGAGCTACTTCTCCAGCACCATGTGTGCCCAAGTGCTACCAAGTTCCCTGCTGTGCTGATACTGGACTAAACCTCTGAATGTAAGGCAGCCCTAGTTAAGTGCTTTCTTTTTATAAGAGTTGTGGAGGTCATGGTATCTCTTCACGGCAATAGAACACCAACTAAGACACTTTTCAAAAGAGAATTCTTCAGAGCCAGTGTGATGGTTCAGTGGAGAAGAATTCTTGCTGCCCAAGCTTGATGGTTTTTGAGTTTGGTTCTTGGAACCAACAGTGCAAGGAGAGAAACCAGTTTCTACGACTTGTCCTCAGACTTCTACATGTGCACGATAGCAGGATCATGCCCACATTCTCTCTCTCTCTCTCTCTCTCTCTCTCTCTCTCTCTCTCTCTCTCTCACACACACACACACACACACACACACACACACACACACCACACATACACACATACACTAAAATAGGAAATTCTAAAAAACCCACCAAGGAAAAATGCATTTTAAAACCATATTTTATCTAATAGAATACAAGAGAGCTATAAGCTAATGGAATGTAGAATGAGTGTGGAAAAATCCACCATTATGATACTCGGCCCTGTCTTCTTAGTGTAGATAGACCTAAGAGAGTGAACGCCACCAAGAGTAGTGTTTAGACACGAGGTCGTTAGTCAGAAGGCCAGCTTATTTATTTTTAATTTGAATGCAATGTCTTTTTTTTTTTTAAAGATTTATTTATTATATGTGAGTACACTGTAGCTGTCTTCAGACACTCCAGAAGAGGGAGTCAGATCTCATTACGGATGGTTGTGAGCCACCATGTGGTTGCTGGGATTTGAACTCGGGATCTTCGGAAGAACAGTCAGTGCTCTTAAACGCTGAGCCATCTCTCCAGCCCCAAATGCGATGTCTTAAAAGTAGTGACCATATAGATTACATTCATCTACCGTTCTAATCAAACATACAAAAATAATAATAATCCCTGTGTATTTGCTGTGGTTTGAATGTGAAATGTCCCCAGACATGTTTGTGTGCTTGACCACATGGTCTACAACCGGTGGTACTGTTTGGAAGACGTCATAGAGCCATTGGGAAGTGCTTCTAGCTGGAAGGAATGGGTTTCTGTGGAGCAGGCCTTGAGGTACGCACCCCAGGCCCACTTTGCTTGATGGTCTGCAGAGCTGTGAGCCAGCAGTCCTCTGTCACCACACAGCCACAGCCATACCCTTTGTCCCGTGCCATACGGTCCCCACCACGATAGACTGCATACCCTCAAACCACGGGCCAGACTAATCGTCTCCACCTCTCCACTGGTTTCTGATGGTCATACATCACAAGAACAGTAATGAATACAGTGTTTTTATGTCTTTTCTGTGAGTATTTTTATATGTATTATTTTCATGTATATTAAAAGTAAGGTGATAATGGATAGTTTAAATGGGGGGAATTATGCTTCGGTTTTTTAAATTGTGTAGGGCTGGGGAGATGACCCAGTGGTTAAGAGCATATGTTGCTCTTCCAAAAGATTATGCTTATAAAGTGGAGTCTTCTTGTTGCTATCAATTAGCTGTGGCAGAGGTAAATGTTTATACTCTAGCAGCAGCTAGAGATGGAGAAGAAAGACTCTGTAGAAACCCAGAATGGCATGGCTATGGCTTACCCAATACAAACACCCCCTTTTGAGGTGAAATGAATTCCACAGAAGCCACCTATGTGTAAGATAGAAGGCTTGCAGTCAATGCTGGGCCACCGCGCTACTGTGACTCACGATAGCCAGAGAACAATCTGGATAATATGTATTGTTTAACAGGTGTGTCTGACACTACAATTTGATGTTGCCATCTCCAAAGCTCACGCTTGAGAACTGGCACAGTGAAGTTGTAAAAACATTTGCAAAATAGCTTATAAGGTCTTGAGTTTTAGGATTTGGCAGTGAACCTCATTTGTCGCATGTGGCCCCGTGAGCTGGGGTTGGAAAAGCCCAGTAGAAAAAAACTACTTTAAACAACTAGGTCGCAGGTCGGTCGTTAACTATGAAACAAATATTATATTGATGTATTTTTTTCTTAACATGTACTAAGCGCAGATATACATAGGCATATGTACTTATTTTTACATGCATAATTATAAAACAACTGACTTTCTGGAAGTTCTAATATGGTAATCTTTAGGGTGGAACATGTCCAGGTTTTCCCTCCATCCAGCCAGGCACTTTCCTAGTCAGGATACTTGCAGACATTGTTACAAAGAACACCTCTAGCTATCCAAGTTTCTTTCTGACTTAGTTCAACAGTCATGAACAAGAAGGATTAACTTCATTCTCTTGGCCAGACCTCAGACCTGGAAAATAGTGCTCTACTTTTTATGGATTTCCCAGTTTCTAGAAACAGTGCAATCCCAATTAAGTATTTTGTAATGATCCCTAAAACCAATCATAAGGCTGATTTAAACCTGATCCTCTCGAACACCCCAGGGGCCGGTGATTGCATCCAGCTGTTTCCCACCAACTGCGAGGCCCTTGGCTTGCTATGTAGGCTGGTCGTCTACGGAAAAGGAAGCGTTCTAAGGCAGCCACCTTGCCCATTTCTGGTCAGAGCAGAAAGCATTTGTCCCTCCCCCTCTCCCCCACATTTTCCAGCCAGATTAACTTCATCATCCTGTGTATAAAGGAGAAAATAACTCGCCAGCTGTCTCTGGCTTCCCTAGCTGCCAGCACAAGCCCCTGATCGCTCAGGGGGACCGAGATTCCTGAGTTAAGGAGAGCCGGTATGAGTGTCTGAGATACAGCACACAGACTTTTGTGGTGGCGGTCAGGGGGTCCCTCGGTTTCTCTAAGGCACCCCAAGTACGTTCAAAGTGACACTAAAGGTTCTGCTTATAGACTCTGAAAATGCTGAACTTACAGACACAGGAGGGAGAATGGCAGATGCAGGGAGCAGAGAGCAGGGGTGAGTGCATGGAGAGAGAGAGACAGGGAAGGAGCAGAGTTGTTAGGAGCTGGGCATGGAGGCACAGGCCTGGAATTCCAGCAGTCTGGAGTTCTGAGGCAGGGGGATTGCAAGCTCAAAGCCAGTATGGGTTATGTAGTAAGACCTTGTCTGAATCAAGCAAATGAAAAGGCTTCAGTTAGATTGGAAAAGATAGTTCCGGGGTGTACTGAGTAGCATTGCAATGAGGGAATGTTTGTAATAATATGCTACGTACTTGAGAATCACTGAGGGACCATGTCTGCATATTCTCACCACAGATTATCTTAAGAATGTGAGGTGGTGGGTATATTAATGAACTCAATTTATCCACCACACAGTGGAAAATCCATCCATCCATCCACCCATCCACCCACCCATCCATTCATCCATCCATCCATCCATCCATCCATCCATCTACCTACCTACTTACCTACCTACCTATCATCTATCAATCACAGATCTCTATCATCTATGTATCTACCAATCTATCATCTGTCTCTCATTTATCATTGATCTTTATCATCAACTTACCTATCTACTTATCTATCATCTATCAATCACAGATCTTATCTATCTATCTATCTATCTATCTATCTATCTATCTATCTATCTAATCTTTCTATCTATAGCATCTCTTCATCATCTATCATTTATATAATCTATCTTCCTATCTGTATCTACCCTCCATCTATCTCCTATTATCATCTTCAATTTTATTTGTTTTCCAGTGGTATATCTATAAGTATCATTTCCATACTCCAATTACATAAAGCTTTTGTAATTAAACTGTCTTAATAAAAATGAGAGAGCAAAAGAGAAGAGTTTTATTGCTTTGACGTTTGCACTCCTGTACTTTTGACTGATATTTCAGTGTCACTAGGCCATCATCACTGGGAGTTTATATATTGGAGAGCATGTGTGGCTCCTGGTGTACCATTGCAGAAGTCCTATGGATGCTTTTAGTACTAGTGGTAGAATGAATGTAGGAGAAGGGGCAGTTCTGGTGGGAATCTGGAGTCTATCTTTGCATTGAATTTCTGCCAGTGCTTGTAATATTTGGTGTGGGTGGGTGTGGGTGGGTGGGAAGTGGGGGTGTGTTAGGGAGATGGTCAGGGTTTTATCTAGCCCAGATTGGCCTTGAACTTGCTATTTAGCTGAAGATGAGCTTGGACTTCTTATTAGTCTGCCTCCAGCTCTGAAGTGCTCAGATTACAAGTGTGTGGCACGATGCCCAGGTGATGTGGTCCCTTTTGCATGCTGGGCAGGTGTCAACTGAGCCACGAGTCCCTGTTCTAACTTTTGAGAGATCATAAAAGCAGGAGCCTCAGTAACTCAGGCTAGAAAGGTGAAGACACTTTGGCCACAACTGACTGCACAAGAATGGACTGTACAGCAAGGATACCCCAGAGAGTCCCAGAGCTGCGTCTAGAATGGTCTTGCGTGGTGAAGGCATGGCTCCCAAGTGGGAGGTGGTGAAGAAGGAGCCTACTGGGAAGAGGTTGCTGCTCTAGGAGCTTGCTCTTGAAAGCGATAATAAATTTGAGCTTAGGGGACATAGGAGACCCTGTCTCTCTCCATCTGTCTGTCTATCCAACCATCTATCTATCTATCCATCTATCCATCTATCCACCCACACACCCATCCATCTAAATGAATAATTTAGAGGTGATATTTTTTATTTCGGATTAAAAACCAACAAATATGCAAATAATGCAATTATTTGTGGAACTTTAGTGAGAGTTTATCTATAGTGTAGATTTTTTTTTTCTCCCATCTATGTTGATTATCCCTTATCCAGAATGTTTGGAGAACAGTATTTCAGATTCTTCCCTCTGTTTTGGGAACATTTACACACACACACACACACACAATGAGATGTGTGGAGAATACAGTTCAAGTTTCAACGCAATCTTTATGTTTTACACACGCATTATAGATGCAACTCAATGTTTATTTTACAGTTTTAAAAACAGATTTTAATTTATTAGCTAACTAATTAATCAGTGTGTGTGCCACAAACATACAAGTACCAGTAGAGGATGCCGAACTGGAGCTATAGGAGGTTGTGAGTTGCCTGACTGTGGCTGCCAGGGACTGAACTCTGGTCCTCCGGAAGAGCGGCAAGCACTTTTAACAGCCAAGCCATCTCTCCAGCCCGGCATTCAGCTTTTCAGTGTGCTTAGATTTACCCTTGTAGCACTGACTTTCAGAACATCTGGGCTCTTGATTTCCAGTATTATGATGGTGTAGAGGGACTGAAGTAAAATCACTAGAACCTGTGAGAAATGCCCAGGGAGACAGCAGTAAACAGCCCAGGGCAGCATCTGTGGCCCAGAAGGGAATAGCATGTTCAACTCTAGCTTTTGACCTCATAAGGAAGAAAGAGTCCTGGGGTGAAAACCCAAATACACCCTACAGATGAAACTGCGACACATTTCTTAGTTCTAACAGATCTAGCGATGAAACCCATTCTTTATCAGTAGAAGGCAATATTCAGACAGCCATGGATACTGCTGTCTCGTTTAAAAAAGGCCTAGGAGAGCCGGGCGTTGGTGGCGCACGCCTTTAATCCCAGCACTTGGGAGGCAGAGGCAGGTGGATTTCTGAGTTCGAGGCCAGCCTGGTCTTCAGAGTGAGTTCCAGGACAGCCAGGACTACACAGAGAAACCCTGTCTCGGGGAAAAAAAAAAAAAAGGCCTAGGAGATCTATAAAGCCTCCTTTACAGCAGGTCTCTACAGTTCTCAGAAGGGGAATATAAAGTTGAATAACAACTGTCATCCGGTCACACTCATGCTTGATAAGCCTCTTAGAATCACAAGCATGTTTGTGAGCATTTTTATACTAAGCACCTTGGTCTAGAAGATTGTTCTAAGGTTGGGGAGTTGGCTCAGTGGGTAAAGTGCTTGCCAGATGTGGTGGTTTGAATATGCTTGGCCCAGGAAGTGGCACTATTCGGAGGTGTGGCCTTGTTGGAGTAGGTGTGGCCTTATTGGAGTAGGTGTGGCCTTGTTGGAGTGGGTGTGGCCTTGTTGGAGGAAGTGTGTCATCATGGAGGCTAGGCTTTGAGACCCTCCTCCTAGCTGCATGGAAGGCAGTCTTCTCTTGACTGACTTTGGATCAAGATGTAGAACTCCAGCTCCTTCTCTAGTACTGTGTCTGTCTGGATGCTGCCATGCTTCCTTCCATGATGGACTGAACCTCTGACACTGTAAGCCAGCCCCAGTTAAATGTTGTCCCTTATAAGAGTTGCCTTGGCCATGGTGTCTCTTCACAGCCGTGAAAACCCTAACTCAGACACAGAATAAGCATGAGGACTTGAGTTTAGACAGTGTGGTGGCAAACACCTTCAACCCCAATACTAGAAGGGGCAGGGGAGACAGAAGGATTCATTGGCCAACTAGTTCATAGTTCAGCAGAAATGACAAGTTCTAGGTTTAATGACAGACCCTGTCTCAAAAAATAAGGTAGAGACCGACACAGGATACCTGCAGTCATCTGCTGACCTCCACGGACACTCATGTACGTGCACACACCCTCCCCCTCCACAAATGCATCCAAGTACATTCATGTATGCATTCCACATAGAAATAATAATAACAGCAAAAGATGGTTCTTGAAAACCCAGATCTTGGGATATAATAACTCATGTTTTTATTCATACTTCCATAATGGAGGAAGGATCCCAGCACCCCATGACTTCTCTGTGAAGGTATTTTGCATGCATTCTGATAGAGAGCTAATAGACTGCAGTGGCAAAGTAACCGTAATTGTAGGAGCAACCAGTGTCAGGAAGTGGCTGTCACACAGAATGCTTTGTCACTCCCTTGCTCTCTTCACCCAGGGTGCTAAAAATAGCACCGCAGGCCTTTCATTTATTTGGATTCTATTCCAGATCTCCATTGAGAGATTTTTCATCCCCTTCCACCCGCTCGCCCACCCACCCACCCAAAGACAGAAAGCTGGCCACAAATGAGAGCAAAGTCTGACACAGATTTGAATTTCCAGGACTCTTCACAACACAAGCAAGGGCTTTGTGGACTCCCACGGAGTGGCCCCAAAATAGACAATTTTCCACGCTCCACTGGAAAACTGGCATTGATCAGCAAGGGGAGTTTATCTGTTACGTAAGGGTACATTCTGGAGACAGTTCTTCAACGATCTGCTCAAATACAGCATTAGTGCCTCAGATCCCAGCCTCTTCTCTTTCACCGGAGGGACAGTCAGCCTGTGTGCCGGAACCTGTGTGGTCCCAGGTGAGACACTCGTGTTCGGCTGGTGTGTCTGAAGGCTTGTAGCTGGCACAGATCACCCACTCTTCCAGTTCTTGGCTTTGGAAGCAAGCAGGTGACAAACTTCATTTTGTGTGTTAGTGTAAGCCAGACGTGTTTAACCACCTTTAGCTATACCAGGTAGAGAGGTGCAAGAGAACGAGGGTTTCTGTCTGTCTCATGGCCTTTTCTGTTGTTGCATGGTGATAGACACCATGACAGAAAGCATTTAGGGGATGAACACGTTATAGTCACAGGTCATAATCCATCATCAGGGGAAGTCAGAGCAGGAACTCAAGTAGAAACCTGAAAGCTGGAACCACCGAGGCATGCTGCTGGCCGGCTCGTCTCTTGCTTGCTCACTCGTAGCCTCATGCTCAGCTACTTTTCTTATACAGCCCAGAAGCACCTGTGGGTGCCACCCACAGTGGCCCTCCAGCATCAATTATCAAGGTAACCTCCTATTGACATGCCTGCAGTAGGCCTTTCCTCAGTTGAAGCTTTTCACCTCAGATGATTCTAAGCTGTATTGAGTCAACAAAGCTAACAAGGACACTATCCAAATTGACTAGAAAGGTTCCGGCACTCTCCCCCTCCATCATTCCATGAATTGTCCCTTAGAGCACAAGTCCTCTGCAAGTCTAGGTAAAGACGAAAGAACAAGGTAGCAATTTGAAAGGGAAAGAATGACCACGGGACCACATTTCTGACAGTGTGTTCTAGAGCTGGTTTTATAGGATTCCATGCAGACGAAGTGTGAAGAGTAGGAAAATCTATAAAGGCAGAAGGTAAGTTGGTGCTTGTCAGGGTCTGGGCAAAGAAGGCACCGGTGAGTGGTCAGTTAGGGTTACTGTAATGGCTCATCTCCACTGCCTGACTAGGTTCGAAACCACCTAGGAGACACACCTCTGGGTGTATCTGTAAGAGTGTTATCTGAGGAGGTTTACGATACACCCTGAAGATGGGTGATACCATCCTTTCCCCCCCCCCTTTGGTTTTTTCGAGACAGGGTTTCTCTGTGTAGTCCTGGCTGTCCTGGAACTCACTCTGTAGACCAGGCTAGCCTCGAACTCAGAAATCCACCTGCCTCTGCCTCCCAAGTGCTGGGATTACAGGGGTGCGCCACCAATGCCCGGCTTTTTTTTTGTTTTTTGTTTTTGTTTTGTTTTGTTTTGTTTTTGTTTTTGTTTTTGTTTTTTGTTTTTTTGGCTTTTCGAGACAGGGTTTCTCTGTGTAGCTCAGGCTGTCCTGGAACTCACTCTGTAGACCAGGCTGGCCTCGAACTCAGAAATCTGCCTGCCTCTGCCTCCCAAGTGCTGGGATTACAGGCGTGCGCCACCACCGCCCGGCTTGGGTGATACCATTCTATGGACTGAGACCTATGTCTGGATACATAGGGGGAGGGGGATAGGAAGCCATATGAACATTAACAATTCATCTCTCATGGTTTCCCAAAGGCCGACCTGATCCATGTAGCTCCTGCCCTCTCAAACTACTGCAGAAGCCCTGTGGCTCCCCAGCCCTGGTGAACTCTAAAATTGTGAGCCAAAAGAAACCCTTTATTCTTTAAGCTGGTTTTTGTCGGCTTTTGATCTGAGTCAAGAAAAGTAAGTAACACAGGTGTATTAGTCAGGATTCTCTAGCGTCACAGAGCGTATGGGTAGTCTCTCTATAGTAAGGGAATTTGTAGATGACTTACAGTCTGTAGTCCAACTCCCCAACAATGGTCAGCAGCAGCTGTGGATGGAAGTCCAAGGATCTAGCAGTTGCTCAGTCCCACAAGGCAAGCAGCCAAAGAAGGGAGAGAATCTTCCTTCTTCCAATGTCCTTATGTAGGTCTCCAGCAGAAGGTGTGGCCCAGCTTAAAGGTGTGTGCCACCATGCCCGGATCTGGGACTTGCTTCATTCCAGATGACCTTGAACTCAGAGATCTCCCTGTCTTAATCTTCTGGGATTCATAGCCACTATGACTCAAGATCTACAAGCCAAGATCCAGGTCAGAAATTTGTATCTCCCAGCCTCCAGATTAGGATCACAGGTGAGCCAATTCTGGGTAGTAGCTCATTCCACATATAGTCAAGTTCACAACAATAGCCACTACAACAGGGTCTGGGTTTTTTGGGGGAGGGCTGAGAAGATGTTGTAGCATTAAAAAGTGGTGGTGCTTGAGTGATGGTAGATAGACTGAAGGTAACTGAGTTGTTTCTTTTTTCCTGTGTGCATGTGTACATGTATACATGCTGCGTCTCTGTGTGTACACATATGTGTGGGTGTTTGTGCACATGTGTGTGGAAGCCAGAGGTTGATGTCATGTCTTCCTAAATCACACTCCACCTTACTTTTTAAAGACAGGGTGTCTTACTGAATCCAGAGCTCACTGATTTGACTAAACTAGCCCCAGAGAACCTCCTGTCTCTGCCTCCCCAAGGCTGGGATTACAGGCAAGCCAACAGTGCACCCGGCTTTTTGCATGGGTACTGAGGACAGAATTTATCTGGCACTGGTGAAATGATTGAGCTGGTAAGGTTGCTTGCTGTCAGGCCTGACAGTCTTAGTTCATTTCAAAATGGAAGGAGAGACATACATACCCAACACACACACACACACACACACACACACACACACACACGTGCACACACACACACACGTGCACATGCACACACATGCACACTCATGCACACACACATACCTCACACACATATACAACACACACCTCACACACATATACAACACACATACACACACCCCACACACATACATACACATACCACACACTACACACATACACATATACCACAGACTATATATAGACCACACATACACTACACACATACACACCACATAACACCCCACACACACCATATACACTCACCCCACACACAGACCACACACATACATACACACCACACACACATACACTCACCCCATACACAGACCACACACACATACACACATAACATATACAAATCATATACCACAGCCCCCACACACATACCCTATACACAAACCACACATCACACACACACACACACATACACTCACACCACACACATATACACACACACCCCACATACCACATACCATGCACACACACATACACTATACATACAGCCCCCATACATACATACACCACACATACACACACCCCACAAATATATACACACACATACCACACACACAGACTACAATACACATACACACGCACTCACAAACACATAAATAAAGAATTAAATGCCAATTTTAGGTTTGTCTGAAGGAAACAACAACAGCATCATGGTATGGGAAAAATTCTATCCCTTCCGAGCCAGTAGACATTTAATGTGTTTTTTTAAGTTTATTATATTTTCCAGTTTCTATAAATGTCTGTGATGGGAGTTACTAAGAATATGAACAGAATTCACCACTAAACAGACATCAGTAATGCTGACCTCCAAGTGGTGTTTACTTAAGTATTAACAGGGCATGCAAGCATATGTTAGTTGTGTGACTCCTGTATATTGCACAGACAAAAGGAAACTTCCTTTCTGTGGTGCCTGACCAATGACTTCCACACTTCACCGGAGGACTTCACTATAATGGTGGAAATGGTCTTCAAGGCTGGCTCTTTTTCTGTAAAGAAGCAACTGGCAATATTATTGGTGTCCGGCATACAGTTTTTAAAAAATGAAGTTAAAAACAAGTGCTTTGATCTCACTTGTGTATCGATAGTTTCACAGTACTTTAGAATGAAAGCGATTAGAATTTCCTTTGAAATAAACTTTCTCCCATTAGTTCTTTTGTTGTTGTTGTTCTGATGTGCAGGCCATTAGCGCTGGTTTAACCGCCCGATGTGAGCGGGTGAGCGCGCTCCTGTGGGACCACCACCACTGTGCTGCTGGAATTTTTTTTACTCTGGTCATTTAGCATCCATCCAACCCAGACTTCCTCCTCCCAGCTGTAGCTGACACTGTTCTATTTTCTGTTTCTGTGAACTTGCGTGCTCTAGTGCCTCACATAAGGGGCTGTGCACAGTACTTGTCCTTGTGTGACTGGCTTCTTTCCCTTAGCGCAAGGCCTGGCTTAGCCCACGCTGGAGCATGGGTCAGATCTCTTTCCATCACTTAACACGGTGTTCTCCAGCTTCATCCATTTTCTTGAAAATGGTCCGATTTACTTTTTATGTTTGGACAGTACTTGAGTGGCTACATATTTTCTTTATCAGTACATATTTTGCTTGGCACGCAGGCTGATCCATCTCTTGGTGATTGTTGAGAGTGCTTTAATAAACATGGCTACAAATATAGCCTTTGTATGCTGACTTCATTTCCTCCTGATAAATATCTAGGAGAGGTATATTTTAATCAAAAGATAGGTTCATTTTCAGTTCTATTTATGTGCACTTGTGTGTGCATGCCTATATGCATTTGCATGCAAGTGGAAGTCAGAAGCTGACTTTAGGTGTCATCTTCAATTGTTCCCCATCTGAGACAGGCTCAGATGAATCTGGAGCTCACTGATTGGTTAGACCTGCTGGCCAAGGAGCCCCAAGCACCTGCATGTTTCTGCCTCGCTAGCACTGGGATTACAAGTATTTGCTGCCACACCAAGCTTTCTATGTGGGCTCAGAAGCTTAGAACTCAGACCCTCACGTTTGTAGGACAAGCACTGTCCCACCGAATGAGCCCTCTCCCCAGACCCCCTGGTTTTTGTTTTCTTGAATAATTACCTTACTGCTTTCCAGAATGGCTGTAATAATTTACATTCCCAGAAAGAATTAACAAGGGTTCTTTCTCCACAGCATCGGTTATTTATTTAAAACACATTGTGACCAGAGCAAGGTGGAATCTCTGGGTAGCTTTGGCTGGCATTTTCCTGAAGACAAAGGTATGGAGCCCTTTTCATATACTTTTGGGCCATTTAAACGTTTTTGACAAGTTGGTACTCAGATTGTTTGACAGTATTTAGTTGGCTTGCTTTTTTTTTCTTTTGCATTTTTTTTTAATTTTTGAGTTTTTTTCTATATCCTAGGCATCAGTTCTTTGCCAGACGAGCCGCAGAACTTGCTTCTGCTCCACAGGTTGCCTGTTTGTTGGTTCCCTTAGCTGTATGATGAAGCCTTTCGAACTTTGTGAAATATCATTTGTTAGTCCCTGCTTTCGTTTCTCTGGCTACTAGAATCCTGTCTAGTAAAGCATCGCCTGTCAATGACTTGAACTGCTAAGAATAGCATTGGTCTTTTCATGGGGAATTCTTGCAAGTCACTCTTGGTAACATGTCCATCTTAATCATTTTGTCCTCCAACCCCATGATGATGAGATGTCCTCCCATTTCTAATGCCTTTCCCAATATCTTTGGTCAGTGTTTCACAAGTTTCACGGTACAGGTCTTTCACTTCCTAGGTTAGGTTTGCTCTAGTGTATTTTATCATAGGACACATTTATTGTTGACATACACCAAAGCTACTGCGTTTTGTGTCCCACCATGTTGCTGCCTTGTGTTTTCTAGGTATAAAAATCACATCATGTGCAAACAGGAATGAATTAACTTCCTCCTTCTGTTTGTATTCCTTTCATTTATTTACTCTTCTTTCCCTCAATGCTCTGGCTTCAACACCCAGTGCCCTGTTGCATAAGAGTGGTCAGATGCTGCACCCGTGACTTGTTTCTGACCATAGAACAGGTGTCTTTAGCTCCCCCACAGCCCCGTTATGCTCTTGTGCCTGGGTCTGCTGTATATAGTTTCCATTATGATGACATGGGATTGTCCCATATCTAAGCAATTCTAGATCATGGGGTGATGTCAAGAATTTTATCCAAAGCTTTTTATCTATCTCTTGATCTGTCAAGACAGTCATTTTGGTTCTATTACTGCATTAACATTTATTGATTTGCATTCATTGAACCATTTTCATATCCTTGGCTCCTCCCATTCCTTTGATCTTTGGAACGAAAACAACTTGGCCATAGTGTAAGATTGTTTTTCGATGTGTTGTTGGCTTCAATTTGCATGTATTTTATTGAAGACCTGTATTTGCCAAGGATGTTAGCTTGTAGTTGTGTTTTGTTCTTGTCTCCCTGTCAGGTTTTTGGACAGTGATGCCAGCTTCATAAAAATGGCCTTGGAAGGCTTCCTCACTGTCTGTTTTATAGACAAGCTTGCAGAGCATTATAATCATAGTTTTTCAGATGTCTGTGGAAATCCAGCGATGGATCTCTCCCATCCTGGGCATTTTTCCTCCTCCTCTTCCTCCTCTTCCTCCTTCTTTTTCTTCTTCTCCCTTCCTTCTAAAGGAGGTGCTTAAGTATTGGCTTAATTTTATTGCTTGTTATTATTGATCTACTTAAGGCCTATAAATTCTTGTTGGCTCATTGTAGGTCATATATGCTCAGAAGTGTGTCCATTCTCTTCCAGGTTTTCCTGTTAAGTAACACATGGTTTTCAAAATATTCCCTAATAATATGCATTATAGTAATATCTGTTGTAATATCCCTCACTTTCTTTTCTAACTTTACTTTTTGGGTGGGGGGGATCTTTTTGCTCTTGGGTAGTTTAGTTAAGGTGTCTCAACTTTATCTTTTCAAAGAATGAACTCTGTCTCCTTGATTGTTCGAGAAGATCACATGCCCCATTCTAGCCTATCAGGGACATGCACGACCAACAGTGCTTTCCAATTATAACTATGTATAATTATATATATAATATATACAATGTATTTATTTATAATACTATATATACTGCATATATAGCATAGTAGACAATATATGTGTATATCTGTATATATGTGTGTATATATATATACTGCCTAGCTATATATATATAAATATAGTATATATAACTAAGTATAATTTTAACTATGTATAATTTTAATAAAATTATGTAAGTTTTTGAACTGTAGACTTACAAATGCTGAAAGACAAATCAGCACAACATTTACTGTAATAAATAACTTTGAACACTTATAAAAAGCATTTTTAATGTCTTTTTCCTTGCTTTGCATTTTCCTTATAAGATTACTTAAAATGTCATGGAAGTCTACCATTCCGATTTCATGATTTAAAATATTTTAGAGAGGCATAAAGGGAGAAACAATCTGGAAGAATGTACACATTACTTTAAAGAAATTCTTGAGTTGATTTCAAATTCATAGAACAATGTAATTATATAATGCTTTAATAGAGTGATTCAGTGTGGTGATGAATATGTCATTTTCTCATTCCAGGAGACTTTTTAGCTTTTAGTAATTTGAAATTTAACTCTGTCTTGGAAAAGTGATTGAGCTGTCTCATGTGTGCCGAGGAATAGCCTCAGTAATTTTACAAACTAGAAAAAGAGTAGTGTGCCCTCAGCAGAACACTGTTGCAGTCACACTTCGGTGCAAGCCCTGTGTAATCTTTATAGCTGCTATTTTATATTGTTTAATATGCTTTATTTAATCCAATATATTTAAATTATTTTCTTTTTTAAAAATATTTTTTGATTTATTTATTTTATGTGTATGAGCACACTATAGCTGTCCTCAGACACACCAGAAGAGGGCATCGGTTCCCATTACAGATGGTTATGAACCACTATGTGGTTGCTGGGAATTGAACTCAGGACCTCTGGAAGAGCAGGTAGTGCTCTTAACTGCTGAGCTATCTCTCCAGCCTTTAGATTAATTTTTTTAAGCTATATTTCTGTGATACTGATGGTTGATGTTTTTTATTTGTTTGTTTACCTTTTTGTTTTTCAAAACAGGGTTTCTCTGTGTGATAGCCCTGGCTATCGTGGAACTCACTCTATAGACCAGGTTGGCCTTGAAGTTAGAGATCTGCTTGCCTCTGCCTTGCAAATGCTGGGATTAAAGACATGTGCCACTACTACCTGGCTATATTTGAGATTTTTTTAAACTATCTTTAACATGGAGTATATATATATCAGTATCTCAATTTGCATTAACTATATTTCTTTTTTAAAAAGTTACTTTACTTCCCAATTGCTGATCCCTTCCTGGTCACCTCCTCCCACAAGCCTTCCTCCATACCCCACCTTCTCCTCTGAAAGGGTGGAGGCTCCCCTGGGCCTCCTATAGCCCTGGTACATTGAGTCTCTTCGAGGCTAGGCACATCCTCTCCCACTGAGACCAGATAAGGCAGTCCAGAGAGAAGAACATATCCCACGTACAGGCAACAGCTTTTGGGATCGCTCCTGCTCCAGTTGTTCCAAACCCACATGGGGACCAAGCTTCACATCTGCCACCTATGTGCAGGAGGCCTCGGTCCAGCCCCTGTGTGTTCTTTGGTTAGTGGTTCAGTCTCTGAGAACACTAAGGTTCCAGGTTAGTTGACTCTGTTGGTCTTCCTGTGGAGTTCCTTCAGGGCTCTCAGTCCTTCCCTTAGCCTTTCACAAAGAGTCCCCAGACTCCATCCACTGTTTGGCTGTGGGTCTCTGCATCTGAGTCAGCTGCTGGGTGGAGCCTCTCAGAGGACAGTTATGCTCTGTTCTTGTATCAAGCATAACAAAGTATCATTAGTAGTTTCAGGGATTGGTGCTTGCCCGTGAGATGGGTCTCAAGTTGGGCCAGTTATTGGTTGTGCTTCAACACAGTCTCTGCATTTCTTGTAGACAGGATAAATTTTAGGGTGAAAGTTTTGTGGGTGGATTGGTGACCCTATGGCTCTAGTGGGGTTGCTGGGCTATAGAAGGTGGCCTCTTCAGGTTCCATGTCCTGTCTCCAGTGCTGTGAGTCACAGCTAAGGTCACCCTCATTGATTCTTGGGCACCTCCTCTATCCCAGGTCTCTGTCACCTCCTTGAGATGTCCCCTTCCTCCCTACCCCTGCCAGCTGCAGATTTCCACTCATTCTCATGGTCATCTGGACATCTTTCCTGCCCCTCCCCACACCTGATCCTGAACACCCCCATTCTCCCCATTCCCTCTTTCACCCAGTTCCCTCCCTCCACCTCTCTCCTATGACTCTTTTATTCCATTCTTTCAGTGAGATTCAAACATTCTCGCTTGGACCTTTCTTCTTTTTTTTAAAGCTATATTTCTTTAAATATGCTAAAATACATTTAAATTTTATTTAATTTGGGTGAGAGGAGGGGGGTAGGCAGGGAACACGTATGCCATAGCATCCTCGCAGAGGTCAGAGGACAGCCCGTGAAGGTCAGTTCTTTCCTTTCACATTGTGGGTCCTGGGCAAGTGTCAGGCTTGGTGGCAAGCTGTTTGTCTGCTGAGCCAGGTCCTCCTAGGCTAGCTGTATTTCAAGTGCTCAGCACATAAGGGTATAAAGCGACTTTAGACTTCTATACTTCTTGCATTTATGATAGTAAAACCTTTGTATCCATAAAATTACATTATGCGATGCTTAGATATGTCTCAGCATAATAGTTGTGAAGGTTCTCCAGGTGCAGACAGACTGAATGGAGTGGCCATCTATCTCAGGGCCTATTATTTGAAGTCTGACAGCCCTCGAGTTGTTGAATATATTGTTTTATTAGTAATGCCAACTCTGTGGTGGCGCATGCCTTTAATCCCAGCACTTGGAAGGCAGAGGCAGGCGGATTTCTGAGTTCGAGGCCAGCCTGGTCTACAGAGTGAGTTCCAGGACAGCCAGAGCTACACAGAGAAACCCTGTCTCGAAAAAAAAACAAAAACCAAAAAACAAAAAAACAAAACAAAAGTAATGTGAACTCCTGATCGCCCCCACTCCCATTAGAAAGTTAGTCCTGGCAGGTTCACTTAACAGTAAACATTATTGCCACCACATCCAAATGAAATATTTGAGTTTCATGGTGCATAGAAAAAAGTTTCTAACTTCTATCCTGTCTTCCCCTCTTTTCAAATCTCTGCTGTAGAGTCATTGTTTTATTCATTTTTCCAGTATCCTTTAGCTGAAGAGGCACAGCATGAGGGTATTTCACTGATCTAGGTCCCTTGAAGGTGCTATGGCTGGCATTCAAGACAATGTGGCTTACAAGATGGATTTCCGTAAAAGTCAAAAGAATTGACGGCTGTCTCCTTCAATTCTCCTCTGGGATATAACTGTCTTCATCTGAGAGGTGGTATAAGGTGTTTGTATCCAGTTTTCAGATAGAGTCGAAGGAAGTTGATTTAGGGATGCGTTAGACGTATGTTTTGAAGGATTCAGTTACCGTATTTTCTGCTGAAGTGGATTATTGGTGGGTGTTCTGACATAGTGATGATAGGTCAGGAATATTCCCTCTGTCCACTGTGAAGAATCACCTACCTCATGACACAGGTGAGGTGTCTGGCCATCAATTGTGTCACTAAGTGGATATGACACATTTTACATGTCACCAGAAAACCACATATAACAGAGGAAAATAAAGGCTTAAGTATATAAAGTCAAATATAGTAAGGAAAACTATTTCAAGTCTCAAAAATGTAAACTTGTAAATGGAAAACTGAGTCTTGCTGACTTCTGATTAAAAGTAAAATTTTCTTCTAATATCAATACATTCAACAACATAGTAAACAGAACTATATAATATTGTTCTCGTAGGAACTGTATGCAATAATGATATTCACTAAGAATTTCCATCGTGTGGAGGACAATCCTGCAATACTGTCAGTGACAGCGAGGTGCCCTGTACAACATCTGAAGACTTGAACTCTTTATCATATTTTTTTTCACAGATTGCCTTGACAGTGTTATAAATAACGCGACCACTGGGAAATTTTCGTGTATGGACCAATTGTCCAATGACATTTCCATCTCTTCACTTCAATAGATCTTCTTGTCTCGCAGCTCCTTGTCTGGAGTTCCTAGTATCTGTCTTCTTTCTTGGTCTTCACTCATTTGCTTGTTTCGATAGAGAGGCCTCAAACTCTCCTCTAAAACCCAGGTGTCTCGTATAAAGTCACAGAGGAGCTGAAGATGGTATTTTCTCCCGGAAAAGCCGAGTCTTTCATTTTCATGGCAGGTATCACCTTTGACAGAGGTTACCACCCTCACAGGAAAGAGCCAGAAGATAAATAGCTTAACAGGAGGACATAACACACACATGTGAACATGTGAACAACACATCAAGATAGCTTCTCATGCATCCTAACTGATGATTTTGCACAAAATTTAACTGGTCTCCTAGAAAGAGAAGTACTTTGAAAGTATACATACAATTTATGATTCTGAAGACAAAACTGTTTATTTCCATCTTATAATAATGTAGAATATAAAAATATACACAAACAAATTAAGAGAAGTGAAACTATTTTAGTTAGTTCATGGACAGATCACTATGCAAAAAATAGTTGTGTGTTCAAATACACTCAATAAAAATTCCAAAAATTAAAAAGACAATACTGTATAATATAAATTATAATTTATTTAAAAAGAACATTTATTATAAAAACCAAAATCTTTTCATTGAAGGGGGAAAACATTGAAGAAAAACTCAAGTTTTAAATAAATGGAGAGATGTCATAGTCTCAGACAGAAAACGCCATCATTTCTAGGATGATTCTTCTCCCCCAAATGGTTCTACAGACTTAACACAAATCCTATCTTATCCTAGGGTAGTATTTTACAGAAGTTAATGTGTGGTTCCTAAAATGTGTTAGTTCTGTGAAGAAAGATGGAGGGGTTATTACAGCTGACTTTGCGACTAATTCTAAAACATCTAATCAGGACAATATGATATTGACTTAGGATAAACATAGATTAGGGCCACTGAAATGTTTACTCTTCAATGTCAACTTGATGGTATTTAGACTCCCTTAGGAGATACATGTCTTGGTGTGTCTGTGATGACATTTGCAGAGAGGTTTAACTGGGCGAAGGTCACCCTGGACTTGGGTGTCACTATTCCACTGGTGGGGGTCCCAGACTTAACCAAAGGGAAAGGAGAACCAAGGTAGAAATCTTTAGGCTTCCTGGTCCACTGACGTGTAAACAGACCAGGTTGTGCCTCTGCCGTACCTCAGGCTGCTCCTCCCATCTTGCCTTCCTCACCTCGACAGACTGTCCCCTCAAACCACGAGTTAAGATGAATCCTCCCCCCATTAGCTTGGTTCTTGTTGGGTACAGTGATGAGCAAAGTATACACCCAGCTAGTGAGTATTCGAGAGGTTGAGGTACTCTGTGGCAGTTCCTGACTCTACCACCACAGACAAATGTGGCAGAGACAACATATAAACACAGGCTGTGTTTAATCAAACTTTATTTACAAGAAACGCAGTAGGCTGGATTTGGCTGGTAGAGCATAAACGAGCCCTACTATAGATCAAAGAAAGAGAGTTGAAACTCCACAGACCCTCACATTTACGGTATGTCCATTTTCAACAAAAGTGTCAAGGCATGAAAAGGGAACTTTTTCAAATAATAATCAAGCCAATAGATATTTATATGCAAAAACAAACCATATGAATAAGGAGACCAGCTTGGAATTTTTCCTTTACACTGGAAAGAGAATGCAAAAGCAACCATGGGCTAGAAAAAAAAAATGAGTAAAACTCTAAAAAAAACACTGTGTGAGGAAATGTTTCCATCTCTGTTTCAGTAAGGGATTTTGTGGGACAAGACACCAGAAGCACAAGCAACAGAACTAAAACTGTTTGGTAAGTTATTTGAAATCAATAATTTGTACAAAAATCGAGATCCAGAAAATGAAAAGATAAACTGGAAACCAAGAGTAATATTTTGAAATCATTTTTTTCCTAATTACTGACATGTGTGTAGAATCTTCAAAGGATGCTTAATAAAAAAAAGATACATTAATTTAAATTGGACAAGACTCAAATAGATGTTTTTCTAAAGAAAACATGAATGACTAATAATTATTCGTGAAAGGACTCAATATTAGTTATCAAGGAAATGTAAATTAGAGCCTTAATAAGATGCTAGTGTACACTTTCTAGGAATGGTTATGATAACAAAGATTTTAAAAATACTGGTGGCCAGGGACTGGAAAAGATGACACTCACACCCTGCTGATGGGACTGTAAAGTGGCTCAGCCTCTTTAGAAAATGGTTTGTCAATTTCTGTAAAATTCAGACATAATTCAATTACATGGGCTTTCTATGTTGCTCCTAGATGCCTAGCCGAGAGGAATAAAAGGCAGCCCTCACTGGGACAGATAAATAAATGGTTGTGTCAGTATTCTTTGCAAAAGCTTCAGCCTTTGTGGTATTATTGACAAGCGATACCACAGTATTCAGCTTTAATAGGGAGTACGTTATCTCTTCACACTCTATGACATAGATAAACCTCAAAAGTCAAATGCAAAAGAGTTTATATTGTGTGGTTGCTTTTATGGGGAAACGGTTAATTGTGACTGTCAGTTGGGTTGAGGTCAGGAACGCTTAGCAAATCAGTGAAGCACACTTTCTGGGTGTGTCTGTGAGGTAAACTTTGGAGGTGACATCAGGGGAAACCCCATCCTGAACATGAGGGTGCCAGCATGGGGCAGCATCCCAGTCAGAACATGAACCCATGTCAGACAGCTCGTGAGGATGTGTAAGCTTTAGTCTTCCTGTGTGGATGTGTCTGTTATTACCGCCGTCACCTGTAGATCTCAGCCTCTGGCTTCTCCAGCTTCTCAGTGTGAACTCCCATCATCCTTCTCCAGGGAACTCCCAGACGCCGGGGCCTCAGACTGCTGCTGCTGTGGGTTCCCTTGTTCTGAGACTTCCAGTTTCTTGGACTGAGCAGCTGCTTGGTTTTCCATCTGTCCAACCTGCAGACCACCGCTGTGGAACCGTGCTGCCTTTGATCACGTGAACCGGTCTGTCAAGATTCTTCTTGTAACAATCCTGGTGGTTCTGTTTCTCTAGAGAGCTCTGGCTGGTACAGACGGAACATCCAGAAAGGGCATGCTCACAGAAAGGGTGCTGACAAAACAGCTGGTCGGGGAGGTATGGGGACGGGGTGGGGGCAAAAAATAAAATTGGAGAGAAAAGTGATCACACAGTTCATTTAACGCACTAAATTGGGGTGTTGTCTATTCAACAGTAGGTAGATCTTACACACTACACGTCGATGAAACTATTAATAGTCTAGCTGTTTTGCTGTGAGAGGGTTGGAGGTACGTGGAGCAGACAGTGGTCTGACATGCATTTGGGATTCACTCAATTTCTTATACTCTCCAGCTTGCCCTCCTTACAGTGCCGACCCTCATCCTCATGGGACTTGTTCCGTGATCTAGGCCAGCACCGACGAAATCATTAATGTCACGCTCAACTCACAGAAAAGTGTGGAAGTAGCAAGAGGCAGGAAAACACATCCTGTAAGCCCTGCATTAAAGCTACAACTCATGTCGAATGGTATAGACTTTTAAACATGGACCTTTCCAGGCGACCCGGGAGAGTACTGATTGGTTTCCAGGAAGAAAAGGAACAGTGTTGTGAATGGGTGCTGGGAAAGCTCTGAGTGGGTGCTGGGAGAGCCAGCAAGAGCTCTTTCCCACTTCTCCTCTGAAGGATGAACAGGTGCCACTCTGTGAAATATCAGCTTACATGCTTCAATAGTTTATGGAGAGAAAGGTATTTCTGATGTTTGGTTCTAAGGATTCAAAATGACTTTTTTGTCTTTACAATCACGTGGTTTTGTCGTTCGAATTTCTTCGTGATAGAAAAACAGGTTAAGTTTCATAATGATGAGGACACAGCTATAGTTCCAGCATGTAGGTAGAGGTGGGAAACTCATGAGTTTGAGGCCAACCCAGGTTGCATACTGAGATCCTGTCTCAATAAACCAAATACATAAATATTCATCCCAGAGGAGCTGATGCTGGGGATACGTGGGAATCTTGTGCAAGAAGGTTGTCATTGGTAACAACAAAGTAGCTATCACTAAACAAAATATGGTCCTCCAGTGTGTGTGGGGGGGACAGGTCTGGAGCAGAGACAAGTGTCTACAGCTCTGGTGTCTGTTGCCTAGTAGTGGGTGGTAGGGTAGCCAAGTGGTCTAAGGTGCCAGACTCAATAGGTGCACCTGTTGCCTAGTGGTGAGGAGTGTGTTTCTGGAACATCATTATAACCTACTGCCTGTATATGCAGGAATTGTAGAGAAAACTCCAGACCTGAAAGGGCCATCACCCACCCGCAGTGCTAGGGGCTCTGCAGTGGATGACAAGGGCAGACGGATGAAGAAGAGTGAGGAATTCTCTTCACCTCTACTAGCACGAGAGTCTGTGGAAGATTCCATCCACCGCAGACCTGCAACTCGATTTCATCTTCAGCCGGTATACTCCGCTCTAGGAACCATGCCTTACAAGGCAGGAGCGAAACATCTATTGTATATTTTCCCCCTATGATTGAAAAGATACTGTTGGCCTTTGTAAGATTAACCAGATGAGTGAAATTATTTCTTTAAGAAATATTATCTTACTTAGCTTTGCAAACAATGAAAATCACAAGCAAATGTGCATCTTTCAGAGTCCCTGCGCGGGTCTCTGAAACCTCGCCTCTGATGCTTTCCTGCTTCATCTAGCAAGAGGTAGATTTTCTTCCTCTGCTTAAACATACCCAGTTGTTGAGAATTCACAGTCTCAACAAATGATACAGTATTAGCCTGGCTGGGCAAGATGCTCCCGCTGGTACAAAATTGGTATGACTGTTATCGGGATAACCAACCACTTTATGATTGGATTGAGGGTCACTCCATGAGGAGAGAATGCAAGTCTGGTACTGGAAACCTGTGGCTGGACACATCATTGCACCTAAATGGGAACTCACCACTGCTGTTTTATATTGCTGGTGATATTGCAGACAGAACAACCTCTTTGATTGCTAGAGGAACTTAGCTTCTTCCCTGTAATTTGCCCCTGGGAAGCTGCTCCTACTTTGTATCTTGAGGCATCTTCTTTCAACTGATGCCCCACCTTCCTGTCCTGCATTTTCCCCTGCGGTTCGAAAATTAAAAGATGCTTCCTCAAAGACCTGTAAGTGACTAAATATCCCTTCCACGTGTCAGTTGCACTTCTGTGAATGATTGATATTGGTTAAAATTAGTCTATTCTGTACAGAACACAAGGAGGCACATTGGGTGTGATCTGACTAGGAACCAAGCCTACTGTCCTGGAATCTAATCAAGTATCAATGGCAATCAAATTAGATTCTTAGCTCACTCAGAGTGCCAATCAGCTAATGCCCCTGTCTCATCAATGAGAGTTTTATTAAACCACACTTTTTTTTTTTTACATCTTCCAATTGTGTACCTGAAGTTTCCAACTTAAAGGATACAACTGGCTTTTATTCTAAGTGATTTTCATCATTGTAGCTTTGGTCCAGCGTTCCCTGTGGCTAAGAATGTTTTGAATGCACCTTTTTTGTCATCCAAATAATTAGCTATTTTTCATATTATTTGAAAATTTAATACATTGTCTTTTTTAATGAAACATTAAAAAAAAAGAGAGACCTGAGCAGAGCCCTTCAGTACTCCACAAAACATCTGCCTTCCTTTTTCTTTTTTTGGTGAATGGGACCTGATTAGGCTGTTTCTAACAATTACAAACATACCGCATTGTCTCTGAAATCCAAGTCCCTTACAATACTGTGCATGCAAATTCTATGGGCCTGCGTTCCCTTTCTGTTAGAAACAATGGCACATGTTGGAAATGAATTCTCATAACAAAAGCACATAAAATATCTCAGTTGTACTGAGACCCCTTCACTCCCTTCCGCTCCTCTTACACCTCCATGCAGGGAAGGCAGTACAAAATTGATGTTTATCCTTCTGGATATTGTCAAGTATATGAGATAATCTGCCCCTTATTTCTTCCAAATGTGTATGGGTAATGCTCCACTATCATTTCCTCACTATGATTGTGATGATCTGTCTTCATTACCAACTGGGGTGGGTTTGAAATACCTGGGAATCTATTTGTGAGGGTGCTTTTACAGAGAGGTGTATCTGAGGTGGGGGCAACAGAGCTGAGGGTGAGCGGTACCATGCTATGCACTGGAATACCAGACCGGGCAAAAAGGGAGAAAGAAGGGCAGGAGCTGATGGTGAGTGTTCATTTTCCCCTGACTTCAGATGCAATGTGATCAGCCGTCTCACGTTCCTGCTGTCATGCCTTCCCCATCTTGATGGTCTGTACTCCTTCTCAGCATGAGCTGAATGAGCCTTTCCTTTCTTGGATGGCATGGTCAGGCATTTTGTTGCAACAATGAGAACAGCAATTGATATAGTCACTGAACAGAATACCCAAGGCTCTCCCAGGTTTGTCTATATTGTTTTTAAAGTACTCAAAATCGTTGAGTACTTTGTCTTCAGCTTACCAAATTTATCCCAGACCCCTGCTGTGGATAGACATTTACATTATTGTCAATGTTTTGATTTTTGGAAACAGTGTGGAGCATTGTTTTTACATCTTCAAGTAAATAAAAACTCAGGAGGTACAGCTGGAAATAGCCTTGCTGAATTAATAGGCACATACGTTTAAAATCCAAGGACATCTTCAATTTGTATCGCAAGTACGTGTGATAATTCTCCAGGGCCCAGCTCTTCAGACAAACAGAACTGGCATCTTCTGTGAACTTGAAAGGGCGGAGCAACCCCAGGCTCTATCCAGACTCATTGGATGAGACTTTGCTGTTGAACCACCTTCCCCAGTGACACATAAGTCATAAATTTGGTGAACAGTCTTCCTCTATACTTCTTTGCCTGCTCAAATAGGGCATTCTTAAGCTTTAAATATAGTGTCGTTCATTTCTCTTTATTTTAAAAGTGCTGGTGCACTATTACTCTAATACCATCTCCCAGAATATTTTCTTTATCACCCTTAACTGCAGAGGGTGATAATTTACAGCATTTATCCTTCTAAATATGAAAATATTTTTTCATTTTACTAATATTTGTCATATCTTTCATTTTCCAAGATCCCTTTGAGACATCTGAAAGGTACTTTGGAAAGTTTCTGTGTTGATCCTTCTGTTTCCTGGGACATCAGTTATCTGAGTTGGGAGCTATACATTTATTTATTTTTTTATTGGATATATTATTTATTTACATTTCATTTGCCTTTTCCTGGCTCGCCGCCCCCCAAAGGTCCCATATGAGATATACATTTATATTACAGACTTATAAGTAATCCTGCAGAGCAGTGGTTCTCAACCAGTGGGTCATAACCTCTTGGGGGAAGGGCAGAGGAATGGCCCTTTTACAGGGGTTTCTCAAGACCATCATGAAACACAGACATTTAAATTACAGTTCATAACAGTAGCAAAATTACAGTTATGAAGTTGCATCGAAAATAATTTTATTGTTGGGGGTCATCACCACTCTAGGAACTGTACTGAAGGGCTGCAGAATTCGGAAGGTTGAGAACCACTCCTGTAGACCGCCAAGAGGCTATTTGAGATGCCCACGTTCTGCTGTTGTACACGGCTGCTTGCAGGGAGACTCCAACAGACCACTATAGATCCCACACTTTAATTTTGTTGGTTGGTTCTTCCATTGAGGCTACTCCTGTCTTCTCCTTTGTTCCATGTATGGAAGCAAAGAGCCTCCCTGTTCTGTCTGGAGGGGGAGGAGGTACTCCGAGCTGTGATTGTTCCCTGCCTATTGCCTATCTGACCCCGAATACGCCGTCTTTTGAGCCAATGTTTGATTTTTGTGCCATTTGTTCATCACCCGCTGCCCCTCAGACATTACGCGTTCCCTGGGTTAGTTTGCTTAGCCCCCCAGGGCGTCTCCCTCACGTACATACATGGCCATTTTCCGGAATGGAAATTAGAGCATCAAATAAACAACGGGAAATGGTGAAAAATGCCTCGACTGTCTTTTCTTTTTTGTTATCGAGTTTGAAATGATGAGGGAAATTTACCTGATAGATTGAGAAGTTGAGCGGGTCTTGGGGGAATAACCACATTTCCAAAGGATGTTCCTGCAGAGAACCTACGGGCTTTTTACGAGCACAAAAGAAAGTAATGGCTTGAGTAGTTTTATAAATTACTTGAATTGGAATGTTTAATAGCACTTGATACATTGTTAAAGATAATGTAATAAAAAGGGTATACTGGGGGGTTTTGTGTGTCAACTTGACACAAGCTGGAGTTATCACAGAGAAAGGAGCCTCCCTTGAGGAAATGCTTCCATGAGATCCAGCTGTAAGGCATGTTCTCAATTAGTGATCAAGGGTGCAGGGTCCAGCCCATTGTGGGTGGTGCCATCTCTGGGCTGGTTCCATAAGAAAGTAAGCTGAGCAAGTCAGGGGAATCAATCCAGTAAGCAGCACTCCTCCATGGCCTCTGCATCATCTCCTGCTTCCTGACCTGCTTGAGTTCCAGTCCTGACTTCCTTTAGTGATGAACAGCAATGTGGATGTGCAAACTGAATAACTCCTTTCCTCCCCAACTTGTTTCTTGGTCATGATGTTTTATGCAGGAATAGAAACCCTGACTAAGACAAACTGGTACCAGAAATGGGGTATTCCTGTGACAACCTGACTATGTTTGGGGGAGGACTGTGGAAGGACTTTGGAACATTGGGCTAGAAGAGCCATTGGGTGTTAAGAGCTCTGTGGGATGTTCTGTAGGTGCTTGGAAGATAATGTTTGGAACAGTGCAAACAATGACCTGGCTTGTGACCTTTCAGAGGGAAGATTAAGGACTCTTACCAGGGCCATTGCTATTTTGATTGTGAAGACTGCACTTTCACAAATAGCCTTGTGGGTTTTGGTTAGATGAGGCTAAAGAATCAAGCTGTGCATTACAAGATAACAGAACTACTAAAGTGACCTTTGCATCACTGGGACGATTGGTGCTGGTTAGCTGGAGCTAAGTAAGACATTAGCAGTGATTAAGAAAAGATCAGCATCTCTAGGGTGAAATCTTCTGGGAAGTGTTTCCTGAGAGCAGAGAGAAGCTGTGTTCCAGAGGCAGCCATGGTTGTACCTTGTATTGGCAGCCAGACTTGATAATGTGTAAGAGTCACCCAGGTGGTATTGGTTTTGAAACATGAAGGGGTGGCAGCTGATACTTGACACTATGAGAGGTCAGGACAGGCTATTGGTTAAGGTACAGCTTCAGAGTCAATTGAAGGCCCAGGACTGAAGGGGTCATGCAGAGAAGTAGAGGCTTAGCACCATGAGAAGCCTATGAAAGGCTATTTGTGAAAGTGCAGTCCAGTTGCAGCAGAAGATAGCAGTGTTTTGGAGATGCCAGTATCATGAGATGACGACCAAGGACAGCAGCAGCAGTAGAGTACAGGCAACTGGAGCCTAGAAGACAAGCTGTGTGCTACAAAGGACAGAGCTGGAAAAGTGACCCAAGCCCTTGAAGGAGCCCAGAAGAATGTGAGTGGATCCCAGATATTGGATGGTTAGTTAGTTAGTTAGTTCGTTCATTAGTTTATTTGTTTTGATTGTGACTGTGCCCTGATATTTTTCCCTCTTGAAGTAAAGTGTTTTAGTGGAGCCCACAGTTAAGAGACTTTGAATTGTAAAAAGACTTTGAATTTCAAAAGAGATTGGATATTTCAAAGGCATTGAAATTTTAATATGTAAGATTTTGTAAAGACTGTGGGACTTTTAAAGATATTTAGATCTTGGGGATGAATAAGAAAGTAAGGGTTGAGACTTAATGGTGTTTGTGTGTCAAATTGACAAGAGGTCAGTTGTACTGGCTGGTTTGTGTGTCAACTTGACTCCAGCTGGAGTTATCACAGAGAGAGGAGCTTCCTTTCGTTGAGGAAATGCCTCCATGAGATCCAACTGTAAGGCATTTTCTCAATTAGTGATCAAGGGTGGGAGGGCCCATTGTGGGTGGTGCCATCCCTGGCCTGGTAGTCCTGGGTTCTATAAGAAAGCAAGCTGAGCAAGCCAGGGGAAGCAAGCCAGTAAGTAACATCCCTCCACGGCAGCTGCATCAGCTCCTGCTTCCCAAGTTCCTGCCCTGTGCGAGTTCCTGTCCTGACTTCCTTTAGTGATGAACAACAGTGTAGAAGTGTAAACTGAATAAACCTTTTCCTCCCCAGCTTGCTTCTTGGTCATGATGTTTTATGCAGGAATACAAACCCTGACTAAGACACAGGGTAAAATCTTGGTTTTCATACACACACACACACACACACACACACACACACACAAAAAAAAAAAAAAAAAAAAAAAAACTAAGAAATTGAGACAGTCCATGTAATGATTCAAGTAATGAGTAACTGTTAGGGACTTAATGCATCAGCTGGTAGGGGAAGCAGTATGACTTTATAACTCTCCCAAGGAGAATTTCCAAAGAGAAAGCATGTGCAGGCCATGATAGAAATGCATAAGAAAATACAAAACTGGCTATTTCTCAAGGAAGTTCGGTGTCACTCCAGCAGACAGAGTTTATCTGCAGATCGATTGCTAAAAATTGTCATGGAATCTATTATTCTAACAACCTAGAGAATTGTAGAAGAGCCTAAAATCAATGGAAGGCATCGGCCTTTGGTCTGGTTCAATGTCTTCTACAGTGTTTTTCCTTTGTAGATGATATAAAGCCAAGATGAAGGCACACACTTCTCTGGAATCATTACTTGCATTTTCTTAGTTATTTTGTCTAATGCAGAGGTCACCTTATGAGATTAAATTTTATTCATTCTACAAAGAAAAGATGACACACACGTCTCTTTTGGGGTGATAGATGCATAGGTGTACAATAGCTACTGAGCTTAAGTCTGCCTTGGAAGGTGTGTCTTCTGTGGGAGGTCTGATGACACTGGTTGGGAGGGTGACTAGCATCCATGAGTGGGGGTCTTGAGATAGAAGCAGCGGTTAGTCTTGAGGGCCAGCTCAATGGGATTTAGAGTATCTAGAAGACACATGTCTGGATATGTCTATGAAGGCATTTCCAGACAAATTTAATGGACAAGGGTAGACCTATCCTACTTGTGGGTAGCACCATCCCCTGGGCGTAGCTTCCAGATTGAAGGGAAAAGGGAAAAAGACCAATGGGCACCAGCATTCACCCTTCTCAGTTTCTTGACTGAAGATGCAACGTAACCTTCTACCTCACGCGCCTGCCACCATGCCTCCGGAAATGATGGCTTTCCCTCAGGTCAACAAGTTACCCTAGAAGCCATTGATTCTTTTCTTTTCCTCTCTTGATTTTCTGATGGAAACAGTGTGCATGCCTGGCCTTGAACTTTCCTCATTCGTTCCTGTCAAATTCCTCTCTACCACATCTAACAACCATGAAGGAACTGTTTGAATAGCTGTCACACTCAGATCAAAGCCCACCTTCCAGGTGATTCGCACCTTACGACATTCAGTTGTTTATGTCATTGCTAACAAACCAGCCAGGGCTTCAGCTGCCTTGAAGGTCAGGGGTCAACTTAGAGCAGAGAGCTCCTTAGCACTAAATGTGCTAAAGGGACCTGGTAGCTGTAGTTCACAGTTGGTGCTTGGCAAGGGGAGGATGGGTCTGAGTTGAATACCCAAGGCATGTGCAAAGTTCTTCTCCAGTCCCTGAAATCAATTAGAATCACCAAGGGCAACTTACAAAAGTATTCTTAAGAAATACAAAAATTGTCATCACAGGAATAATGGATCCAGGGAAAAGAATTGAATGTGCTTTGGCTTTTAAGCTATTCTGAGACATTAAACTGCTTGTCTTCTGTCTGGGGAGAGTTGGAGTTTTAGCCCCTGTTGTCTTCGACTTTTGTTGGGTTTTTAAAGCAAGATTTCTTGAGACAAATTCTTCCTTTAAAGGCATGCTCGAATTATGTTTACCATCAATTTAAAACCGTGTGCCACATGAAGCTTTGTTCAGAACGGTAGGAAGTCTGAGCTGCCATTCCACGGTGGTCTTGCTCCCAGCAAGCTGTGCGCGGCTTGTCAGGGCGGGCTCAACCGCGTCCTCCCGCAAACAAGATCGGTTCCCTGCCCATGGGACGATGCTTTAACCAGACAAGCAGAGGAAATAGGAATGATGTCTCCAAGAGCTGTGGCTTTCAAACCCTGTGGAACTGGGAGCTCAAGTGGCATCCTTTGTAGTAGACATACCTTAACACTACTGAAAATGTTAATCTGCTTCATGTTATTTTTTTTTCCAATTAACTATCCAGTTAATCGTGCTTTTGTTAGGGTCAGAAAAGGATAATTGAGGGAGACAAAAGACATGCCTTCATTTTTATCTTCTAAGTAGGGACTCTCCCCGTGTTGAGGTGTGTTAACGGGCCTGGTACCCACTCGGGTTGCACAGCCTTCTTATCTGCTCTGCCATTCCACTCTCCCTCCTGGCTAAAAACACCAACACGCAAAGCTTCGTTGGACTTTAAGGCTGACTGGTGAGGATGGCAGAGGGACTCGGCCCTCCGTGTGAATGGGAAGGAAGACAGTAGGAGCTGTCATTGGAAGGGGAACCTAGTGACAGGGTGTGGCCAGGTTGTCATCCACAAAGATGAGATTTGATCTGCAAGGCACCAGCAGGTCTACTATGAGTGATGGGGGCAATTTATAGAGATGCTCAGGATGCCATGAGAGAGAAGAAGGCTATGGGTAAACCGATGAGTAAACTTTGGTAGGATCTTTTTTCTCATCAGGAAAACAAAGCGTGTCCTTTCAAAAAATCAAAAAGCAAAAGTGATTCAACAGTGCTGATATTTTCAAGCCATGCCATCTGTTAAAACTCATCGATCCGGTACACTGTGGGGAAAAGGTCTGAACTTAGTAGTTCGCTAAATTTGGCTCAGATAGAGCTGTATCAATAACACCACTGTGAAGCTATAGAGAAGATGGCACTTAGATTAAAACAGCATTTCCGGTCCCTTTTATATCCGAGAGCCTATTACTTTATAAACACAAACCCCATGGCCATCGATTCTTCTGTCTCGGCAGCTCAGCTGCTGACCTTGATTCTAAGCCTCCCTTGAAGATGAGAATGTTTGCCTGTTTGCTGGAGCCTGTGACTCTGTCAGGCTCTATCCACAGGTAGTTAACAAGAATGGAAAGCTGAGGAGGTTGCTAGGCAACTCAGATTTGGATAAATGTACCTTCCTTTCCCAGTGTACCAGATAAGTAGGTAAACACACACTCCTTTGACTGACTTAAAGCTCACCCTGTGGATCCACTTACAGAAATGAACAAAAGAAATCGAGGCAGATAGTTAGGTAATTTAGACAAGATTTTCTGCAGAGAGTCCGATACTTTTAAAGCCCCAGATGTTTATCTTCTCAGCCATTTTCGCCAATTCTCCATTTTAGTATGAGAGCAAGATGAAGTCTCAGTCATATACCATCAATCCTTACCAAGTGGAGTGCAGTGTAGTATGGGAGAGAGGAGGGAGGAGGGAGGAGAGAGGAGGGAGGAGGGGAGAGAGAGGAGGGAGGAGGGAGAAGAGAGGAGGGATGAGAGAGAAGGGAGGGGGGAAGAGGGAGGAGAGAGAAGGGAGGAGAGAGGAGGGAGGAGGGAGGAGAGAGAAGGGAGGAGGGAGGAGAGAGGAGGGAGGAGGGAGGAGAGAGAAGGGAGGAGGGGAGAGAGAGGAGGGAGGAGGGAGGAGGGATGAGAGAGAAGGGAGGGGGGAAGAGGGAGGAGAGAGAAGGGAGGAGAGAGGAGGGAGGAGAGAGGAGGGAGGAGGGAGGAGAGAGAAGGGAGGAGGGGAGAGAGAGGAGGGAGGAGGGAGGAAAGAGGAGGGATGAGAGAGAAGGGAGGGGGGAAGAGGGAGGAGAGAGAAGGGAGGAGAGAGGAGGGAGGAGGGAGGAGAGAGAAGGGAGGAGGAAAGAGAGAGGAGGGAGGAGTGAGGAGAGAGAAGGGAGGAGGGGAGAGAGAGGAGGGAGGAGGGAGGAGGGAGGAGAGAGGAGGGATGAGAGAGAAGGGAGGAGGGAAGAGGGAGGAGAGAGGAGGGAGGAGGGAGGATAGAGAAGGGAGGAGGGAAGAGTGAGGAGGGAGGGAGGAGGGGGAGGAAGATGAAGAGGAGGAGCATGAAGAAGATGAAGAGAGAGGGAGGGAGAAAGGATGGGGGAACCAATAGTACTTGTGATGAGTGCGGCCATATACCTTCCATAATTTAATCACTCCTGTCCTAGAGTTGATTTGTGTATTGAGATGTCTGTTTGGGGGTCTTGGAACATAATCATTAGTTGCTAGTAGGACAGTGAGGTCAGTTTCTGGCAGCGGTGGCATGGTTGTCTCTCTAACCAGGCTCTGAACTCTTTAAGGACATTCGTTTTTCCTTCTTATGCTGTCTAAAAGGCATATAGAGCAGGCATATTGTTGTATCGTGGTGCAGACCAACCATGTTCCATCAAGATACTCGAAATGATACAAATGTCGTCTCTGAAAGCACTTATTACTGTGACTGTGACACTTTATTTCATTACATTTCTTTATGTTTGTGTGTTTTGCATACAATCTCTCTATGTGCCTTCCGTGTCTCTCTCTGTGTATTTGTGTATGCATGTGCGTGTGTCTCTCTCTGTGTGTGTGTGTGTGTGTGTGTGTGTGTGTGTGTATGCAATTCATGCAGGTGCTATGATGACCGTGGAGGAGGAGGGCACGCAGGCACAAGCAGGAACCAGTTCTCTTCTTTCACCATGTCAGGTCCGGGGTCAGGCTTGGTGGGAGTCCCTTTACTCACAGAGTCATCTTGCTTGCTCTTGGGACACTTTAAATCTCAAGCCAAGAAAAGCGCTTTCTATGAAACAAGGCTAAAACTTTGATATTCATTAACCTAATTTTAATGAGCCATATTCAACTCAAAGATATTTCCTGGCAGTTCAAGGGCATGCCCGTGTTTGAAGGGTGTCAAGTGTTACAGCACAGCTTCGATGCTAGCATTTCTCACTTCAGTGGATGTGACATCTCCCTGTGACAAGCGTCTCCACCTGACTCAGTCCAGCCACCACCAAACGACATTCGTTTCTTCAGTCTTATGGACACAAAACTATTTCCTGCACTTGAAAACAATAGTTTTGGGGGTGATAAGACAGCTCAATAGGTAGAAATGGTTGCCACACAAGCCTGGCAAGCTCAGATCCATCCCCAGAGCCCACACAAAGCGGGGATCCACCTGGTTCCCCAAAGGAAGTTGTCCTCTGGCCTTTACATGTGGACTGTGGCAAGTGTGCCGTGGCACATACCCCCCCCCCACACACACACCATTTTTAAATACTTAAAAAAAATTGATTCCAGTGCTGAGGATTGAGCCAGGGCCTAGCACATGCTCAGTATACTCCCTCCCGTCTGTATCTCCAGCCCACTCAGTCTGTTGTCCCTCCCTACCTCCTCTCTCTTGAATAGGCAGAGGAGATATTTGTGCAAATCCAGCCCTTTCTACTGCCTTCCTCCCTCATGCAGATTCCTAATATTGCCATTTCTTGAAGAGTGTGACTCCATCTTAGTTTCTTCTGGGGTTCTAGCTCCTAGCATGGCACTGGACACCCATCAGAATAAAGCACAGGGGAGAAGCCCGTTGGCCTAGTCACCGGAAGCCCTGCCGTAGAGCTGGGATTTCGCTTCCTCTGTGTGCTGGCTTCGGGAGAGTGGATTCGCTCCTCTGTGCTTGGCTGCTCTGTGGGGAACGCCGAGCAGGCTGAGCTGTGTGCTCTTCTGGTATCTTCTCCATGGAGGTCGGCTCTATTCTACCAGAGTAGAGTATGGAGGTTCCATCCTACGGAGGACTGAGATCTACACCACCTGCAGCCTGTGGGAGTGCTTCACTGCTCAGATTTGGGGAGATGTTCTTAATGGTTTCTGCTTGGGACATCTTTTTGCCTGAGAAGTCTACATCTATTTGACCATACAGGCATATGAAGCAGGTACAGAATTACAATATGTACTGATAACAGGTCATAAAGAAGTTGAATTCTAAATAATTCTATAATATACTTATACAGTTTATGGAAAACTAAAGTAAATTTGCTTGTTAATAGGCTACCTGGATGTGCTTTTCTAGTTTATATAAAGAATTAAATCCTGACTAGATATTTGGTGATGTAAGAGGTAGGAGGTATTTGTCATTTTTCAGAGTTGACTGATGTTTCATGGTGATGGTCAAGGCTGTGGTAGCTATTTTGCACGAAGACAGACTACAAAATGGCAGCGGTAATATTAAGGGCTGTTTTAGACAATGCTGGAAATCCTGTTCTAAATCCCAAGCCCCAAATCCATGCAACATTTGTTTTCTTTTTTTTTTTTAATGAAATCTAAGCCAGTCACTTAAACAATAATTTTTAAGATCAAACATTCTAGCACCATTCAATGCAAAGATGTATCAACTGGATACTGATATGCTAAGGATCCGCAGTAGAAAGATATTAAATGCCTCACGCGGTTCCCCCCTCCCCCTCCCCCGTCCTTTTCCAAATTAAACCATTTTGTCTCTATAAGACCAGAAAGCTGACTGTACAGTAAAAGCTCCGCAGTTCCTAATGCAGAGGGTGTGCAGTCTGGGGGCTGATCTGAGACACTTTTGCCAGTATTTCTGGGCATTGCACGTTGTGAGGGTGTGAGGGAGTGAGGGAGTGTGAATGTGGTGTGTTCAGAGCCTAGGGCTGCGGCCAAGCCAGGGAAGCAGGGGTGGTTGCTGCCAGGAGCATCTCAGATCCATTACAAGTTTAGAGATCTGGACTTTCAGAAGCCTTTGCTGTCGACAGTTTTTCTATGACCTCCTCATTTGGTTTCATTGCCCTCTCAAACTTGTGGCCCATAGTTTAAGCTCAACCTCATATGCCTCACCAGAAATTAAGAAAGAACACAGGAAAAAAGAAAAGAAAAGAAAGAAAAAGAAAAAGCCAGGGCTTTGGCCAGCCTTTTTATGCCTGGTGTTTGTAGCCAACCGAGTCAACCAATCAGGCATCTGAACCATACAGGGGACAATGTGGGTCCCGAATATATATGGGTTTTTCTTTTCCTCTCTGAATTTCCTAAGTGGTTCCTTAGAAAATGATACTGGCTTTACATCTTATGCCAATCGGGAATGACCTAGAGATAATTTGAAATGTAGGGGAAGTCGTGGTCAGGCTCTGGGCTAATAGTCATTTTATGGAAGGAATTTGAGCATCCTGGGGCTTTGATGTTGGGCGTGGGGCTGGGAGAAGTCCTTGACAGGTATCTCTGACGATTCTGTTTACTAAAATGTGGTGCAGGCTAGCCCGATGGGCAAGACATCTCTGAAGTATGTAACAGAAAAGAAGAAAAGAGACCCTTTCTGATGGCTAAAGGATTCTGTTTACGCAGAGAGAAGCGATGCTAGGATGTCAGTATTTGAATTGGAAGATTTTCTTTTCTTTTCTTTTTTTTTCCTCATTTAATACGTTGTCTTAGTAACTACTGTGCCAATGCTTGGAACATAATTCCTAGCTTTACCGAGACAGAAGAAAAATAGAAAAAAGATGGAACCTTAAAATACCTTTGCCAATTAAATCTGGATTATTTCTGACTTGGGGAGTAGTCAGTCACTTGACTGAAGTCGCTAGTGATGATGAAGAAAGCACAGGATCTTCCTCTTTCCGTCTGGATTTTCGTGACTTCAGAATCTCTGGTGTGTTTGGAGGTCTCATCGGATCTGCTTTATCTCTAGATCCAAGGTCTGAGGGATGGATAGATGTAAGGGTCAGTTTAACAGTGGATGTCACCTCGAGGCCAATGCCAAAGAATGGAGTTCATGACTCCAGCCACAAGTTCCCATAATCTAAGGGCAATCTGCGAGATATGAAGTAATCGGGAGGTGGAGCCAATCCGCTCTCATTTACTCTCCATAAGGAGAAGCTCGTTGATACACAGGACAGCGATTAAGGTTCCCGGACGAGCTCGTGGCAAACCTCAGAGGCTTTGTTTAAAATCCCCGTCTCTCCTTTAAATCTCTTCTGCAGTGGCAGGCCTTGCTTATTGCTCACTGCACAATATTCCAGCCTGCTCTTACTTGTGTGTGTGTGTGTGTGTGTGTGTGTGTGTGTGTGCGCGCGTGTGTAAACACATGTGGGTGTGCATGTCTGGGGGTGTTTATACCTACACATATAATCCACATGTGTGTACTCAACCTCATGAGCAGGTCAGGTCTTTAGGTAATGGCTCCTCCTCCTCCTCCTCCTCCTCTTCCTTCTCCTCCTCCTCGTCCTCCTCCTCCTCCTCCTCCTTGTCCTCGTCCTCCTCGTCCTCCTCATCCTCCTCATCCTCCTCGTCCTCCTCGTCCTCCTCCTCGTCCTCCTCCTCGTCCTCCTCCTCGTCCTCGTCCTCCTCCTCCTCCTCGTCCTCGTCCTCCTCCTCCTCCTCCACTACTACTTCTTCTTCTTCTTCTTCTTCTTCTTCTTCTTCTTCTTCTTCTTCTTCTTCTTCTTCTTCTTCTTCTTCTTCCCCTTCCTCTCCTTCTCCTCCTCCTCCTCCTCTTCCTCCTCTTCTTTTTAAAATTTTTCTTTTTTGGGACAATGCCCTTTCCTGCGACCTAGGCTTCTTATTATGCTAGGCTGACTGGCTAGAAAGCTCTAGGGACACACCTGCCACTGCTTCCCATCACTGGAATTATGAGCGACCATCACACCCAGGTATTTATGTGGGTGCTGCATCTGAACTTAGGTCCTCCTGCTTGCATGCTGGGACTGTACTTGCCAGGGCGCCCCCCCCCAGCTGTGACTCAGCCCCTCCCTGACCCACCATTATAAAAATTTAAAAGACAAAACATTTTTTTTTTTTTTTTGCCTACTGATAGGCTAATATAATGTGTGGGGCCCGTGAGCAATCAGGATTCTGCTGAGAAACTTCTAGAGGAACTTGCTCTCTGCAGAACAGACAAGATGCTCATTGAGCCCTTTCTCCTGCTCCCATTCCTGCCTTGATCGTAGCCTTGGCGCCCAGAGTGTTAACAGCCACTTAGTCACCAAAGGCTAAGAAACTTTCAGTGCTACATATGACTGATGTTGGTCTGCCCCAATCACTGCATTTATTATTTGTATGGTGTATAACGTGCATGTATAGGATTAACGACACATCCTTGTGTCGCATACACACACACACACACACACACACACACACACACACACACACACACTACACTATCCCATGTGTGTCCTTGGCTGTCTGCAGCTGTAGAACTGAGTGTTGGGCCATCCTGATAGACAGTAAACAGAGTTATATTTCCCTCTCCCACACCCCCCAAAAAGTCAAGAAATCTTGCTGGAGATACTGGGGCATCTTCTCCCCCCATTCTGTGGGAAATGTCAGCCTGCATCGGCGTTCAAAAGTCTCCCCCTGTGGTACCATCTTTGTCTCGCAAAGCTGTGAGCATCACCACACCAAGTATTGTGTTTGTTTTTCTTTCCCAGGCCTGTATTGTGTTGCCGGTGGCAGAGAGGCAGCCGTTCTATTAAGTACGGTTTAATTAAATCCTTCTCCACAGGCCTATAAATGAAGCGTGAAGAGTGTGGCCTAAAGTATCAGGGGAAAAACATGATGGGAAAAATTCTCAATTCAAGCTCATAAACCTGACAGAGGAAACGGTACTTCTTCGGAGAAAAATGACACACAAGCGTGGAATCGGAGCCGCTCTGGGGATGTTAGCGATGGCTGCATGTCTGGTTCTGGGCCCATCAGAGACGCCAAGAAAGCTCAATGGCTTCAGTGATGTGGTGATGCTGTGTCGGAGAAGAGAATGACACAGGCCACATAGCCTAAGAGGAAGAGCGATGACCGAGCTATATTTCAAAGGATGACTGGGGAGCTCCCAAGAGTGTGATGGTGAAGGAGCGAGATGGTCAAATCTTGCTGGAGGCCTGGAATCCCGTTCTAGGAACCGGAGTTTTGGTGTTGGGGGGAAGGGAATTATGTGGTAGGAACCAGAACTTTGGCATGTGGCCTCATGAGGCCGGGGCTGGGGAAGACGCTGAAGAACCAGGGTAACATTAGTTATAAATGGCAGCATAACCACGCTGTAGGGAAGGATAGACACACCCTGGCCACACATCTGATCTGGTTGAGTGTTAGAGTGAAAACCGTGGAGTGTGGATTTTGTGACGTGATCAAGTCCTTTTGTGGATCAGATGCTTTTCCTGTCGTTATGATCAGATTTACCTAATAAGAAGGGAAGGGAGAGATTTATTTTGGCTCACTGTGTGGTAGGGAGGGATGGGGAATAGCTTTGGGTAGAGGGAGGAGCATGGGGCAGCGGATGAGACAGCTCTTCCCAAGCATGGCAGGTCTGTGACTTGGCACCCATAACGTGGGTGCAGCTTAGAGAATGTCTAGATGGAGTTAGAGGAGTATGGCAAAGGCATCAGAGGAGAGGGGTTCTGAGGATCCAGGGGCAAACGGTGAGCGTGAGAACTAAGGTGTGGCGGGGATGGAAAGGAACAGATGGTCGCAGGAATGTCAAGATGTGACCAACCGATGGGGGTGTGTAGAGGCTGATGGAAGAAGAGCCTGCTGCCTGGGGACAGAGGTGTGATGGGGGCCCCAGGTAGAGTTTCAGTTTGGTAATGACACATCTGTAAGGACACTCTGGGTCTGACTGAGAATGAACTGTGGAATTCAAGATGAAGGTAAGCCTGATGATGTTTCAAGGATGGAGGCTCATCCACACTTAGCGGGGTAACTCTGAAGTCCTTCCAAACCACCCACCCTCTCTTTTACTTAAGTATTTAGGGGTCGCTCCGCAATTGATAGCTAATTCAACACAGTTTTAAAGAGTCCAAATGATAAGGCTGTTCAAATGTGGAATAAATGGGAAATAGTGTACTTTTAATGACATGAAAACTTCCCCTTTGCCAACTGGCTTCCGGTAGTGCTGAAAGGTTATGCAGGCCCCTCGCTAGGTAACAAGCCATAGTGACGTGAAAGTTACAGGTGTAACCAACTGTTTCCTGAATAGAATGGACTGGTACGTGGTACGGTAAACCTAGTTAAAAGCTCATGGCTAGAGATTCATAAGCCTTGTGGGGAACCCGATACTGTTTGTACTGGTTGGTTTTGTGTGTCAACTTGACACAGGCTGGAGTTATCACAGAGAAAGGAGCCTCCCTTGAGGAAACGCCTCCAAGAGATCCAGCTGTAAGGCATTTTCTCAATTAGTGATAAAAGGTGGGAGGACCCCTTGTGGGTGGTGCCCTCCCTGGCTGCTAGTCCTGGGTTCTATAAGAGAGCAAGCTGAGCAAGCCAGGGGAAGCAAGCCTGTAAGTAACATCCCTCCATGGCCTCTGCATCAGTTCCTGCCTCCAAGTTCCTGCCCTGTGTGAGTTCCAGTCCTGACTTCCTTTGGTGATGAACAGCAGTGTGGAAGTGTCAGCTCAATAAACCCTTTCCCCCCAACTTGCTTCTTGGTCTCAATGTTTGTGCAGGAATGCAAACCCTGACTAGGATACTGTTGCTTCGCTAAATGAGCATGTTGTCCAACTGACTTCAAGTGTTGATCCTTATACCCTCAGATCAATGCTGCTCTCAGCTTTGGCCAGAGAAGTTACTACAGTGGGTTGTAATAAGTTAATAGACTAATTAATTGTAATAACAATTAGAAGTCGGGTGTGGAGGTATATCCTTGTAATCCCTATATTTAGCAGGCTGAGGCAGGAGGATCAGTTGTTCAAGACCAACATGGACAAATGAGGTTCTACCTCAAAACAACAACAAAACAAACAGCACATGTTCAGGCATCCTTATACTTAGTGAACAAACCCCACATCTGCCGGGTTAGTCTCTGCGGAATGCTTTTGCTAACTTATTTATTCACCCAGCAACTGTGAACTGAGCACCTCCTAGGTCCCTGGTTCTGTTTTAGGTACCAGGAGACAGGGGTGGAATGAAAGGCACCGGCTTGGCTCTCAGACGCTACTTCCCCATGAAGGCAAGTCAGATGACAGGGAACAACCAGATCACACCAGTGTGATCTCAATGGGACGTGCGAGCCATGCAATGACAGCGGAGACTCTCGGGATGAGGAGGGACAAGAGGCACCTGTGAGCATGGACTCTGAGTCGGATAAAAAAAGAGGTCACAAAGTTGGCAAGGGATTGGAAAGATGAGGGTGGATCTGGAAGGAACTGGGGTGAAGTGGGGGTGGATATAAGCCAAGTACTATGTAAGCATGTGTGAATAATAAAGGTGTTATGCTACAGAAGAATTGTGTTTAATGTTTGAAGGTGAAATGCCAAAAGTTAGTTGGTCAAGTGGGAAGTTGAGGTCGTATGGCATATTGAATATACTGAGTATTCTAAGCACCATGTACATTTCAAAGAAAACATTTAGTGTGTGTGTGTGTGTGTGTGTGTGTGTGTGTGTGTGTGTGCATGTATGAGTGCAGTTCCTTTAGAATCCAGAAGAGGGCATCAGATTCCCTGGAGCTGGAGTTACAGGCAGTAGCTAGCTGCCTGACGTTGGTGCTAGGGACTGGATTTGGGTCTTCTGTGAGATTAGCAAGTGCTCTTAATCCCTGAGCAATCTTCCCTATCCCTGACAGGTGGAGTTTTAAGCAAAGGCTTGATGTAGTCAGACTTACAGTTTCAAAGGTGTACTCTGGAAACTTCCAGTGACAAAATGATAGACAATAGTCATTATTGACTCCCCTGTTGCAACAAGTTACCCCTGTGGATGATTTTGGAGTTTGAACATATTAAGGATCCTGCCAACAAATAAGGACAAAGAAAATGCCACAATGAAAAAAGTACCCAAGATATCTATCTCTATCTATATAGATATAGTACATATCATATATCATATATATCAATATATATTTTGCATCTGACTTTACCTAAGGCGACGTTTCTCAGCTGATACTCAGGGTAAAGAATGGCTCTTAAAAGACTGGAACTACCACCCACAGAGAAAAAGCCAGCATTCACGCACAGCGTGGGTGGGAGCATAAAATAATACAGCCAGTTTTGAAGATTGTCGGGCTGATTCTTACAGGACTAACAATAATTCCCCTGTTGTGACCCATCAGTTCTACTCTCCATGCCCAGGAATAACAAAAGTGACACCCAAGAAGCTTCTTTAAAACAGCCTAAAGCTGGAAGCAGCCAAGGCGTTCATCAGACCAAACGGACAAACAAATCGTGCTGTTTGTATGTGGAATGCCAGCCGGCGACCAAGAAGAATGGAATACTAAGATGTGCAACGAACACAGATAAATTTGACAAGCAACCACGCAACAAAAACAGTCACACAGAGAGAAAGAAGCCTCCCGCAAAAGAGCAAAAATGGCATGACTGTATCTAATACGAAATTTTACAACGGAAAACCTAATATAAAAGCGGGGTGGGAGGGTCGCCGGGGTGAGGTGGCGGGGGAGGGGACAAAATAGCTGAGGGTCATAGCCTTGGGGGCGGAGCTGGGGCTGACTCTGAAGACCTGAGAATGTCCTCTGAGTTATGTTAATGTTCAGTTTTCCCGACAGGATGAAAGCGCTTCAGGCTTGCTGCGTTTACATTTTATATCTGTCCTGCCCCCCCCCCCCGCAGCCCCCTTGAAGGAGCGAGCGGTAAGCAAATGCTCACTCAGTGGGACAAGCAGGGCTGAGATTCTGAGGTGCAGTGGATATCTTCAAATGCCTTAGAAAACATGATGGGCGGAGAAGGATGGCGCTGCTGGAGGGCGAGAAGGTGAGTTTGGTAAGAGGAATGCCATACTAAAGTAACGGGAGAAGAAATGAGAGAGAGAGAAAATGTAGTTTGACTTTGATGGTTGGTAGAAGGTTAAAAAAAAATCTATAAAGAAAGAATTTAACTGAAGTGGTTCTAGGCTGGGAGCGCCCATGAACTACCTGGATGACACAAACACAAGGAGGACGTTGATGCAAGCAGGGCTCAGAAATTTTATTGGACCAAGGATCGTCGAAGGACAACAAAGAGCAGAGAGAAGAAACTCGGGGCCCAGAGTCAGGGGCTGAGGAGGGAGGAGGAGGAGGATGCAGAAACACACACACACACACACACACACACACACACACACACGAGGCCTTGGGCGTTTGGATGGTGGGCGAGGGCTGTGTGATGTTGTCGGAAATGGGAGAGGCTTGTGGTCGGGAGCCAGGAATGGGAGCGTATGGAAGCGGCTCACACTGACGAGATAAAAGACACCCAGAGATTCAAAGTTAAATGGAAATTTAAACTCCCCAGGCGCCGTGATCAGAAGAAATAGGAGGTTTAATGATACGTAACATCTTTATATTTATTAGTGTGGTGGTTTGAGTGATAATGTACCTTACAGGCTTAGAGGTTTGAATACTGGAATACTGGGTCCCTAATTGAGGAATGTAGGTGTGGGCCTATTGGAAGGCGCATATCACTGGGTAGCAGACCTGACAGTGCTAAAGCCATGTTCTAGTCCCGGTTGCCCTCTCTGCTCCCTGCTTGTGGTTCAGGATGTGAATACTCAGCGTCCCGCCCCAGCATCATGCCTCCGGCTTGCTGCCATGCTCTTCCCTTTAGTAGACTCTTATCCAGTTAGACCCATAAGTCAAATAAGCTTTCAGTACGTGGCTTTGGTGATGGTAATTTTTTTTTTATCACAGCAATAAACAAGTAACTAATACAGTCTACTTTCCATTGCCATAATAAAACGCCTGAGGCTAAATCCGCATTTCTTTTAAAGACTTGTTTAGCTTACGTCTCTGTAGGTTGAAAGTCTAAGCACCACGGTACCTACTGGGACACCTCCTGTCCCGGCTGCACCCCAACACAGGGCTGACATTGTGGCTGGAGGGCATTATGTAGAGACAGGGCCAGAGAGACTGGGGCCAGTCCAACACATCAACAACTATTTCTTGAGAAAGGACCAGAGTCCCGTGAGACTCACTTCAGTTCCTGCAAAGACAACATCCTCAAGGACCTCTTCAGTTTCCGCTAGGCATCACCTCTTAAAGGGCCCGCCCTCCTGTTAACATCCTCACACGGAGGACCAAACTTCCAGCCCATGACCGACTGAGGGTCCCGCCATGCTCACACTGATCTGACTGTTCCTTGCTCCAGGGGGCTCCTCTGAGCTTCCTAAAGAGAAAGTCCTAGTGTCTTACAGAAGGCAAATGATCCTGGCGTGTGAAGCCATCTTGTGGACGAAGGAGTTGGCAGACACGTTGGAGTCGGGACCCGGGGTTACATCCTGTAATTCCGTCATGGGACCACTCAAATCATAGACATCTGTGGATTTCCCCATTTCGTCTCCTCCCTGTCCAAGATGAGAGGAGAAACAACTCTAAGTGTTGGCACTGTTTCAAAGGTACGGTGCTTGATGTTAAGGGCCGTTAGCGTTAGGAAGGCTCAAAAGTCTCACTGCGTTTCTTGAAACACCCCCCCACACACACACACAGGGTTTCATGCTAAACCTATCTTCTTTAAAACATAACATTCTAAGCCGGGCGTGGTGGCGCATGCCTGTAATCCCAGCACTCGGGAGGCAGAGGCAGGAGGATTTCTGAGTTCGAGGCGAGCCTGGTCTACAGAGTGAGTTCTAGGACAGCTAGGACTACACAGAGAAACCCTGTCTCGAAAAACAAAACAAAACAAAACAAAACAAAACAAAACATAACATTCTAGGGGCCAGGAAAGGCATCCACAAGATAATAAATGCACTTTTAAGTAGGTGATAAAGGCAATGGGGAAGAGTAAAGTAGGGCAAGGGACGGAGAGAGAGGGGACCAGGGCTGTATGGACTTGCTGGTCTGGGACGTTACTACTGTAGAGAACGGATGGGAAGCAGGGAGGCCATCTTAGATACAGGAACTGTGAGTGCAGAGGACCTGGGCAGAAAGGTGCCTTTTATGTTCAGAGAACAGAGTGAAACTGATGTGTTTATAAAAAGATAAATGAGAGAGGGGACTATGTTTTGGTGGCGGCGTGGTGAGGTGTGGGGGAAGGGAATGTCTCGGCAGGCCCATGCCAACGTGTCCCTTCCCCCGAGGGATTGGCCACACAACAGTATAGTTAGAGTTTATTCAGGGCACGGGGAGGGGAGTTAAGAGGGTAGCAGAGGCAGAGAAAGGCAGTGTGAGAGAGGAGAGAAATAGAGGCCGGCCACGAGCACATGGAGAGAGGTGGAGGGGGGAGAGGAAGAGCAAGAGAAAGAGGAGGGGGCAGGCAGCCCCTTTTATAGTGAATCAGGCCTACCTGGCTGTTGCCAGGTAACTGTGGAGCGGAGCTTAGACAAAATGTTAGAGTAGGAATAGCAACAGGGAGGTGGCAGGGGTGAGGTGAGGGAGGCGGCAGGGGTGAGGTGAGGGAGGCGGCAGGGGTGAGGTGAGGGAGGCGGCAGGGGTGAGGTGAGGGAGGTGGCAGGGGTGAGGTGAGGGAGGTGGCAGGGGTGAGGTGAGGGAGGTGGCAGGGGTGAGGTGAGGGAGGTGGCAGGGGTGAGGTGAGGGAGGCGGCAGGGGTGAGGTGAGGGAGGTGGCAAGGGTGAGGTCAGGGTGGTAGCAGGGGTGAGGTCAGGGAGGCAGTAGGGGTGAAGTCAGGGAGGCGGCAGGGGTGAGGTCAGGGAGGTGGCAGGGGTGAGGTGAGGGAGGCGGCAGGGGTGAGGTGAGGGAGGCGGCAGGGGTGAGGTCAGGGAGGCGGCAGGGGTGAGGTGAGGGAGGTGGCAGGGGTGAGGTGAGGGAGGCGGCAGGGGTGAGGTGAGGGAGGCGGCAGGGGTGAGGTGAGGGAGGCGGCAGGGGAGAGGTGATCAAGGTGGTGGCAGGGGTGAAGTCAGGGAGGTGGCAGGGGTAAGGTGAGGGAGGAGGCAAGGGTGAGGTCAGAGGTGAGGAAGGTGGCAGGTGAGGGAGGCAGCAGAGGTGAGGAAGGTGGCAGGGGTGAGGTCAGGGAGGCGGCAGGGGAGAGGTGAGGGAGGCGGCAGGGGTGAGGTGAGGGAGGCGGCAGGGGTGAGGTGAGGGAGGCGGCAGGGGTGAGGTGAGGGAGGCGGCAGGGGAGAGGTGAGGGAGGCGGCAGGGGTGAGGTGAGGGAGGCGGCAGGGGTGAGGTCAGGGAGGCGGCAGGGGTGAGGTCAGGGAGGCGGCAGGGGTGAGGTGAGGGAGGTGGCAAGAGTGAGGTCAGGGTGGTGGCAGGGGTGAAGTCAGGGAGGTGGCAGGGGTAAGGTGAGGGAGGAGGCAAGGGTGAGGTCAGGGAGGCGGCAGGGGTGAGGTGAGGAAGGTGGCAGGGGTGAGGTGAGGGAGGCAGCAGGGGTGAGGTGAGGGAGGCGGCAGGGGTGAGGTGAGGGAGGCGGCAGGGGTGAGGTGAGGAAGGTGGCAGGGGTGAGGTGAGGGAGGTGGCAGGGGTGAGGTGAGGAAGGCGGCAGGGGTGAGGTGAGGGAGGCGGCAGGGGTGAGGTGAGGGAGGTGGCAGGGGTGAGGTGAGGAAGGCGGCAGGGGTGAGATGAGGGAGGCGGCAGGGGTGAGGTGAGGGAGGTGGCAGGGAGCAACCAGCACACACCCAGAACCTTGTAGCTCACCTTCACCTGTCGCTCTCAGCTAATAGCTCCACTCTTCTGGGGAAATTGAAGCCAACACAGGTCCTCTGTGCCCAGCTCACCCGGCCCGGTGGCTGCATTCTGCAGTTTGGTCCTCACCCACCCCTTCCCGCATCCCAGCCTCTCCAGCTGGACTCTCCTCCCTCCCCACCATCCATCAGTCACCCTGCTTGCCCTTCCGCATCGTGCGTTTGTCCGCTCTTTTGCTAAGCCAAACTGTACCCGGTTTTATTAATAACGCTCTCCATAAACAGCCATCATCTCCCGAGGCAGTCCGTGGGCTGGCGATCATTAATGGCACACAAGAACTTCCATCATCCCTTCCTGGATGAACAACCTAATTCAGAAAGCCTCTATGCAAGCCGGCAATGTTCTCATGTGGCACTGTGAACAGGAGAAGTCTGGAATGGGGGTCAGCATCCTAGGTAGGCGTGTCACCTAACGACTATTCACTCACAGACAGACCTCCACTATCAGGTAACGAAATGAAGGTGGCGACTGAAGCCCTATAGTCTCCTAGAAGAGGAACGGTGCCCACTGGGAATCACCATCCTAATGACGTCACTGCAAAGCCCAGGCTTGGCCCACTGGGAGACAACACAACTTTAGGGGGACAGGTCCCAGCAGGTCTCTAGTTTTAAGGAAGTTAAGCCTGTGTTGTTGTTGGGAGGTGGGTGAATATTGAGTACTCCCGAGAGTCAAGGGGATTTGTGCCAAGACGTCCAGGTGTGTCATTATCGGGTAAGCCTCCTGGGATTCAAAGAGTCTTTGAAACCTACCAGGGGGAAGAACCTCCCCACATCGATCCAGCTTGGGAGACATTTGGTTAGCGACACGAATCCCACTAGGTGGATGGGTCATCCCAGCGTGCCGGGGTCATCTGGGAAAACGAAATCTTATTGTAGAGAATGTCTCCATCAAATCGGACTGTTTTCAAACCTGAGGGCATTTTCTTCACGGGGCCGCCCTTGGGCAGGTGGCCCTGGACCGTATATGAAAGCAGGCCAAGCAAGCCATTGGGGAGAAAGCAGTAAGCACATGCTTTCCTCTGTGGCCGTGTTCTAGTTCCTGCCTTGCTGGAGTCCATGCCACACCTTCTCTGGACAATGGCCTGTGATTAGGACATTTATGACAAATCAACCCTTTCCTCCCTGTGTAGCATTTGGTCATGGTCTTTATCAAAGCAATTGGCAGCAGACCAGGACACCTTCCAAACCACTAAGAGTTCTGTGTGCTAGCAACATAGTTTTTGGTTTTTTAATAAAGCAAAATTGCATTTTTTTTGTTTGTTTTGTTTTTCGAGACAAGGTTTCTCTGTGTAGCCCTGGCTGTCCTGGAACTCACTCTGTAGACCAGGCTGGCCTCAAGCTCAGAAATCCGCCTACCTCTGCCTCCCAAGTGCTGTGTGTCACCACCACCCCGCCCAAAATTGCATTTTCATAAACTGTGGTAAGACACAGTATCTCAAACTGTACAGTCATCGGAAGCCACAGTTATAAAAACGCAGACCCTTCACTTGGTGTCTGTAGGACCCTTGGCTTTCTGGGCTGTGCCTGGTTTGTTTGGTATCTTCCCAGGGCTGATCCATCCTTGATAGCATCGGCATCCATTCCCCTCTGGGTCTTTTGTCTCCTTTTTTGGTGGGGACCTTTTCGGGTGTGGCTTCTGACTTTGGATGATCTGTTTTACCAGACAGTCTCAGATCTCTGTGTCTCATACTTCACTTTGGCTTTATCTCCCCCAGTCTTTATTTTGGGCATGACAATGAGAAGTCCTAGGCCCGGAATGCAGGCATGCACTGGAGTATGGCTTTGGTTGGTCTAGGGTTGCTCTCTCCTCCCTCTCTTCCTTCTCCTCTTCTTCTGTCTCCTTCCCTTCCTCCTCCTCCTCCTCCACCCTCTCCTATTCTCTTTTTACTACAAAGCTGGTAGTCTTTTATCTTTTAAAATCTATTCATCAATGAGTTAATTTGAGAAATGGTCTCTTGTGCCCCAGGATGGCCTTGAACTTACTATGTACCTGAGGATGGCTTTGAACTCCTGATACTCTTGCCTTTACCCTCAGAGTGCTGAGATTACAGGCCTCTGCTAGTAATACCAAGTTTATGCAATGGTAGAGCAGAACCAGGGTTTTGTGCATGCTGTGCAAGTACCCTACCAGCTGACCTACACTTGCAGCTTAATAATCTTTTCTCTTAAGATGCCCTGCTTTGACCTCCTCCTCTGTCTGTCCGCCTGAACTTTCCTTCATTTGTCTTGTCTATATTTGCTCTCTGTCTCTCTCATCATTTTTATTTCTGAACCCCGAGAAGGCATATGTTCACAAACAATTGTCAAGCCGCACATTGCTGCCTTGTTTGACACAGCTGGTGTGTCCACAGGGTGGTTTCTTCCTTTGACCTCTTATTTTTCCTTAGCATCTTGCCTGAGTCCGTTTGAACTGTTATAACAAAACACCAGCAACTGGCTCTTACAAACAACAGAAGTGGGTCACTCTCCAGTCTAGAGGTCAAAGTCCAAGATCAAGACACAAGCGCGTTCAGTGTCTAGCCAGGGCCTGATAGAAGCACAGTTACTTTCTTAGGTCTCTTCTGAGAGCAGTTTTCTTCCCTAGAGTTTCCTCTATTTTCTTACTCTCCAGTTATGACGGAAGAGCTCAGCCCTCAGTGATTTTGCAGTGTTGTTAGCACACAGGTGATCTTGTCCAAGACCGTGGCTTTAAGCACACCTTGGTCTATGTTTCATGCATGGTTTGCTGTACACAACCCTCAAATCTCCATGGCTTGGAACAATGTTCTCTCTCTCTCTCTCTCTCTCTCTCTCTCTCTCTCTCTCTCTCTCTCTCTCTCTCGCTTTAGTATGTCCATCATGAATCACCAAGAATATCTACTCATTGTGGTCACTCAGGGGCTCAGGACACCCATACCACCATCCCCTCAATGAGAAAATGGGATATGGTGACTTTTAGGACATTTAGCCAATACAGGTCCCGTGGCTATCCCCATCTTCACGGAAGCAGGAGGTATGCCGTGTGCTAAGGAAGTGAGCCAGAGGCCTTTCAGCAAACTGCTCAGTTAGTTGCCAAAAGCGTTTCAGTTTTTTCCCAGGCTCTGGAATCTTCACCAACCTGGAGACTATCATCAACCTGTCCTCCAGTCACCGTCTTCCAGATTCTTCTAAGTCACTATATCCAGAGCAAACCTGTGAATTTATTTTCCTTGCTTCCCCCTGTCCAGTTTGTCTGTGGCACACTTTAATGTCACCCCGAAGAGTCACCTGCTACTCAGGCCACAGACTTGGAGGCATCTCTGAGTCTTGACTGTTGTCAACTCCTATGGCTTATCTATGTGCAAATCCCAATGGCATCTCAGTTGAACTACGTAGGTAGCATGCTCCTTTACTATTCATTTATTACGGATCCTCCAGTCCACAAAAGCCCATCGTCTCTTGCGTGGGGGACTGGCACACCTTGTTACCGTCTCTACCTGCCTATAATATCTCCATCCTCCTGAGGATGAACTGATACTTCTGAAATATCATCGCACCATGATCCTCTTGGGCTTACAGCCTGCGGGTGTCTTCCTATCTCATAGTCATAGTTTGTTTTTGTTGCTGGGACAACACTAACTTGACAGTAATCGAGTTACAGGAGGAAGTGGGGTTCGCTTGAGCTTCCAATTCCAGGACACAGTCCCTCATGTGGGCAAGTCAAGGCAGGAGCTTCAAACAGCTGGTCATATACGCCCACAATCCATAGCACAGAGAAGTGGATCCACGTGCATGTGGTTGTTTGCTTGTGTTCAGCCCAGCTTCTTCAGCCTTTTACAGCTCAGGTCCCCTTGCCTAGGAGTGGCACTGCCCACACTGAGCCGTGTTTTCCTATATACATGACTGAGACTCTCCCCCAGGGAATCTCTAGCTTGTGACGTCATGTCGATAAAGCTGCCGATAACACTGGTCAATCCAGAGTGCCATCACAGGCCACCAGATGCTACATGTTCTCCACCCCAGCCCCATTTCTGTCTACACTCCCCTTCCTTTCTCCAGTCTAGCTCCTCCTCTGGCATAGCAGTCATCCTCCTGCCTCAGACTCCCCACACAAGTACTTCCCTGTCCCTGGAAAAATTCTTTGCTCTCGTGTTCACAAAACCTGCTTTCTTATCTTTCTTTTCTATTTAAATGTCATTAGAGAGACAGAGACGAAGCCAGCCTCCTTTTCTGTCCTTGGTCGCTGTCCCTTCTCCTACTATATTCAGGGTTACTTCTGTTCAAGCACCAGGAAAAACAGACTTATCTTTCAGGAGAGATGTTTCCTCTCCTCCTTGAATGTTAGCTCCAAGAGTGCCAAGATTGTGTGATTTCCTAGGTCTGTGTTCCCAGTAACTAGACTATGTTACACACCCGGTAAATACTTGCTGGATCAATAGTTAGGAAAATCGGTGATCCAAGATACCTACCATAAGGTAAGGTAAGGGGGTGACTCAGTGGGCAGAGTGCTTGCTCTGCAAGTATGAGCACCTGAGTTTGGAAACCCAGCATCCTCCTCAAAGGCTGGCTATGGTAGCTTGTACCTGTAACCCTGCTCTGGATGGATGGGGACAGGTAGATCCCAAGGGCTTACTGGCTAGCCAGTCTGGCAAAATTGACGAACTCCAGAATCATTGAGAAAAAAAAAATAAAAAAGGTTAGCATAAAAGGAAGCCATCTGCCCTGATACTGAACTCCAAGTACCACGTGTGATTGTGTATGCAGGCACACGCACACACAAGTGCACACACACACACACTCATATACCACACAACCCAGTGTGTTATCTCGTGCTTCATACATGGTTTGCTTTGAGTTTGGAGTCTCCACACTTTGTGAGATGTTATAAACACCTTCAGATGAGAGGCGACGGGACTCCCCGAGGCCCCCTGGGAGACAGATACGTGGTGAAGGGCAGCCCCGGTTGCAAATCCTTCTGCCTCTGGGTCTGCTCCCGTAGTCGGCCAACTCTAATGACTCTGCCCTGCCACGGGATTGGCAAACTCTCTAGTGAGCAATCTATTAATGCAGCCTTAAATTAGATCCTACAAATCAGGAGGGATTAATAATTAAACACTACCATAAAGAAAACTAGACAGACCTGGAAGATGGTAAGCTCTAAATGGGGTAGAAAATATATTTGGGAATTGTCTTGGTTTTTAGTCTTTCATCTTGGATGTAAAACTACCCAGATGAACATTGGCTGTACTTAAATACTGATATATATATATATATATATCAGTATGCCAGCATAATTCAGTGCCCTTGACCAGTTCTAAGGGGGAAAAATTCTCTGGGCAAGAGTGTTGCTGACCAGACTCTGACCCCAAGGAAATTGGCTCCCTGAGGGCACTGCTATGTTGAGCGCTTCTGACCTAAGCTGTCTGGTGGCGTAACTGGAAAGTTTAGAGAGTGCCGTGTCATTCTGAGAGTATCCCGTTTCCCTGGAACAAGAGCACCGCTGGCTTCGTGTTCTCCACACAGCAGCATCTCTTATTCATGGGGTTCTTTCTCTGAGGGGCCATTGATTATTGATGTGCCTCACTGTTAGGTAAGGGCTCTTGTCACCCTAGACAGATACTCCCCAGTGTTTCGGCCTCACCTCGGTGGGCACAGGTGTCCCCGCGGCAGCTCTCGGGAGCACTCGTTCAAGGCAACTGGAGGAGGGTTGTGTTCAGGCAACTCCTCAAAGGCAGAGCCTTTCCTATGGCTGGATGACTAGTGGAGGGGTCAGGTGATCTAGGGGAAGGAAAAGAGGGACATTGGAAGTGACTGTCATTGGGATGATTGGCTTGGATTTGGAAGATTGCTTAGTGGAAGGGGAGATTCACAGGACCCCTTTCCCAGGGGTCATATGATGGCTAAGCAATCGCTGGCTGGAGGACTCTTTGGTGACAGAGATGCTATAAGCTGTGCGGGAGGCAGGTGTTCTGGAGATGTGACCTCCTGGCAATTGCCTGCGCTTCTGTGTGCCACAATAAACCTGTTTAACAAAGGAGGAGGAGAACAACCGTGGACAACAGCAGCCCGACTGTCAACAGCAGTCCCTCAGCTCGAATAGGCCTCACTGGGTTGATATGTCCCACTTCAGATTTAGAATGAATTCACTGTACAAAAATTTCCTCATTGACTTCTCAGAATATTGTGGGGGAACTGCTTCTGTGGGGCTGAAGTCATTCTTTGAGATAATAATTATCTTAATAGCATGCTATTAATGGAAAGATATTTTAATAAATTTGTCCAAATTTCTTGTGTTAATGTAGGAGAAAGCAATATTGGCCAACCTTAGCATTATTTCCAAAGACACCTGTATAGTCTGTAAGTCTGCCTTATAACTTCTTTCTTTCTTTCTTTCTTTCTTTCTTTCTTTCTTTCTTTCTTCCTTCCTTCCTTCCTTCCTTCCTTCCTTCCTTCCTTCCCTCCCTCCCTCCCTCCCTCTCTCCATCCTTCCTTCCTTCCCTACCTCTCTCCTTCCCTTCCTTCCTTTCCTTGTTTTTCTTTCTTTTAGTTTCTGGGACAGGGTCTAGCCACGTAACACAAGCTGACCTCAAACTCATCCTGCCTCAGCTTCTCAATGGCTAGAGTCGCAGGTATGCACTGCCTTATTTATCTTGTCTTTGGACATTTTCTTAAGTAGGAAGTAAAGGTGACCATGGCTAAGCCAAAGCCTGGCTGTGTCTAGCAGTGTGCATCCCTGCTTGTAGGGGTCCTTACATCTCTTTCTACAAGTCTGTAACCTCTCTCAATGCTAATATCATACCTTAAGGGGAAAAAAAAAAACCCTCTTTCAGTACTCAGAACTCAGCACATTAAGAAAAGCTGGGAAACCCCATAACACCACCTTGTAAAAATTACCCGGAAGAATGATAATCGTATTGACTAAAGAAAGTTTGCGTTCACAAGTAGTTAAAAATGAATTTTCTTGTCAGAACATAGAGTCCAATATGACATTTCTTTCCAGTTTCCAGCCTCTTCATTCAGAGCCGGTAGAGTTCGTGCTGAGGGAGTGGAGCAGAAACTCAGGCCTGCTCAGTCACAGTCTGTATTCCTAAGGGCAGCCATGTCTTATTCTTGGTATTCAATGCCTCATCCATATTTCTGGGAGCCACTGATGGGAATCTCAGCCTCATAGACAGGCATGGGTTGGAGCATAGGTTGTCCCTATATTGATATTCATTTATTTTTATTTTTATTTTTGGTAGTTTTGAGGCTCGCTTTCACAATGCACGGATGTCGTGGCTCTGTCCCTTCCCTCCTGGTTGGTCCTGGCTGAAACACTTCACTCGGAGAGGCCCCAGAGATAGTCACTGTGCCCGAAGTGGCAGCTGGAAAAGATTAGGAAAAAAAAATCCCCGCAGATAAAGGGAGCCAGGGCTGAGCAGTAAGGGCGACAGTGGGAGATTTAAAGGACACGGCCCCTCGGCAGCTGAGAGGGTAGCAGTCGCCAGGGAGATACTGCTCAGGAGATAAGCAGCTGTGTACTCGCTGAGGAGATGCGCCAAAGGGGATAAGAAAAGCAACTGGTATGAAAGCGTGAACGAGCAAGCGCCTGGAATCCAACACGCATGTTGGGGAAACGGCACACTCTCAGTTCTTCAAGCTGCCTTTCTTCCTACATCCCTGTTTTAACGGCAGCAGCAGGTGGGTTCTGAACGATGCGGTGAACCACAGACCTCGGCTACTCTATTCTGCATTGAGATCAAATGTTATTGTCAACATCGGGGACCTTCTCTAAAGGCTTTCCTCACTTTGCAGCCTGTGGCAGTCACTTCCACCCGCATCTACTTCCGTTTCTGTGTTCTTGTACACATACACGTGTGCTAATGCATGTGCATATCTGTGCATGCATGTGCATATGTGAAGGCCAGGAGCCAAGCTCGAGTGTCATTGCTCAAGGTCAAAAATCAAATCTACTGATTCTTTTGGGACTGGGTCTCTCATTGGCCTCTTCCGTTCGGCAGGCCGCCATCGGTCAAGCCCCAGAGACGCTTCTGTCTCCCCATTGCTGGGATTACAAGCAGAGGAGACCATACTTGGCTCCTTTTCTGTGGGCTCTGAGGATTGAGTTCAGGCCTTTGTGGGACAAGTACTTTATACCAGCTGAGCAGACACCCCAGGATGACTTGCATTTATCTTTATTTTATTCTTACTAGAACCTTAGACTCTACAGATACACAGCATCATTAATCACAGCAATGGTATATTTTTGCCCAAATTCACATTAGATTGAGGTCATCACGACTGAACAGTTACCGTAATAAATAGTACTGTCAGGAAACAGTCCTTGCCGAAGAAACCAAAGAAAAATATAACGTTCTACGATTTTTTTATTAAGTGTTTTAATCGTGTAGAGAACTCGCCTTAGGCGCTGCAAATTCAGTTTTGAACCCAGTACTGAAGGTTCATTTATCAGGCTCTCTGTAGAATTCCTGACTCGGTTCCCATGGACACAAGAAAAGCTTGTAGAGATGAGCCAGCAGTCGGTCATTTTCTGGGCTGTCATTCTCGGCGGTTCATGCTAACCTTCCTTTAAAATGAAGGTGGTGTAGGGAGCCTGCTATGCCGGACAATGCCCTCCGTGTATTCATCTGCTGCAAATGAACACGCAGCAAGCGGTCGGTCATCCTCAGGAACTGTGGTAAGACAGCAGCCGGCTTGACATCGATTACAGCCAGCATCTCTGCTGTGACACATGCAGGTGACATAGCATGGCTGTAGAAGGAACAGGGACACCCTCAAGCCAAGTGTCTAGAAGAGAGGTGTCATTTCTCACTTTTCCAGTGACCGCCACTGGCTAAATACTGTCCACCGTGATAGATGATGGAGTGGGAGGAGTGCTTAAAATTATTATTGATGAAGAAGGGTTTTTTTTTTCTTTTTAAATATGGTCCCCAAGTGAGAAGCAGGAACCGAAAGTACAATAAAATCAGTTGTGACTGAGGCTGATTCACTTGAGCAAAGCCGTGAGCATCTTACTGCCCTCTGGAGTCTTCTGTCTCCATCTCCTATGCTTCAAATCCATGCAGGAAATTTCTTTCTGTGAAGGCGGTGGTTGCCTGACTGGGATCGAAGGTAGGGCCGAATGCTCTGGGGAAACTACCCCAGAGGCTCGTAGGACTGATTAGAGAGATGGGTGGGAGACAGCGTATGAACTGGTGTGCACCCAGTATTGCTGTCAGCTGCCCTGTGATAATGTCTACCCCATCGTGGTGACAGAGAAAAACAATTTAAAAGGAAAAGGGATTTGCCTTGGCTCACAGTTTGCGGTATCTCAGTCCATGGTCGACCGTCTCCACTGCTTTGGCGCCAGACATATGATGGTGTTGGGACCACGTGGAGGAGGATATTGCTGACAGTGACCAGGAAGCTGAGAGGATGATACAGGAAATGGTGAAGGGAGTGACCCACAGAGGCCCACACCTTTACCCTCGGCACCGTTCTGTCTAGTTTAGCCTCCCAATTGCTCATTAATTGTGAAACAACCAGTGATCAGTGCATTGACTGGCTCAGGCAGAGTCCTCATGATGACATCACTTCCTCTAACGCCCATCAGCTGGTCACCAAGCACATGGTGGTCTGGGGACTATGTGGAGCTAAGTCACATATTGAAATCTGGGTTCTGAGAAATCCCCAAACTCTAATTTTTGGAAGGCTGCTCAGTGCTGTTTTTTTTAGTCTTTTTTTAAACAGAGCAATGGGACAGCTTTGCCTTCCAGTTGTTATGAGGAGTAAACACAAGAGCCCTACACACAGCAGAGGAGCGGAGTCCCATTCTTACAACTTGTCCGTAAGAGATGGCTCAGTGGTGAAGAGCACTGACTGCTCTTCCAAAGGTCCTGAGTTCAATTCCCAGCAACCACATGGTGGCTCACAACCATCCATAACTTCTCCATAGGCCTGTCATCAATAGGACACCATTGAGAACAGAGACACAGAGTGTACAAATAAAGACGTCAAGAACCTGAATTTCTCAGCCATAAGTGACTTATTTTTGTATGTGTGTTTTAATGTATTTGGGCCTCTGTGTGTGTGTGTGTGCGTGCATGTGCATGTACATATGCACATGTGCATGCATGCAGGTACACATTTGTATACCATAACTGTCTGTTTCTAAAGCTTTCAGTTAAAACAAATGTATCCAATTCTTAAAAAATGCCTCGCCCTTTGCAAACATAGTTCAAGAGCTCAGTTAGCTAAATATAGGATTATCATATGATCCAGAAATCCTACTTCTGGGTATATAGCCAAAGGAAATGAAGCCAGCATGTTGAATAGACATTTGCATTCCATATTGACTGGAGTACAAATTCATGCTAGCAAAGATCTGTAATCGGCCCAGGTGTCTGTCAGCAAATGGACAGATAAAATGTCGCACACATAGAGACAGGCCTCCAAAGGGGAATTCTGTCCTTTTTGACAACAGGATGACTGCAGAGGCCAGACCAGAAACCAAAGGCCAGACAGAGACAGATACATGATATGGGTTTCCTGATCTCACTTACACGTGGACTCTAAGAAAGCCCAATTCATGTGATAAGAGAGGACAATGGCGGCGATCAGAGGCTCTGTGTATGTGTGCGCATGTGCCATGGACCACAAAGGGGCGGGGTGGGGGGGAGGCAAGGGGCGAGAGTGTAGGGCGGGGTGTATGCAAATCCAAAAGTACCAAGTCTCCCGACCAGAGGGAAGGGGTCCTGGGAATCAGTCTCAGAACTTAACACCTATTCTCTTCTCAATCTTTTTTTGTTTGATAAAACTTCACATGACTTTAGGTAAATAGGTGTATAGAGTTGGTACACCACTCCCACATTTACTGACAGTAAATCATAAAGAGGTTGGTAATGAAACCATTCTTTGGTATACATAGAAGTTCATCACTCTTGAAAAATGAAAGCCAAACTTGCCTGCTAATGAGCTAGAGGCTTGTTTCTACTTATGTAATAATTAAATCTTGGCTAATGGCCATGCTGCTGAACACAGAGAGCCTTCAGTGCTTCCTGGGATCGACTGATATTCTGATTCCCGGATTTGTCAATGCTGAGAATCTTCCTTCTGATAAATAAATAGCAGACATGGCAGAAGTGTATTTAAGGTTATTTCAGAAATTGTTGGGAATCCTGTCCTGATCCCAGGCCAAAAGACACTTAATTTTAATGAAATCCAAATTAGCAATTCAAGCAGTGTGTGTGTGTGTGTATGTGTGTGTGTTTTTTTTTCATATGTATAGATGTAGATTTGTGTGTGTGTTTTCATATGTGTAGATGCAGGTTTGTGTATTATACCATGAATGTGTGGAGGTCAGAAGAAAGTCTTGGGTATTTGTCATTTCTAGTTTGAAGATGGGGGTCTTTTTGTTGTCAAATTGCTTTGTTCTCTCTCTCTGTCTCTCTCTCCTCCCTCCCTCTACTTTTTTCTTTCTCTTTTTTCTTTCTTTCTCTCTCACTCTACTTTTTCTTTTTTTTTCTTTCTCCCTCCCCCTCTTTCCTTTCCTCTCCTCTCCTCTCCTCTCCTCTCCTCTCCTCTCCTCTCCTCTCCTCTCCTCTCCTCTCCTCTCCTCTCCTCTTCTCTTCTCTTCTCTTCTCTTCTTTTCTTTCTTTTGAGACAGTGTCTCTCCATGTAACTCTGATAGGCCTGGAGATCAGGCCTAATCTAAAACTGACAGAGAGTCTCCTGCCTCTGCCCTCTTAGCACTGAAATTAAAGGTAAGCATCACCAGAACCTGTTTTCAAATACAAAATTTGAAGGTCAAACATTCGAGCCCAATCTAATCCAAAGATGTATTAATCTGACACTGGCCTGTAAAGTCATCAAAAGAGAAAAAACATCAAGAGGCTTCATTTCCCACGATTAAGCCCTCCGGCTACTGTAAGAGCAGAAAGCTTTGTGTGGACAGTAAAAGCACTGGCGTGCACAGTCTGCAGCCGGGGTATCCGGCAGTGTTTGCTGGTGTGTGTGCTTGGCATGGGCAGAGTGAAGCAAGCACACCCAGGCCAGGGCAGGTCACGGATGCACTCGGGGCGCAGAAGCGCTGCCAGAAGCGCCTCAGGCTCATCATGCATTTGAGTTTGAACCAAGTTGTCAGAGTTGGGTGACAGGTTTGTTCTTTTGTTTTTGTTTTTGTTTTTGTTTTGTTTTTCAAACCTTCTAGCTTAAAATAAGCTAGAAGTGGTGGCTCAGTGGTACTTGCCTTGCTGAGGAGGTGGAGACGGGAGAATGAACGGCTGGTATTTGCTGGCCAACTAGCGTAGCCTACTTGCTGAGTTCTAGGTCAGTGAGAGATTCTGTTTCAAAAAAGAAAAATAAGAAAAGAAAGGGAAGGGAAGGGAGGGGAGGGGAGGGGAGGGAAAGAGAAGAGGAGGGGAAGGGGAGGAGAGTGAAAGGGAAGGGAGGGGAGGGGAGGAAGAGGGGAGGAAAAGGAGAGGGGAGGAAAAGGAGAGGGGAGGGAAAGGGAAGGGAGGGGAGGGGAGGAAAGGGAAAGGAGGGGAGGGGAGGGAAGGGGAGAAGAAGGGAGGGGAATGGAGTGGGAGGAGGGGAAGGGAAGAGGATGGGAGGATAGGGTAGAGTAGGTGTTGCCTTAGGGACAACACATGAGACTGTCCTCTGGTCCCCAGGCAGGCACCTGCACACACATTTGTTTCCATCACCACACACCAAATAACAAATAAAAAAAAATAACAAATTTAAACTAACCACTTTCCTTCTTAAATGACTTTACTGAAAACTCAGAAAGAAACTGTGCATCTAGTTGCTATGCATTAGCCATGCCCTGAGCTTCCTTTGGGTCAAGGACCTTGGCCCCTCGTGGAATGACCCGCTCTGTTCCTTACCCAGTACCTCAGTGCATCCCTCAGGTCACACTGTCCAGCCTATGCCACCCACTTTCTTTCAGTCCCCTTTGCCTAGTTTTAGCAGATGCATCTAACTACAGTTAACTCCCTTTTCATTATTTTGTTTTTGAAGACTGGGTTTCCTGTATCCCAGACTGGCCAGGAAGTCTATATAATCAAGGATGACCTTGCGTTTCAGGCCTCCTGCCTGCGGGAAGCTCTCTACCCACTGAGCTGTATCCCCAGGCTCCGTCCTTTTATTTGCATCCTTTCCTCTAATTTCAAAGTACAAATAACTTAGGTGAAGAGATAGCTCAGCACGTTAGAGCTCTGCCTACTCTTGCAGAGACCTAGGTTCAATTCCCAGCACCTACACAGTGTCTCACTATCATTGGTAATTCTAGTGCCAGGGGGACTGACAACCTCTTCTGAATTTCTTGGGCACCAGGCATGTATGCTGTGCATATACATACATGTAGGCGAACATTCATGCACACGAAATAAGTAAATCTCAAAACATTGATATTAACGCATAAATGGATGCAGAAGGGAAGATGTGTACACACCCCAGGCTTCTCCGAGCAGCAGCCCGTCTCTTCTGCCTCACCTGAGGCATCTACAAGGGCAGGCGGCAGAGACGGGGCATTGGAGAAGTGAGTACGTTTCTCTCTGGGAGACCCTGACAGAGCAGCACTGTACAGTCAGAGCTAAGGTGCATGTTTCTATTCGGCACACCATGCTTTTGCATTTAAAAAAAAAATCTCTTGGAAGTTAGTTTCCGATGTGTGCCCTTCTGTGGACACACTCTTTGGATGATTAAGTGAAAAGAAATCGGGCTTTGTATCCAGACCATGCTACCACAGACTAGCAATGACCTCTGCCATTGGTGCAAAAGTAAATGATATGTACTCTCCCATCCAACCTAAAGCGCATTAATAGCTTAGTGGGACATGTTGGTTATAAAAAGGCAATGACATTTGTCTTCTAGGAGGCAAGTGACAGGGGAGACGAGAGCTCTATAGATATCATCTTTGAGGGTTCTGTTGGGTAAGACGGGTCAAAGTCTGTGCAAGGGGGACAGAGTGACTTTATGTCAAATCCTATCATTTTTCTTATCTAAAAATACCAAAGGCTGTACATGCATGGTCTCGTTTCTTCATGTGAGTTATAACTGAAACTTCAAAGAAACCCTGAAATTCGGGGGCTGGTGAGATGGCACAGGGGGCTTGCCATGCATTGCCTCAGGTTCAATCCCTGAAGTCCATGGAAGATGGAAGAAAAGAGCTGATTTCACAGGGTCGCCTTCTGATCTCCAAATATGAACCATGGCACAGGAGTCTACACACACACACACACACACACACACACACACACACACACACACAGACACAATCACACACACATGCATGAGTACATGCACACATGCACACTAATAATATTAAAGACTGATTATTATAATTTATAAACTCGAACTTTTCAATAGATCTGTGGAAAAAGCTCAGAGTCAACAATTATCAGGAAAATGCAAATCAGAACCACAGTGACATGTCATCTCCTCTCAGTTAAGAATGCTGTCACAATGAGAGAGAGGGAAGAGGAGGAGGAGGAGGAGGAGGAGGAGGAGGAGGAGGAGGAGGAGGAAACTAGGAAGATTTTGAAGTGGTAGAGTGGTTGCCCAGCATGAAGATCCTACGCTCAATCCCTAGCACTGCGAATGAATAAGTAAATAAAATGTTGGGTAGCGGAACAAGAAGAGAACTCTTGTATATACTGTAGTTGGTGGGGATGTGAGTTATCCTAGTTACTATGGCCAACAGGATGGGGGGGTCCTCACAGTTGAAGTGAGAAACACTGAACACCCTAGCCAAGCCATTATTTCATTTGCCAAAGGAAACTGGATACCAGTCTTGACAGTAGAGACATCCACATTTCTGACTGTAACAGCACTGTGCAAAAACAGATATAAAACCACTACGAATTGACTTCAATCATGATATACAGACACATATACGCACATGATACCTATATGTGTTTATGGGAATGCTATTAGCCAGTGTATGAAACCCTGTCATTCACAAAAACCAGGAGGATGCTAAGTAAAGTAAGCCTGGCTTCAAAGGACAAATAAAATATAGTGTCATGCACATGAGGATTTAGATTGATGTTGCATTAATAGAGGGGAGAATGGTGGCCAGGGAAGGCTGTGCCGATTAGCTAGAGGCTAGGATAGGGAGAGGTTGGACAACAGATACAAAGTTATATTTACAAAGGGGGAATGAATTCTAGTATTCTATTGCGCAGTTGGGTGATTAAAGTTAATACCGTATATTTCAAAATAGCCTTAGCCATTCAGTGATATACATTCAAAATAGCCCGAGAGAACCTTAAATATTTTCACCACGGCAAATGATAATTATTTTGAGTTTCTAGATATGTTCATTACCTTGATCCCATCATAACACTATATACTTATGTGACAGAAAACATCCTGTTTACCCCATAAATAGGTACAATTATGCCAATTAAAAAATAGCAAAACTCTTAAAAGAGCTTGCCATGTAAGCGATTGCACAAAAAAAAAAAAAAATCACTATTAAACTGAAAATCCCACTCAGAACCAACACCCAAAATGAATCTCTTTTATACAAAGTGCTCAAGCAGAAACAAAGTTAGAATCTCCATGGAAACAGCCTGGAACTCTTGAAGGAGAAGCGAGGACAAAAAGTAAGCATGGGAACGCATTTATTTATTTAATTTTTTTGTTTCTCTTCACCTCTGCCCCTTCTGAGCCTCGGGTTGTCATCTTAATGAGCATTTTTTTTAAGACTCCAAAGGAATTAAGAAGAACAACATTTGACAGGAGTGAGGAAAGGGCTAAATATAGAGCCTCTGTGAGAGGGATGTATTCTGTAATCTCCGCATCTACTCCTCCTTCCCCTGTCTGGTAAGCGCTCTCTCTCTCTCTCTCTCTCTCTCTCTCTCTCTCTCTCTCTCTCTCTCTCTCCCCCTCCCTCCCTCCCCTCCCCCCTTTCCCTCCCTCCATCCCTCCCTCTCTCTGTCTCTCTCCCTCTCCCTCTTTCCCTCCCCTCCCCCTCCTCCTCTCTTTCCCTTTCTCCATCTCTCCCTCCCCGCCCCCACCATTACCTTTGTGTTGCTGTTACTGTACAGTTTGCCTGCTGGATTACTTGGTTATTGTTTGATTGGGATGAGATGAAGATCACACCATGGAAAACAGTTTTGTCTTCCTTAGAAGGGTTTGTGTAATTAGACATCTGAAGCCGGTTACCAAATTAATATCGTAATATCGCCTCATTAGGGCCGGAGACCCTAATGAGGGTCTCATTAGCTCAGCTCAGCGGGTCGAGTGCTTGCCGGGCAGGTACAAAGCCCCAGGTAACATCTCCAGTATTGCACAAAACCAGATGTGGTGGTGCACAAACCCCTGCAACTCAACTCTCAGGAGGTGGAGGCAGGAGGGTCGGCAACTGGTGATCATCCTTGGCTAGGTGAGTTCATCACTAGGTTGAGCTACGGGAGACCCTGTCTCAAAAACAACAGAAAACACAAAATAACAACAGCAATGGAAAAAACCAAAACCAAAAACCCTTTACTATACTGTCTCAGTCCAATTTTCACTTGCCCGGATATTTCAGTTTTTTTTTTTTTTTTTTTTTTTTTTTAAAGCCTTTCTTATCAGTTAGTCTACCACATTAGGCCATCTTCCCTTGCCTATACTGCAATACCCCAGACTGGGTATGTTATGAAGAAATGAGGTTTGTTTTGGCTCATGGTTCCGGTCTGACATGAAGGCAGCCCAGATTGTGATGGCTTTCTTGCTGGCAGCCTTGAGGCCCTGCAGAGCATCGTGAGGTCAGAGGAAGGGAGTTCACAGAAGATTTAAGCAAAGTGGTTTGCAGAGCAGACCCACTCGAGATGAGCCGTTAACCCATCAACCCACAAATCCACGAGTGGGTGATTCTGTGGGAGAACGAAGAGTCTCATTCTCCTGAGCCTTACACCTGGGCTTGCCTCCTAACATCTCACAGCGAGGATTGAATCTTAACACGAGTTGCAGCAGAGACGAGCTGTGGTCTTCCCATCTCATCTTCTCATGCCGCGAGAAGCGGAATGGCTTTGGTGGGAACCACTGACTCAGGACTTCAGTGTATCAACCCGCTGCTGGGCGGTGAAGCCAGGAAGGCGGTGAAGCCAGGACCCCATCCACATCTCGGACCTGACTCACGTCATCTTGACTACCAGGGGCCTTCCAGGTCAATGTGGACATTGCAACATGGCATCTCTTTCCTTTTATTAGCTACTCAGTTTTTCATTCTTTTTAGAAATCTGTGCATTAGTATTACAAAGTATCAATTTCGCTCTCTCCCCTCCCCTCCCCCTCTCATTATTATACATCAGGGAATATTCTAAGGAAATGTAAATATACTACCTAGCTGAAACAGGTGGACTTTTGGCTTTCCTGAGTCTGGCTACTTTTAATAAGCTCTCCCTGGAACTGTCTGACCCATTTTTAATCATAAATCAAATATTACTTCAAGTCCAGCAACGGATGACTTGTTGAGGACCAAAGTGACCTCTCATAAATCTGGAAAATTAAAATGTTCACTAGGACATCAAGTGGCTCAGCAACAATTCTACTGGTCGCTGATAATACCTCGGGGTACATTTCCACCTCCCCAGGGGGAGACACCGCTGTCTCCATTTTCAATTGGAGTGTGAACCTGTGATGGTTCCAAATTGGAGGATGATAAAGTACCACGCACTGTTCATGCACTTTGTTGTTGCTTCTACTAAAAAATTAATGGAGTTCAAGATACACCACGGATATGGGAGACATTAGGAACAAGAGTTCAACAAACTATCCATAGTAAACAGAAAATAACAGATACTCTTTAAGATTGTCAGCAGATAGTCACCCCCATGACATTTTAACACATATTGCTCATTGGCTTTCTAATGGATACTTTATCAAGACACTACTGCATTGTTGTTAAAAGGTAAGGCATGGGGAGTTTCTGTTTGGGTAGCCACCACTACAGTGCACTGAAGTAATTGTCCGCATGAATTTACTCCCTTATTGCCTTTAGCTTTGCACTGAAGGGTCGTTATATGACCCTTTTGACTATTAGAAGCTGACGTTTCTGTTCCAATAGACTATATGAGAAGTCTGAAAATGTCACCGACAGAGGGGGCTGCTAAATGTAATTTGGGACCTGGTGGTATAGACCTCTAGGGGAGGCTAAGGTGAGAAGATCTCAAGTTAAAACTATTCCAGGGGGTGAGTTCAAGGCTAGCCAGGGCTTTTTAGTAAGACCTTGTTGGGAAATTAAGAGTTGGGACTGACTGGGGATGAACCTCCGTTGGATTCAACCCCCAGGACCGCATATATTGACTTTAGTGGTGCATACCGGTAATCCCAACACTCAGGAGTCAAAGACGGGAGATCAGAGGTTCAAGGTCATTTTCTTTCACACAGCAATTTTGAGGTCTGCCCTGGTATACAGGAGATCCTGTCAAAGGTCAAGAAAGGGGGTGGAAGTGTCGCTCAGTGGTAGGCAGTGTGAGGCCCCCACGTTCAATTGTAACATCACAAATAAGTAGGAGTGTTTGGATCTATTGACATTTTTGGGAAATACGGAGGCTAGCTCCAGCCTCGTGTTTCCCCCATCCCAGCAGCATGGTCCTGACCTAGGCTGGGGTTGCTTAAACCCCACTCTTCAGTGATATGAGTGGTCCTTCAGGGTTCAGTTTAGGGCAATGGTCTACTTGCTACGTATAAGGCAGGTTTTTAGTGAGATTTACTTTAAAGGTCAAAGAGTACATCCTCTGGGAGATTTTTATGTCCACGGAAAAAGTTTCCCATTGAGGAATGGTTAATCAAAGTCGTTAAGAATGCCTGCACCGCCAGCACTCAGGAGGGGTTCAGTCTCGGCGAGTTCAGTCAGCCTCTCTCATTCCTTTTCCCGGCAGGATTAGAAAGAACCAATGCAACAGCAGTTTTTAAAAATTATATTTAATACAAGTGAATAGATGAGAAGATCTGAAACATTATAAAGCGAAATACACAACAAATAAATAATTTGCACAGGAGAGCCACGCCCTCCATTGCGTACCACTGTCCGGCACGGGAATACTTAAATCCAGTGACAATGGAGAGAGTCCATAAAAATGCTAACCTGTTGTCCCTTGTAGGAAGTTCTTCAAGTATAAAAGTCCAATACAGTGTAAAATAGTATTCAATTTAGTTTAAGAGTAAAAATTGCAAGTATCGCACTTTCAGAAGGAAAAAATATAAAGCCGTCTTTTAAAACTACATACACTACATGAGGAAAGTGGGGACGCCGCGCGTTCCCGGTAGACGAGATCCACAGGGGTAAAGCAATCGAGGAAGCACAGAACCAGCGATGTAGCTTGTTTTTTTTTAAAAAAAAAAAAAAGATAAAATAAAATAATTCAAGACTAAAATAAACTCAAATGTGTTCAGGAGAGAGTACTCACCCGAACAGTGCACATATGAATTTAAATAAATCCAAAGCCAACGTCTTTAGTTGAATAGGTTAATATTTAATACGCTACATCTAGACCTACTGAATAACTTATGCCATGAGATGAATACATAATTTTACAGTGTCACTTCTAAAGTTCCTTCCTTTAGAGTGCAGCATAGTAAAACTTAAAAATAAATATTCTTAAATAGGATTATTATTAAGGCACATTATAAAGTACAAGATCATCAACCGTCGGAGAACTGTAATGTCAAGAACCTTGCTGTCTTAGGTACCGTAGTCGCTAATAAATAGTTTTAAATAGGACTCTGAAATAGATATGAAAAAAGTGTAAAATTATTTTAAAAGGGGGCGGGGTGGGAAGAAAAGAAAGGTCCTTCAGACCGTCCTGAAGGGGTGAGCATCTGCAAACTCTGCCTGCCTTTACCCACAATCCTCTAGTCTATGTAATAAATAGAAAGACAAGTGGGGTGGTGAAAGCCCGACCGGCAGATGAAATCATCCCCAAGTGACACGGGATGGCGAGAGGACTTATGACAAGTCCCTCCCATGAGTACAATGACGGACTCTTTCCTGGTGTGTGCTATTGATTGTCTGAGCGGCTGGTGCAGTATCAATGGCTCCACAACCCCACTCGTCCACAGGACAGATGAGAAAACAGCTTTGGTATCTGTCCACCACCGTACTCGCCAGCCATCATGCTCCTAAACTGATTGATTGTTCGATGCCCATTTTTTTTTTTTTGAGTTAGCGAAAACACGACCTCCTGCCTCAACAAAGTTCCGCAGGCCCGCAGTCACTGCAACAAGGACAACCAGCGCTTTTGCTGTCTTGTTTTCTTTTCTTTTCTTTCTTTTTTTTTTTTTTAAATCTACTTTTACGCGTAATTCAAGCTACATATTGCTCACTCCGTATTCCCTGGTTCAACTAGATTCACGTAGCATTTTCTAACTTGGAAAAGGCAGTTTGCTTCCCTGATACTATAAAAAAGAGCAAAAAATAAAAATCCCAATACAAAAGTGTAGTCCTGTTTGTACCCCTGCCATCGCGTCCTAGTGGCTATTTTGTGTAACTCGGGCTCTTTGGGATTGACTTCAAAAACTGTTTCTCGCCCTCCCTTTCTCCCCTTCCCATCTGCTGTACTACCCGGAAGCACAGAAAAAAAAAAAAAAAGTAACACCTCTGCTTCGCACTAGGCTTGCTTTCTCCCTTTAAAGCCGTCAGGTCAACGTTAACTTTCTGGTTAGCTACTAAAAACTGGGAAATCGGGAGGGAAAGAGAGAAACCCTTTTTTGACTTTGATCAGACGGCTGGTTCTACTGCATTCGGTCTGTCTGCAGCTGTTGAGGCTGATACTGGCCAAAGGCGGCCGCGGCTGCAGCAGCTGCAGCTGCCGCAGCAGCTGTCCCGGGCGCGGCGGCGGTGATGGGCTGCTGGACAGCATAGCTGTAGCCCCCGGTGGTCACGTAGCCTGCAGCAGCTGGGGACGCCGCATAGGGGTACTGGTCATAGGCAGCGGCCGCCGCGGCTGCAGCTGCGGCCGCTGAGTACTGTGCGTAGGCAGCTCCAGTGTAATCGATGTACGGTGCGGTGGAAGCCGCAGCTGCTGTGGGCTGCACGTGGGGAATGACCACTCCAGGCTGCACAAAAGCCTGCGGGTAGACGTAGTGGGCGGGGATCCTGTTAAGAGACGAGAAACAGAGTCAGGCCACAGTCATCTCTCTTTGCTCAGAGATGGAGACAAACTCAAATTTAGTGGTTGCTATCAACATAGGGTTGCCATGATATCTACTCTTTAGCGGACCCGTTTGATGCTCCCTTGAGAGAATTCATTAACAACATCAAGAAAAACTGGAATGACCTTCTCCCTGTTAAGAGTTTTCACTCTGACTTCGAACCCTGCCGTAGCGCACATGCCACGTTTGGAAAAACGAATCATGATTAGCCAGGGCTGTGCATGGAAGACAGATTTAACAGGGGGGCTTTATGAATTCTGAAAAAACTCATAGAGTTCATCTAAGAAAGATATGTCTACCAAATAGAAAAAAAATCCATGCTGGGAATACAGCGCTCGGAAGGTTGTCAGAGATGGAACCGTTCTGTGGGGGGTGGAAGCCTGGCAATTAAAGGGAGAACAGACTCCAGTGGGCTCTATCATGGCAACCCTATTTGAAATCGCTAGGCAGACTCAGCACACATTAATCTCTCTGCAACCTCAGTCACCCTGATTAAAAAAAAAATCATAATTACGAAAGAAGCAGGCGACAAAGTAAAATAAAATAAAACCTCAAACCAGGAGCTTCAAGGTTCACACGTGTGGGAAGCACAGCAGACACACTCCTCACAGGACAGTAGTGTGGCTCACTCGGGTCACAAAAAGGCTGTTGTGGGAAGCTACCAAAGTGCCATTAACAGTCCCCGCGCAGAGATTCACAAAGAGGTGTGCGTGCGACACACTTCCGATCTCTCTTTGATTTGTCCCTCCACCCCCCCCCCCATAAGGACAGATCATTCAATCGAACCTTTTTGACTATCAGGCAGCTGAGGCTCTCAGCCAGCGCGTTTGTCTCCATGCAAGGCAAACAGAAGGGGGTTGGGGGTTGGTGAACTCGGTGGAGAAGCTAGGGACAGGAAAAACAGCCAAATGTCTCGGAGCTTGATAGAGACTCAAAAGATACGCGTTGTAAGGCAGCACTCAGTTCTGCAAGCCCACTAGCTCTTAGGGTCAGCCTCCGTGTCAGAAGAAATTGATTTATTAATCTCTCTGCTTTCGACCCACCCAGATGGATGGTTAATAGTTTGTACAGTTTAGTTGTATGGTCACGGGTCACCCTGACAAGAGCCAAGAACATGTAATAAAATCAAGAATCATTTTAAGTGCTGCGGTCACATCTCACAGACAGGTCAGACCTGGGCCCTTTCTTAAAAGTTGGTTAATAAAAAAAACAAAAAAACAAAAAAATCACAAGAGGTTTGTTTACAAACAGAGTGGCGACTGCAGCTGCCCCTCTTACGGTCCCCTACCGCCCATTCTCAAAGTCCTACTTCGAGTATCTGACTTATTTTTGTCTTTCTTTTGACGAATCTCCCTCACAACCCCCTACCTTCTCTAAAAATAGAGCACAAGCATGCTATCTCACTGTCAACAAGACCAACTTATTAGTAGCACAGGCACAAATAACTCTCTTCAAATTTTAAAGAACACAAAACATCACACTCAGTCTCTTCAAAAAACTTAAGAATGATTTCTCTCTCTCCCCCTTCCTTCCTTCCTTCCTTCCTTCCTTCCTTCCTTCCTTTCTTTCTTTCTTTCTTTCTTTCTTTCTTCCTTTCTTTCTTTTCTTCCTTGTCTCCAGAATGGAATCACTCGTTAAGAACATCCATGGAAAAACTGAATTTATCAGAGAGGGTGGTGAACTCTGTCTTCCCTGAGATAAAAATACATTTGATTTTACTAGAATTGTAGCTCTTTCCCAGTGCCAGCAGAAACCATGTCACCAAGTGTTTCTGAGGACACCCAGAGATGTTCTTAACTTCATGTCAGAAACCAGGAGCGTGCGTGGTCATGCACACACTCAGAACTCTGTGACACATCAGGTGACTGGCTCACCCTTGGTGACAGGAGTGGCCGTGCAAAGCACTGTCCCCAGAGCCGACGGGCCCACAATGTGCAGACACAGCTAAGAGAGCCTCCTCTCCTGCCAGTTTACACGTGGTGACGGGCAGCAGAGGCTGCAGCTGGGCTATTTTTGATCCTGTCATGCGACAAGGGTTTCCAGCGGATAAAATGTCTTTATAAGGCCAAAGTGAAACATCTATCAGCTACAAAGGCCAGCCAGTCGGAACCTCACTGATACAGAGACATTAACCCTTTGTGCCTGCCTCCGGTGTTCTCGGGACAGCCTGTCGGTTGATAGGTTTGTATTTTCAAATAACGGAGTAACTCAAAGGAGGTTTATTCTACACACCCCCATCCCGAAAGGCGGGATAAAGAGAGAGAGATGGAGGAATGAATTAAAGCAGAGAAAGTATTGCTTCAAGAGTTACTGTCTCTGTATTTATGTTAATGACTACTTCTGATTGGACAGAGCCATTGAATGAGAATGTAATTTATTTTTCTAGAAGATCAGATTCCTACACGAAGGCTGGCCAGGGCAAGGAAGATGTCTGAAAGGCAAAAGAAGACCTGGGGTCTTTAAAAGATCATGGAAAAAGGGAGCCCACAGGACCCCAGAGTCACGTCCCAGAGGGACTCTCAAGTCTCAATTCAGGCAGAAGGCAGCAGAGGCTGAAGGGTGCATTGAGAGGTCTTTTAGTAGTCTAATAAACTCAGTAAGACTGTCTGGGGATGCCCCTCCTACTAGAAGTCTACCAACCTCCAGCTCCTGAATCCACAATAGAATGCGCATACCAGGCAGCTACACCCCGGGTGACTCAAGAAAACTCTCGGTTTTCCTTCTATCCCCATTTCTTTAGATGTCCCTAACATCTCTCTTTGATTTCCTTCCTTCCTTCCTTCCTTCCTTCCTTCCTTCCTTCTTTCCTTCCTTCCTTCCTTCCTTCCTTCCTTCGACAAGGTCTCTTTATGTAGCTCAGGCTGACTTCCAAATGTATGGCCATCCTGCCTCACAGCCTCCAGAGTTCTGGTGTCCCCCGTGTGCAACCATGCCGGACTAGTCTCTGTGACTTTCAAAGCAATAACATGATAAGTTAACTCTTCCGGTCTACTGGGCTGACTCTTGACCAGTTCTTCATTTCATCCATTTGCCCGTAAGAGTGATACCTAGTACTACACAAACCATTTCTTAAATCTTATCATTTTGGGTCTTTTGTTGTATCTATCCAAAATACTATATATATATATATATATATATATATATATATATACACACACACACACATACACATATATATACACACACATACATATACATGTATATGTATATGTATGTATTATGTATGTATTATGTATGTATTATGTATGTATGTATATATTAACCTTTCTTTGGACCCAGGTCAGCAGGGCATCTTACTGTTTCCTGGACATGTCATCGATCACCAGATTCCACTTTGGCACATGACATCTATTCCTCACCCAGGATGCCAACTCTCCCCCCGTCTCTGCATTCCCTATCCATCCACCCTAGCTCTAGCCCTAGATACACACAAACCTTCGGAAGTCCACTTCTCTTTATCTCATGGTGCTCCTATGTGAAAGAGAATGATGTTTTTCCAGCCCAGAGATGCTGTACATGAAAGTTCTCCATGAGAGGAGCCTCCAGTGGGTGGCTTCCCCCTCCTTCTAAGATCCAGCTCATCTTCTTCATGAAGGCTTCCTTGAGACCCACTCATCTGCTGTCTCTCTCCTTCTGTCTGATGCCCTTCCCAGCACTGATTATTTTATTTATTAGTAGGCGATGAAGACTGTGACATTATGCCTTTTCTGGCTATAGCTTAACATCAAGGAATGGAAACAGCTTCCAAGGTGAGGCAGGCCTCAACTCTGAACTTGGACTCACATTCTAACACAGCCAGAGGTTTTGTGGTCAGCGGGAGGCTAATTAACCTGTCTGCACTTGTGTTGTTTATTCTCAAGAAAGGTCCTTAAGAGTGTCTTTTTCAAATGCTCATCGTTAGAATTAAATGTCACAATTTATGTGGCTCTCTCAGCTGTTCTGTGCACATAGTACACTGGATCATCTATAGCATACAGCTAAACACTGAAATGGGGGCTCAGCAAATGCTTAAGTGCATGACTAACTTTCTGTAAACTAATCCTTAAATCTCTACTCAACAAAGCTGCAGCATCTCTTTTTCCAGAGCTTTGGTGAGAAAATGCTTCTTTCAAACAGAGACCGTTTACTTAGACGCTGGTGCTCCCCAGACCCCCAAGTTCATCTGCTCTCTGCTACATCACAAGTCCTTTCAACTAATGTGTTTGTCTTTAAAAACCTTAGGTGACCCCAGGGAGGGCGTTTAAGGAATTGTCTCCTCACTAGCCTTCCAAACAAGTGCAACGTTAAAAACTCTCAAGCTTGCTTCCAGGGAAGTCTGAAATAAGAACACACGGCATTCAAACACAGTTTAGGGTGGCCAGGTGTGATTTGTTGGTTACAGACTTGGAATCAGGGCGGTGCTAAGAAGCACTCAAAAAAAAGAAACGAGAAACCTTACTTGGTCTACCTGGAATGCTATCTGTTTTGAATCTCAAGTTCAACCTGAGTCTCAAGTTCAAACAATTTATGCACGCAGTAACAATCACCATTCATCATAAAGACAGTTACTATCAGAAGAGATGGAAAACAAAAGGTTACTGTAAAAACACACTTGATTTAAAAGTCTTATGAAATACATAGCACCCCGGGGGTTCTCCTCTTCTTTGGGTTACTTTATCAAGGATCCTGAAGGGCTGCCACAGCTAGACCAGTTATCCCCAGCTGGTCCATGAGAGCACTGCAGTGTGTCTGTGCACTGAGCCTCTCTGCTGAGTCTCCCTGCTTGTTCATCCGACCACACACCATTTAGACACACCCAGCCCTGTCACCTACTTCAAGTCTACTCTCCTCTTCACGGGCTTGCTCCTGTTCCTCAACCCGTGTATTTTCCTAGGGTTCTGAATGATGCCAAGTCACTTCTCAGTGAGGGGTCCTTGGCTGCTCTGCAAACTTCTTGCTTCCCCCCAGACCCCCCCCCCCCAGATAAAGACACAACTTCTTTTTTACTAAGTAATGGACACATAAGAACAGCAGTTAATTGATTTTGGTTTTACACCTTCAGATGTGTTTTCTTCCAGAGTCTCAAGTTGACTGGTAACAGCAGTGGGATAAGGGAGGGAACGGAGGGAGAGAGGGAGGGGATGAGAGGACGGAGGGACGGAGGGAAGGTGGCCCAATCAACTCATCTAAGATGAATTGTCTAAGATGGCTTGGAAGGGGGCTTTGGTACAGAGCTATACTTAACTGTAGCTTTTAAAAAATGAGGTACTAATAGATTAAAATAACAAGAGGGTACTAAGAAGATATCCATAAGAACATGGTTGGCTTCTTCTAAGTCAACTTACTGCTTGTTTTTTGGTTAGCCTCTATTAGGAGATGCTTACAATAGGCATCTATCTATGAAGACAGATCCTAGCCTTCTAGGTGACACAGGAAGATCTTTAGATGATAAGCGGGTTAACAATAAAATTCTTTAACGAGCTTGGAACTAGTTCAAAAAAGAACTAGAGTTACAGCAGTATCAATCAGGTGGAAGATGGAGGAAACAGACTCTAATGTCCTGGATAAATGGATGGTGGCCTTCCTCTTGTGCCCTGTTTAATGTAATGGAACTGGGGACTTAAGGGGCTGGTAATAACAGGACCCAGAGAAAACACGGGTGTGAGCAGGCTGTTCACCTGTTAGGTCCGAAAGGTGGGAGTTAGTACTGTGCTACTCAAAACAAAAACCAAACAGAATTAAGGGGGTGGGGAAGCCCAAACTGGTGAGTGTTAAAACAATCCGAATAGAGCTCGTGAAACTTCATCAGAAGACCTGGCAGTAGACAGACATTGCAGAAAGAAAAGCCCGTTCCCAGAAAACAAAGACTTTATAACATGCAAGCAGTGAATCTGTATTCTTACAGAGAGGAATCACACGATTTAGCACTCACTACAAAAAAAAAAAATGTTAAATGGAAATCACAGGCTAATAGCTTAAAAGCAGGAGGGGGGGAAAAAGGCCGTTTGCTTCCCATGGCAAAGTCAAAAGGTCAACACTGCTCACCACCACCACCAAACTCAAACGGCAAAGAGCCCCTTCCCCAAGAGAGAGAAGACACTCACTACAGCTCTGTTCAATTAAGTCAAAGCACACAGTTTAGCTATCAACACCACTTCATGACTGTAATAAATGAAAATAAAGCACACGGAAGGCTATCAGGTATAGTGAAAAAATAAAAAATAAAGACAGCACCACCAACATCCATGCATGGTTAATCACCATCTGAGCTTGTGTGTCTGAGTCTACTGGGGACAGAGTTTAACTCCAAACAGAACTAGTCCACCTCTCCTCAGCGCATCCTTCTCACCAGTTAGCTTAACTGTATACGAGCCCTGTCAGGTTAGAAAGAGATAAATCACATTGAGTCAAGCCAACAGCAGGAATGGCGAACAGGACACATGTCTGTGCACAAGTCATACCTGGAATCTTTTGATTTTGATTATTTTTTGTTTTGTTTTGTTTTGTTTAATCATAAGCCCAATGTTTGGCTGGCTTGGAGGCTGCACACTTGGTCAGCTAACTTGACTCATCTAAAAATATTTATAGTATCAGCATTAAAAAAATACATAATCATATATATAAATATGCAAAACCCGGAACGTTCTGGTATCGTCGGCCTTGTCTGCTCATAACCAAGAGTCAGGGAGACAAACAGTGGCCATGGTGTAACTTTGGAGGGCCTGGTGAATTAATTGACTTACCCGAAAGGTCTCTGGATAAGGGCCGGGTGAAGCTGCTGAACGCCAAAGGCAAAACCTAGCAAATAAAACACACCACAGTTCCCATGTGCGCACAGTTAGGGGCTTACCGTCCCTACACAGGAACCAGAGTCACAATCTGTGATTTAAAAGGAACCACTCCTATGAAACTATTCTTTATATATGAAAAATAGACATGCTTTATAAATGTTATCATTCATCCTAAGTAAACATTTGAATAGACTAAGATTGGAAAACTTAAAAAAAAAAAAAAACAACTCTGTAAAGTTTACTTAACAGACATTAAAAAAAAGAGAGAGATTTGAAAATATTTAGAGACCCAAGAGCAACAATGAAGTTAAATTCACAAATATTCCTACAGTTCCAACCCACAAAAAAAAAAAAAAAAAAAAAAAAAAAAAAAAAAAAAAATAGAAAGAGAAAAAGAGAGAAAGAAAAAAGTCTTTGCAATTTGGGACATTATGGAGTGCCTTGAAAAGTTTTACATTTTACAGTTTATAGGATTAAAATTCTATAAAAACAAAATTCCCCATTGCTCTTTTTAAGAATAGTGCATGCGCTATTCTTACAGTTTTATAGAGAAGATGTTTTAGAAAGACAGAGTTTTAAATTTTCGAGGGAATTTCTCCATGTATTCCCTCTCTGACAGCGGAGCTCCTAAACCGAAATGTCAACCTTTCTCTAACTTCCCCAGGAAAGGCCAAGCGAAGAGAAGAGCGCGTGATTCCGGCAACAGAGTTGCTTGCCTATAGAATAGGAGTCATTGGCTCAATCCTCAAGGGAATTATTTTCGGTAAATGTAAAGAACAGTCCTAAATAATACAACAGATTTTCACACAGGCAAAGCTATATTGTAAACTGACAGCTATGGGGATTTTTTTTTTTTTAAAGCAAATTGTTTCTCATCTCCAAGTTAAAAAAAATATCTTTCAAAACCAAAACACCAAAAAAAAAAAAAAAAAAAAAAAAAGTAAACTGTGAAGGTGAAATCATCCACTGTATCAGTATTTGATTGCTAGAACTCTATATGATTTTTATGTGAAAATAGGTGCTAAGCCCCTCTCAGGTCGGGGTTCAGATCACGCATGCTCGGAACACAATGCAACTGGCCTAGACCACACTAAGGAAGGAGGCTCACTGGCTGGAGATGACAAGGCCCACATAGTGTGTACCCTTTTATCCACAAGTGGCTAGTAAAAATCGGATAAGGGAAAGCAGACAAAAATATCTACCATTGTATAGGAAACACATGAATTAACTTTTGAGTGCAAGTTATCTGTACCCTAAGATCTATTTTTGAACGTAGACACATCCCAAATACCCAGCGGTGAACTTACAATGCTCATGTATCTTTAATGCCTTGGTGGAATAAACCAGCTCGAGTTTTACCAAGCAGGACTACAGACTACAGTTCTCAGGACGCCGCTGTTCCTGGGCTGGGGGTGGAAGTGGGATCTGTCCACACGGGTGGAGAGGTGGAAGAGCTCACCTGGCTGCATGATTCTTGGTTTTGCTCCTAAGTATGCCAGATTCACATTGGCCTTCCTGCCATCGATGATGGGGTTGGGATCCTTGCAGGCCCTCTCAGCTGCAGCCCGGTCAGCCATGGTGACCTTAGCAACATACACAGACATACACAGAGAGAGCCCTCAGTTAACCCCTGAAGGAAAAGTATTGAAGTCATTGAGCTGGCTTTCTTTCTTTCTTATTTGGGAGGGGTTTGGAACATTAACTCTTTCTTCTCTGCCTAAAAGTAAAAAAATAATAATAAGCAGAAAGAAGAAAGGAAGGAAGGACCCCTCCGCACCCCACCCAAAGTCCTAAGGGTGCTGGTGTGGGGCCTAACAGATTTGGAAGCCACAATTCTGAATTGGCAGGTAGATTTACCCTTTGCATTCCCACCGAGGCCCCAGAGGCACTGTGGGCTTTAAACAAAGTCCAGCCCCAAAGCAGCCAGTTGCTCCCAACAGGCAAACACTCCCCAGCGACAATAGCTGTCCTGCTCCGGGGCTCTCAGCTCTTTTTGCATTGCTGAATTTGCCCCTTTAAATCTCCAGGAAGCTTAACGCGCTGCTTCAGTTAGGCAAACACCCAGAGGTGCAGCTTTCTTTTTCCTTTTAGAATCTACCTTTGCAATTAAAAGGTAGTGTGTGTGGGGGGGAGACCTCCCCAGTGTCTCTTCTTACCCAGGCCTGAACAACACCACACACACACACACACACACACACACACACACACGCTTTTCTTCTTTTAAACAAAGCACCAGCTCACTTAACAACCAACCAGCCTCCAACCCGGGAATGCCACAGTGAGGGGCTCCATTTCCTACCTCCCTCCCAACTCTCTGCATCCCCGATCTGGCTCTCCTTCCCAGGCTCTCGGGGGGCCACCAAAAGAGCATCGCCTCAGGTCCTCTCGGTACCCCCACGAGACAGCCACGGCCCCTCGCTTCCCCAAGCCCCGTCGCACTTAAAGTTTCAGCTCAGATCCAAGTGAACAGGGCGTCCCGCGAGGTCCCACAGAGCCCCTTACCCCAAGCTCTGCCTCCCTAGGGCCTGGGGCTACTCGCTCCCTTCTGGCCTGTCTTTGATAGCCTCGCCAGGTCCTCTCTTAGTTGCTCCCCACCCACCCTGAGTCCTGCTTCCGCGTAACTTACAAATCCGTAGCCCCGGGACTTGCCCGTCTGCCGGTCCGTGATGACCACCGCCTCCTCTATGTCTCCGAAGACCTCGAAGTACTTGCGCAGGCTGGCGTCGGTGGTGTGGTAGGGCAGCCCTCCCACGAAGATCTTGGTGTACGTCGTGTCCTTCTGGGTGGTGTGCATCTTCGCGCCCGCCCCGCGGCTCGGGCTCCGGCTGCGGCTGCGGCTGCGCCTGGTCCTCGGGCTCCGCGTCTCCCGCAGCGCGCGGCGGCCGCCGGGGGCCGAGGGCGCGCGCGGGGGCGAGGGAGCGGCGTGGGCGCTGGGCGCGCGGCTTCCCAAGTGGCCCACTGTCCCCGACACTCGCCCGGGCGCTCTGCTCCAGTCCCCGCGTCCGGTCACTGTCCAGACCTTCCCGATCGTCCGGGTAACCAGCTCCGTAGCCGCGGACTGTGTGAGCCTTTTGCACTCACCCCGCGTGAAAGTAAAAAAATAAAATAAAATAAAAAAAATAATTATTTTTTTTTTCTTAAATGCAGAGAGGGTGGTGATCTCCAAGTCCAGAAGAGGTAGATGTTTCTTTCTCAAAAAATCGAGTGGCTTGGGTGGGATGAGGGTTGGCTCAGAGGCTACCGTGTCCCGGGGGCGCGGAGGTGGCAGCTGGGGGCGCGGTGCTGGGCCCGGCTCTGACTGAGAACCGTCCCTCCTGCTTAGGAGCTGCCACACCAGTGTGGACGGAGGACTGCTCTCCAACCCTCTGCTCCTTTTTCCCCAGCGGCCCGGGGGTCGACGCCCGGCTGGGGAGGGGGCGGGCCGGACGCCTGCGATTGGCCGGGACAGCACCTGGGGCGCCCGGCGCCGCCGCCCCCCAGCTGTTGGGAACAGCTGCTTCTCTCCCCGCGCTCGGCGCGGCGCTGGGTCGCCTGGCTAGGGCTCTGGCGCTGTTGCTGGGGCAGAGTTGGAAACGGCTGGAGGCGGCCTGGCTCTGTTGTTGCCTGTTCCTACCGGTCAAAGTCGCAAAGACCCCTGGCGACTCCCGCAGGGCCCCAGAGCGAGCCGCTTGACACTCGGAAGCAGACCAAGCAAGCTCTTCCCGCTAGGCCTGGATGGCAAGACCAATTGACTTGAGAGTCCCACCCCCGCCCCCCCTGGGGCCTGGCGTGGTTTGTTCAGAGGCCAGTCCCCTCCCAGACACCTGGGACCTAGGAGATCTGCCTCCTCTAGCGGTATGAACCACGAGAAGAGCCCTCAACTTTTTTTGACCCCCAAAAGCTGGTGCTGTGGAAAGCCAAGAGGTGGAGTCCCAGGGGTGGTGTGTGGTGTGTGTAGAATAATAATAATAATAATAATAATAATAATAATAGCCCCTGGCATTTGGGAGCGCTTGAAAAAAAATAAAACAAAAAACAAAAAACCTTAGCTTTAATGGCTCACAGCTAGCAAAGGGCGTCTGTTCATCAGGCCCTGCCTTCTACTTCAGAGGACCATGAATTAGTACCGAACCTCCCACGATCATCAAATTTGTGCTTCCTGCCTAAGTTAGTTATTCAGGAAGATGGGTACAATGTCTGTCTCAACACAAGTCGCTCCCACCTCCGCCTTTTTTTCCCCTAAGCAAAAAAATCTATTTCCTTCTATTTGAATTACAGAACATTTAGTGAATCGACCTCATTTATTTATCTGGATATAATTGTAAAATGTATGATTTCTTTTAAAAAGGGAGGAAAAAAAAAACTTGTTACATAACGATGGATTTCTACCAGCACATTCGAAAGCAGAAGCAGAATTCACTAAACGTAGTATCTATTTATTAATTTAAGCCAGCTTATTGGCAGTTCTTTTGCTCAATAGGGCTTTAGACTAAATGACGCTTTAAAATCAGTCAATCATATCTGAGGGTTTAGATTAAAATACCCCTCCCTCCTTATTTTGAGACAGGGGCTTGTGTATCCCAGGCTGTCCTTGAACTTTCCGTGTATTACAAGGATTACTTTGAATTTGAACTTCTGATTCACCTGCCTCGGAGTCCTGAATGCTGGGGTTGCAGGCGCCTGTCCCTTCTCTGGGATTATGGAGTGGGTTGGGAAGGAGCGCAGGGCTTCCTGCCTGTCTGGTGGGCTACATCCCCAGGCCCCTGATGCAAGTATTTGATGTGAACAGAACCTTCCCCTAGGCCCTCACTGCTGCTCGGAGAGGCCAGAGCAGCGCCAATGCTAATTGCCCCTGAGCTACCCTTTTTGTTTCCTTTTAAACAGGTCAGTGTGTTAACTGATAGAGCCCCACAGACACCCCCAGTTACATTCCAGGCACCTCAGCTGTCAACCCCAGCTGAGGAAGAATGTGGGGTTTGCAAGGGTGAATGAGAGTCACTCGCGAATATTCTGGTAGCAACTCTTCAATTCATCTTGCTGATTTCCACAGGAGGCTGACTGAGGGTTTTGGGGTCTCTTTGAATTCCCAGCGTGAGATAAGGAAAATTAAAAAAGATCTAGCTGTGGTTAATCCATAAGCAATGTGTAATGTATGTATTTTATAGGAAGTGTTAACCCTTTAATACAGTTGTGGTGACCTTCTAACCATTAAACTATTTTTGTTGCTACTTCTTAACTGCAATTAATAACCATTGTTATGAATAGTAATGAGATATCTGTGTTTTCCAATGGTCCTTGGGGGTCACGACCCACAGGTTGAGAACCACTGTTTTAGCTGCTGGGAGGCCCCCCCATATGAAAACATAAATCTTTTCCACTGTTTAAGTGAAGTGCTAGTTCAGAAGGGACTCTGCTCGTATGACGGAAGATAATTTTTAAAAGTAAGAAAGCAGACCCTGAAACAGAAGAGGCATGCTTTTTAATATTTAATATTCATCTTACGGTGTCATTTAACAATTGTAGCACTTCACTGAAGCGCAGGCAAAAGCCTCTGAGAGGGGAGGCGTCTACCAAGAAGTCTCATACACCGTGTGGCCTTGGCTGTCTTGTGTCTTCCTACGTGGGTGAGAAGCCAGCCCAGCCTGCAGGGAAAGTGTGTCTGGGAGTACAGCCAACCTTGTGGATGGTGGTCACTAGACAAAGTGGAGGGAGCTAAGAGGAAGTTCTTACCCCACAATGGGATGGCCGTATCCTAGAGCTCAGCCTTGGGAAAGAAATACAGTGTTTACTTTGAGGGTTGAAGAGCCAACTTAGTAAGGAAAATGCTTGGCATGCAAGTGCTAGGACCTGAGTTCGAATCTTTGTATCACCATGAAAAGCTAGCTGTACTGGCACATCCTGGTCAACTTCTGGCTTCTGTACATACACTTACAACACACACACACACACACACACACACACACACACACGGCGGGGAGAGGCTTGTATGTCATTATTCCAGAGAAAATATCACAGGTAACAGTAGTCCCTTCAGTCCCATGGGACCCCACTGAAGTACCTTTAGAAAATATTTGACACTTTTGCCTGAAATTGTTTCGGTTTTGAACAAGATGATAACGGGTCATTGGGACATTTTCGAAATTCCACGAATAATGAAGGCATTCCTGATCAGCTGGCATGAGCTGCCGAGGAGGGTGGTGGTGGAGAGGAACAGTGATTATTAATTTTCTAGATCCACATCAGTAGAGGGATGCTCATTGTCTGCTGTGGGTTTGGTTTTTTCATGTCCACACAAAGGTAAGCACAGTTCCAAAGGCCAGACCCACTCTCAGTGGCTTAGTGATCCTGTGCCATCAATCCATGTATCCCCCTGGGCCATTGGATGAATCTGAATCCAAACCTCAAGATTATTAAGTACCAAATATTTCTGTACAATGGCCCATTGCAAATTCAGGCTTGCGGTCATGGTACTTGAAGAATCTTTTCTTTATCCGGCTGCTTTTGGCAGAGGAGATGTGGATACCCGCACCGCCTTGTGTACTATGATATGTGCTTCTTTGGAGAGAAAGAGATGGAAAATACTGTACAAGTTATAAATAAGTTCCAAGCTTGCCATGTCTGAATTAGTGTACATAGATGGCCTGAATCCTTGGTTACCACTCCTCGGCAGGATTGATACCATTTGATTACAGTAAGCTACCTAGAGTAAATCATCAGCCATGTTGTTCAAAATCTTTATCTGTTAAAGGCCAGAATCAAACACAAAGGTTGAACACCCATTTTATCTAGTTTTTCCTCTCTTTCCTCCTCTATTCCCTCTTTAATCATGGATAGTAACTCCAGGCTTACAGGCATTTAGAAGAATTTTGAAGAGGAAAAAAAAGTGTGACACTTCATGAAGAATGAGAAGCATCATTTCCTCCTGGACAACATTCTGAGTATCGGGGACACTCTCTTGACTGTCATTTTAGGTCCTCAAAACCATGTGCTGAATGTTACAGTACTGAAGAGATATCTCCTGACAACCAGGGTGTGGGGGATCAGCTCAGTCTGTACAGGGCTTGCCTCGAGAGCAGGAGGACCTTTCACCTATAGAATCATGTGCATAGGCTAGGTGTATAGAGTGAATTTTTGATCCATCCCAGCATTTGGAAGGGGGAGACTACTTGGGGGCTAGCCTAGTCTAGTTTGTGAGTTTCAAGCCGGAGAGAGACCCTGAAAAGGAAAGGAAACCAAGGTGAGTTAAAGGCTGGGAGGTTCCCCTTCATACACATGGTTATCCATACCCTGGAAAACACACACACACACACACACACACACACACACACACACACACACAGAGAGAGAGAGAGAGAGAGAGAGAGAGAGAGAGAGAGAGAGAGAGAATATATACTGAAAATACTATCTTTGAGATATACAACCCCTGTACCATACTTGATATGAACTAATATATTATATTAGTGGAGAGAACTCACTGCTTGTGGAATGTTTAAGCCAGTTAGTTAAGCATTTTTTTGAGAATAAAGTGTTGCCTCAGGTAAGTCTGTTTGGGTTACTTGGAATGGTCTGTCCTCCTCTGAGTCCCTGTAAGCATTCCGAGGCTGGCTCACAGGTTTTCTGGTCTATGGAACAGCCCTAAGCAGTTTCACCTGTTTCTCTGGGCTGGCCGGTAATCCTTAGTCACAGAGAACAGACACAAAGAGTGGGCCAGGCTGGTATTTTTTTGTGCGCACAGAACTGGCAGTCGGAAACTGAGGTCGGGCAGCTCCGCTCTGTCTTGGAGAAATCTATTCATGTTGTGCTCCACCTTAGCCAGGCTGGGAAAATGGCTTGAAATGAGCCGGTGTCATCAAAGTCATGGTACTGACTTTATGTCAAGCAGTTCTCACATGGGAAGGCAGGGTGCAGTTATTTAAATGATCAGACAAGAGTTAAAATCAAAGTGAGGGGGTACAAGAAAGTTCATTGCCGACTTCACCTTGCAAACAGTCTCCCTCTGCTGCGATCATGAGCACACTTGAATTTCTGTTTAAGTTTGGAAGGCCAGGAAGAGACTCCAAGCATTTTAACCCACCGAGTGGCTTCCCTTTTCAACTCAGGGCTCACTTGAGTTTCAAGCGGGTACACAGTGAGCCTCCAGGCTGCCAAGCTATTTTTAGGGCACTGATGGAACTCTCCAAATGTATTGGATGACCGCTCTTGATGCCAGTGTTATCCCAGTGATGTTGCTGTGGTCTAGGCAAAGGGCAAAGTGGTGGAAATAGCCCTGAATCCTGGGACAGCAGGCATGGGGCCTGATTCAGACAGTTATTAACTGGCTCCCAGGACGGGTTTGGTTTTCTCGATTGGAAAGCACAAACGGAGGGGTAGGGGCGCAGTGATAGAGCGCTTGTGTGCTGTAAAGCAAGGCGCAGGCTTCCTCTCTAGCAAAAAGAAAGGTTCATTCGAGAGATAGGGATGAGCAGAATGTACCATTCTTAGAATGGAGGCTGCTGCTCCCTCCTCCCATTTAAAGATGTCTATTAGTTACCTGAGATTTAGGAGACAGCCCAATGCTAGTACTTAAATGCTATTTATTTCCTTTCTAATGTAAACTATTCAAGGTCATCCCGCCAAAGCTATGTTTTCTCTGGTAACAATGGAAAGGCATATCTGTGCTAGAAAATTACGGATTGATAGCAAGATACACACAGAAGAAAATCAAATGCACCCACAATTCTTCTTCTTAAAATAACTATTGACATTTCAGAGCAGTCGATTCTGGGCCTCTTCCTGCATACAAATAACACACAGGACAGTGTGCAAACACTGGTTCATTGCACGCTACACTCTGGACTGCCGTCAGCTTTAGGAAAAAAAAAAACCCTTATATAGTGAAATGTTTTTCCTTTTCATGAGATGGTTTCTGTAATTCATTTTAAGAGGCATTTTATCATGTCAGTGCTTCAAGATTTATTTATGCATTTTTATTTTGTTGGGCATTTATGTTATCTTATTGAGCTTTTACAAAGGGCTATAAAAATCAGTATCCTTATAAATAGCCTTTTATAATCATCTTTGGTGGCTATTTAAGGCCGGCTCCCTAAGGGACGTTGTCTTGTCCATTATTAAAGTCCAGTGCCAACTATTTCTTAGATGAATGCATTCTTACAAGTTTCTGCATCACATTGAAAGGTATAACCATATTTAGAGCTTTAGACACATAATGTCAAGTTGTCTTTAATGCAATACCATCATATTTAATTTCTTCCTTCCTTTCTTTCTCCTTTCATTCCTTCCTTTTTCCTTCTTTCCTGCCTTCCTTCTTTTCTATACTCGATCTTAACCAAAAGGCTGAGAAGTGATTCCCTCCTTCTTTTCCTCTCTTCCTTCTTCCTTTCCTGTATCCCCTCCTTTCATCCCTTCCTTTCTTACTATACCAGGTCCTTATGTATCCAGGCTGCCCTCAAATGCACTATGGAGCAAATGACCTGGAACTTCTGATCCCAAGATTTAAAAGTGCAGAAGCATCTCAGTCTGCTTCAGGCATGACATTAACATGAGGTCATGCTGTAACCAAATCTTGTCTCCTCTCAGCCTGTCTTTGCTCTTCTCTGATTGGCTTGTTCTCCTCCCAGCTGTTTTTGCTCTTCTCTGATTAGCTGATTTCCCCCTCAAGGTAGGATGGGGCTTTTGGCAGCACCAAGGCATAAGCTATAAGCTATTTTGTTTGGATGTAACAGCGTGTGAAGGCTGAGGACAGGCAGGTCAGACCCAAATATTCCAAATCTGACTTTCATCCTTTGGGCTGTACACCCTGATGGTTCAAATTCAGTCTTGAACTGCTCTTAAAGGCCAAGGTCACACGTTAACTGACAGATTGGAGGCTGAGGTCTGCTGAGGCTTCTCTCCTGACACAAGTCCTCGAACCTCTGCAAGTACAGTGACATCTGATGGCTCAGCCCCAGAACTGAAGGTACCATAACCCCACTAGACCCATAGGGGTGACACTCTGTGTTGTTGGACGCACAGAAATGGTAGAGCGAATGTTTTGGAAACAACCAAATAGTGCGTTGGAAATTTGCATTGAATTTTAAAAATTTACATATTTTCTCCAGTTTAAAAAAAATGCCCTCTTTTTACTTGATTTTCTTTTTTTTTCACCTTCATGTATTTCTGGACCATTTTTTTTTTCTTTTGAAAACTGCGAATTTTAAAAAATGAGACAAAAATTTGGAGCTGGGCAAGGATCTGTTGAAATCTGTGAATGTGCGGTCAACTGGGTAGAGTCCAGTCCACTGCAGGTCCCCACTTGAGGTTGTTGCCTAAAATGTCATGAACTTGGTGGTGCTGATAGACCTGGCTTACAGTTAGGAGTTATGACTGAATGGTCCTTTAGTGTCACCTGATCAGGCTCTCTGCCTTGGTTAAGACAAAAATATCAAGAGCTATGTTTCTAGAGCTGTATCTGCTGCCTCCACCACTCAATCATTCTGCATCCCCAGGAATCTACGCCTAACTGCATTTAGGAGGATGCTCAATAACATGTCAGACAACATCTTTCCCCTTCACTGCTGCCTCTAATAACACACGATCTCTCAGGGCGTTTGTCCCAAGTGACAGCACTTGGGATCTCAAGCAGGATTTGGTGTGGTTCTCTGTCCTGATATTCGTCTTAACTGAAATCTTGTAGTCTTTCATCTTGCCTGTTGCATGGACAGGAAAAGTATTCCTGGGCAGAGAATAATTGTCTCTGTAACCCAAAAGGCCCCAACAAGCAGTGTGTGTGTGTGTGTGTGTGTGTGTGTGTGTGTGTGTTTCCTTAGTGTTAGAAGGTGGCAGATAAAAACCTTTTTTTCCCTTGATTTTAGAAAGGATGATGCCAATTCCTTGACCGTTATGAGGTTTATCTCTCCTTATCTTTATCTCCTTTAAAGCTATGCATTTGCCCAGAGCCGCCACCACCGGCGCTCCTCCTCCTCCTCCTCCCTCCTCCTTCTTTTGGTCTGACACTGTGAAGGTCTGTTAGGTGTATGTTAGACTTACAGTCTGTGTCCCTGAGGGCATAGACAGAATGTAGAGAGTTCTTTTCTAGAAGGTTCCAAGACTATCTGAAATCTCAGGAGCACATATTTGACTCCTTGTGGTCATAGCAACACTCTGTTCTCCTGGACTCCCACAACTGCCAGCCATTAGGGTCTGCTTCCAGCACGTCTTTAGCCCGCATCTGCAAACTTTCCCAGATCCCTCCCACAAGCCATTTCCAAAGTCCCCGAGCCACATCACAGCAACATCTCCATCTCTGTTATCAATTTCGTGTGTCACTCAGAACGTTTGTCATTGTGACAAACACGGAGAGAAATCATTTGAGACATTTATTTGGGCTCCTGTTTCTTTTCTGCAGTTGGACCCAGGGCTTTGAGCCGGAGCTGAGGCAATCCCCATATCTCAGCATATCATCATGGCTCTATCAAAAGAACTAATTCATCAATAAGGTCATGACCCACCAGCTGGGAATAGTCTGTCCAACACACAAGCTTGTGGTGGACTCTTCATGTTCAGACCACTGCAGATGTTTAACCATCTCATCATGTGCACTTGGCTGTTACTCTCTCTAATGCTTTCTTGCCCCATTCTCATTTCTTTCCCCTTCTAAAAAATCCAGTTCTACGTATACTATTTGAGCAGTTTTCTGGCTTTACCAGGGGTTATGTTCATTTTTATTCTTGAATGTTCTTGTATCTGATTTTCAGGTTAGCATTTTTTTACTGACCTGTCTTAAGGTTGACCAGATCTTTCTTTTGAAATCTCTAGATTTCCATTAAAGCAAAGCGGTGATTCCAAAACTTCAGTTATATTTTCTGCAATAGAATCCTTGTGTTTCCACTGCCCACTCATCAAGACCATATTCTCAAATATGTTAAATATATCTATATATATATTCATGCATACACACACACACACACACACACACACACACACACACACATATATATATATATATATATATATATATATATATGCATAGCCATTGCCTGCTTAATCAATACCTATATCATCTCAGAAATTAGTTCTTATCAACTGCTTTAGCTGACTGGCGATTACAGTTCTCAACTTCCTAGCATTTTTAAGAGTTTTTTAAATTATTGAAGAAGGCCTTTGGCAGTTAGTTTTGCATTTTTCAAATTTACATATTTTCTTAATAATGTGCTTTGTGAGTATTAAATTTTGAGTTAAACGGTTAATAGGCTGTTCCCTTAGATATATAGGGGTTTTGTTTAAGATTTCCTTAAGGTTGGACTTCCTAAGTATCCCCCCCCCAACAGGTTCTAGAAACTTATCATAAATCAATGTCCAAATACTTTGTCCCCTGAAGATTTTTATCTGGATATGATTTTTACTCCTTTTGGGATAAATCCAGAGCAAACTTTAGACCGGCACGTAGCTCTTAATACCAACATGTAATTTTGGGGTATCTCTATCAGCTCCTGGTATGTTAATGAGGTATTAGAGTGTAGGTGAGACTGAAACTTCTATTACCCTCAACCCTTGTTTTACCTCTTGTAAGTTTCTTCCTAAGACAGTGACCATCTGTTAAGCTTTAAAATGTATGACCCTGTATAGATACAGCCTGTACGTTATGATATAGGGGAATCTGCGTATATCTGGCCCACCTTTTCTGTTTTTCTGGGTTCCTTTTCCTTGCCTTGATAGGAATCCATCATCTATTGGTTTTCATTGTTGCTGTTGTTTTAATAACAAAACCTAACAGGTTTATGGATGTAACTCGGTCGGTAGAACACTTTTCTAATATGAACAAGGCCAAAGCTGTGAGTTCAATCCCAGCATCCCCTAAACTGGCTGTGGTGATTTACTCCTGCAATCTCAGCACCAAGGAGATTGAAGGTGGACACATTCAAGGTCCATGAGCTGTATAGCAAATCTGAGGCCAGCCTGGGCTACATAAGACCCTGACTCACAACATCACTACCAACAACGAAACTACACCCTTGGCCCATGTCGCTTAGCCGTTGAAGTGTCTACTCACAAATATGCTTGCACAGAGATCCAGAATATTCTTTCTAGTGTTGGAGGGGTTTAGGAAGAAATGGCTACAATGACATTGATTAACTTTCTATTGGAAAAGCTCAAGTTTGAAAGGTTTATTAAGAAAATTTGCAGCTGTGTTTTGATATGATAGAAATTTATAGTCTGGGCTGGTAAGTTCTGGGGGAACTTGACAGAATATAGAGCCATCTGGGAAGAGAGAGCCTCAGCTGAGAAAATGCCTCTATCAGATTGGTCTGTAGGCAGGTCTGTGGGGGCATTTTCTTGATTAATGATGGAGGACATAGGTGAGTCCAGCCCACTGTTGGGGTAGTACTCCTGGGCAGATAGTTCAGGGTGAAGGGTTAGTGACCTAAAACAAAGAGCCTCGGGTGAGCTGAGAAACTCCCAACTCAGTGTATAGCTGAGAACACCTTCCTGACCAAAAAAAAAAAAAAAAAAAAAAAAAAAAAAAGTCAACCTGGTAATAAGAACATCTCCCACACTTAGTATCTGGGAAACCCCTGACATGAAAGTCAACATGTCATAAGACCCTCTGTTGATAATTACTGCTGAGACTGTAAGGAAGAGATCTGCTGGTTGACCTTTTCACCCCAAGTGTTCCCTTTTCTGCCCTATAAAACACTCAAGCTCACTGCCTCCCCGCCCAGCCTCCATTCCCACGTAGAGAATTCTATCCTCCATGTTCTAATAAAGCACAATGCTGGCCTTCCCTTTTATGTTCACACCCTGATCTAGCATTGGGTTGGATGAGAAGCCAGGCTGAGCAAGTCACGAGGAGCAAGCCAGTAGGCAGCACTCCTCCATGGTCTCTGCGTTAGCTCCTGTGGCCTCCAGGCTCCTGCACTGTTTCTGGACTGACTGGCCTTTATGAGGGGCTGTAAATGCGTAAGATACAATACGCTTGTTCCTCTACAAGTTGCCTTTGGTCCTGGTGTTTATCACATTAAGACCCGACCTATCGTAACTATGCTTATCGGTAGCGTGCCGTCTGAGAGGTCCCAGTCATGCCTCTGAACGCTTGCATGCAAGTGTTTGTGCCCAAGGCACTCAGTCAGCATCAGAAACATCTGCAAGATTTCCAGGGCTAACCTGTATCTCTTTGTTATGCTGCTCTCTGCCTCAAACAGATCTGCTTGCTATAGCTATAGATTAGTTTGATTTCTAGATTTAATATAGAAGGCCATGTCTCTTTTTCTTAATTACCTAATTCTTTTCTGTACAAATGTTGCATTATCAGTTTGTAACATTTTGATGTTTTGAGTCCTATTCTCTTGTGTTGTTCATAGTACAATTTGTTTCTCCGTTACCACCCCAAAGCTTTGATTTACTTCTAATTTTTTCATTTAAAAAAAAAAAAAGTCTGAAAACAGACAGTATGGCTCATGCCTACAGTTTCTATAGTTGAGAGTCTGAGGCAGGAGGTTTGGCGTTAGTTCAAGGTCAGGCTAGGTTACAGAGTGAATTCCAGACCAGCTGAGCTACTGAGAGAGACACAGTCTCCAGTCTCCAAAACAAAACAAAACAAACAACCCCACACCAAGTCTGCTTTAAGTTTTATGCACAAAAGTGTGTCGATGTGCTCTTGTTAGTTTTTGGTAAATGTACCAACTGACTATGAAATAGGAGGTTGTATAGTTGATGCTTTAAGAAACGGTTGAACTTGGGAATAAGTTTTGATGAGCTATATTTATTTTCATCTTTAAATCTTTTCAAAATTCCATTTGTCTTATGAAACCAGCATGTTTATTTATTTGCTAGCACTTGGAATTTAGCTTTCTGTTTTTGGGTTTTTTTTCTTTTTTCTTTTTTAACTTCAGCAGTGGGAACAAGTATTTTGATTTTTAACCTCTTTATCATTTCAAAATTATAGTCCCCCCAACCCTACTTTGCCCACAAATGTTTTATTTCACTAAATAGTTCATGTGGCATGACAATTATATGTACCCTACACTTATACTCTAGATGTACTAATCCAGGATTGCTTTTCCCAGACTTCTGTAAGTTAATAATACAAATGTTCTTTGTCTATTTATCTATAAGTTACTAAAAACCAGTTCTTACAATTTCCACTAGTAATTCAGGTGTCTTTTTACTTCTGTAACCTTTTCTTTATGAGTTTTAGGCTTGTTTGTTTTGAGACAGGGTCTTACTACATAGCTTTGGCTATCCCAGAATTCATTGTGCAGACCAGGCTGGCTCATACTCATAGAGATTCTCCTGCCTCTACTTATCAAATGCTATGATTAAAGATGTGTGGCACCAAGCCTGGATAAAACTGTATTTTAAAAAATCATTTATTTATTTGTTTGTTTGTTTAAGAATACTCAAGTTTAAAAAAATATTTATTTATTTTTTTATTTCATGTGCATTTGTGTTTTGCCTGCATGTATGTCTTTGTGAGGGTGTTGGATCCCCTAGAACTGAAATTAAACACAGTTTTGTACTGCCATGTGGATGCTGGGACTTGAACTTGGGTCTTCTGAGAGAGCAGCCGGTGCTCTTAACCACTGAGCCATCTCTTCAGCCCCTAAAACTGTATTCTTAAGGGTATCAGATGCATGTTTTTTTCCTTTAGATTTGATCTCTTATTGTTTTGAGACATCTATATCTCATGTAAAGTTATTTGGGCTTTAAGTCATGTCTTATGTAACATTACCTGAGCCAGCTTTAAGTTAGCTGCTGCCATTTTTTTCTACTCTCGTTTTAAACTGCATTGTCCGCAGAGTTACTGTAACCTTTTATAAATCTGCTTATTTTTTATACCCAACTTGAAATTTGTTGGTGTGCGTTTTAGAGTGTCTAAGTTGTCTAAATTGATTATCGGTGTGGATAGATTGATGTCTACCAGTGTCTTCTCTGTTTGTTATGCCTGACTCTTGTTTTTTTCTTCCTTTCCTGCCGTCACCTCCCCTCTAGTAGTTTCCATTTCCTTAAAATTATATCTATTCTTCTTGCCGTTTTAGCAATAACAAATTGGATTCTCAAAGTATTCTGAACTAGTTTTAATTGGCAGGAGACTTGGACTTCTCTGCTTTTTTTTTTTTTTTAACCACTTTATTGCACACATCTTGTATTTTTAAGTATATCTCACACCACACAAAGCTTTATTAGTATTGCTTTAAATTCTCGTTAGATTTTTTTGCTTATTAGTACATTTGCCCTTCGGGACTCCTGTTGCTCTTCGCTTTTCTGTACCTTAATTATTTTTACTGTATCTTGAACAATGTTCTTAAACATTTTGTTTAAAACCAGTTAGTCTCCCTTTGATTCGTGTGCTTAGACTATTTTATCAGGAGTCTTTATATTGTCTTCCTTTCTTTAAATATCTTCCCTGGTACAGATGTGGAGTTTTAGGTTCCCAGGTTCCAGCCACCTCTTCTTCCCTTTGTCTTTCTTTCCCTCCATGTTCCTTTCTTTCCTGTGCTGGGAATCAAGCCCGGGGCCTCGCCCATGATAGAAGAGTGTTCTAACGCTGGGCTCCATCTCCAGCTCTTCCTTTCCTTTCGACAGCATGGGAATTACACGGCTGGCTTCAGCAGCCTGTGCCACAGTCAACGGATACTCAGCTCTTCCGTGAGGTTACGGCGTGTTCAAAACAAAGGTGTTCAAATAGAACAGTTTTGAAAACGTCTTTAGGGCCCTGTCTTCGTTAGGGTTTTTATTGCTTTGAAGACACACCATAACCACGGCAACTCTCTTATAAAGGAGAACATATAATGGGGACTGGCTTACAGTTTCAGAGGCTTAGTCTGTTATTGTCACGGTGGGAAACACAGTGGCATGCAGGCAGGCATGGGCTGGAGATGGAGCTGAGAGTTCTGTATCTTGACCTGCAGGAGAGACTGCGAGCCACACTGGGTGCAGCTTGAGCATAAGAGACCTCAAAGCCCACCCCCACAGTGACGCACTTCCTCCAACAAGGCCAAAGCTACCGCAATAAGACCACACCTCCTAACAGTGACACTCACTATGGGCCAAGCATTCAAACCCACAAGTCTGTGGGGGCCATTCCTATTCAAACCACCACAGGCTCTGTCTTTATATCCTTTGTGGTCAGTGGCTTAACCCTGCAGGACACAGTGTAGATTCAGTTATGTTCCTCATGTGTGGGTCTGCTTGAGATTCAGGAATTTGAACCTTTTACCACATTAACAAAAGAATATCAATATTGTTTTCTTTCTTTTTTTTTTCTGTTAGATCTTTAAATATTTTCAACACTTTATTCTCTCTTTCCCATTGAGAAGAAACATTGTACTTTCTATCAAGTGGCATCTCGGGCTGCATCCTTCAGTCATGACGTCGGCCTCTCCGGCTCACCATTCATGTTACTTCTTTTCTTATCCTGTGCCGTCACTTGGCTATTTCTATCATCCCGTCTTTGTGCTCACTAAGCCTGTCTTCTGCTCTGTTCCAATAGACTTGCCCTGTGCCTTCTAAATTTAGATGCAGTGTCTTCTGGGTTTAGAATGTTCACTTAATACTCCTAAACATTATTTATTTTTATTTTTATTAATTATTTTGTTTATTTACACTTCAAATATTGTCCCTTCCTGGTTCCCCCTCCACGAGCCCTTCACCCAATCCCCTCTCACCTTCCTCTCTAAGAGGGTGCTCCCCCACCCACTCACCCAGTCCCACCTTACCCTTCTCCCATCTCTCTTCTCTGGGGCATCAAGCATCCACAGGACCAAGTGCATCCCCTTCCATTGAGTCCAAACAAGGCAGTCCTCTGCTACAATATGTGGTGGGAGCCACAGACCAGCCCATGTGTACTCTTTGGTTGGTGGTTTAGTTTCTGAGAGGTCTGAGGGGTCTGGTTACTTGATACTTGTTCTTCCTATGGGGTCGAATCCCCTTCAGCTCCCTTAGTCCTTTCCCTAATCCTTCCACAGGGGTTCCTGGGTTCAGTCCAATGGTTGGCTGTAAGTATCTGCATCTGTCTCAGTCAGGTGTTGGTAGAACCTCTCAGAGGACAGCCATGTCAGACTCCTGTCTGCAAATACAATATGGTATCAGCAATAGTGTCAGCGGGGTTTGTTGAAAATGTTTTCTTTTTTCCACTGGATGGTTTTAGCTCCTTTGTTAAGGATCAAGTATCTGTGGGTGTGTGGGTTTACTTCCAGGTCTTCAATTCTATTCCATTGATTGGCCTGACTGTCTCTATATGAATACCAGGTGGTTTTTATTGCTATTGCTCTGTATTACAGCTTGAGTTCAGGGATGGTGAATCCCTCAAAAGCTTTTTATTGTTGATTGTTTTTCATTATTCCATATGAAGTGGAGAATTGCTCTTTACATGTCTGTGAAGAATTGTACTGGAATTTTGATGGGGATGTAACTATGTTAATCCTACCAATCCATGAGCATGAGAGATCTTCTGAAGTCTTACTCAATATTTTTCTTCAAGGACTTGAAGTTCTTGTCATACAAATTTTTCACTTGCTTGGTTAGAGTCACACCAAGATATTTTATATTATTTGTAACTATTGTGATGGGCGTTGTTTCCCTAATTTCTTTCTCAACCCTTTTATCTTTTGTACAAAGAAAGGCAACTGGTTTGTTTGAGTTCATTTTATATCCAGTCACTTTGCTGAAGCTGAAGTTGTTTATCAGCTGAAGGGGTTATCTGGTGGAATTTTTGGGTCACATCATCCTCAAATAGTGATACCTAGATTTCTTCCTTTCCATTTTGTATCCCTTTGACCTCCTTTTTGTTGTCTAATTGCTCTAGCTGGAACTTTAAGTATTATGTTGAATAAATAGGGAGAGAATGGGCAGCCATGACTTGTCCCTGATTCCAGTGGGATTGCTTCAAGTTTCTCCCCATTAAATTTGATGTTGGCTGTTGGTTTGATGAATATTGCCTTCATTATGTTTAGATGTGTGAATTCCTGATCTCTCTCTAAGACTTTTAACATGAAAGGGTGTTGTATTTTGTCAAAGGCTTTTCCAGCATCTAATGAGATGATTCTGTGATTTTTTTTTCCTTTGAGTTTGTTTATATGGTGGACTACGTTGGTGGATTTCTGCATATTGAACTATCCCTGCATCCTTGGAATGAAGCCTACTTGATCATGGTAAATGATTGTTTTGATGTGTTCTTGGATTCACTTTATGAGGATTGTATTGAGTATTTTTGTATCAATATTCATAAGTGAAATTAGTCTGAAGTTCTCTTTCTTTGTTGGGTCTTTGTGTAGTTTAGGTATCAGATTAACTGTGGCCTCATAGAATGAATTAGGTAGTATTCCTTCTGTTTCTATTTTGTGGAATAGTTTGAAGAGTATTTGTATTAGGTTTATTTGAAGGTCTGGTAGAATTGTGGCCCTGGGCATTTTTGGTTAGAAAACTTTTAATGCTGCTTCTATTTCCTTAGGAGGGTTATGGGACTTTTTAGATATTTCACCTGATATTGATCTTCATTTAGTATGAGATATCGGTCTAGAAAATCATCCATTTTATCTAGATTGTCCTGTTTTTTTGAGTATAGGCTTTTGTACTAAGAGCTGATGATATTTTTTAATTTCTTCAGTTTCTATTGTCAACTCTCCCTTTTCATTGCTGATTTAAGAACCAACTCTTAGTTTTGTTGATTCTTTGTATCATTCTCTTTGTTTCTAATTGGTTGATTTCAGCCTGGAGTTTGATTATTTCCTGTAGTCTACTCCTTTTGGGTGTATTTGTTTCTTTTTGTTCTAGAGCTTTCAGGTGTGCTGTTAAGTTGCTAGTGTAGGATCTCTTCAATTTCTTTATGAAGATACTCAGTGCTATGAATTTTCCTCTTAGCACTGCTTTCATTGTGTCCCATAAGTTTAGGTATACTGTGCCTTCATTTTTGTTAAATCTAGAAAGTCTTTGATTTATTTCTTCCCTCAACAAGTTATCATCGAGTAGAGAATTATTCAGTTTCCATGAATATGTGGGCTTTCTGTTGTTTTTGTTGTGATTAAAGTCAAACCTTAGTTGGTGGTGATCTGATAGAATGCATGGGGTTATTTCAATCTTCTTGTATCTATTGAGGCTTGTTTTGTGTCCCATTATGTGGCCAATTTTGGAGAAGGTACCATGAGAAGAAGGTATATTCTTTTGTTTTTGGGTGAAATGTAGATACCTGTTAAATCCATTTGATTCATTACTTCTGTTGGTTTCACTATGTCTCTGTTTAGGTTCTGTTTCCATTATCTGTCCATTGGTAAATGTGGGGTGTTGAAGTCTCCCACTATTTTTGTATGAGAATCATTTTTTTGAGCTTTAGTAATGTTTCTTTCACAAATGTGGATGCCCTTGCATTTGGGGCATAGATGTTTAGAATTGAGTTCAACTTGATGGATTTTTCCTTTGATGAGTATGAAGTGTCCTTCCACATCTCTTTTGAAATTTTTTGATTGAAAGTCTATTTTATTGGATATTAGAATGGCTACTCCAACCTGTTTCTAGGGACCATTTGCTGTAAAAAAATTTTTTTCTAGCCTTTTAGTCTGAGGTAGTGTCTGTCTTTGTCACTGACGTATGTTTCCTGTATGCAACAAAATGCTGCATCCTGTTTATGTATCCAGTCTGTTAGCCTATGTCTTTTTATTGGGGAATTGAGTTCATTGATACTGAGAGATATTAAAGGTCACTGATTGTTGCTTCCTGTTATTTTTGTTGTTAGTGGCAGTATTATGTTTGTGGTTCTCTTTTTTTGATTTTGTTGTGAGATGATTAATTTCTTGGGTTTTGTGGGTGTAGTTTTCCTCCTTGAATTGGAGTTTTCCTTCTATTATCTTCTGTAGGCCTAGATTAGTGGAACGATATTGTTTAAATTTGATTTTGCATGGAATTTCTTGGTTTCTCCATCTATGGTGATTGAGAGTTTTGCTGGGTATAGTAGCCTGGATTGGCATTTGTGTTCTCTTAGGATCTGTATGACATCTGTCCAAGATCTTCTGGCTTTTAGAGTCTTTGTTGAGAAGTCTGGTGCAATTCTGATAATATTGCCTTTATATGTTACTTGGCCTTTTCCCCTTATAGCTTTTAATATTCTTTCTTTGCTCCGTGCATTTAGTGTTTTGATTATCATGTGATGGGAGGAATTTCCTGTCCAATCTATTTGGTGTTCTATAGGCTTCCTGTATGTTTATGACCATCTCTTTTTTTAGGTTAGGGACATTTTACTTTCTGATTTTGTTGAAGATGTTTCCTGGCCCTTTGCATTGGGAATCTTCACTCTCTTCTATTCCTATTATTCCCAGGTTTGGTCTTTTCTTTGTGTCCTGAATTTTCTAGATGTTTTGAGTTAGCCTCCCCCCCTTTTGTATTTTCTTTGACTATATGTCAATATCTTCCATGGTATCTTCTGTGCCTGAGATTCTCTCTTCTGTTTCTTGTATTCTGTTGGTGATGCTTGCATCTGTAACTCTTGATCTCTTTCCTAGGTTTTCCATTTCCAGGGTTGCCTCCCTTTGTGATTTCTTTATTGTTTGTTTCCATGTTTAGATCCTGGATAGTCTTGTTCATGATTCCTTCATCTTTTTGATTGTATTTTCTTGTATTTCTTTAAGGGATGCATGTGTTTCCTCTTTAAAGTTTCTACCTGTTTGCCTGTATTTCTTTAAGGAAATTATTTATGTCCTCCTTAAAGACCTCTATTACCTTCACGAGATGGGATTTTAGATCACAATCTTGCTTTTTAGGTGTGTTAGGCTATCCAGGGCTTGCTGTGGTGGGAAAACTGGATTTTGATGGTGCCAAATTACATTGGCTTCGGTTGCTTATGTTCTTGCACTTGCCTCTCACCATCTGGATATCTCTGGTGTTAACTGGGCAGGATGTCTTTGACTAGAGCTTGTCCCTCTTTGGAGGCAGGTTGAGCCCTGTGACCTGGGGCAGGAGTGGGAGATGGGGGGTTCTCACCTGTGTACCTGGTTACGGCAGACCTACTGGAAGACAAGCTGTCTCTGACAAGTGGGAGAGGGGCAAGAGTGCCCAATTTGTCCCGGGCAAAATTGCAGACCAGAAGGAAGACTCCTAAAATTTATTATTCTCTCCTGAAGTGAGTTCTTGTATGATGAACCCTATATATGGATCTTTTCTGTGTGTGCTTTTATTATTTTTCTTCAGTCTTCACTTTTTCCTATGTCTAGAAACCCTCACTGAACACAATTAGGTGCTAACAAAATTCTATATTATGGCATTTTACCCTAAAATCTGTTGAATTTATATTGGTAGGGTAAATGTTTTCACCCTTGTCCTTCTTCTGAGGAAGTGATTTTTTTTTTTTTATGCTTAGTGCACAGGAAAAACTTTTAGGGATCAAAAATCAACTGAGTTGTTGTTAATTGTTTTCAGAATTTCTCAGCATTATGCAAAATCTTAAATCTTTGCTTATCAGTAAGTCTTCCAAAACTGCTCTTCATGTGTGAGTGTGTTAGCAAATTTGTAAGCAGGCCTAATTTACCTTTAAGTTTTAAAAATGGCTTGTAGATGTTTCTGGGCTGGGTGTCTGAATTCTCCTGCATCTGGGCCTCAGCTGCTAAGTCTCAACCTTCCTCATAGTCTACTGATCACTGAGTAAATCTCTCTCTCTCTCTCTCTCTCTCTCTCTCTGGAATCATTTTCCCTGGACTAACCTTAGAAAATCATCTCAGAAAGAACTTAAGCCAATGAAAGACTCAGCTGGCCTATTTCTACTCATGAGAGTTGTATCTATGAATCACATGTTGGTCAGTGCTTTCCACTATTGCTTTCTATATTTTGTCCTGGTATTAAGGTAAGTATGATGCGTGGCATTTTATCATGGCTGGAACCTGATTTAAAAAAAAAAACAACGAAGAATGGATATTTTTGCTAAAAACACCTTTATGTTTTAATTTTTAAAGAAAAATTTTGTGTATGTTTGTGCCAGAGTAGATGCATATGCATCATGTGTTCAGCTGCCTAAGGAGACAGAAGAGGGCATCAGATTGAACTATCAGGCAGTTTTGGGCTGCCAGATGTAGGTGCTGAGAACCAAACAGGATTCTTCTGCAAGAGCAACGCGTGCTCTTAACTGCTGAGCCATTTCTCTAGCACCTGTATTTCTTCATTTTTAAGGTCTCTCTCTCTCTCTCTCTCTCTCTCTCTCTCTCTCTCTTTCTCTCTCTCACACACACACACACACACACACACACACACACACACAGAGAGAGAGAGAGAGAGAGAGAGAGAGAGAGAGAGAGAGAGAGATCATTACATAACCAGGTCTCAAAGAATGTTATGTGGCAATTATTGTTCTTGTTTACGTGGATTTTCTACAAACTCACATTCTAAAAATTCAAGAAACTAGGTAAGTTGAAATCAACATTAATGGACAAAACTTTAAGAGAAGTCTTTGAACATACCCACTGGCTCAGAACGGGAATCTTTGTGGCCTTGGAATTGTTTCCTGTCTTCTTCATCATTGTATAGATATGATCTTTGCAAAAGGTTCTGAGGCTCTGAGCACTTGAGGGTCCTGCTTGTTAGAATTAATACGAGTATTTCCTAGATATATAGTGTGAGTTGGTAAAGAAAGTAGGATCCCCACGGGGCTGTGTTCACCCTCTTTAGCCACGCCACGGCGGAGACAGAGCACAAAGACGAAGGCAGATAGTTTCCAGGTGTCTATCTATATATAATGCCTTGCTTCTAGCCCTGTGATGTTTCCGTTGCTGCCTGAATAGTTTTTCTTTCCTTCCTCAACAACATTCCTGCGTAATCACAGATGGAGACGTACTCCAGAAATCTGGAACCTGGAGGGAGAAATTGAGGGGACAGAATAGTTAGCGGCTGATGGAATGCAGACGTGTCAAATAAAGCAACGGGGCAGTTTCTGTGTGCTCAGAGCACTCCAATTCAGCAGGCCTGCCAAGGACACAAATGCCAATAAATTAGCTAAAAAGCACATTGAAGACTCCAAACACACTGAGAATCTTGCTTGTTTTCTGACTAGGTCTTGTGCTAATACAGAGATTAAACTTTTGGGACTAAGTTTGAACTCACCTACATAGTTAAAATAACATAATAAAGGTTTATATATACACACATATGAAACATAAAGAATAACGTCTGTTTCTTCGCATTCACAAAGCCCAATCATGTAGTTCTTCCCATAGAACCATGGGGAGACAATCTGAACATTTGGTAAAATGTTCTATTTTGGTTTGTCTTCTCTGTTTCTATCTGTTCCTCACTACAATAAAGGCCTGGCCTTGTTTGTTGATCTTTGGCTTGGCAGTTTGAGAGGATGTAGTCCAATATGGGGGTGGGCAAGGCATGGCAGAAGGAAGTTAACGTGACTAGTCATATCGCCCTGATAATAAAGTAGAAGTGAAAGCAAGTGGGGCTTGGCCACAAAATCTTTTCTTTTTATTTTCTATATTCTTGTGCCTTAAACACGCACACACTATTTTATTTTATTTTATTTTTTGTTTTTTGTTTTGTTTTTGTTTTTTTTTTCTTTTTTTTAATTTTCTATATCCTTTGTTTACATTCCAAAGGCTTTCCCCTTTCCCAGTTCCCCCCTCACCATATGTCCCATAAGTCCTCTTCTCCCCCCCCAACCCATTCCCCAATCACCCCCCAACCCTTTCTCTGTTCTCCTGCAAAACTGGAACCAATCTTTCCAGGACCAGTGTCCTCCCCTTCCTTCTTCTTGGAATCTTTTGATTTGCTAATTGTGCCTTGAGTATTCAGAGCTTCTGGGTTCTTTAGTATCCACTTATCAGTGATTGCATTTCATATGTATTCTTTTGTGATTGGGTTAACTCGCTTAGGATGATGTTTTCCAGATCCATCCATTTGCCTACAAATTGCATGAATTCATTATTTTTAATTGCTGAGTAGTACTCCATTGTGTAGATATACCACATTTTCTGTATCCATTCCTCCTTTGAGGGACATCTGGGCTCCTTCCAATTTCTGGCTATTATAAATAAGGCTGCTATGAACATTGTGGAGCATGTGTCTTTATTGCATGGAGGGGAATCTTCTGGGTATATTCCCAGGAGTGGTATGACAGGGTTCTCTGGAAGTGTCATGTCCAATTTTCTGAGGAACCACCACACTGATTTCCAGAGCGGTTGTACCATCTTGCAATCCCACCAACAGTGTAGGAGTGTTCCTCTTTCTCCACATCCTCGCCAGCACTTGTTGTCTCTTGAGTTTTTAATCTTAGCCATCCTGACTGGTGTGAGGTGGAATCTCACAATAGCCACAAACAATATAAAGTATCTTGGTGTGACTCTAACCAAACAAGTGAAAGATCTATATGACAAGAACTTCAAGTCTTTGAAGAAAGAAATCGAAGAAGACCTCAGAAGATGAAAAAATATTTCTTGCTCTTGGATTGACAGGATCAATATAGTAAAAATGGCCATCTTGCCAAAAGCAATCTACAGATTCAATGCAATCCCCATCAAAATCCCAACTCAATTCTTCATAGATCTAGAAAGAGCAATTCTCAAATTCATCTGGGGCAACAAAAACCCAGGATAGCTAAAACTATTCTCGACAATAAAAGGACTTCTGGGGGAATCAATATCCCTGACCTCAAGCAGTACTACAGAGCAATTGTGTTAAAAACTGCATGGTATTGGTACAGCGACAGGCAAGTAGATCAATGGAATAGAATTGAAGACACAGAAATGAACCCACAGAGTTATGGTCACTTGATAAAGGAGCTACAACCATCCAGTGGAAAAAAGATAGCCTTTTCAACAAATGGTCCTGGTTCAACTGGGGGTCAACATGCAGAAGAATGCAAATTGACCCACTCTTATCACCTTGTACTAAGATCAACTCCAAGTGGATCAAGGACCTCCACATAAAGCCAGACACACTGAAACCAATAGAAAAGAAAGTGAGGAAGACCATGGGCACAGGGGGGAAAGTTCCTGAACAGAACACCAATAACTTATGCTCTAAGATCGAGAATTGACAAACGGGACCTCATAAAATTACAAAGTTTCTGTAAGGCGAAGGACAAAAGGACAACCAACAAATTGGGAAAAAAATTTTCACCAACCCCACATCCAACAGAGGGCTAATATCCAATATATACAAAGAACTCAAGAAGTTAGACCCCAAAGAACCAAATAACCCTATTAAAAATGGGGTACAGAGCTAAACAAAGAATATTCACCTGAAGAAATTCGAATGCCTGAGAAGCACCTTAAGAGATGTTCAACATCATTATTCATCAATGCAAATCAAAACAACCCTGGCCACAAAATCTTAAGCCTTGCCCACAGTGATCCACTTCCTCTAGCTAGATCCTGCTTCCTAATGATCCTATAACCTCCTAAGTCAGTACCATGGGGGGGGGGCAAGAATTCAAACCAATGAGGCTGTGATGGACATTTCACATGCAAATCACAACACAGAGGTATAAAAGCGATTTATATTAGGTAACTAATATACATTTGGGTGTTTTTGTAATTTAAGCAGAATTTTACACTCATGTGTGTGTGTGTGTGTGTGTGTGTGTGTGTGTGTGTATGAGAGAGAGAGAGAGAGAGAGAGAGAGAGAGAGAGAGAGCGCTTCCAAATGCATGTGGAGGTCAGAGGACAAAACTTGAGTTTCTTTCCTTTCACCATGAGATTTCTGGGGCTCAAACTCAGATCGGTCATCAGGACTGGTGACAAACGTGGAGCCATCTTATGATCCCAATCAACTTCTTAACTTATTATTATTATTATTATTATTATTATTATTATTTTTACTATTTTTAACTTTCCTTTTCTTTCTTTTGTGTTCTTATGAGTGAAATGTTATCATTAATTTACACACACACACACACACACACACATACACACACACACCAAACATGTCATTTCACATGGGGGATTATCTTATCTTATCTTATCTTATCTTATCTTATCTTATCTTATCTTATCTTATCTTATCTTATCTTATCTCATCTCATCTCATCTTATTTTATTTTATGTTTTTGTCAAGGCTTTCTTGTGTTTTGTGGGTGCTATGCTCATCTAAAATTAAAACTAGCCAGGAACAGATATTCTATATCTTGGCCATTACACTTTTACCTTTTCTTGAAAATGTATTCCTTAGTTTCCATGTGAGTATAATTTTTATATCTGTTAATACATTTTACTTGGTATTCAGGCATCATCGTCTTAGCTAGACTGGTAAGTTTGGGAGGTATAAAGTGTTTATGATTAGTGGCTATCACAGGCTTGCAGAAGTTTTAAAGATAGGAAGTTCATGTCTGCTTCTCCCTTGCTTTATCACCATTCTCAATTCTTAGCAGTAATTCTTTTTAATTAACCTCTGCTGTCTCCTGAGACAACCTTTCACCTCAGACCAGAGGAGTCGGATGAGCTTTAAACAACAGACTGTAGGACCTTGCTTCGAATCATATTTGTTTAAGACTTTTTTGGAAAGTGATTGACAGGTTTGGCGCATACAGCCTGTTTTAACTGGGTGGCCATGTTTGTGATATATTATTTTTAACAGCAAAACCCTGTCATTCCATTGGTGGTCATTCCTCCACCAGAAGCAAGTGAGAAGACCATGAAGACCTCATAGAAAGCACGTGAGAAAACAAGTGTTTTCTCACTTTAAGCAGCAGCCACAGTGCAGGAAGAAAGGAAGGTCTGCTCTTTCCTCACAGGGAAGCCATCAAGCCTCTCAGCTGACTCATTTGCATTTGTCAAAACCAAAGAACAGGCCCCACAGAAGAGGCTTCTATTTGGAGTTCCGATCCAACACAACACAAAATGTGCTCTGCATTAAAAAGAACATATAGAACTTCCTGCATTGTGGATGGTCTTTCTTGGCCTAGAAGACTCAAAAGGTCTAAACATTCAGTTTAAGAACATTCTGGAAGAGGAAAACGTCTTTGGAAATGGTGGAATCAGGAGTTTAAAATGTGCTTCTTCCTTAAGTGTATGAAGAACTTTGGGAAAAAAAAGTTATGAATTCTTCCTGTAGCAAGAAGGAGTGTGCTTATTGAAGTGTGAATTTTAATAAGGATCTTTATTGTTTTCTCTGACTTCACATTCATCATCCCTTTAGCTCCAAAGTAGCCATGGAGACCCAAGGGCCTCACAACAGGTGTGAGAAGAAGCTGCCTTAGTAGTCACTGGAGGGGACAAAACTGTCTTGGATCACCCCCAATGGCGCCATTTGTAGAGCATTGTCCTAGTCTGACCTCCCCGAAGACTCCGAGAGCTTGTTTATATTTGACCTCAGGCAAAACTCATTCAGTAAAGACAGCTTTTTCTCCTGGGACACTTGTCAAAAATTCTCAGTGGCAACTGTATAACGGTGGTGGCTGTCTGACATGGTACCTTTATATGTTCAGGGTGCTATAACTAAAGGCCCATAGGTGGGTGGCTCATAAGGGACAGAAGTTTATTTTCCACACTCCTGGAGACTAAAAGTCCAACATCAAGTAAAGTTCAGTGTCTGGTAAGGGTATGCTTCCCACACCAATGATTGGCTCTTTCCCATTGTATCCTCACCTGACTCAAGCAATGAGTCCTAGTCTCTCTTATCAGGGCATTAATCTATTCATGAAGACTCTGATATCATGCTCTAGTCTCCTCTCAGAGGCCTCGTTGCTTAATACATGTTTATTTTGCATATAACTCTTGGAAGAGAGCCATTGAGCTCATTGAAGACAGTAACAATAACTAAAATGCATTAATGGAATTAACTTGAAACAGAGGTGTTCCTGTGAAACTTTGAAAAGGGCGGCCGTGTTCCTGGGAATCTACATGACCAAGCATATGTAGAGGACTGTGTACATACCCAGGAAGAACCTAAGAAAATGCTATTCCCCTTTGAGCAAATTTGAGTTTTTATACAGTAAGAAGTAAAGGCTAAGCTGAATTTTAAGGCAACAGAACATTGAACAGGTTCCCCCAGTGTGCATAAATGCTGGGAAACCTATTTATTGGTTCAAGACTTTTAAGAAACATGAAGGACAACTCTTACATGATAGGATGCTAAATTTTGATTATCAAGCCTGAGTGGAGTGGAGCATTCTTGCAGATTAATATAGCACACATTTTAGTGTTTCCAGGTGGGCTGGTTTGAATAAGGATGGCGTCCATAGGCTCATATATTTCATTACTTATTCATCAGGGAGTGGCACCTTTTGAAAGGATCAGAAGGATTAGGGGTGTGGTCTTCTTGGAAAAAGTGTATCAGTGGGGCGGGGTGGGGGGGTGTGGGGAGCATGGGTTATAAAGGCCCACACCAAATTTAGAGTCTCTCTCTTGGCCTATGGATCAGGGCGTAGCTCTCAGCTACTGTTCTGGCATGACTTGTGTGTGTGCTGTCATGCTCCCCGCCGTGACGACAGTGAACTAAACCTCTGAAACTGTAAGCAAGCTCCGAATGAAATGCCTCCTTTTGTAATAGTTAGCTCTGGTCATGGTGTCTCTTCACAGCAATAGAACAGTGACCAAGACATCAGGGGCAAACCAATCACAGAGGCTCTGACCTAGTCTGAGGTTTGGTCTTGCTAATTGATTGATGAATTTTAAAATGTGAGTGGAGCATTGGGAGCAGGCAACACTGTGGAAGGTGCGGCCTGACTAGAAGTAGGATAGAGGGGTGTGCCCTTAGGCTGTCTTACCCTGGCTACTTCCTGTTAGAGCACCATCCTGCTTGCTCTCTGGGGTGATGTGAGCTGCACTGCTTTGCTGCCTGGCCACCATGAGGTGAATAGTCTCTCCCATCTACTTCTGACAGAATGAGCACTGCCTCACTGTAGGCCATGGAGTGACCTGGCTGTGACCCAGATACATCTCTCCTCCAGTAAGTTGTCAGGCATCTCAGTCCAGTCATGCAGGTGACTGCTCATCAGCTGGCCAGATATTTTAATGTATATCTCAAAGACCGTTGAGGTTTGGTCTTGCTATGTATTGTTATGCTAAATACTGCCCCGCCCCCCCCCAAGGTCCGGTTGCCCCCAGGGAGGAGGAAATCTACCCGTACATCAAGTAATGCTAAGTAACCTTGCTCCTTACTTGAAAACTTTTGCTCCAATAAAGATGCCAACAGATTATAGCTGGGCAGAAGAGAGGTAGGTGGGGTTTTTATTCCTGGGGTTAGGGTCTGAGGGGAGAGAGATGGGGGTCGAGAGAAGATGCTATGTGTTTAGAGGGTCGTGAAAACATGGCCATGAGGACTGGCTAATCAGAGTTAAGAGCAGCCCAAATGGAACATGGCATGTGATAACTCGGTGTTATTGATCGGGAAGTAGATACTAATAGCACAGAGGGTAGCTACTTGCCCAGCTCTAGTGTTTTTAAATATAAATATAAAAATAAAAGTTGTGTGTCTTTTGTCTGGGAACCGACCAATCAAAGGCGGGGCTGACACACCCGATTGAGATTAAGTATTTACTAAAAAACGAAGACTATATATGTTTCACCTTAGAAATTTAGTTCAAGAAGTTACTAAGTGAAGAGTGCCAGCGACGGTCACATCAAAGAGCTAAGGAAACCTAGGGAGAGAACTGAACTGATCTTCTAGGCTGCCATGCTACATTCATGCAAAAGGCAGGCGTTACCAAATTTATAATAGAGCTTGTGAGTTGTGCCAGGGAACCGCGGGGCTCACGCAGAAGGGGAAGCAGGCGGCAGAAGGGACCGACTGAGGAAGTTTACAGGTTGGTGAGGAGACAGACTGTAAACCAGCAGGCTTTCAAAGAACCCAAAGAACACACATCCAAACAAAACAAAGCAAATAAAACACAGCGTGGTCGCAAGGTAAGGACACCTCACAAGGCAGACTACGGGGAAAGACGAAGATTGTTCATGTATTTGCGGACAGGGCTCACCTGATAGCCTTGGTTGGCCTGGAACTCACAGAGATCTGTCGTGTCTGCCTCCTGAATGCTGGGATTAAATGTGTATGCCAGCCACGCCTGGCAAAGAGACAGAAAATTTAAAGGAAAAGTTATGGAGATGGAAAGTTAGGTAACTTAAACGAAACTTCCCCGAGAGGCTCACAGCTCGTCAGGTGTTCACAGAGGAATCTTTGCAGTGGAGGGGACTCATTTGAGATTAGCCAGCCTGTGGGACACAGAAAATAGACCTGGACCCACATGATGGAATTTGAAAGGAAGAGATTAGAAAATGTAGTACAAGAAATGATGCCTGAAAAAGTCTGAGTTTAGGAAAATGGTCTACTCATCCACAAAGCCCAGTGGATTCTAAGGAGGAGCTTGGTGAAACCCACAAATACACACATGTGAAATTACCAGACTCTCAAAGCCAGGGGAAACTGCTTCCATGCTGGGAATATGAGACAATACCTACACAAAAGCAAAGATATCTTAGATCTCTACATTGTAAGACTTTATGTTAACATGACAACAGTTTCCAAAATGATCTACTTCCCAACTCAAGATTTATTTATTGTTTTGTAGAAACTGAAAAGTCAGTCCTTAAATTCATAGGGGATTGCAGGAGATCTAGAAAACTAGAAGTGATTCTGAGAAAGAAAACAGAAGTAGAGAGATTTGCTTCCTGACTTCTTAACTTCCTACAGCCTGTTGGGAGTGACACCAGAAAGATGTCTGAGAGGAGGTCTCCAGCCCATGTTCCCTGATACAGGCTCTTGGCATCTGTCCTGTGACATAAATACCATTGTGGGGACTCTGGGACACAAAGCAACATAAACATTAATCAATAGAGAATAATAAGGAACATTTAATGGGAGGGGGTGTGTGCGCAAGAAAGCACAAAATATTATTTAGCATTTAAAAATAAGGAAACTCTGTTCAATTTCTGACAGTGTAGATGAAACAGGAGTGCATTATGGTACAGATGGGATCAGCTCCCTGGAAGACAAATGGTGCACAAACCTACTTGCATGTGGTGTCTAAAAATATGGAGCTCACAGAAGCAGGGACAGAACGGCAGTTGCTAGGGACCAGGAATTGTGAGAAACGCAGAGACATTGATCAAATAGTAAAAAAAAAAAAAAAAAAAAAAAAAAAAAAAAAAAAAAGCATCTCTGAGGATTGTAAACATTTTAGAAACTTAGTATATACAGCAAGTTGATTTAAGTTAATAATAGGAGGTTGTGTAAATGAACGTTACTAAGAAACTGGATCTTCAGTGTCTTACCACACACGTATACAAGACTGTGCGATGTGATAGATATAGTAAATTATCTTGACTTGGCAGTCAGTGTGTAATGTATATGCATAACAAAACACTACGCTGCATATTCCTTAAACACATACATTCTTTGTTAATTATATCTCAGCAAAACTGGAAAGAGAACCCTTACTGAAAAAAACGATATAATAATGACTAGCGTAAAGCTAGACATGAGGAAGAACTTCTTTACAAATGTGCAAAGAAAGCCAAATAAGAGAAGGATGGTATTTGCGCCTAATATGCTTTGACCACCGGCTGTACCATTTGTCTGTGATTGTTGGTCTCCATTGTCAACTTGATGGGATTTAGAATCAGGTAGGAGACACACCTTGCGTTTGTCTGTGAGGACATTTCCAGGGGGCTCATCCTCAATGTGGGTGGCACCTCCCACAGGTGCCTGGGGTACAAAGAAGACTGAGGAAGAGTCGTGTGCACCTGCCTGGTGCTGTTCCTTCATCTCAGGCGAGCGTGCCCGCCACTGACAATTCTGTCCCCAACTGACATCAGAGCACAGCTTCTTCAGCTTCTGTTCTTGACCAAATGCTAGTGGCTCCCCGGGCATCTTCTGGGTCTTTTCTACCAGACGGAAATGACTGAAACCGGGTTTTATAGATTGACTAGCTACTGAATTCTTAGCCTCTCCATTGTTGAATTACCTATATCATCTAAGCCAACCTTATTTTTTAAAAAAAATCCCATTTTATAGTATATAGATACCCTCTTTGTTCTGTTCCTCTAGAGAATCCTGCCTAGAGCAGTATCCACATGCAAGCAAATCCACGTGTACCCTTACCTCACACCATATGAAAAATGCTCCAAATGGGTTGCAATCTTAAATATAAGAAGCAACTATAAAACTCTCAGTGGAAAACATGTGCTTAAGTCATGGCCTTGAATTGGGCGTGGCTTCTTAGATACAACATGTGTAAAAGCACTAGAATACAAAGAATAAAATGCATCGCTTATATGGGTAAGCTCAACAAAACAGAAAGCAGATTCGTAGTTTGAATAGCTGTGATTTATACTAGCTCCTCAGCCAGGGGTAGGGATTTGTGCTCGCCTCCTCTCCCCATGCTGGGTTTTCTGTGACTTGAGTTTTCATATGTTAATGAAGAAAGCTATGTACCTGGTAAGCCAGATTCCTCTCTGTGCTTAAAAACAATGTACAGGGCTGGAGAGATGGTTCAATGGTCAGGGACTCTCCCAGAGGACCCTGGTTCCCTTCCCGGCAACCACATGGTGGCTCTCTATCATTCATTCCCCCATTCCAGGAGGTCCCATACTGTATGCATGCACGTGCAGACAAAACATGCACGCGGGGAAATAAAAATATGTAAATCTACAATATAAACCTAGAAGAGAGAGTAGTAGAGGGTGATGTCCTTTTGAAGGCTGTCTGGAAGGGGTCTGCCAGAGAGGCTGAACATTTGATAGCAATCTAGCTTGTACCTAATTATAAATAATGTGATCCATTAGGGTGAGTGTGTCCAGAGAGGAGGGTGCCATTCCCACTAGTGACATTTTGGTAGCAATGTTTGCTCTTATTTGATTGATGCTACCGTGACTATAGGTGGCTTTTGATTTTCATTTCTTGGTGACTGCCTGACTTAGTTAGGATTTCTATTGCCATGAAGAGACACCATGACCATGGCGATTCTTATAAAGAAAAACAAAACAAAACAAAACAAAACAAAAAAAACAATTAATTGGGGCTGGCTTACAGTTCCAGAGGTTCAGTCCCTTATCATTATGGCAGGCTGCATGCAGACAGACATGGCGCTGTGGAAGGAGCTGAGAGGTTTACATCTGGATTCATAGGCAGAAGGAGACAGTGTGCCACACTACATGTACCTTGAGCATAGGAGACCTCAAAGCCCACCTCCACAGTGACACGCTTTCTTCAATGAGGCCGAACCTACTCAAACAAGGCCACACTTCCTAACAGTGCCACTCCATATGGGCCAAGGTTCAAATTCATGAGTCTATGAGGCCCATGCCTATTCAAACCACCACACTGCATTTACATCCAAGTGATCATTCTTTAGACCTTTTAAAGTCATACACATTTAACTAAAGAGAAACAAGTTTGCTTTTCTACAGCAAATGAAAATTCATAGCTAAATTTAATGACCAATGCAGGGAATTGGAGTGGTCACGTTGAACAATTATGTTTGTGTTAAAAAAATATAGCACAGAAGCTTAAAAAACATGATTTATAGCTCAATATTTTAGACTGCAGTGGGCTGATCCTAGCTAACAAGCTCTGGTGTATTGGGAATGTAGATTTCCTTAAACAGGTAGTGCAGCCCAGGTGCTGTGCCCACTAGGGTGCTACCAGGCTAGCCTGGGTTATCTCTCTGCCTATGACTGGATGTGTTAAGATACTTGTTGCTATTTCTTTAGTAATACTCTGCTGAAAGGGGGTGGGGTGTGTAGCTCAGTGTGTAAAGTGTTTGCCGCCCATTCATGAGGACCTGAGTCTGGATCCCTGTCATTTGTGTGAAAGCTGGGCCAGAGGTTTGCATCTGTATCTTCAGCACTGGGATGCTGAGCCAGGCGAATCCTGATCAGCCAGTCCAGCTGAGATGATGAGTTCCAGACTCAGTGAGAGACTCTGTCTCAAAAATAAGATGGGGAGTGACAGAGGAAGACATTGAGTGTCAATCTCTGCCCCCCCACATGCATACATACATACATACATACACACATACACTACATATACATACATACCATAGAATATATACCACATACACATACACACCACACAGACCATACACACACCACACAAACACAAACACTATATACCACACACATACCCATATCCATACATACACACATGCACATACATATACATACAATATACACATATACACCACATATACATATATACCACACATATACACCACACACACCATACTAACACCACACATACACTATATACCACACACATATGTACATATACACACACAGACATACACACATACTCCCATATGCACACATACCATACACATATACACATACCACACACACATGTACATTTACACATATTTAAACACATACACACATACAAACACATTACAGACAGGCATATATACATTTACACATGTACCACACACATACACACCACACATGATACATATGCACACCATGAACACATACATACATACATATACCACACATATACATGTATACATACACATACACCACAATACACATCCCCCACACATAATGCACATACACATACCACACACACACACATGACACACATACACATACCACATACATACATATACATACACATTCCACACACATACACACACATACACATACCACACGCACACATACCACACATACACATACCAATACATACGCACACATACCACACATCCATGCATACACACTCATGCACACATACCACACAAATACCCACATACATATGCATATACACATACATACATACACACATGAGAGAGAGAGAGAGAGAAGGAACTAGAGAGAGAACCTGCTACAAGTCATATACGGGACAGAGGTGACGAGATATGTGGGAATGGCATCATTACTGAACGGATTCTCGGTGTTGACTGTTTGTGCAGCTCCTGACAGGTTTGTAGCAGAGCTTACTTTTCCTTACAATTTCCTGCAGTATCACAGATGTTTAGAGATGGACGAAATGGATTTTAAAAATCTTATTTGAAAAGCAAGATATGTGGCATTGAATTATTCTTTAGCACTCCTGGTCACGTAAGCAGTGAGGGACAAGAGGTCACTAGGAAGGGCAGCCAGAGCTCAGATGTATGGGTTGTGAGGGTTTCAGCTTTCCTGCCCTCCAAGAACACATTCGGTAACAGTAGTAGACTCGGGTTTCTGGATTTCCATTCTCATGTGATTTTTCCAATACATTTTCCAGGCTTGATCTGGTTATGGTTGCACTCTTCTCAGACTCATGGCAATCCTCCTGCCTCAGCTTCTCACATGCTGCATTTATCAGCTCACTATAACTCACCTGTATTATTCATTATTTTAATGCATAATACTTAAAATGTTTGTGCATTATGTTTGAAGCGGTTGAGTTGTGGCTGGCATACTTGGGGTTTATTCATTTGATTGGTTCTGGTTTTGATGATGTATTTTCCTAAACGTGCTTGTGAATGAGTTTTTAGATTAGGTTCTTGGTGTGTCTGTGAGGGATTATCTAGGTTAACTGACTCTCTGGTAAAAGGGAGAGAAGCTAGCTGTGTACTGGGAATGTAGTACAATACTGACTAGTGTCTTCTTGGTGGGAGGGGGCGGGGCTCTGACTATGGCTATGGTGGTAGACACAGTAGGGTGAAAAGGTGGGGTATATTGAAGACTGGTCCACCAAGATTGCCTAAAGATGGAAAATGGATGTGGAAAAAGGGATTTGATTCCAAAGGTTTTATCCAAGAAGGTGATTTGTAGATAATTCTAAAAGTTCTTGTCTAAGAACCTGGCAAGTCTGTGGTCTAGAAGGGAATTAAAAGATTGACTTGCGCCGGGCGGTGGTGGCACACGCCTTTAATCCCAGCACTTGGGAGGCAGAGGCAGGTGGATTTCTGAGTTCGAGGCCAGCCTGGTCTACAGAGCTAGTTCCAGGACAGCCAGGGTTACACAGAGAAACCCTGTCTCGAAAAAACCAAAAAAAAAAAAAAAAAAAAAAAAAAAAAAAAGATTGACTTGCCACTGCTGATTGAGTTTGAAACATTTTCTGAGACAGCCTAGGTACAGGAAATGCGTGTCCCGTATACCTTTCCTATCAGGTTTCCCTTCTCTTTGACCAAATTCCGGAGGAGAAGCAACTTAATGGAGAAAGGAATTCTTTTGGCTTTCAGTTTTAGGGAACATACTCCACCATGATCAGGAAGATATAGATAGCATCATCAAGTGTGTGTCACAGCTAGACATACTGAGTCCACAGTCAAGAAGCAGAGGGTAGACCGGAAGTGGGGCAGGGCTAGACAGGAAGTGGGTCAATGCTAGGACCCTAAGGATTCTCTTCTTCCAGCAAGACTCCACCTTCTCAAAGTTCTCTAGCCTTCTCAAAAACACCCCAGGAGCTGGGAGCAAGTATTCAAATAAACGAACCTAAGGGGAACATTTTATATTCAAAACACAACAGTAATACATTAGCCGTGGCCAACATAGCCAACCAAGCGCCTTTAAGGAGTCATGTACCAAAAGGACTCATTGTTATACTGTGGAGCACCATTTAAATAATATATTAGCATACATCTACGGGCACAAATTAAAGTGTGACCTGCTGCTTCTTCGGGGAAACTGAAGACAGCAGAAGCCTATCATGTACTCTGAATAGATTTTTACCGAGACTTTTTTTTTTTTTTTAAGTCCACCTGTTAGGATAAAGAGACACGCCGACAGCCTGCCAACTCACCAAATGTTACCAAGCCCTGAGTGCTTCAGCCTCCCTGTAATTATATCCTTTTTATTTATTGATAAACACCATATGCCTGTCATGTCGGAGATTAGAAAATGCCAAGCAGTTACTGTGTACACTCCACTGCACAAAGCTACCCCACAAGGCTCTCCTTTGACATTCTTGCAACGCTTCGCTCCTGAGGACCTTGTGTTCAATGGGGTCACCCTAGGTGCCTAACTGGAATGTCATGTCTTTGATAACTGAAGTGTCCCCCCCCCCAGTGATGTCACTACCCTGTAACTGCTTCCTCTCAATTAATAAGATGGAGTGTGTGCTGTGATTCGGAACATTGTTTTTTCCAAGAAGGAAAAAACAATGCACACTGTAATGAGCTCAGAAATACATCAATTGGCATTGACACATTTCACCCTTTTCTAATTCCTGTGTGCCTAGACTAAATTTAAGGTTGATTTGCATCTTCTGAGGCTACATAAGTTAGGGAGGTGGAAGTCCTATTTAGTGTCACAGATGGCAGGGTGAAGCTATTTGGGGACTAAAAAGAAAATACGTGGCAGCATTTCTATTTTTTTTTTTAAGGAAAGAATTTCTTTTTTAAAAAAGTAGAGTCATGGGGGCACATAGGACAATGGTACTGACAGTGACCATATGAGAAACAACAAGAATAACAATGATAGCAAATACCTGTGGCTATCTGTCCCATACGATGACCCCAGCCCTCCCCCCAACCCCGGAGTCACATCTCAGTCCTCCTAGCATTGTATAAGCTGGACATTGTCGCCAGTATTATTACTCTCATTTTAGGATTTCTGCAACTGATGGTATGTGAGCATGAGAAGCTTGCCCTCCCCCATACCCAAGTGGCAGAGCTGAGGCGGAATCCAGTCCAGTCCCAGAACTTTGGCGTCTATGGGATACCAAACAACACAGGACAGCAACAATAGAACAGGGCTTTCCCAGCCCAAGAGAAAGGGCAATGCCCGAGTGCAGGAGCAGAGGGGGAGCTTAATACAGAGGTGAGAAGAAGGAACTGGAGAAGGGACACTTCCAGGGACATCAGCTCCAGTTGTGCACCCATGAACATGGGTTTGCAAGAAGAGTAGCCTGGAGTGAGGTTGTTTACAGTAGTTGGGAGTGTGGAAGGCTTGGCTAGTGTGTGAAAGAGACTGGAAAAAAAATTTTGCCCAATATTCCAGAACACTAAAGGGCAAGTATCATTTCTTTTTCTGTCAGTGTTATTTGGTAATATCATTATTGGTAATGCTGATAATGTCACCAAATGTAAATACTGTGACGATCTTCATAAATGTGTGTGGTGGTAGAAACCCAAGAGAGACGTATTTCCAGAGCTGTGTTATATGCAGAAGCAAAGTCCACATTTATTGCCTACAGTATTAGTAAAATCCAAGCCTATTAATAAACACAAATCCCTGCTCATAGGCAGAGAAAGCAGGAGAGACTTGGCAGAGACAATGCCAAAAAAAAAAAAAAAAAAAGCAGCAAAGAGATAATTCCACCCCTGAGATATAATCAATGTTCCTGGGGAGAGGTGAGACTGAGCAGGAACCACCGTTAAAATGGCCACAGAGCTCAGGAGGAAATAACGAGGTGAGGATTAGTCACTGGATGCAGACTTGGACACCAGGCACAGGGGCACTGGGAAATCGCTACATGGGGATTTAAAATTATTCAGGAGGATGAGGGTATCAGTGAGGGGACATTTGCCCAGTGGGGCGTTTGATCCTCAGTACCCACAAAAAGGAAATATAGTTGTTAAAGAAATAGTAACATCCCAGCACGTGGGAGACAGAGACAGGTGGATTTCTGAGTTCGAGGCCAGTCTGGTTTACAGAGTGAGTTCCAGGACAGCCAGGGCTATACAGAAAAACCCTGTCTCTCTCTCTCTCTCTCTCTCTCTCTCTCTCTCTCTCTCTCTCTCTCTCTCTCACACACACACACACACACACACACACACACACACAAGAAAGAAAGAAAGAAAAAAGAAACAGTAACAACACCAATAACACCAATACTATCACAATCACATCAGCAACACATCACATACCAATCACATCAGCAACAACAACAACAACAACAAAGAACTTTTTTGGAAGGTGGGAGATTTTAAACTAAGAGATGAGCTTTCAAAATGATCGAATATTAAAAAAGGAATTTAAGTGTAGACATTTTTATATGGATGGAGGGGGGAAATAATGTGCCACAAGATAGAACAGAGAAATCCACCCAGAGAGAGTAAGAAGAGGGGTGGGAATTATACTCAGAGAAGCACCTGAAAATTGAGAGAGCAGGCTGGAAGGCTGAGTAAGAAGGCCCTGCGTACAGCCAGACAAAATAAAGGTCCAGACAAAATACATCTCAAGAGAAGCTATATTCGAGGGCGGGATGAGTGAACATTTTCCAAATTAAAAGAGATGCAGTTACATACCAACTTGTGAGCGGAACAAAAACCAAATTTACTGAATAACAGAATGATGCAAAGCATGCTACAAAGCCAGAGATTTTTAACAACAACAACAACAACAACAACAACAACAACAAGAAAAGAGATGTGTAACGGAACATTATAATCAATCTTTCCCCCTTTAATTTTTTTCTGAGAACTATTCTTCAGTAGTGCTTTTTCTTCCTTATAAAGAGAGGCACTGAACTATCTCAGTAGGATATGCACAACTGTGTTGAAGTTTGTAAGACAGCTCCAAACAGCTTCCAGAGGATGAAGATTGGCATTTAGAGGAAGGCTATGGGTGTTTCCCATACGAGTGCGCGCGCACGTGCGTGCGTGCATGTTGCAGGAAGGGCAGAATCCTCCTATTGTAAGTTGAGGAGAAGATGTTCAGAGATCCTGACGTTGTACCTCAGAATTCAGGGCAACATAGAACTTGGGTTTTCACAGCGGGCTTCCACCTAACGACTTGTAGGGGCCGGGCAAGCGGGGAACAAGGAGTGGTATTTGGAATGCGCTCTACATTTGGCTTAGAAAGTAGATATTGTTTCCTAGGGGCGGAAGAGACACTGAAAATTCTTGAACTGGAGCCATCTTTGAAGGGAACTTGCCCAAGGCAGAGATCTGTCATGTGGAGGGGAACCCAGGAGTGAAGGGTTTGCCACACCAGTGCAGGCAGCAAGTGTGGGCAGGTTTCAGGACTTAATCTGTGTATTGCTTCTATCCAAACTACCACATGGAGTCTCATTGGAGGACTGACAAACCCAAACTGTTCCCAAGTCAAATAAGCAGCACTATGCACCAAGAATCCTAGAAAGCCACAGCCAGACCAGGATCTACCAGCAAAGTGAGACATTTCTTCTAGGCTTTTCTCGTTTCTCAGAAAATCAGCACTAGCCTTCCCCCTCCCCCAATTCCAATGATCTGGCAATTAGCTTAGTAGAAAAGCAGAGGTGGGGAACAGTAGTGACATTTTAGCCTCATGTCTCTTCTTCCAGTTTCTAGTGTGAAGGAGACCATATTTGGAGGAGTTTAAATAAGTTTCCTGAGGTTTACTAGGGCAAAGAAGAATGTCCCATTGGCTGAAGTGAGAAAATTCTAGTTCTTTAATTAAAAATGGTCAAGACTGTTTCCAACGTTGTATTAGAAGGCTTACTCAATGAAATAAACAACGTGAAAATTAGACACTGGGCATGCTACACCTGTAATCCCAGCATGCTGTAGGAGGAGGCTGATGTTTCAGAGGTTCAAGGCTATCCTCAATTACACAGAGAGCTGGAGGTCAGCTTGGGCTATATGAAACCCTGTCTCAGAAGAAGTATGCAGATTAGGAAGAAATTTAACTTTTGTTTTTCACAGATTTCATCATTGTCTAAAGATTTATTTTATGTGTATCAATGTTTTGTCTGCATACATATACATACATACATACATACATACATACATACATGTCATTAGTGTAGTGTTCTTGGGAGTCAGAAGAGGGTGCTGGATCTCCTGGAACTAGAATTACAGGTGGCTGTGAGACATCCGATGTGGGTGTTGGGAACCATACCCAGGTCCTCTGCAAGAACAGCAAGTGCTCTTACCCACTGAATTATCTTTACAAACTCATGATTTTCTATTTGAAAATATGAAAGAATTGAACAAAAAGAATCTCTCAGGAAGAGTGAGAAAATTGTATCAACTTTGTACACTGTTGATGTATGTAATGTAGTCAGTTTCATATATAGAATTAAATGAACAATTTTAAGTTTAAAACATAACATTATTTATGGTGGTTTCTCCCTAAAATGGGACACACAGGTACATATATATATGTGTGTGTATTATATATGTGTGTGTGTATTTGTATGATGTATATGTATGTATATATGTATATGATATATGTATATGCATATGTATATATATCTAATTATAAATATATGCAATGAAATATATGAGGAAAGCTAAAACTCTGATGAGAGGCATGTGAAAATTCAATCCATAGAGAAACATCCTATCTTCATGGATAAGAAGACTGTATTTTCTTTTTTTTTTCTTTTTGCATTTTTATTGGATATATTCTATATTTACATTTCATTTCTCTTTTTCTGGTTCCCCACCCCCCAAAGGTCCCACATTCCCTTTTTCCTCCCCCTGTTCCCCCATCCACCCCTTCCCACTTCCCTGTTCTGGTATTCCCCTACACTGATGCTTTGATCCTTTCCAGCACCAGTGTCCACTCCTTTCTTCTTGTCGGACATCATTTGGTATGTGGATTGTATCTTTGGTGTCCCAAGATTCTAGGTTAATATCCACTTATCAGTGAGTGCATACCATGGATATTCTTTTGAGACTGGGTTACCTCACTTAGTATGATGTTCTCCAGCTCCATCCATTTCTCTAAGAATTTCATGAATTCATTGTTTCTAATGGCTGAATAGTACTCCATTGTGTATATATACCACATTTTTTGTATCCATTCCTCCGTTGAGGGACATCTGGGTTCTTTCCAGCTTCTGGCTATTATAAATAAGGCTGTTATGGACATAGTGGAGCATGTGTCCTTATTGCATGCTGGGGAATCTTCTGGGTATATGCCCAGGAGAGGTATGGCTGGGTCCTCCGGAAGTATCGTGTCCAGTTTTCTGAGGAACCGCCAGACTGATTTCCAGAGTGGTTGTACCAGCTTGCAGTCCCACCAGCAGTGTAGAAGTGTTCCTCTTTCTCCACATCCTCGTCAACACCTGATGTCTCCTGAGTTTTTAATCTTAGCCATTCTGACTGGTGTGAGGTGAAATCTCAGGGTTGTTTTGATTTGCATTTCTCTAATGACTAATGATGTTGAACATTTTTTAAGGTGTTTCTCAGCCATCCGAATTTCTTCAGGTGAAAAATCTTTGTTTAGCTCTGTACCCCATTTTTGGATGGGGTTATTTGGTTTTCTGGTGTCTAACTTCTTGAGTTCTTTGTATACATTGGATATTAGCCCTCTGTCAGATGTAGGGTTGGTGAAGATCTTTTCCCAATTTGCTGGTTGCCGATTTGTCCTTTTGACAGTGTCTTTTGCCTTACAGAAACTTTGTAATTTTATGAGGTCCCATTTGTCTATTCTTGATCTTAGAGCATAAGTGATTGGTGTTCTGTTCAGGAACATTCCCCCTGAGCCAATGTCCTCAAGGGTCTTCCCCAATTTCTTTTCTATTAATTTTAGTGTGTCTGGTTTTATGTGCAGGTCCTTGATCCACTTGGAGTTGAGCTTAGTACAAGGAGATAAGAGTGGATCAATTCTCATTCTTTTGCATGTTGACCTCCAGTTGAGCCAGCACCATTTGTTGAAAAGGCTATCTTTTTTCCACTGGATGTTTTCAGCTCCTTTGTCAAAGATCAATTGGCCATAGATATGTGGGTTCACTTCTGGGTCTTCAATTCTATTCCATTGATCCACCTCCCTGTCATTGTACCAATACCATGCAGTTTTTAACACTACTGCTCTGTAGTATTGCTTGAGGTCCGGGATATTGATTCCCCCAGAAGTTCTTTTACTGTTGATAATAGTTTTAGCTATCCTGGCTTTTTTGTTATTCCAGGTGAATTTGAGAATTTCTCTTTCTAACTCTATGAAGAACTGAGTTGGGATTTTGATGGGGATTGCGTTGAATCTGTATATTGCTTTGGGCAAGATTGCCATTTTAACTATATTAATCCTGCCAACCCACGAGCATGGAAGATTTTTCCATTTTTTGAGGTCTTCTTCCATTTCCTTCTTCAGAGACCTGAAGTTTTTGTCATATAAATCTTTCACTTGTTTGGTTAGAGTCATACCAAGATACTTTATATTGTTTGTGGCTATTATGAAGGGTGTCATTTTCCTAATTTCTTTCTCAGCCCGCTTATCCTTTGAGTATAGGAAAGCTATTGATTTGCTTGAGTTGACTTTATAACCAGCCACTTTGCTGAAGTTAGAAGACTGTATTTTCAAGATGGCAATTCTTCCAAAATTCAGCTATGGAGTCAATGGGATTGCAGTACGAATCCCAGTAAATTATTTGAACGTGTACAAGCTGATTCTAAAATGCAGATGGACAAGCAGACACAAGACCAGTAGACAAAGTTAGAAGACTGACCCTACCTGATCTGAAGATTTACTCTGAAATGAACACAGTTAAGGGACTGTGGTGTTGGTGAAGGAGATGAGGTAGATAGAAACATAGAATGGAATAAATACCGTAGATGTAGATCCACCTATTATGGGGAAATCTACATTGAATCAGGGAGAGCAGGAATGCAGAGACTGACATGCCAAATGCCGGTGTGGGTGTGGAACAAGGGAACACCCCCTTCATCTACCGCTGGTGCGAGTATAGAACACTACGGCCACTTCCTGACAAAACCAGATGCGTTCTTGCCACACATTCCAGTGATTTTGCTCCTTGGTATTTATTCAGGAAATTTGAAAATGTTTGTCCACACAAAAATCTGTATGTGGATGTTTATAAACATCCTTGTCTGTAGTCTTCAAAACTTGGAAGCAACTGAAATGCCCTTCAGTAGTCCAGTAAATGGGCTATGATAGATGACCCTGCTTTGCCAGTTCTGGGCATAGACTCAGAGGACGGTTGGTCTAGTTACAGAGACACTTGCTCATCTGTGTTTACTGCTGCTTTATTCACAACATCCAGGCAATGGAACCAACTGAGATGCCTACTAATAGATGAAAAGAAAAATGTAAAACATACACACAGTGATGAGGTAGGTGGCCAGTCACAAAGGAAAAATGTAATTATGCAATTTGCAGGAATATACATGGAACTAGAAGATACCGTATTGCTACAGCCCAGGCCCAGAAAGACTAATTCCACATGCTTTCTCCTAGCCTTTAATGTTCGTGTGTGCATCTGTGTGGGAGGGAGCGTGGATGGCAGTAAACCAGAAAGAGGCCCATGAGGGGGAGAAATTGCTCTCTGCAGAAAATTACCCTATAATTAAATCTCAATAAACATTATCTCTGCTATATTTAAAACCTAAAAACTCACAATTAATTGGATTAACATCTGACCATTTATGAGGTAGTTTAAATTCCCGATTATTTCTGTTAAGAATAGCTGTTCCATTTTGCTTTCAGATATATTGCCTCTACCTTATCAGTACTGTTACTGAAAGCAATGTGCTATTCCCTTTTGCGGCCTCCTACATGGTTAATTATTACCACTGAGTTTCACCTTGACAGTGCCTGTGATGCCGGTATCTTTCATTAGGGCTCATTACATACATTTGCATCTTCTAATAAAAATTATATATGAAAAAAAGCTATGATCGATACAAACAATGAAACAACACTGAGCATCTGAAAAAGACACCCTGTGTCCATTCTCGAGAAGGAAAAGGCTTTCTAAGGAAACACTAAAGATAAGAGTTCTCAGGAGTAGGTAGGAGGGCAGGGTAAATAGGTAGAACATAGAGTAGTAAAACTACTACACGTGAAGCTGCATGTTTTCCTTACCTACAAAGCCTGTAACACCAGGGGTGAATCCAAATGCTGACTGTGGGCTGTGGCACTGTAGATGCATCGGCTGTTACAGCTGTATCTCTGTGGTGAAGGATTTCAGTCTCAGAGAAGCCATGCCTGCCACGGAGACAGGAAGTACACAGGGACCTTTGCACCTTTCCTCAGTTTTTCTGTGAACCTAACACTGTCTTTATAGAGTAAAGCCTTGGGCTTGGGTTGTAGTGCAGTAGATTGCTTGTGTAGCATGTCAAAGCCTTGGACCCCATATCTGTCACTACAAACACAGACTGTCGTGTCACATGCCCAGAATCCTAGCACTGGGGAAGTAGAGGAAGGAAAAACAGAATGGCATCTTGAGCTAAGTAAGTGTAAGGCTAGTGTGGAATCTGGAAGATCCTGTCTCAACAGAACAGGACCGAATAAAACCAAGTAAAATAAATTGTGTGTGTGTGTGTGTGTGTGTGTGTGTGTGTGTGTTTAAGGCACAAGATACTTTATTAGTTGAGACCAGTGTGAAAGGTCATATATAGTCACAGGAAAGAAAAGGAAAACAAACCAGCTCTCCAGAGTAACTCTGGGTAACCAAGAAGTCAAGGACCAGATTTCTGCATAGGCTGTCCCTGCCCTTTTAATGCATGCTGTCAGCCTCCAGGACATAGCTCTGGAGCTAGTCTCCATAAAGATACGACAATTAGACCAACAGACACTTTATTAGCAAAACCAGAAGTTATAGGACAGGCAAAGCATGCAATGGCATTCTTCACTAAGCCCAAATTAAATCTTTCCTACATAAATTCCTTGAAGACTAACACTGAAATGAAGGCATGCTCTGGCCTCAGGTGAAAACAAGGGGGTGTGTTTACTCAGCGATTCAATGGCTACTAACGGATGCAGGTAAGAAAGAGGGAAGCCTGATGTGATTGGAAAACAGATTTGAGAAGAGACAGGAGACAGAAGCTGATATAGTACGTTGGTGATTCTAAGTGAGCACTGATTCTTAGGGGATTCCTTAGAAGTGATATGAAAGCATCATACTCCATGATAGCATGCAGAGAAAAGGGACAATGGGTACATGGTGCCTGTCACTAATTCGCCTATAGCCCCACTGGTTTAATGATAGTGTTAGCTGATTCTGTATCCTGAGACCAGCACAGAAGATGGCCTCACACCATCTTAGGCTGTCTCATCAGTTACTGGAGGCTGCCTTGTGATGTCATTGAAAAACTTGGGAGCTGGGTGTGGTAGTATCTGCCCACGATCTTAGCCATGGGAATTGGAGGCAGGAGAGTTGCAAATTCAAGGCCAGCTTATAGAGTGACTCTGTTTCAGAAAACAAAGTCAGGGACTGAAGAGATGGGTCATCAATGAAGATCACATATTGTACTTGCTGCTCTTTGAGAGGATCCGGATTCAGTTCTTAGCACCCACTGGGTAGGTGACTGTCACGACCTCCCGTTCTAGGGGATCTGACATTTTCTTCTGGCCTCCTCAGGACTGCATGCTTATGAAGCACAGATATACATGCAGACAAAACATCCGTACACATATACAAATAAATAAATAAATGTATGTAAGCAGAAAAAATGTCCATGAAACTCTTTTCATAAAGCAAAACAATTCAAAAGTATGCGTGTGTGTGTGTGTGTGTGTGTGTGTGTGTGTGTGTGTGTTTAAAGACATCAGATTCTTCATTTGTTGAGACAGGTTTAAAAGTTCTGATACATTCAAATAGTCCCATGTCACCAGATAACCAGGCTCAACATTGGCTAATGTACAGGGTTTTCTTGAGGTCTTTTCCATCACTCAGGCATATCTGGGACCCATTTTAATTATCTGTTCCACAGGACGAAAGCCAGTTTTCCCTTACAAGCTGATAATAATACTATCAGCCTAGTTCCTTTCACATATAAGCAGCTGTGGTTTCCTCTTATCACAAGTACCAAGTAGCAAAATCCAACAGGAATGTGTGCACCACAAATAATCTAACTGGACACAATGCTGATGGAATTCTTTTCAGTGCATTAAGTAGGCCAGCATTTCATGGGGAGACAGCTGGACTTTGGCTTGTTAACAGATGCAGGGGGGGTCTGTTTTGTTTGTTTATTGTAATTCCCTCATCTTTGAAAACCGAGAGAGCAACGGGACACCAACATTAATAAAACAAGATGGTATTTGGATACTTAGGGCTGAACAGAAGCAACTGGACCCTGGAGTGCATTACTTATTCATCGCATCTCTTTGTTAAGTTACCTACCCTCTGAGGAGGCCTGAGATGCTCTCTCCACTGGGGGTGAGGGGAGGATTCTGGTGGTTAGTGGTTCAGGTCCATAGTGAGAGGGGGCTGAGGGGAACTCTTTGGTCTGAAGCTTTCTTACCAGGGAGTGTTTGCTATTCTGTTTTCTTGAAGGCATTTTGGAATCCAGCTAATGGTGAGCTAGAGATCCAGGCTCGGAAATTTCATAAAGTGATAGAGCCGGGAGGTGCTGACAAAATCCGATCAGAGTGAAACAAAGACCTTAGGGCTTTAACCGACTCAGAAAGAGAGACCCGAGGAGCTGGCTGAGGGAGACCTGCTGCCTTGTGTGTGTAAGGAGCGATTCAAGGAAGGTATTTGAGAACCAAGTTTGGGACAGAACCTCCCTACCAGGGAACCTAAGGACCAGGATGACCTACATGGCTTCGTTCGTCTCCTGTTTCCACTTTGTCCCCAACTACCATGGCTGTTCTCATGTTACCTTAATTCACGTCATTTAATGAAGAATACCTCCAGTCAGTGAAAGGGGGGTTATTGGGCTAGCAGTCTGATGGCACAGGTAGTTCATCAAAGCAGGGGAGGCATGGGAGCAGCAATGGGTCACACTGTAGCCTCCCCTCCCCTCGTGGAAACAGAGAGGGACGGTGCTGGCAGACCACTGGCTATCTATCTTCTTTGTATTTACCCAAGGACCCCAATCCATAGAATGGTGCTGCTCTTGTCGCTTCTAAATCTCTATGAAAAGACCCTCTCTGGCATTTCCTAGGCCATTCTAAACCCTGTTAGGTTGACAAGGTTAATTATACTGGCTGGTAAGGCCAGAAAAAATTGAACCCCAAGATTATGTTCAAAGCCAGCCTGAGCTACATGAAGCCTTGTCTAAAACCAAACCAAAACCAAACCAAAAACCAAACCAAACCAAACCAGGGGTTGGGTCACCATTTAGGTGGTAGAGTGCTCTCTGAGAGTGCAGGAAGGCCTTGGCCCAATCCCCAGAGCTACCTAAGAACAAAACAATAGATGTGTGTGGTGTGGATGCTTGTCATCCCAATGTTCTCGGGGTAGAGACATAAAGATCAGGAATTTAAAGTCATCCTTGTCTACATAGGAAGTTGGAGGCCAGCCTAGGCTATATTAAACCCCATTAAAAAAAGAAGATAGACAAACACCCCCTTCTTTCCTGATCTGGTCCAGTCTCCATGTTGGTAGTCTCAAGTCCCACTCCTGGCTGGATCCTCCTTGCCTCTCCTCATGATCTCAGGCACATTTGCAAGCCTATAGCTTTTTCTCTTCCCTGTGACCCTGTGATGTCACCTTACTGGCCAGTCAGTCCATTACTAGAACCAGCACACGTTTCCATTGTCTTCTCTTCATGTGCCTCAAGGTGGAGTATGCTACTCAAAGTGTAGAGACTAGCCAAAGGCAAAACCCAAACCAAAAAGTAGGCCAGACCGGGCTCCATGGTCTCTGGCTTCCTGGGCTCTTCTAGTGTTCTTGTCATTCAGTAAACTTTCCTGCTTACCAATGAGGCAGGATCATTTCTTGCCTCCGCTCTCAAGTGTATTGGGTTTGCCACTCTGGGCAGAAGACATAGACCCCCACTTCACTGAGAGAAAAGAAAGACCACTATGTGGTGGCAATGGGTCTCTATGTTTCCTTTCTCCCTCTCTATACCCTTTCCTTCCTCCATTCAATAAGTTGTATCTCTGTCCCCCCAAGATTCCTCTCTATATAATTCTCAACTCTAATGGTCTCTATTGTGTTGGTACTTTAACCTGGGAAACAATTTTAATAGTTAGTGCCTTGACCATGAGTGATGTGTAGAGTCATTGGGTGGATGGCCTCAATCAAAGGTCTCCCATTAGTCAAGGCTTTACAACATTATCAGTTTGATCTCAGGAAAGAGCTAAGTAATTTCTCTTTTATTTCTTTTTCTTTTCCACATCTTCACTGTCTTTATTTAATTCTTTATTCTATCATACTGAAATTTCTCCCAACCTTTTTTTTTTTTTTTTAAATATATGTCTCTGAACTTCTTTAGTCTGTGGTTAATTCTTTCTGGCTTTCCTACTTTTTTCTAACTCCCTGATATTTCCTTCCTCAACCTTCATGTTTCTTAGCTTGGTGAGGGCTGACTTCAACTCCACCAGAGCAGTGGAAGCACTGCCCATGGTTGTAACAGAATGAATTCCATGTTCTTTCTGCTCTGTGGATTCGGGAGGGAAAGAGCTACATTCTGATGGACAGGCTGTGTGATTGCTGGGTTGTATTGGATATCATGGTTAGGACCAAGAGTTCCCTTCCAGGACTGAGGCCTTCCTTCCAGCTGTGTGAGAGTTACTTGCTGAGGATGTGCACAGAGTTATTCCCTAATCTTTGCTGGAAGCAGAAGGCAGCTGTCTCGCCCAGGCTCGTTCCTCTCCAGAGTTACTCACGCTACATCTGTTCTTTTGCTGCTGTGGAGGACTGACAAAACCTCTTGCCATCTTTGAAGTATCGCCCAAGCTTTAAAACGTTCCATGAGATTCACCGTTCCAAGTTCCTTCCACGTTCTTTGACCACGGTGTCTACCTTTCTTCTCTTTTCCTAGTATATGGTTCTTTGAGCATTTTACAAAAACCTTCCAGGAAGCAAATATCCATGTCTGTGGGGAATTGGAAGCTATGTGTTTCCCCAGAGGAACTACTCCAGAGTGAAGAGACTTCATCTCCAAATCTCAAATCCAAAATGCTTCCCAAATCGGAAACATTGAGCCCAAACATGACACCACAGGCTTGACAGTTCAGTGTAAGCAGACTTTTAAATACTGTCTGAAATCACCATCCATGACTGTGTGTTGAGATTTGGTTCCCATTGCTAACACATCTTAGTATGCATGTGAAAATATTCCCTGGATATCAGTCTGAAACCTGGAATGCTACTGATCTCAAGCCTTTTGAGGAACAATAGTCATTCAACCTGTGATAGAATTTGTGCATCCTCATACTTCATCCTACTTATGTCTCTGGGGTTCCTCCCTGGCATATATTCAGATCCAGGAGGGTTTCATTAGACCAAACCCCGAACACAAAGTTGGCTATGATTGCAGAGCAACAGACGAAGTCAAAGCCCAATTTCTAGCCATTTTCGTGAAGAATTTTTACTTGCGGCATATGGGATCAGACCTTCATTTGACCCTCCTTTGAAGCTCTATGAAATCAGTTGTTTGTTTGTTAATATATTTTTTAAGATTTATTTATTTTATGTATGTGGGTACATTATCATTTTCTTCAGACACACCAGAAGAGAGCATCGGATCTTTTTACAGATGGTTGTGAGCCACCATGTAGTTGCTGGGAGTTGAACTCAGGGCCTCTTAAGCGCTGAGCCATCTCTCCAGCCCATGAAATCAGTTTTGAATCTTGCTTCTCTCTCTTTCAGGAAGGCTACATTTGTCATCCTTTGTGTTTCTCCTACTTTGGGCTCCTGTGCTCGTAAGTTTTCAAAGACTCCCTCCACAACTGTGGTTTGTCCCAAGACACCATGACCCCATTTCTGAATGACACAGAATAAAAATGGAGTTTTCTGTTCTATCTATTTAGATCTGAACTTTTCAGTATTGATGTATGCAATAGTGAATAAAAATGTATTTATTAATCACATAGAAAACATGCTTTTTGCTGGATTTAAATTATTTAAATGTATTCAACTACATATGCATGAGAACAGATAGCTGTTCTGACAGCCATTCCCTAATCCCAGTATATGCCAGTCTAAGCATTCTATCTCTTTTCCATCTTTGTTTAATATAGAGTAACAAACTCTACAAGCCTGAAATGATCGATGATTCTGTGTTTACCCATCCTTGGTTTACCTGGACTTTTCTGTGCATCTGGGCTGGACTTGCTTGGTCTTGGATGAATTCTCTCAATCAGCTTCCCTCAACTTGAAAGTTGGCCAGGGGCTGGCTAGTGTAGGATAGCCTGAGCTCTGTTGTAGTCTTTCTTCCTCCTGCAAGCAGCTAGCTTTGGCCCATTCTTAAGCACAATGGGGACAAACAAGGAAACACATGACTAATTCTACAGGAGCAAGCCCTGATTCACAGGTCCTTTGCAAACCTCTTACATGGAGTTGCTCAAAGTGCAGAGTCAGAATGAAACGGAACCATAAATTATAGGCCAACAGGCTTAGCTACTGGAAGACCTTTAATTGATGCCATTTGGATGAGAACTCTGCACACCAACCTCGGTCAAGTTACTATTATCTTCTGACACGACGATTCCATTAGCCCTCATTATAACTGCTTCCCCTGCTCCTACCCTTGACCTCTATAGTAAATCACTTCATTCCCAGAATCCAATCTGTTGAAAATGTCAATCAGACAATGTCAACTGCCCCCCATTTCCTCAGAATCCTTCTGTGGCTCCCCACTGCATTCAGATCTAACCCAAAATTTCTTACCTTCCCTGCCATGACACAAATACGATAGTTCCTGCCCATCTCTGGTCCCCATCCCCCAGCCACTCTCTGCACTGTGCCTCCACTGAACCATTCTGTTATTTTTTGTCTTTTTGGCAGCAGGAGGTCTCATCTTTGGTGCTCTTTCTGGACGGCATGCTCTGCTCCAGATGTTTGGGTAGCAGACTCCTCATCTTTCGGGTCTGACACCTATCATCTCTTAAATTCTTGATCTTTAGTTTTGTAGCAATTTGGTATATGAAATATTATTATTATTATTATTGTTGTTGTTGTTGTTGTTGTTGTTGTTATTTCCCCCTTTTCTGACTAAAATATGAGCTCTGTGGGAATAGGAACCTTGTATATCAGTCAACTTTGCATCACCATAACAATATACCTGTAATAATAACTTACAAAGAAAACCGGATTGCTTTGGGATACAGTTTTGAGCCACAGCCGGTTGGCTTGCATACTTTTAGGCTTGTGGCAAGTCTGGGCAAAAAAGTGAAGACATGATGCTGGGCTGAAATGCTCACTTTGTAGTTAATAAATGAAAGGAACAGTGCAGTGAGCTTGAGGTCTGATGGTTTCCTTCAAAGGCACACCTCAAGGACTTGAAGACCTTCTACCAAGCCATTTCTTCTTAAAGTTTCACCACCTCCATTGCCACTATCATGGAGACCCTGCCTTTAGCACATGGACTTATTTGAAACAAGATTCAAAGGGTAATACAGCCTTTGTAGTTGCTTCCTCTCTTACCAACAGTCACACTGAAAGTTGTAATTATTTACTCAATAATAAGTGATGTAAAAGCCATGCTTATGGCCTCAACATATAAAGCACATACATCCTAACTTCACTAACTTATGCTATAAACATGGCCACACCTCCCTCGAACTCAACTACCAAGACCCTAGATACCTGCTGCCCTCCCTGCCTTTGTCATTGCAAACCCTTTCTAGCTGGATGTGTCAGCCAGTCATTTTCCCTTTCAGTAGACCCAGTTCTTAGTTCCCTTTGTCCATTGTGACTAGACTCTCCATAGCCAACCTGCTTTCCCTTCAGTCTCCTCAAGAGACCTTGTAGTCATCTGTCACCTTCTGGTACTTTAGATGGTAACTGGGAGGCCTCAGTGACTGTGGGGTACTACGAGGGCAAGATTTCTCTCTGGCATCTGCCACCTTGTCCTGACTGAGCTCAAGCCATGGTGTTGATGCACGATTCCAGTGGAAGCAGTATGCTGGAGAACTGCTAATTATAATTTTCCCTTTATTTTGAGGTCCGAAGATTATTTTCTAATGAGATATGATTTTTAACCGAGCAATCTGTCTGTAGCTTAGATCCATAGACCACACTGGAGAACATGGTCTCAGGAGACACAGTTCCTATTTGGTTCCCCAAACTCCTTATGCCCCATGGAGTTCTCCCTCTTGGTGAACTGTGGGCCATTCCCTTGGGTCACTGCAAATACTCAAGGCTTCGTAAGCATCATTCGGACTCATGTTTTGAAAGGCTTTCCTTTCTTCTCTCTCATCTGCAGATGTCTAGCTTATTTTCTTCCTCCATCTGGCCTCCAATGCCCTCTAGGACTAGATTCTCCAACTCTAATCAACTAGGACTGCGCATATTCCATGAGTTTTCACAGGGCTCCTTGATCACTTTCTTCCTCCTGTGTGGAATAAAGTCTTCTTGCCTCAAAGCAATAAGAACTGAAGGAGTGTGTGTAAGTCACTGAACCCTGTTCTCCTAGTCTCTTAATTACAATGGTTTGTTTTTTACCAAGGCCATGGCGAGGATTCCAGCAATCTGTTCCCAAGGTCTTTGCAAAATTAGCCAAAGCAAGATGTTTTCCTATTAGTTAGGTGGCGGTTGGATGTCCAGCTTGAGGGAAGGTGTGGTAGGAAGCATTCAGTTTTGATTTCAGGAACTTAGATGTACATGGTAGTTGGTCACCTCCTGTATGTGTTAGAGACTAGGGAACTTCTGGATAGGAATGGGCTTTTGGATATCTTACCACCAGACACAGGTGAAAGGACGTTCTGCTAAAGCAAGCATGTGAAGGGACATGTGATGAAGCATTCTTCCTGATGACACGCATGTATCGGGCTGCCTTATGTTGCATAGTTGAGCTCCTTTTGTCAGGGCTCCATAGAGAGAAATGCACCAAAAGACTTCTGGCGGTGTGCTGCAGCTTGTTGCTGTTCCCGCGGACTTGGGCTGATTGGAGACACATGCTGAGACAAGCGCTGTCCTGAAGCAAGATGCTCGGAGGACACATTGTGTTTGGAGGGTAAAAATAGGACTCCATGGAGTGACAGAGACAGAGCCTGGCTTGCTGGTACCGCTAGCTGTGCAAGGCTTGTGGGTCTTGAGTCTTCTCAGATCTTTGTTTCCCTGAGAGAGGCACAGCTGAGAACTTCTCAGGGTGTTCCTGTTGGTCCCCTCCTGCTGACTCAAGCTGAGGCCTGGCTGTCTCTGCTAGTTCACATCACTATTGCTAACCCAGCTTTGCTAAACTGGACTGCTGGTGTATCTGTGAGGTGTTTGCGAGTGGACCGAGCTGCCGCTGCCTGCTAACCTGGGAACTGAACTGCCGATTTCCAGACAGCACAGATGGAAGTTGCAGCAAAGAACCATTTCTAAACAGGTCCACCCTCCCCCCCTCCATCCCGTATTCTTTCTTTTCCATTACCTCTGGTGGGTGGTGGGCTAGAAGGGAGGTTAAAGCATTTAAGAACCATCATTAAAAGAAGACTTTGGAAAAAAATCAAAGTTATAGTTAGGGGTCAGTTGAAGTATTATGTCTTTGACCTAGAACTTGAGTCACAAGGGTGAGGACAAGGGGCAAGTGTAGAAACATTTTTTTGCTCCCTCAATGTAGAAATAATGTGAACCAAATATTCAATGCCTGGCTCAAACCACAGCTTTCTCTGAAATATTCCTGCTGATGCAATATTGAATATTATAAGAGTATTCATTCACCACAGTTTCCCCCTATTTTATAGCAACTGTTTAAGTTAAAACTTATTACAATCCCCATGTTCATAAGTCATAAGTCCAGGAGATGTCCTAAAAATGCTACGTATATCTCTTCATGAAGTCACATGGCTCATACATCCCAGGATCAGTCTAGGAGATCAGATTTCATGGGGCTCTCCTAGAGTAACTAATGATCTTTCTAGTTGCCTGACAGTGTTCCAAAGTCACCGTCATGTGAGAGGCAGTCAAGGTGCCTCTCACATGGAAGAAGAAATAACTGTCAGACAGTAGTGTTAGGCAACAGCAGGCTAAAGACATAGGCTCTTGTTTTAGATTTTTTTGTAAGCCTGTTTTGAATTTGTAGAAGATATCTATGCCTGGTTGTATATTAATACATTTTTATTATGTCTTTAAAAGTAGAGCCAAAAATTGCATAATCTTCATCTCTTTCATAAAGCTGGTTTTTTTTCCTGGCAAAAAAAAATGATATAATTTATTATTTCAAAAAAAAACCATTCTGACATATACACGGGGTAATTCCTGTGTGCGTCGGACACTGTTCTAGGCATTTTGTAAATTCTCTTCTTGATTCCTTAAAACAACTCTTTGGCCTGGCATGGTTTTCATCTCAAAAGAGAGGAGAGAAAGAAGGGAGAAGGGAGGGGTGGGAGGAAGGCATGGAAGGAGAGAGGGAGGGAGCAAAGGCGGTAGAGGGAAAGAGGGGGAAGGAGGTTGGGAGTGAGAGAGGGGAACAAGGAACAGAAAAAAGGAATTATCGCTTTGAGATCACAGACTTGCATCTCTTTATCAGTCTTTGTTCTACCCAGCATGCTTTGCCTCTCCCACCCTCTATGTAGAGTTTCACATCCACCTGTATTGTTTCCTGTGACTCCTATCAGGACGAGTATCTGCTGCTTCATACTTCTGCTCCTACACTTCAGCTACAATTCAGTTTCCTTGTTGATGAAGAATAGAACCCCAACCTTTGCCCCATCACCTTACAGGGCAAGTGGTAGAACTCAACTTGTGGTGGGAATCTCTTTAGTTTTGACAATGAAAACTGATTAGAAGTCATCCAGGAAGACACCCCCCAAGAGAGGCCCAAGACTCACCTCAGGAATCAGTTATGTTTCTGCCCCAGTATGGTGCAATCACTGGGAGTTGGTGGGGGGTAGAGAATACCAAGGTTCGGTTGAAAAATGAAAAAGGGTGAATATGTAGCCAGCAGCTACAGGTAGGCTTTGGAGTTCTGTTCTGAGACACCACTGTTGGCCAATGTATGTGTGAGATGCTAGTTACCATAGCAACGAGCATAGCAAGTGCTCTCTCTCTCTCTCTCTCTCTCTCTCTCTCTCTCTCGTTTATGAATCCAAATCAATAAATGTTTATAAATAACTCTCCAATTGGCCTAAAGAAGTAGAAGCATAAGCCAGAACAGCCCTTCTGTCCTGTGAATGTGAGTCATGGTTATGTTGGCCACATTCTGGGGACAGAAAAAGGCTATCCGCAGAATAAACAATTGGCCACATCATCTTCTTTGCGAGAGCGCTTGGGGGAAAGCAGCTGAGTGAAAAATCCATTGCTCATGCTTAGTGACAACAAAGAGTACTAAACACGCACAAGCAAGGAGCCTAGAGATGAAGCTACCCAGACCATGTGCTTCTGTAGAGACAGAGGCTGGGCGCAAAGATGGCAGGGAGAGCCTCAGACCGAGGTGGTTATGCTAAAGTCTGGGGGAATAGGTACCGACCCTCTTACCTCAGCCGTGCACTGGCTCACAACGCCCTACAGTATGCAAGTTGGAATTCATACGAATGTGGAACTTCGACTCAAGAGTCCCAACAAAAATCAAATCAGGCCAGCAGCAGCCAGGAAGACGCTTTCTTTCTATAGCATTGCGAACAGATGGCTGAACAGCCTCTCTCTCAGAAGATTTTGGGTGAAAGAGAAAGTTGTTTTCCTCCCATCTCTATCTAGTAGCTGTTACATTCATTTCCTGAGCCAACTTTTTCCCCAGCTCCTCTTCCTTAACTTCTGCCTGTCTGACTTTGTTCTTGGCTCCAAGGAAGATCTCACCTGGGGGGTGCTTCTTCATGGCGGCATTTCAAGCCCCTGAAATCCTTCTCTGGTTTTCTACTGATGCTGCTAGGCTTTCTCTCTCTCTCTCTCTCTCTCTCTCTCTCTCTCTCTCTCTCTCTCTCTCTCTCTCCTCCCCTCCCCTCCCCTCCCCTCCCTTCCCCTCAAAATTCTCTTGACTTGTCAGATCTCTTCTCAAAATGTGAACACTCTCAGAGCAATATGTACAGATACCCAGATGGGGGTTACGATTTCAGAGCCCCCAAAAACTGTCTCCTGAACTGTCTTTTTTTTGTCTGTGGCTATGGCTTCCTTCTTGCTCTTTCTTCTTTCTCTTCTCCCCTTCCTCCCTTCTTCCTTTCTTCCCACACTGAGCTGTTAGAACTGAGTGGATCGAGTCACACAGGGATCCCATCTTAGCGCAGAGAAAATTAATGTAAATTATTATATATTTTCCCCCAGCAAGAACTCAACCAGGGCAGGGGCTCCCAGCAAGCCGCTAGTTGGAGTAACAAAAAGGAATAATCGTTCTCATCGCTGGAACAAAGATTTTAGCTGGCCAGCATCAGGTGGAGAAGGAATGATTGTCCAGAGATTGGGGGTGGTGGTAGTAGAGAACAGCCTCTTCGTCCCCAGTGCCTCTCACCTTCGTCTGGACGCCACAGTGGTTGGATTTCACCGTGGAAAGGCTTCTCTGTTTGTTATTTTTTCCCCTGAAAAGTCATAAGTCACCCACAATTTAGTGTAAATGAGTCGATCTTTGACTTAGTGTAAAAGAGTAAAACTTAGGATGGTAAGAAAACACTGACTTCCTAGATTGGGTCGGGGGCAGAGTCAGATGAAGGAGGAACATTCAAAGGAAGTGGGTTGATGTCAAAGCTCTACTGAGTTTTTCTTACCTCTACTGCACTGTTCTCTGGCTTAGGAGAGACAAAGAGACAAATAATCCCCCCCCCCAAAAAAAAAAAAAGCAGAGAAGGGAGATGGATTCAAATAGCCATATTAGGAAAACTAACACAGGGGTCCAAGGACTCCCAAGTCCACCCACGGGGCCTTGACATCAAGGTTTAGATTTAAATAGAGGGACAGGCACAATTACTAAGCAGACCTGGTCAAGGTGTGGTCCAGCCCACCACCCTTGTTGACTGTCCCTGTCTGGGCTCCAGTCTCTCCTGGAAGGTGGTCTTACAAGTTGTCAGAGCTTGTCTAAGAGGCAAGCTTCTCCTCTGGTTGGTCCCAGGGCTCCAGCCTTTTATTCCCCCAGCAAAAGCCTTCAGTTTCTCAGGATCCACTGTTTCACTTGTCTCTGAGGGCTGAGGAACAGGGTACACGTGTCTCTTTAGAATCACTGTTTTCCTGGCAGGACGCATATACCATCTCTGTCCGGCCCTTTCCAAATATCGCAAGGAAAGAATACATGCCCTGAGTTGTTCTATAGTCTAGATTTCCAAATATCTGGAGGTCTGCACGGGGAATCCTAAGTCTGGAGTTGTTGGCAGAGGCAATGAATTGCCTCTGCTGCTAGTTCTCTGCCTGACATTAGATTAGGGTTTACACCCCCAGGGTCTCTCCACTTCTACTGCAATAAAGCAAGCAGCAAACAAGATGGAAGTCACTCCCTTACTACTCCTTAGAGCTTTGCCCAGAGAACTTGGTGTGGGCTTCGAGTCTGGGAGAACCTGGATGACGAGGGCCCACAAATGGGAGCAGTCCCAGAGCGCTAAGGTTATCTGCCTGGACTAGCAGAGGAGATTAAAAAAAATAGAAAAATTAGATTGGAAACACATGCTACTTCACTTTGTGTGTGCAGGATTGTATGCAAGTGTGTGTGTGTGTGTGTGTGTGTGTGTGTGTGTGTGTGCATGCACGCACATAGGTGTATGCATGGATTTGTGTGCATGTACATATGTATGTGTGCACTGGTATGTGTATGCATGTATGTGTCTTTGCATATGCTATGGAAGTATGTCTGAGAACATTCTAGAATCTGAGATTTCATCTGGGGCAAGAGACAACTAGAGCACAGAGTTAGAAAAGCCAATGTGCCTTTCTTTTGCTTGAAGTAGAATAGAAGGGCAGGGAAAGGGGAGGAAGGCGGTATAAGGAAAGGGGCCCCTCACTAAGGAATTTGGTTAAAGCCTTTGCCAGCAGCAGGGCAAGAGCCACAGCACAATTACCAACCACCAGAGGTCTTTCTCCTTCCCAGCTGCAAGCCTGCTGTGTTCTAGGAATCTCAAGAGAAACTCCACTCCCAGGGAAAAGGAACCCTTGCACGACCTCACTGGCTCCTGCTTTTACCCAATCATGTTACAATTCCACCTGAGGCCTCTTCAGAATCACCTCACATCTCTTATCAAAAGGGAGGAAAGAAGAAAGGTTTCCTAGCAACCTCAGAGATGGAACTTGAGAGGGACCAACATTGTCTGTGTTAACTGCTGAGATAATTAGCTGCTCCTCCTGCCCCTCAGGAGCCCGTCCTTACACATGGGTGTGCCTTGCTTTTCTCTCAACCCCCCCCCCTCCATGCTTAAACCTGTATTAAAGAAACTTTAGTAAAATCGCTGACTGCTTCGTAGACTGGCCATCTTACAATTCTTTCCTGCGTCAAAGCCACAAAATCTCCTTTGCCTTGAGTAGGGTCCCTGAAAGTCCAGGGGAGCGCCTCAGGCTTCCAGAGGATGGCTGTACAGAGGAAGAGGTGCCTGTGTGCCCTTGCCCCTGGGAAGCTCATTCAGTAAAACAATTATTCATGTGTGCAAATAAATACACTGTCAATTTCCTTTCTCTGATATTTTGAACATTGCTGACTCCTTATTCTTTGTTGTTTAACGTATAAAGAAATGGGTTCCATTGTGACAGTTCACACACACACATATAGATCAGTGTGGTCCACCATGCCCTGCCTCATCTCATCTCCCCATTGTCCACCCCTTCCTCTCTTCAAATAGTCTCCCCTTCTGCACTTGTGACCCATGCATTCTCTTACCCTCTCTTGCTCCCCTGCCCTTTGGGCTGTTTCCTCTCACACATACATACACCACACACACACACACACACACACACACACACACAGAGCATGTCTTATTTGTCTTCTAAATCTGGTTTATTTCACTTAACTTAATAATCTTCAATTTGATCCATTTCCCTATGGATGTTATAATTTTCTTCTTTTGAGCTGAATAAAATTCTGTCGTGCACCATGTGGTGGTGGTTCACACCTTTAACCCTAACACTCCTGGAGGCAGAGGCAAGTGGATTTCTTTGCATTTGAGGAAGGTCTAGTCTATGAAGGATCCAGGACAGCCAAGGCCACACAGGGAAACTCTGTCTCAAACAAACAAACAATACAAAACAAAAACAAAAAAGCCATTGTGTGCATAGACTGCACTGATTTTTTTTATCCATTTATCCATAGATGACCACTTAGACTTTCAAACCTTCTTTATAAAGTTAAAAGATCTTAGAGAAAATGTCACACCAGTATCTGGCTTATTCTTTCTGCCACCAGCATATTCAATTCCATGGATAAGGACAGTTCCTTGGTGAAGGATATTCTCACTGCTTCTATTTTTTTTTCTTCTGGCATTATAAATAACACTGCAAGAAATTTCCTTGTCCTCATGTAACTGCATTATTTGACTATATCATGAAATGCAGCAATAAAGTGGAAATGTTGGCAACAACAGCAAAGGCGACTTTGCTCAACTGTCCTCCAGAGAGATAATATGAACACATGTGCCCGCATACGCAAGCGTGCTGCAGTGAATGTCTATGGGCTAGCTGTAGAGGCATCAGCAGAGAGCTTGTTAGTAATGTATGTTCTCAGGCCTGCATGGTAGTGTCATCCCTGGGGGAAGAGGGGTTAGGGGGTAAGGGGGGGTGGGGATGGGGCAGGGCACTGGAAGTGTTAAGCAGGCAAAGTTGAGGAGCTCTGTCTGTAACCTCTTTACAACAGCTAGCTGCTGCGCTCTGTTACTTTGTAATTCCTTTCATTTTGATACCAGTGGATATGACATTTATTGGGCATCTCTGGGGGGAAATCCCAGATTCTTGAGTCCCGGAACAAGGAAACGGACAGAGACAAAGGGAGTGAATAGTAGCAAAAGCAGGGATAGTTTAGTAGAAAAAGGTACACTTCCAAAGAAACCTGCTGGAGCTCAAACAAAGCCCCTCACAAAGGAAGAGCTTGGGGCGGGGTCATTTGCAGAGCAAGGGCTTTTGGATCATTTGTAAAGTACAGACTTTCTGATGCATGCTCATTTTCTTGGCATATTCATGTGTCTCTGGAGTATCTTCACTCTCCACCCAGGGGTGTTTGTTTGGTGTTACAAGGAGCACCGATTACATCCAGACACTCCAGAGCATCTCTGTACTGGGTCACTGGCTCTAGACTCTTCTAGTCCTGGCAGGAGGTTGCGAACGGAGTAATGAGTGGGGGAGGGAAGAACATTCACAGCCTTTCTCTTCATCAGCTAATTCTGCAGCCTTTGTGTAATACTTTCCTCACTTCCCCAACTCTCCTACCTCAGCTTGAGTGAAGCTGAGTCTTCTTTCATACGTTTAAAGAATCTTTTTGTTAAGTCTTCATGTATAACATCTCTCACCCAGCTAAGTGTACTTGTCTGTGCTTACAAAGGCGGGCAGATCTCTGAATTAATTTGCAGTGTTAAAAAAAAAAATGTGCTTGCTGGCTTTTTTTTTTTTTTTTTTTTTTTTTTTTAAGGATGGGGGCTGGGGTCTTGAATGCTGGTTCGTGGAGTTGGTCTTGAACAAATCAAGAAGAAAAAACTTTGAGGACAATGTTTGAAGCATGGGGACTGGGAATAAGAGAAGATGGTCTGTGAAGCCTCTCATAGAATTCATATCAAATTCTTATATTTTGCATAGTTGAAAATATTTTCGAACTCATGTTTTTGGAGTTCTTTCCCACAGCCCGAAAGGCTGTTCTGAAGGTCACGGCATTTACCTTTTTTTTTTTTTTTTTCTAAGACATTAGGCATGCCATGGCCTCCTAGACTTGTGTTGTCTCTGATTATCATGGAATCATTAACCTTGGCAGAGAGGACATTCCCTAATAACCTTGGCAGGGGGAATATTTCTTGAAGGTGGAACCTGAACACACACACACAGGGCTAAGAAATTCTAGAAGAGATTGGATTTTGGGAATATGATATTCCATTATTTTATGCCAATGAAGCAGTTGCTCATAGGCCTTTTCAGTCTGCTCTAAATTTGGAAATTAGACTTAATGTTCATTCCTCCTCCCCCCCTTCCTCCCCCCCGCCTTTCTTGAGATTTTACCAGTGTTCTCTGGTCCCCAGTCTTTGCTCCTTATCTTGTAGTCCATATTATCTTAACAGGCTCATCCATTTCCTTTGCTCTTTTTAAATCCAAACTGAAAGTATGTAAATAAGGTTTCTTGAAATAGCCTTGTTAGCATTTTTTTCTCTTTAAGAATATCACAAAGCTTGGAGCTCAAAAAACACCCTTTAACACAGAACGATCAGCATTTATTAGATGTCATGCTATTCATTGTTCATTCATTATTTTGGGGTATTTATTATTATTTACCTTGTGTACCTTTCAGATATGGTCTTGACATGTATTCTAGACTGGCCTGGAACTCACTATGTAGCCATTAAAGATGGTCTCAAACTGGCAATCCCCCTGCCTTTTCTTCTAGAATGCTGGAGCTGCCGGCGTGGGTACCACCATACCAAGCTTCTTAATAGTAAAGGGGGGCTTAAACAGCCAGCACAAGGCTAGCTCTTTGTGGTTCTGAAGATGGTTCTTCAAACACATTTATATGGATGCTTGTGGGTGACTTTGTATGGAAGCCCTGGCAGCTTTCCACTGAGAAATTAAATACAGGGAATTAACGTGAGGATCAAAACATTGTAGTAGTATTCCAATATGGAAGGATCGAGTCCAACAAACTGAGTAAGAGGGATGGGCTAAGTCGCCTCTTCCCTAATCATGGTAATTTTCCTCTTATCCTTTCTGGAACAATCTGACACGCAGTCCGCCTTTTGTTGGCCTCCCTTGGATTCTGCCAGCCTGCAATTTGTGGACCTGCAGTTGTTTCAAAGCACGTAATAGCCAGACATTCAGGGTGTTGGAAATCAGTTTTTCTCTTTGGGGATCTGTGCAGTAACATTGTTAATGGGCCTTAACTAAGGGCTGTGGAGCATTTAGACCATACTGCTCTCAAAGCTACCCCTACCGTTTCTGCCTCTGAGAAACTGGGAGTGGAGCTCATAGAACAAGACAGGAAAAGGCCCCGAGGACAACTAGACAAGGTCCGAAAATTACTCTGTTGTGAACCACTGAACTGCTACCTCCTGTTTTCCACCGAGCATCTAGTCCATTGCAAACTGCACGGAATAAAGGTAAGCAATATAAAAGAAATGACAAATGTAGCCCAGCCCAGAGTGTGTGAGTGTGAAACGTGATAAGGAAAAGCCTTGACTAGGTGAACGCCTCAGTTTTAATTGACTAAGAAGATACCGTGAAGACCAAGTCTTGGAGAGTGTGTGGAGATGGATACGCCTGGTGTTAGATAAGGTGGTGCTGCAGGCCTGAGCTGAGAGACACTTAAGAACCCTCTCTGGCAGCTAAAGTTTGGGCTCATTCCTGAGAGGACATGCCCTCCAACGGAGACTCTTGGTGTTGAGACTGACTCATTCCCGGAGCCAGCCCACCGATTCCAGGCACCCCAATTCTGGATCGAGGCTCCAGCCAGGATCCAAAGCACAGTGAGGAAAGGCCACTAGGCTACAGCACTTACCAGACCAGAGGTGAAGAGTGTGTTTCTGAATGAATGTGATCCCTTTTGCTTTATATTTGTTCATTGTTGCTTATGAATAAATACCAATGAAACTTGATCTACAGAGTCAAAGGCACTTTCTTTCTCTCACTCTCGGCTCCATCCCTAAACCTGACAAACCTTCTAAAGATTCCTTCTAGGATATTCTTAATTATTACCTATAACAAAAGGAAGAACGTTTGTTCTCTGGCTCTGATTCTTTCCCCCAAGGATCACCCTCCAATGATGTGACCTCCTGCTGAGTTAATCCTAGGGTCTTGTACATAGCAGAATTGCTGGCTGGTTCCCATGAGGACCCGAGTGAACAGTGATGGAGAATATAAGAGAAGCAGATAGGAGAAAAGACACCGGACTGCACTAGGAGCAGCTGCAAGTGCCGAGAGGGCTTGGCTGTACATCAAAGATGCTGTACTCAGATACACACCAGGAAACAACCTCAAGGGCTACTCTCTACCCCAGCCCTGAACTTACAGATTAGTGAAGAACCGATGACTTTAGGTAGTCATGGCAAAATGGTGAGTTTCAGTCTACACACTCTCTTTGTGGCTACCCCTTTCAGGAAGCTGGGGCTCTCTATACAGAGTTCATGGGAAGTTGTATACAGTGAGTTGGCCTCTCAATAAGTTCAGAATCCAAGAAACACTTGCCAGTTGGATAATCAGGCCACTCACCTTGTCCAACCAGGAAGTTGGACATTTAGCCATTCTTGCTAATAAGGACAACATTGCAGGGCAGTTAGTTCCGCCCTGATGTCCTATGACTAACAATGTAGTGGGCAATTTTGCTAGAGCAGCATATATGTCCTGAAGATGTTTCCAGGCATGAGGTGTTAGTTCAGCCTTGGGCAGATAGCCCCACTTCACAAATACTTTCTCCAGTGACCTCAGGTCACTGCCTCACATACACAGGTGTGCGCATGTGTAAATATGCATCTGGCAAGAGCCATCGTGTTATAGTTAAGGACAGTGATACATGTTTGAGAAGGTCTTCTTTGTTTTCTCCAAGGACAAGCAAAGCCTGAAGAGGCGATAAGAGGTTCTATGCTCCCAGAGAGAGCCGCCTACTTCTCAGGGATGGCTGAGAACAGCCTGGTCCCTGTCATTAGAGAGCATCAGGCTTGAGAGCACATATCTGCTCAGTAGTGTGGGATACAGGGATGTGCCTGACTTGACTGGACATCTCACTCAGTCCAGGCTCCCTTTCCCTCTCTGTTCTGTTTGCAGACAACCTCAGCCCCTAGTATTTTTTTTTTTTTTTTTGCAACACATTTAACAAATGGGAGCATTTGTGACATGCCAATGTCCACCCAAGAAATTCACAAACCTGTACTCATTCAGTTTTCATAGAATCAGCACAAAGCACTCGGGGTACGGCAAAGACGAGAAGCTGAGGCTTGAGCGGTTCCAGAATTCCCTCAAGGCCCTGGAACAAGAGACTCAAGAGGAGATGAAGCCTGGGTTCGAATCTCTAGCCTCTTGCCTCTGCTCTCCCTGTTCTTCTTTGTCGGCCACTGAGAACTTGTTTTCCACTCCCTGGCCCACCTCCCATGCTGTATGTTGTAGTTTTTCTTAAGACCCCAGGTTATCAGTCAGGGCTCAGCAATTCCCTTTAAGATTTTAGCCACCTTGGGGGTCTTATGCTACTCATGCACCAACTAGAACTTGGGCATGGCAGAAATAAAAGTTCAACAGCAAGGAATTATGGGGGAATCGGAGAGACCAGGAACTTGACTGGCAGGGAGGAAGTGTTATATATATACTCACTCATTTTACTCTTCTTCCTCCCTCTCCCTCCTCCCTTTCCCCTTCCCTCTCCTCCCCCTCTTGCCCTCCTTCTCATCCTCTGTCTCTTCCTCTCCTCCTCCCTCTCTTCCTTCTTCTCTTCCTCCCTCTCCTCCTCCTCCCTTCTCTTTATCTTCCTTTCTTCTCTAAAAGCAGAAATTTTAATAACGTGAGGCAATTGTAGATTCTTATGCAGAGTCCGTGCAAGTTGCTACATCATGTAGGTCACAAACCACAAGCCATCAAGAAAAGCCTTAATGATGTTTGGTGTTCAAAGGAAGACAGGTGTTCATGACATCTTATGTTTCTGCCTCTTAAAAGACAGTTCAGAGAAAAATAACATTTGCGAGTTCGATATGAGATCTACAGCTATCTGGGCATCTTAAGGATGTTAGACAGTTCACAGTTTGGTTCTGCTGGATGAACTGAACATGAGCTTTTCTTGTGAGTGCCCAGGGTAATGCATAACCCCATCGTGAACCCATTTTTCTCATTAAAGAATCTCTTAAATGGTACTTTCTGATGCATTGGCATAAAGATTAATAGGATATCGGCTGGGTTATATTTTCTACATTAATTTTATGACTATTATCATTCATATAGACAAATACTACAAAACAGAATAATATTATGATTTAATGTTATTATATTCATTTTTCTTCTGATTTTGAAATAAATTAATATTAAAACATTTTTTCTGAGCCCTTCTAATGGATAAATTAGATCTGTCCCACCTATCAAAGGGCTTAGCACACCATAACTTTATCTTAATAACAGCCATTAAAAACAAATGTGTCTGGTAGCAATTTATTATACACAGAAATTAATTTTAAGACAAGAGACAAATGCTACATGTATCCTTTTCCCCTCTTCCTCCTCCCCCTTTCACTCCTCTTTGCCCTTCATCCTTTCTTTTCTAAAGGCTGAACTTTTTTAAAAAATTTATTTGTGATTTTATATTTTTTATTTTTTATTGGATATTTTATTTATTTACATTTCAATGTCATTCCATTTCCCATCTGCAAACCCCTATCCCATTCCCCTTCCCCAGCTTCTATGAGGGTGCTCCCCCTACCCACCCACTCCCGCCTCACCACCCTAGCATTGCCCTACACTGGGGCATTGAGCCTCCACAGGACCAAGGGGCTTCCCTCCCATTGATGCCATATAAGGCCATCCTCTGCTACATATGCAGCTGGAGTACTGGGTCCCTCTATATATACTCTTTGGGTTGGTAGTTTAGTCCCTGGGAGCTCTGGTTGGTTGATATTGTTGTTCTTCCTATGGGGTTGCAAACCCCTTCAGCTCCTTCAGTCCTTCTCCTAATTCCTCCATTTGGGGTCACTGTCCTCAGTCTGATGGTTGGCTGCCTCTGCCTCTGTATTTGTCAGGCTCTGGCAGAGCCACTCGGGAGACAGCTAAATCAGGCTCCATGCACTTCTTGGCATCAGCAATAGTGTCTGAGTTTGGCAGATCCATATAGTGTGGATACCCAGGTGGGGCTGTCTCTGGATGGCCTTTTCTTCAGTCTTTTTTCTTTTTTAAAGATATTTGCTTTATTTACATTTCAAATACATTTCCCCTTTCGGCATTACCCCTCTGAAAACTCCCTATCCCCTCCCCCTCCCCTGTGCTCAGTCTATTGGTTGACTGTGAGCCATGGGTATTTTGATCCACTTTCCAATAAGGATCAAAGCATCCACACTTTTTGAACTTCTTGAGCTTCCTGTGGTCTGTGAATAACTTGGGTATTCCGAGGTTTTGGGCTAATATCCACTTATCAGTGAGTGCATCCCTATGAGTTCTTTTGTGATTGGGTCACCTCACTCAGGATATTTTCTAGCTCCATCTATTTAAAGGCTAAACTTTTAATAATGGAAGGCATCTGTAGATTCTAATGTGGGGTCCTGGATCCATGTATGTGTTTGTCTTTACTTAGAGGTGTTACTCACTGTCCGATGGTACACCCCATCAAAGTTCGTATCGAAACACAATGAGGCACATCTTCTAAGTTGCTAATGAATGCCTTTGCTTGTGTTTAAACTTTGCATCGAATGATTGTCATTTTTAAACACTGGTGTCTTTTGTTCCTAAGTGTTTTTAAAGGTCCGCATAATATTTTTAAATCATGCTTTACCATAAATTCCATACTATGCATTTTAACTATTATGTTCTAATGTTCCAACACTTTGGCATTATCCTCCGAATGTTTTAAACAATGCCTTGAAATGTATTGTTCTTGAATGTCTTGACACACACACAATACACTCACACACACCACACACACACACCACACACACACCACACACCACACACACACACACACACACACACACACACACACACAACAGCTCTTAAGCACACACCAAACAACTTGAAACTTTTTAGGAAAAAATACAATGATGTGCACCTTTATTAAGGATTTAAGGATCCATTGCCTTGGGAGACTTCAGAGGACAGAAGCAAAGGAACTAGGAAGTGACCTGCCTCTTAGAGAAAGAGGCAAGGCAGGGTTTACTGAGGAGGCAGGAGAAGGCGGTTCTCCCATGCTGAGAAGCCAGGATGGGAGAAGGCACTCCTTGCCACCAGACACTAATTGTGTTATCCCTTATCTTCTCTACTGCCACTTGAGATGGGTATTATTATTCCTAATTCTAGGATAAAGAAATAGCCACTGACTCAGGGTCAGAGAGACAGTAGGTTGCTAGGCCAGGAGCGCAGCCCACATCTGTTCAGATCCGAATCCTTTCCTTGTAGCTGTTCTGTGTTATAGAAAGAGGGTGCCGAACTGGAAAGAACCGAAACGACCCCTGGAAAGACTGTGGAGAGGCACCGAGGCACCGTGCCAGGGAAAATGCTGAGAGGAACCAACAAGAGCAGCTCTTCCAAGCCCGCGGAAACTGAGATCCCGTGACGGATACTAACACTAACTGTTACTTTTCCTGCCTTAACTTTTTGCAGGGAAATGAGAAGAGAAAAGAGGCGGATGTGGAGCACTCATTAGGAGGAGCTGTGTGGAGAGGAACAGCTTGGTGTGTCTACATTGCTGAGCGCTGGCTGCTCTGCAGGAAGCCCTAAGCCAGGCTGGAGAACCCCAGCCAACCCCAGCCAGCCAGTGCCCAGTTGGCAGAAGCTGGCAGAGGCTCAAAGGCGAAGGGCCAAGGGAAGCCTTGGCTGGAAAAACCACAGTTACCAGAAGCAAACATGCACGATTGTTCTCAATCTTTCTGCTGTCCCTGCTGGTCCACTTAAGCCGAATTGCCAGGTACACCAACAAAAGTTGAGTACAGCAGGCACCGAGAAGCGGAGACAGCGCTTGTCAGAAACACACAGACCGATTTCTCTGATCCCAAGTTCTTTAGAATGGAGGATCTAACCAGAAGAAAATAAGTGGCCATTGATGTACTCAGGGTAAATCTTGTCTAACTGGCAAGGCACACAAAGCCTCCCAGGCAGACGATGCTTGGAGCATATTCCTCCTTTCAAAGGCCCCCGGGCCAGCTGCAGGCTACACAAGGGTCCCCAGTCAGGCCGGCCGGCAGGGAATTGAAGTAATCTAATTTTAATTGTGTGGCAAGAGCATGAAGAATCATTTAAAAGTCTGTCAGAGGGAAAGATGGCTCCAGTCTGCCAGAAGTCCTTAGATGGAAATAAAGAAACCCACAGGCTCAATGCTAAGTTTGGGTGCTTAAAAAAAAAAAAAGTAAGACACTCACATAATAAACAGATTGTCTGTGATTGATGTTGAGATAGGCTGAGAGGAGCACCCCAGCTCTGTTACTTAGGGGTGAAGGCACCAAGGGCCTGTCCCCTTGGAAACACGTCTGGACGTTCAGTTGGGTTCAACAGCCTTGTAAAGATAAGAATATTGTTTTCTATTTTTCCTGAAATGAAAAGAGAGTGATTTGTAGATTCTATCCCTAAACAAGTAGTTTGTAAAACCAGGCTTTCTCCCTGGGTTATCCAGTGATAACTTCACAGGGCTTCACAAATAAGACTTTAAGAAAACAAGTACAGATTTCTGATATTCCCGTTTAACTTGCTGGTTTAATTTGCCGCTGTTGTTACTCATGTAGACATAAAAATAAATATCTTTTTGTTTGAAGTAAAGAAGTACTTTTAATTAATTAATTTATTTCTAGTGCTGGGATTCAAACTTAGGGTCACACATACGTGAGCCACTTGCTCTACGATGGGGTTATATTGCCAGCCTCCAAGCAGCAGTATTTTAAAATTCTGGAAGTTTCCGTCCAAGAGACGAGAGTCCTGTTAAATCAGTCAGTCTTGACCACAGGTTCTTTGGGAACTGGGGCTGTTGGGTAGACAAAGAAAGTCTATAGAGAGTGGTCAGCATCAACTTAATGAATGAGGCAGCATCAAAACATAGTAGGTTTCCAAAAACAGTGCTATCTTTCTAAAAGTCTGGACAGTACTAGTCCATCCAGAGTTCTAGTTTAGGCCAAAGTAGCAAAATTGACTGAAAACTTTGTCACAGAGGTTCTGAACCCAGATATTACCCACCTGGCAGGAGGAAAGCTATTCTAAAAGAAACTTGTGTGCCCCTTCCTTTGGCTACGAGACTATGTCCTCAAAAAAAAAAAAAAAAAAAAAAGGAATTTTCCAGGTAAAATCATGTTGTGAGAAGGAAAATTCTGGTGCTTGCCAGAGGAGAAGCTGTCTCCAGGATAGAGATTTCACAGGTTCTGATAACTTGTTAGAACACCTTGCTGGACACCGGGGAACACAGAGAATATGGTTGTGGCTTAGTGATAGACCATGCCTTGACCAGGACTGCTGAGCTCTGCAAACCCTTGGACCTCTAGAACCTACACCTCAACCAGATCTTCAAGATGGACTTAGAAGGAAGATGGGAATAGCTTGTGTTCCCCTTCCCCCCATTCCAATGTGACCACATGGAATTAATCTACCCTTTCTGTTTTCCCCCCCTCAATCATTCATTCATTCATTCACTCATTTATTTAGTTATTTGGCTTATTGTGGGAAGATTGTCGAACCTGCCTTATTGTGGCCATCAGTATCCAAACTCTGACCCTGAACTCTGATAACAAGATCAGTGTGAACAACTTTGCAAACAGGTGCAGTTCTATATTACAGTTCATCTAACCATGCAGCTCTCATCCGATGGGACAGGGACCTCTGTCAGTTGATACAAGAAGCCACACACTTCCCTTTCTGGTAGTTTATCCATCAGGAAGGATAGCAGGTCCCCCTACCCCCTTCCATTCATTTACCCCTGCACCCTGAGCTAGTAGGCTTAGGCCCGTGTTAAGATTCAGCAACAAATGACCCTCACGTGCTTAGTGGCTTAACAGGACAAAAGCGGGACTCTCGCCCGTGCCACAGCCTAAATCAGGCTGTTCTTGGGGGTTGTCATCTAGACAGTGATATTTGGAATCTGGGCTGGTCTTGATGTCCTAAGATGCTGGATGCAGTCTGTATCTCAGGGCATGCCGGTCAACATCCAAAGCACAAGAGAGGAAGGAAATCTAGGTGAGAGCACCAACTTCTAAGTGACGAATGTCTTGCTGTTGAAGTGAACCCTGAAAGTGGAGTCAGGCAGCCTTCACTCACCTGTGAGGAGCTGGGGACATGTGGGAGGGTCTCACCAGTGTCAGGGGTTGATGCACTGTCCTCTCTCATTCTGTCTCTGATTATTTTGGCCAGTGGTTCTCAGCCTCCCTAACTCTGCGAGCCTTTAATACAGTTCCTCATGTGGTAGTGTCCCCCAACCATAAAATCATTTTCGTTGCTTCATTGTAACTGTAATTTTGCTGATGTGACAAATCATAATGTAAATATGTGTGTCTTTAGATGGTCTTAGGTGACCTCTGTGAAAGGGTTGTTTGACCCACAAGGGGGTTGTGACCCACAGGTTGAGAACCACAGATTTTTGAGGCACACAGAGTTAATTTTTCTCACAAGAGATTGAGTCAGTGAGAGATAGATTTGGCCTAGTTAAATTCATTTTTTTCCTCTGGTACTGAAAAAAAAATTGACTAGTCAAATATATATAGTAATTCTTGGCAGCTTATGAATAGACATTTACATGAATGTGTGGTATTTTGGCCCAGGAGCTCTGCATCTAATTTACGAGGGAAGCAGAAAGTCCCTGGGGTGGGCCTGGAACTTCCAAATCTCATGTGCTTGGGGCCAGTGTCAGGATCGATTCGGGGAACAAGCCAAAGTACTTAAAAGGCAGTTTCATCCTCATGGATATCTCAGAGACTCTCAGGAGAGATCCCCTTCACTATTCATAGTGACACTTGGCCACGCCCTCTTTCTCATCTCTTGAATCCTCTCCCACAGCACAGGCAGCCAGCACGGGTTTTCTGGCATCTTCTCTCTCTTCCCAGTTCCACATCTAGATGGTCTTTAAGCCTGGGAGCACAGGGAAGAGAGTGGACACCAAACAAAGAGCTGGTCCAGCGTCATGGGGGCTCTAGGTACCATGCATTCACAAGGTGTGTCCCATCCCACTCGCTGGCCCGGCAACCCCCTGGGAGTACCCGGCACCCTCCTGACAGCAACTCTCCCTTAGCCCTTCTTTATTGACACACCATACCAGCTTGGCATGAAGTTAGAGCCAGGCAGAGACAGAGGTCATTTTAAAAAGGCAACGAGAGTCTTGTCTCAGCAGAAAGCAAGATTTATTTCTTTTGCAACCAGGAAGGAAATCACAAGCTGACGTTCAGGTTCCGTGGGTGAAAGGGAAATGTCCCCCATAGGCTCATACATTTGACACCTCCTCCCCCGCCCCCCAGTTGGCAGGGCTGTTTGGGAAGGTTCTGCACCTTTTAGGAAGCTTGCCGGAGGAAGTATGTTACTGGGGCAGGCTTTGAGTGTTTATGGCCTGGCTCACTCTTCCTGTTCTCAATCCCTGCTTCCCATGTGCAGACGAACTGTGATCCCTCTGCTTCCTGCCCAGCAGACTGGCAGAAAGCCTCTGGGGCCACAGCTTCCCTCCCTGCCAGGATGGAGTCTATCCCACTTGAACCCTAAGCCAAAATCAATTCCTTCTCTGTCTTGCTTTTTGTTAGAGTATTTTTAATCATAACAACAGAAAACTAAGGAATGCAGGTATCCTTAGGTCCCATTCGCTCGTGATTATAGATGTGGAGTGCCTTTTGATGTTGGTTTCATTTTCTGCCACCGTGAGTTCTGTCATTGTCACACAGGGACAAAAAAAATCCCCCCTCACCCCCAATTGCTCGTCTGAGTTTTGTATCCTCTTCTCTTGCATGGGTTCCATGTCTGAAGTCCTCTTTCCGCATACATGTTGTCAATGCACTCCTATACATATTAAACATGCAACCCTCCCCATCTTTACCCTCTTATTCAGCACTCTTCAAATATGTGCAGCCTTTGCGAATCATTCAAAGAGCTTTAAAACTTTTTCCAAGGTTCAGATCTACCGGGGACCTGTACCCTGATGTTTTGTGTAATTTCTTGGCTGAGCCTAAACTGAAGCAAGTGTTGAGAACCCGCCCATTCCTCAGAAGTCAAGCCGTGTCAGTAGTTCATGACAGTGCCCGTGAAAAATACAGATTCTCCTGCTTTTCTGGAAGATTCTGACTCACCCAGATCTGTAATCTATCATGCAAGCACCCCAGGGAATTCTGATGGGTAGGCTTCCCAAATCACCCTTTGGGGAAAATCCCCTTGTTCAGATACTCAGGCAAGCCAGAGTGTTGGGCATCAGAACCCAGGCAAAAACCCTTCTTCTAAGAAGTTCAGCAGTACATAAAGATGGATATTAGCAGAATGAGTGCTCTGGCCATCCGTTGCCATGTGACAAACCACCCTTGTGCTGGCTATTTTTTATGTCAACTCCACACAGGATAGAGTTCTTTGGGAAGGCGGAGCCTTAACTGAGGAAATATCCCTACTAGACAGTGCTGTGGGCAAGCCTACGGGGGCGTTTTCCTGATTGATGAGGGTAAGCCCATCCCACAGGGGCGTGGTTGGGTCTGGATGGTATAAAAAAACTCAGGCTGAGCAAATCAGGAAGAGCAAGCCAGTAAGCCTAGTCTCTCCACAGCCTCTGTGTCAGCTTCTCCTACAGGTTCCTGTCTGACTTCCCTGGGTGGTGGGGCGTGACCTGAAAGATGAAGTAAACCCTTTCCTCCCCAAGTGGCTTTGGATGGTGGTATTTTACCACAGCTCTAGAAAAGCAGCGAACACAACCCCCTGATTTATTTATTTAAAAACAGCAACAGCCACTTGTTCCCCATTCCCCGTCAGTTGAACTGAAGAAGCCATTTCCAGGATGGTTCGGTTCATGACAGGCAAGAGAGGGATAGCTAGACAGATATCTTATTCTCTTTGCATGTATATCTCTTTATGACTGCTTGGGCTTTGTTGTAGCATGGCAGCTAGTTCTGAAGAAGAAAGCATGTCAAGAGGGCAGGGGGTAGAAGCTGGTAGTTGCCAATGGCCTTGGGCCGAGACCCCAGCAACACATTTCTTTGCTTTATCTACTGCTAATCAAATAGATTTAAACAAGAGAATACGCTCAGATTCAAGATATAAAAAGGAATACGCTCAGATTCGAGGCTGAAGGCCATGGCTCATTAGAGGGCATGCTGGGTTTGTGGCCACCGTTATCCTACCACAGTAGACTACCGTGCATTCAGCGCCGACCTCACCAACTTCACTTATGTCTACTTCTGAAGAGTGCTGCTGGGCCACTTCTGGGGACACGGGTCTGCCTTGAGCCTGAGCCTAGGCGCTCATTAGTCTTCCAGGGTTTGCTTCATCCTTCACCGGTTCTCTGTGTGTGGCCCCTGCTTCCTGTGTCTGCCCTTCACCCGCCACTCGAGCTTCAGAAATTCAGGGCCCCAGAGTTCCCCGCTGCCCAGGGCACACCATCTGAGCGGTCATGATTCCATCTCTGCTGACTCCTATAACTTCCTATTTTCCAGAGTCGCGTTTATTCTCCCGAAACCCTTTCTCAGCTACCAAATAGATGATACCCAGCTGTACTTTCGGTTCTAATCCCTCCAACAAGCCCGATGTCACATTAATTAGATGGGGACACTGGGCCATTCTAAGATTCCCACACACCAGTCTCCCCTTCCTACTACTGTCCTTCATTGAAATCACGGGGTCTTTAGAAGTTCAGGATCTTGGAGTAGGGATGTGGGTAGTTGCACATGCCTGTAATTCTAACACTCAAAGAAACCAGAGGCAGGAGGATCTCGAGTTTTAAGCCAGCCTGAGCTACATAGTGAGTTCCAAGCTAGTTTGTGCTATATAGTGAGACTCCATCTCAAAACACAAACACACACACAAACACTCAACCCCCACACCCCCACAAACAAACTCAACTCACAAGTGAACAAACAAAAAACCAAACCAACAAAAACATCACAATTCTGGAGTTAGAAGAAGCTATCTAGAACGCCGCCTTAGACTTTGCAGACAAGCCGGTGGATTTTCCTTCCCTGTATTTCCTCCCTGATGCCTTTGAATTCTGAAAACAGATTTCACTTCATATTGGGAAAATGACTTTCCTTCCCCCTCCCCGCTTAAGACTCAGAACACACTTCTTCTGAGAAAGAAGTCTAAGAGGAAGGAAGACTAACTTCATACCCCAGTAAATGGCTGCTAGGTAAAATTGGGTGGGGCGTAATAGAAAGAAAGAAGTCCCTATGTTCTTCCGAGATGAGAAGAAAAACAAACTTGTTTCCAGATTATCTGCGCACATTCACAGTGCCTGCGCTCTTTGTGTTTGCTGCGAGCAGCGCCGACAGCTTAATAGCTGCAAAACAGCGTTGCTGCCTCGTTCCCTCTGCCTCGAGAAAGCCAGCATGCTTCAGAGACAAGGATAATGAATGTGTGGGATGGTGTCTTCCAGGGCCAAAGCCAGCTCTCTGAGCAAGCCGCACAATGCTTGCTCGGCAGGTGCATGATGGGTAAGCTGGTAGAAAGCTAAGGAGACAAGACAGTCTGTCCTTGGGGAGGTGGAGTCCTTCTGACCTTGGCCTTCAGCTATGTGGTTCTGAGCAGAGTTCAGTGGTCAGAGAGGGTCCTTTGTTTATGGAGAGGAGAATGAACTTAGTCTGATTTTCATCCTCGAGTGTGTGTGTGTGTGTGTGTGTGTGTGTGTACATTCGCACATGTGTGCAGTGGTTAATGGCAAATCACCTCCCCTCCCCACCCCACCACTTCTACCTTGTGCTTTGAGGCAATGTTTCTCACTGAAACTGGAGTCAACTGGTTTGCCAAGAAGAGACAACCAGCAAGCCCCAGTAATCCTCTGGTCTCTGCTTCCCCAGTCCTAGGATTACAGGTCTGTTACTCTGCCTGGCTTTTATATGGATTCTGGGACTCTAGATTCAGTTCCTCATGATAGTGAGGCAGGCACTTTACCAACTGAGCCTTCTTTCCAGCCCCTTAATCCGATGCTTAAAAATTCAGGCTTAGAATAGTTTTACCCTGGAGATTTCAGTGCCTTGCCAGCCAGCACAGCCTACTTTAGACCTGTAGTGGTGTGTCCTGTATAATCCAAATCCCTTGAGCAGCCAGAGTAGCAAGAGGCTGCAGCACTCCTGTGCACAGTTCCTTTTAAAACTGACAGTATTATGGAATGCTCATGGTCACTGTTGAGATTGTCCGTTAGTGGACAATGGCCCATGGATTGACTAGTTCTTGCATGTAAGGCACTGTGCTAGATTGGTCCTGGAGATATAAGGCCAAACAGATATATTTCTGGGTTTGCAGGGCATTGATAGAAAAGTCCATAGTTAATTTAAATGCATTAAGTAGAATGGCCCATGCTTTTAAAAGTGCAGTGTGTCATATCTTAAACTGTATCCTGATTAAACATGTTTACTGGTAACATGATCATAGTGTGTATAGATGTGCGCATGTTGTGTTCATGTGTGCAAATGCTTGTAAGTGTATGGGTGTATGTGGAGACCAGAGACCAGAGGGAATGCCTTGAGTGTTGTTCCTCAGGAGCAATTCATCTCGTTTTTAATATAATTTTTAGATGCCTCTCCCTTGTCTGGAGCTTGCCAAATAGCCTCCCTTGATTGGCCAGCAAACCCCAGGGATCCACCTGTCTGGGCCTCCCCATTGCTTGGACTCCAAGCACATGCCATCACTCCTGCGCGTTTGTTTCTTTGTTGGTAGGTTGGCTGGTTTTTGACATGGCTTGACGATGACTGAATTCAGGTCCCTGTGTTTGTAAGGAAGTGCATCATTGATTCAGATGTCTCCTCAGCCCTAGACTATTTTTCCCCCTTAAACATTTTCTTCTGTCTATGGACATATGATCCCGAGTGCATCCTATCTTGTCTTGTGGCAGAAGCCAAGACGGCTTGGGCCCAGTTAATACTTAGATGGGAAGAATTTCATTCTATTTCAGACTTGAGCCTTGGCCTATCTTGTCTTGTGGCAGAAGCCAAGAAGGCTTGGGTTCCGTTAATACTTAGACTGTTGGAAGCATTTCATTCTATTTCAGACGTGGGCCTTGGGGATCAAAACTCTCTAGAAGGACCTCCTCAGCACGTCCCATGCTGGCTCTTCTGTTATTTTTATGCTATAGACTCAGGCACAAAGCCCTCCCATGCCGGGAAGGAATGCTGGATGCGTATCCCTTTCCTGATCTGCCTTTGAAGCCTGTGTCATGTTACTGTTCGTCCTGTTATATATAATGTGCAGCTGTTCTGGCCCTCAAAGTGAGGAAGGTCACTCATATAAATAGGATCACACAGCAAAGAGGAGCGTGCTGCCAGGGTGGTTGGAAGCAACAGGTCTCTTCTACAAATGGCAGTCCCTACCACAGACAAGGAGTTCTAGAGTTTTTCACTTCTTGCCCATTATGAGTAGGAAGCATAAGAGGGGCTGTGGAAACAGACTGAGGTGGAGAAAAACCTGGAAAGGCAATTCCTTTGCTGGGCTATGACCTAAGACTGGTTTGATGTTTCCATGGTTCAAGTCCTCAGGACCAGAAAACAGCAACTCTTAAGGAGCATGTGTATCACCCAAGCGGGTCTTCTAGTGTGATGAGCCTGCTTTAGTAGCACAGAGAAACACAACCCAAGGTATTAATCTCATTTAAGATATTTTTGATTTGTTTTTGTTTTTGTTTTTCGAGACAGGGTTTCTCTGTGTAGCTCTGGCTATCCTGGAACTCACTCTGTAGACCACGCTGGCCTCAAACTCAGAAATCCGCCTGCCTCTGCCTCCCAAGTGCTGGGATCAAAGGCGTGCGCCACCACACCACTGCTCGGCTCATTTAAGAGATCTTAAGCCAGTGTTTCTCGAGGCACCTGAATATAACTATCAGCAGATGGGTTAAGTAAAAAGCTAAGATTCACGTTAATTTCTTCTGTGTTCCTACCTGATATATTTCAGAATTTTAGTGTATCTTACATTTAAGTTCTGAATGATGGTGGTAACTTTCTTATCTTTGGAGTCCGGAAGTAAGAAAGACTATGTGATGATCTAGCGTTACCTGAGTCCTCTGTCCTGCCTGGCGTCCCCCTTGGGGGCAGTGGGTGAGAAGGCATGGAACCAACGGCTCAGACTCTGGCAGCAGGTGAGAATGTGTCAGCAAGCTCATTCAGTAATTCCCCGGGAGCGCCCTTTATACCACCCTCGTCCCAGTGGTCCCAAGCCAGTGTGTCCTCCAAGTGGCAGTTACCGATTGGCTGTCATTGTCTGTGTCACCTGTCTCTAGGATCTTAGGCAGGCTTCAGTTTGGCCCTCGTTCAGAAGTTGGCTCTGTGGCTGTGCGGGTCCCACTCGCTGTTTACATTTATGCAGAAGCAGCCGTCGCCGCCCTGGCAGCGGGTCCTACAATCTAAAACATTTCTCTCTCCAAAACCACTGAATGAACTTCTGCTCCACCACCAGCAGCTTGGGGCTCAATACTCAGGTCTCAGGTGTTCTCCCGTTGCTCCGTTTCCATATGCTAAGAAATAAGATAACAAAGCCGCAAGTACTGTGGGGGAAAGAGAATGAATTCCAAAGGTAAATTCCATTTACCAAATCAAATCAAACCTAGGCTATGGTTCACAGTAGGAACACCACAGGTATCAGTAAATTTTCCGGTGCTGTGATAAAACACCATGACCAAAAGCAACTTATAAGAGAACAGGTTTGTTTCGCCCTGTACTTCCAGAGGAACAGAGTCCACCATGGTAGAGAAGACAGGGCAATAGTTTTGGGAAGAGTGCCAGCAGGCAGGCAAGATGGCAGGAGCAGGAAGCTGGCAGCTCGGATGTTCATCCCGCCCCCCGCCCCCAACCCCGCACAGGAAACACACACACAGGAAGTGGGTCAAGGTTATAAAACCTCAAAGCCCACCCCCAGGGAGACACTTTCTCTGGCAAGGCTTTGTCTTCTAAAGGTTTCGCAACCTTCCCCAAGCAACCACTGACCAGGGACCAAGCGTTCAAATACACGAGCCTAGTAGGGCAAATTCCTCACTGGAACTACGGCACCATGAAAGGGACTGCTGGAGAGATGATAGGAAGTTAGCAGGGTCAAAATCCAAACAGAAGTGAGAACCGCAGGCATCCCACGGGAATGGTGCGCGTAAATCCTCTGTGCTTCACGGGTACTGAGCCTAGCACAAGTAGGCTGAGGTTTTAAGAGGTTCCTGATGCGGTATGGGGGAGATGCGCAAACCAGGTGCCCCCCCTCCAATGGAGAGTCCACTTCCACAGAATGCATAAGTCGATGTCACTTTTCTCACCGCTGTGACAAAAAGCAACTCAAGGAATGAGGGTATATTTGGGCGTGTGGTTTTGTAGCTTGCAGGTGCAATGCATCATGGGAAAAGGCACTACCTTGGGATCATGATGTAGCTGGTCAGGAAGCAGGAAGAGATGGGTATTTGTACTCACATAGCCCTCCCCTCCCCCCTGTTGAATTCAGTCTCAGCCTCTACGCCACAGGATAGCACTGTCTGCGATCAGAGTTCATTTGAGCCATTCTGGAAACGCTCTCACGGACATCCTAAGAGATGTATCTCCAGGTGATTATAAATCCCATCCAGTGGACAATGGAGATCAGCATCAGGGGATAGCCATCTGCAGGGCGACAGAGAAGCCAGAAGATCCACCCAGCCAGTCTCCCGAACTAGAAGAAATAGGTTTCTGGTTTTAAAGCCATTTAGTCCATGGTATTTTGTTATGGCCGCTGTAGCAGACTAATACATCCTTCCTAGAAGTGTGGGGCTGATGAAGCAGGAGGAAACACAACCTGTTTCTGAGATATTCTCCCATGGCTGGCCCTTCTGAGGATTTGCAAATCAATATGATGTCACCCAAATGATTGAGACAAGACTAAAACAGTTAATGTTAAGCATCCTCTCATTGGCACTGCCAGTAGGTGGCCGGGGAAAAGCAGAAATCTTGTCAGGAGGAACACCAGAAAATCCCCACGATGTATGGTATTGTATGAAGAGACCTTGAAGTGGAATGATCAGACACACTAAGCCAAACTCGGTGTGATTCTGCTTAGATGAGAGACTTAGGAAAATGTATTAAGGCAGAAAGCAGAATGAACTTCCCAGGAGCTAGGGGAGAGAGCAAAGGAGAGATACTATTATTTAATGGTAGTGGTGGCCAATTTTGATTGATGACTTGATTGGCTTAAGACATACATACCCATGATATATTCTGAGGAGTGGTCAGAGAAACGTCCTGATGCCAAGCTGTGGCCTCTACATGTGCCCGAGTCTACACACACTTCTACACACAAGCATCCGATACACACCAGAAAAAAAAAAAGATGGGAAAAAAAGGGAAAAGAAATACAAAGACAGTGTTGGGAAAAAAGGAAAAAGAAAAGAAAAGGAAGCATTCAGAAAGTAGACTTCAAGTTCAAGTGGGTCAACGGTGGCACAAGTCCTCTCACTACTCAAGGGGCTGAGGCAGGAGGTTCACTGTGAGTTTGAAGCTAGTCTTGGCTATGTAATGAGATTCTGTATCATGAAATTAAAAAAAGGATGAAAGAAAGAAAGGGAGGAAGGAAGGACAGAAGGAAGGAAGGAAGAAAAGGAAGGAAGAAGAAAAGAAAGGAAGGAAGGAAGAAAAAAGAGAAAGGAAACAAAGGAAGGAAGGAAGGAAGGAAGGAAGGAAAGGAAATAAAGGAAGGAAGAAAAAGAGAAAGGAAGGAAGAAGAAAGGAAGGAAGAAAGAATGAGAGGAAGAAAGAAGGAAGGAAGGAAGGAAGAAAGGAAGGAAGGAAGGAAGGAAGGAAGGAAGGAAAAGAAAGCGAGCCAGCTTAGTTTTTGAACTGCCAGGTAGAAGAAATTACAGCGTGAACACGGAGGCAATGGCAGAAGCTGAAGAGATGAAGAGACAAGGCCCAGAGGGGAGAATCAGGTGAAGAGCAGAGAGAACGGAGACAGCTTCACCAGCAGTGGTCAGAAGACAAACTTAATCAAAGGAGACTCAGCAGGCCATTGTGATTAAAAACACACAACACCCATAACAAGTCTTTAGCGGGGGGGGGGGGGGGGGAAGAAACAAAGGCTCCTTTGTTTCAACTATCCATTGTTACATAACAACTCCAAAAATACCTGAAATAATAGTGGTCTATTGTCTTTAAACAGCTCTCTATTGCTTGGTTAGGTATGCTCCAGACGGTGTGAGAGGCCCAAGCGCAGTCCGGCTACATCAGGCGTACCAAGCTGCTGCTAGTGAGAGTCTCCAAAGCTGATTTTCAGGGCTCACGTGGTCTATTCAGCTCCCTGGGCTTAGTAAATAAACTTCCGACCACACCCCGATGTAGATGTAGTCTTTATGTTCAGACGGTTGGGGGGGGGGATTTTCGATGGCTGGAGAGAGCAAGCACAGAAGGCAGCCTTCTACACTACAATAGAATACAAGAGCTACAAGTCATACAGGAAAGACTTATCTAGGCTCGTGGTTTTGCAAGTTTGAGGCTGTGACTCAGTAGGCCCATTGCCTTCAGGTGCCTGGTGAGTGCATGGCAAAGCGGGAACAACTCACCTCCTGACCAAGAAGGGAGGGGGAGGGGGAGGGTTCTGGGTTTCACAGTTCCTTTCGGGGAGCGGTACTCTCAATGACCTAAGAGTCTTCCAATTGCACCTGCCTGGGACCAGGCCCTTCAGTCTATGGGTCTTAGCGAACACAGCACCGAGACCAAGACATGATTTCATTGTATGACTCAGTAGGTTGCAACCACGTTTACTGCCATTAGAGCGTACTGAGCAGTTCCGGCTCACACCTCTGGCTACCAGCGGTCTATCTCATCTTGTTCTGTGAATGAAGACTAAGTGACCCATTCACTTTCATGGATGGACATCTTTCTAGTTACAGCTACCGCTTGTCCCTAAATCGAGGAGTACCTTTCTCCTTCTCATCTTGGAAGTTACTACAAACAACCATTATTATCAACTCGTTACTGCCTGATTAAGTTTTGTCCCCAGCCCCCAAGTTCATGTACCGGAATTCCAGCCCACCGTGGGATGGTTTCGGGAGGCGGTGACCTTTGGGAAACGATCGGTTCCTGAGAGTGAAGCTCTTGTGAATGAGATCAATGCCCACTCTCCCTACCTACCGAGAGAAGGTGGCTAGGAAAAGCAAGCAGGTCTCATCCACCAAGGATGCTGCCAGCACTGAGAAAGACCTTGCTCTTCTCAGCTCTCCCAGAATGTGAGAAATGAATCTCTTTCATTTACATGCTATCTAGTTAGTGATATTGTGTTATGTCGGCCCTCAAAGACTAAGGCAATTATTTCAATATGTAAACACATGGACTAGACCTTTAATAGTTGCCAACAAAAAGCCTCTCCTTGTACTCATCGCTCTTACAGGGGATCTGGGGTTCAGTCCCTGTATGGTGGTTCACAGCCACCTGGAACTCTAGTTCCGGCGATCCCACACTCTCTTCTAACCCTTGCAGACACAAGGCATTTGCTGGGTGCACGTGCAGGCAAACTCTCATATGCATAAAATAAAACAGATCCTTTAAAAATTAAAAAGAGAAAGACTATGAATAACTAAAAATACAAATGGAAATTGGTTTCTAGTATGGATGCTGGTGTGTGTGTGTGTGTGTGTGTGTGTGTGTGTGTGTGTGTGTGGCTATAGAATGTACCGGAGACCTGGGAGATGAGAGACTCTCAGGACTCAAAGGGAGGACCTTAGATGAAATGCCCTACAGTGGGGAGAGGGAACTTGTAGAGTCTGCCTCCAGTAGAAAGCCAGGGCATCAAGTGGAGGAATGGGGTTGCCGTCCCACAGTCAAAAACTCTGACCCAGAATTGTTCCTTTCTGAAAGAACAGCAGGGACAAAAATGGAGATGAGCCTGAGGGAAAGGAGATCCAGCCACAGGCCCAAATTGGGATCCAGCTCCAGGGGAGGCCCCAAGGCCTGACACTATTGCTGATGCTATGGTGTGCTTACAGGCAGCAGCCTAGCACGGCTGCCCTCTGAGAGGCCCAACCAGCCGCTGGAAGAGTCAGATGCAGATACTTACACCCAACCAATGGACAGAAGCCAGGGACCCCTGTGGTTGAATTAGGGAAAAGCTGGAAGAAGCTGAGGAGGGTGACCCCATAGGAAGACAGTTTTAACTAACCTGGACCCTGAGACCTCTCAGACACTGAGCCACCAACCAGGCGGCAAATACCAGCTGATATGAGGGCCCCCGACACATATACAGCAGAGGACTGCGGGGTCTAGACTCAGCCAGAGAAGATGCACCTTACCCTTAGAGACTTGAGGCCCCAGGGAGTGGGAAGGTTTGGTGGGGTGGGAGTGGTGATGGGAATGGGGATATCCTCTTGGATGTGGGGGAGGAGGAATGGGATGAGGAACAGTCAGAGAGAGGGTGGACCAGGAGGAGGATAGCAACTGGACTATAAAAAAGATCTAATACGCCGGGCATGGTGGCGCACACCTGTAATCCCAGCACTTGGGAGGCAGAGGCAGGTGGATTTCTGAGTTCGAGGCCAGCCTGGTCTACAGAGTGAGTTCCAGGACAGCCAGGGCTACACAGAGAAACCCTGTCTCGAAAAACCAAAAAAAAAAAAAAAAAAAAAAAAAAGATCTAATAGTAATAGTAATAGTAATGTAAGTTCATTCTAAAACATTTGGAACTCCTGATTCTAATAGCTGTTGGGAAAAGGACATCGCCTATGTCGTCAATGTTTGATTCCCTGCCTGTCCCCATCTGCCAGAAGCCAGCACACAGCCTCTCTGGTTCATGAGCACAGTGAGCCTACCACGGAGGGTGGAGCTCTAGGCTGAAGGGTCTGGGGTCTGGTAGGACCTGGAAAGTGACCTCGTTCCGTGTTGCTTCAGGGTTGTCCCTCAGATCTTGGCTGTGCACTGTGCTCCCTGATGCTGGGAATCCAGTCTTGAGGCTTTGGCAGATTTCATTTCTGTTTGGAACTCTCTGTCTTTTAGAGAGCTACCTTCTTACATATGTGGTATTCCCATTATAAAGCTACTTCCCTATGGGATAAGTACCATGGTTCATATGCCCCCATTTAATCTTTGTTTTGTCCTACAAGCCCCATCTCCAAATGCAATCACCTTGGGGCTTGAACCGCCAATATATGCATGGGGGGGGCTACTGAGTCCAGGCATCCACCCTGTCCCCTTCCTCCTCCCCCGCCCCCGCCCCAGGACTCCTCCTCAGTGCTGGGTCCCAGCCAGATCTCTGTTGATAGCTGGTACCTGAGAGGACCCAGCTACATGAATATTCACTGGGCTCCATGACAGCCCATATGGCTTCACACTGTCTTGCCAGAACTAGGCTGAATTCGTTAGATGCAATCAAAGGAGGGAGAACATAGCATCTTGCCTCCTGCTAGTCTGGCCCCATAGCAAAACCAAACAGTGACTGTCACAACGCAGGCACCTGACAGTGTTGGGAAGGCTGTTTTCCGTGTGTATCTTTTAGTTTTGTGAAAGCTTTTACTCTGAGGACAGAAACATTTAATGAATTTGCTTTTTAAAATAAATGTGTGTGTGTGTGTGTGTGTGTGTGTGTGTGTGTGTGTGTGTGCATTCAAATCTTTTTATCCCAGCACTCTGGAGGCAGAGACAGGCAAACTGATAACAGACAATCTGTCTACTTTCTAACAGACATTGTGATTTTAATGAAGGACATATATACCTCAAAGAGAATTAAATGCTTCTCAAAGTGTCAAGCACCATGCATTCAGAAATATCGGTTACTATATCTATTGGGGGAGGGGAAGGGAGGAGTCTTTGGGGCTTGTCCCGATCCAGAGAACTGTATGATAACAGAACGGTTATAGCATCTGGGTCTTTCTTTCCTTATGTATAAAGTGGGGGTTTTGAGGGAGGTGGTCTCCAAAGTCTTTTCGACTCTCATACCTGTAGGGGGGAGTGAAGGGACAGGTGATAGAAAAAAAAGAAGAAATATAAAGGAAGAACTGCCTCTAGGTGAGATAGAGGAGGAGGTTTATTGTAGATAAAAGAGAGTATAGCCAGAGGCAAACGTCTAGAGTGAACATGACCGGGAAGCGGGCCATGTGAGGAGAGCAGGAAAAGGAGAAGGAAGAGCCAGGAGAGTAACGGGTAGACAAAAGAGGGCCAGGTGGCTAAAACAGCTAGGTAAGGGGGCTTTGGTGTGGGAATGATGAAGTAGGAGGCAGAGATGAGAAGGAGAGGGTGAGGAGGGAGGGATGCGGATGGGAGAAAGGAGGTCTATAGGATGCCTGGAGAGCCCCAGACTGGGTTCTAGTGTCTGGCAACTGCTGAAACACATTTCACAACTTCCATGGCTTAAAGGAGTAGACACTGTTCCCCCTCCCCACAGAGCTGTGGAAGCTGTTGGGCTATTGGAGGTCTAAGGAATGGTAGAGAAAACCTCTCTAGGTCTACATATGAGGATGTACCAAGTGTGATTGCCTGATGGGCATCATTGCAACAAACCCAGAAGAACGTGGGCCTCTTAGCAAGCGGCCAAGCCAAGTGCCTCCATGTACTGTACCAAATGCTTTCCTTTTATGTAAATGTTTGGTCCACCCAGGGTTATTCTCTGAGGGCTTTCATCTTGCTCAGCTCCTGCGGGGGCCTTTTAAGGGAGTGATCACTTGGCAGTTCCATCAAAGACATTTGACCCCCTGATATCAAAAGCACAGATTCTGACACAGCCCTGAAATTCCTTGAGACAAATGGTTCATATTTTTCGCTTCAATGGTACATTAATCATGGTTGGATTTCCCCCTGCTTTGAACACGATAAAAGATTAACTCAAATTAGTTTACACACATAAAGGGATTTAATGGGACCCCAGTTTCTTATATAAGAGAAGCTTGAATGGACAGACAAACAGCAAACAAGACCAGGAGATAGGTCTCTCCCAGGAAAAGCTGCTAGGAGAGACTCTGTTGTCCTGAGGATATTCTCTTCTTGTATCCTGATGTTACTACAAACAACCCCCAAAGTTACCTCCCTGTTTGGTACATCCAGAACAGAGCTCTCTTCCATTGCAAAGTCTTAAGACTTGAATGGAAATGTCCTCCACAGGCTCATGTGTTTGAGCCCTTGGTCTCCAGCAGGTGGTGCTGTTTAGGGTTGGTATGGAGCCTTTAGCTGGTGGATCTGTATTGGAGGAGGAAGTACTCACTGGGGGCATGTTTTTGCTTTGGGATTTTATAGCCTGGTCCCATTTGCTGCACTCTGAGTGTGCATGAGGTGTCTTCAGCCAGTTTCCTGCTCCCACTACCATCCTTTCCTCACCACGATGCACTCGATTCCTCTGGAATTTTAAGCCAAGATAAGCTCTTTCTGCTTTAGACTGGTCAGAGGGGTTTTTTTTTTAATCTTGGAAAAAGAATGGAAAATAATATACAAGATAAAATGAAACACTTGGAACTGGCTATACTATGTTCATCTTGGCTGTGCATTGGGGAGGGAGTTGTCCCTCTTGGACAAGAACCATCATGCACTGTTATCTAGAGTTACAGCCTTGAATAGTTCTTCAAAGCATGTTAAACTCTTTGATGTTAAAATAAAGTCATCCATTCATTAAGGCCAGGCAAATCCTGGTGATTTTTGTCATGCGCATGTCTATATTTGAAGAAATCAATTCCCTGAGTATACTGTTTACGTCCTTTGACAGAATGCTTTTGTAGTTAGCTGAAACGTACATCACTGCACGAAGGCTTCCAGTTTAAATTTATTAAAGTAGATCATATATGCTGCTGCTTAATAGCTTGTTACTAGTATGTAAACCATATTTGGCATTAGAGAGAGTCTATTGACTTAATAAATATTATTTAAATATGTCTACTGTGAAATAAATCAAGTGTACCTGTGGGTTAGTTTCCTTGTTGCTTTCATCAAACATCCAAAAGAAGCAACTTAAGAGGGAAAGCGTTTACTTTGGCTCACAACTGGAGTGTATAGTTCACCAGGCTAGAGCACGGAGGACAGTAGGATCAACCTGAGACTGAGGGCATATGGCTGGTAATTCTCACTGCCTCACCTTCCTGGAACAGGAAGCAGACACAGGAAGTAGAATCAATGGAGTATTCCTTACATTGATTCTAAGTCCCACCAAATGATGATTAGGACCAAATGTCAGTCTGGTGTACAGTGTCAAGATGGAGACCTGGAGGGCAAGCAGGCTTGGAGTCCAAGTTGTGTTGCTGAGTATAGGAGTCGATGTTTCATGAGTTTTTGCTTTACTCACTTGGAACATTGAGATGGTTGCATCACACAGAGTGAGGTTTGTAAAGTGCTTGGCACTCCTCCAATCTTCCAGTGTAAGGAGGAACTTACACTTCATTCTACCCCATTAGCTACTGTTCCCCTTGCCCCCTACTATGTTAGCTATGTGAATGTAGGCTAGTGCTGTAGCCTCCAGCTTCTCTTGTGTTCTGTTGTTGGGCTATGAATCTGAGGTCCCTTTAGTTGGGTGGGATGTGTGCTCTTATGGCCTGGAGGACTACCTGTTTCCTATGCCGAAGGTGAGAAGAACTTTGCCTCGAGCAGAATGCTGTTCTTCTTTGGGTTTCTCCTTCCATATTTAATCTTGCAGCCAATACAAGAACCCCATGGTTTTGGAGGGTGGTTCTTAGAAAAGGTACTCAATTATGTACCACACATAGATGGAGGGACAGTATCTTTTTGAAGAAGGATGGCTTATCCTTTTCCTGGCTGGATTGGGTACTAGAGGATGACAGAAAAGAGAAGCAGCAGGCAATCAGAAAGAGTGTTACAGAGGCACTCAGACATCGATATTCTCATAGAAGAATCCGGTGTGAATGTCAAGTGCCTTAGTCTTGCTGACGCAAAATGAGAGACCAAACAGACTCCAGGCCACACCAATGGGAGGATGAACCATTACTGTCATTTCTCCTCATTCATTACCATTTGGTTTTTCAGAAATAGTATTTCTTCCTTCAAGGATTATAATGACAATTTAGGTTTCTTTGGTTTCTTTGAAAAACACAGAAAATATTATAAGCATATGTTTTTGTTTTAGTCCCAGGTGTGGGATATGGGGTTGCTTCAAATCATCCACATCAGCTGACTATGATTTGCCTCATGCTTTAGTTGGGGTATAATTTTGCCAGCTGCTGTTAGTTTCTGTGATTTTGCCAGCTGCAGATAGTGTTTGTAATTGTGTGACATTTGGAATTCTGGGGATGTTACAGAGGGTTATATTAATGCTAATACTGGGTCCTGGAGAGTTGCGTGTGGGGGGTTGTTGGTGGGTTGGTGATTGGTGTTTGGTTGATGTTAGTCACAGTTTATTAAGTAGTCAAATGCAAAGGAGGAGGAGGAGGAGGAGGAGGAGGAGGAGGAGGAAGAAGAAGAAGACAAAGGAGAAAAGGAGAAATGTAGTAGTAGTAGTAGTAGTAGTAGTAGTAGTAGTAGTAGTAATAGAAAAAGAAATTAGGTATCCTGATGACAAAGATCAAACTTGCTCCAAGGGATCAAATGCCTCTAATCAGCAGGAAATAGTCTAACAGTAATGCCACTCCTTTCCTTTCTATCCTGTTTCTGTCTCCTATCTAGTGCTATGGTGTTGAATGGGTGGATTAAAAGGAATGGAGACAGATGGAAGAAAAATGAACCCACAAAGTAGCCAGCCAAAGTCCAGCTACACAGGAGGAGAGGGAAAGCCAAGCAAACCAACATCTCAAACTCTGACCACAACTCTTTGACCTTCTCTAGCTCTTGATAGCAAGCTTACTACTGTAACAGCAGAGCTCAAGGCCATTTTAGCTGTCTCTTTCTCACACCACTCCTAACAGAAAGAAGGCACACAAGGCAGGGATGGTGATTGGCGGGGTCTGAGACTCTTGGATGGTCATGCTTTCCAGAGGAGCTGAAGGATGACCATTCCCAGATGCCTCTGAAAATTCTGATCTTACTTCCTGGCAATTTCCACAAGTGCTATGGATAGCAATTCCTCTCTGAGTGACACTTCTGGGCTTTACATCTCTCATAATACTGCATATTGTGTTGGCTGGGAGTGCACCAACATGTCTAGGGTGAGGTGTGACCTTATTTCTATTGCAAGAGTCAGGATGCCTGCTAGTTAATTGTGTCACACATAGCATTCAGATCCCTTAATCTATAAAAATACATGGAAAATAAAGTAAAAAAAATAAAAATAAAACTTGAGGTCAACTGTGCATCTGGATATTTATATGTGGATAGTGTAATATTTAATTGTTGGCGTTAACTGGATAAACAGGAAATAAATGTCTATAAGGTAAAACCTTTAAAGACCTCTAAAAACCTTCAGTTGCTCTGATAACTGGGAGAAATCACAGTCAAATCCAACAAAACAGTAGAGTAGATTTTTGTCTAATGACAGAATGTGGAATAATAGTTATAAACAGTGCTCAAGTGGCCCTGACATTACTTCACCACTAGACAAAGGCTTCCCTCATCTCCTTTTACATTCTTTCTCCCTCTTTTGTTTTGCAAAGACAATTTTCTAAAGGAAAGAAAAAGAAGAAAGGTAAAGAAAGCATTCCAAGTTGATTCTTATACAGATCATGAAAGAATTTCCATTTCTGTCACAGAAGTGGGACTTGAGTCTACCTAAAGAGGCACCACAGGGCCATGTACACGGGAAAGCCGATAGTTTATGAATCTGTGTGGGTAGTACCAGGTAAACATAGCTGCAGATGCCTCAGGAGAGGGTAGGGCAACCAATTGCATTTCTTGTGGTGAAAGTGAATCAGCAACTTTTCTGTTGATGTAATAAAACATCATAACCAACACCCACTCAAGAAAGATAGAGTTTATCTTGACTTAGGGTATCACTGGGAGTTTCTGTAACGCTGGGGAGACATGGCAGCAGGTGGCAGGAACAGAAAGCTGAGAGATCACATCTTCATCCTCTAATATGAAGCAGAGATGGTGAACTGCAAATGGGGCAAGGCCTAGCCACAGTGATGTACTTCTGTGCCTTGGCTCTGCCAGCACCTGACAAATACAGAAGTGAATGCTCACAGCCAACCAATGGACTGAGCACAAGGTCCCCAATGGGGGAGCTCGAGACAGGACCCAAAGAGCTGAATGGGTTTGCAGCCCCATAGGAGGAACAACAATATGAACCAACCAGTACCCCCAGAGCTCCCAGGGACTAAACCACCAACCAAAGAGTACACATGAAGGGACACATGGCTCCAGCCACATATGTAGCAGAGGATGGCCTTGTCAGATGTCAATGAGAGGAGAGGGCTCGATGACCCAGTGTAGGGGAATGCCAGGGCAGGGAATCAGGAGTGAGTGCATTGGTGACCAGGGGGAGGGGGAATGGGATAGGGAGTCTTCAGAGGGGAAACAAGGAAAGGGAATAACCTTTGAAGTGTAAATAAAGAAAATATCTAATAAAAAAAGCTTCCATAACCTTCCCATAATGCATCAGAAACTTGAGATGAGTATTGAAATACCCAAGCCTAGGGAGGGGGCATTTATTTTGAGATCACCACAAGGAGATAGGAAACACCCTTTAATCACTGGTTTTTGAATTTTTTATCTAGTCTGTGAATAGAATAGAGTAAACATAAGTAACCATTCCTTTGGCAAGTCAGACTCTACCTTTGAAAGTCAACATCATTTTTCTGGATGCTGTTGCTAAGAAACAACTTAAGAGAGGAAGAGAGTATTTATTCTGGCTTACAGTTATAAGAGAAACAGTTCACCACAGATGCTTGGTTACATCTTAGTGGATTAGGGAAGCAGAGTTTGGGGCTAGAAATAGACTGGGCTGGGCCCCTTCAGGAGCCCACATCTACTAGCAAGGCCTTACCCCTTAAAGGTCTCAGAACTTTCCCGAAGACCATTACCAGAAGTCAACCCAGTGTGAAACATATGAGTCTCCTGGAGACATTTCACATCCACAGTATAACGTCTCCTTTTGAAAATTAGTTCTCTATGTAGAGAACTTGCATTATAGGTTAGTAGTAGCTAAAGGTTTAGAGATCATCACAAATGCAGCTTTATGTTGTTGTTGTTGTTGGTGGTGGTGTGTGTGTGTGTCTGTGTGTCTGTCTGTGTGTCTGTGTGTATGTGTCGATGTCATTTTATGGGGAGTTTCTGCCACACTCTTTCCAATTTAGCCCCCAAATAAAACACACCACAGAAATCTGGTGTGTTATTTGCAAGCTGCTGGCACTGTGCTGGGAAGGTTCTGAGCTATTCTAACCTGACTAGGCAATTAGTAAACAGATAAATGTCCTATTGCCTGACAACTGAGTCTTGCTCTGTTTCATGTGTGTCCTTGGTGTGAGCTTTCTTTGGTCACGTGCTCATGGTCCATCCTCATAGTCCCTTCTACCTCATGATAACCTCCTTCTCCCCCCCTCTCTGCTCCTTTCTTCTGGTCCCTGCCTGGAATCCCCTACTCAATCCCCAGTCTCACTTGCCTCTCTTTTGCCCAGTCACAGGCTTTTATTAACCAGTCAGGGAGCATCCTTTATAGAACATTGGTTAATACAGTGCATCAAGATCAGAGTGCAGTCTGGACAGGGGCACAGAACTCAGCTTCTGAAAACACAGAGCACAAGACTAACCCAACACCGCCCCCATTTTAGTCCAATAAAAGGCTCTTTCTCTTACAATAATAAACTATATACAATAAGAACAATTATGAAACAGCTATGAAAACTATCATGTAAGAGTTTCATCTATAATATCCAATCCATTTGTATTTGGCAACTTAGGAGAAAGTACTCTATTATCTATTTTTATCTTAGTGAATTTAGAATTCTCTCTATAAATCAAATGCTTTCATAACTTGCATTATCAAAATAAAACATCTTCTTGGACTTTAGAACATTTTCTTAAACTCTAAACAATCTAATTTTTTATGTGAGACTATACAGTCTAGTTTCCCACAAAGACTTGAGAAGGGATAAATGTTATCTGAGTATATAGGAAGTACAGATTGAGAAGCATCCAACAGTGTAGAAATGACAGAGAAAGCTGGCTGCCTGAACAGTTCCCCCCAAACCCTCTATAACACTGGAACATAAATCTTCAGCCTTCTTGCCCAGAATATCTGACAGACTTTTCTGTGAAGCAGAAATTATGAAGGGCTTACCTTACTTTGTCCTTGCAAAGCACCAGAAGTTGGCTTTCTTGTGACCAGGTTTGTCCATTTTGGACAGCTTCTGTCTGCAGTTGAAGCATGGACAATTTCTTGCCCAGTGGCAGCTTGCCACATTTGAAGCAAATTCCCAAAAGGAGAGTCTTTGTTGCTCATCAGCTTCTTTGAAGTGGAATGGGGGGGGTGCTCCCAGGAGCTGACGTGTCTCATTGTCAAAAAATCCTTTCAATACTAAAACATCTTACAGTGCTATATTCTGTAGGTCTCTGAGGCTTTTGAAGACCATTTATCTAGCTACCATATCTGAATTGGCAAACATTGCTTGTTACTATCTGTTTAACCTAGGAAGCAGATTTCTATAATAAAATACATTAGTATCTAACATGACCACAAATTTGATTGTCTGAATGCTAACTTGCACTTCTTAATTATCTTAAGCAGCTTGTAATAGCAGCTTTTAAAAGGATTGGAACTTGTGATAGTTTGTATATGCTTGGCCCAGGGAGTGGCACTATTAAGGGGTGTGGCCCTGTTGGAGTAGGTGTGTCACTGTGGGCATGGGCTTTAAGACCCTACTCCTAGCTGCCTGGAAGTAAGTCTTCTGCTAGCAGCCTTCATATGAAGATGTAGAACTCTCAGCTCCTCCTGCACCTTGCCAGTCTGGATGCTGCCATTTTCCTGCCTTGATGATAATGAACTGAATCTCTGAACATGTAAGCCAGCCCCATTAAAATGTCCTTATAAGAGTTGCCTTGGTCATGGTGTCTGTTCACAGGAGTAAAACCCTAACTAAGACAGAGCTTAATATTGCATTTTAATGAATCATCTAGGCTCAAAACCTCAAATGAAAGTTGAAAACATATATACATAGTATGTTGTAGGAAAATATAACCTCGAGTTTGTATTACTATACAAAGATCTATACCAATGTAAGATTTTTGGCTTGTTAGTGCTTTCTAGTTTAAAAGTAGATTCAATAATCTACCTTTTTATTCCTAGTATTCCTATATCCCTTTTCTTATTTATCCTTTCTCCACCTATATAAGAAAGAAAGGATAGAGAAAATGAAAAGAAAGAAAAAGAAATTCCTGAGTCTAACCTCCCATATCGTGTTTTTTCCCAATCAACACCATTTAACACCTTACCACCAGACCCTTTTTAATGACAACCATCTATCACCCATAGAATTACCCAAAACTATCTACTGCTTTTTTAGAAAATGGGGCATCATTCTCTTAAAAATACTTCATGCTGACCTGAGGACAAGATTTCTTTTAGCGCCCCCACCTACACCTAATATTGGGATATTGGTCAATCTTAAGAAAGCCAGCTGCAGCATTTGCTGTCCAGTCTTTGCATGCTAAGAGAGCTCAGGGCTTAACTGAAGTCCTGACTGGTACAGTCTGTAATGTTGGACCAATTGGGGTCAGGCACTTTCTTTGAAGCTTTCCTGGAAGCAGGTTTTGATGAAACAGCTATTAAAGCAGTCAGCCTGAGGTTGGATCACCGAGGTTACTTCTCTTGTCTTCTCTGGTGTCTAGTCCTTTTGTTCTGAAAACATCTAAATTTTCAAAGGTATTATATATTTCTGCAATAGCATACACACGGAAAGTGCAGAAGCACAACCCAATCAAACATGATTCTCCGCTGTCTGAGAAGGGAAGGCATCTGTCTTTCTTATAATTTAGTTGGATTGTATAACTAACTGTGATATAAATTTCCATCTATGACATTTGAAAGGACAAGTAATAGTAAGTCATGGAAACTGTGTCGCTAACAAGATTTATTGACTATGCATAGCTCAAGTCCTGGCTGGAGACATCTTCATGTCTCAGCCGGTCTCAATGCTGTTCTCATGTAGAGGGATAGGTGATATTTACCTGGTTTGTTCTTTCTGTTGATTTTCTTCTTGTTGTCTGTAGCCAAGATCTTCAGGATGTCTCTTCCTGTCAGATCTGATTTTTATCAAGTTGGAAGGAATCCATAGCTTCTCTCTTCCTGCAAAAACATATACAAAGCCTCCTCCCCGAAGTAACATCTTTTTCCTTTCTTCCATTCCAAAATTAAATTTTCTATAGGCTAATTTAATTCAGCAGTCCTTTCTAAAACCCAGCGTTCTTCCTTCCTTCCTTCCTTCCTTCCTTCCTTCCTTCCTTTCTTTCTTTCTTTCTTTCTTTCTTTCTTTCTTTCTTTCTTTCTTTCTTAACAGCTGTGCTACCTGTCTCACTGACATTTAAATTTTTGACAAAGCATCATTTAATCTATTTCTGGAGATATCTATTCCACTCTGTTTTATAAGAATTTCTTTTAAAATCCTGTTTAGATCTCTCCACAATTGCTTGTCCTGTATGATTGCAAGATATATACATAAATTGTTGAATTATAATGTTACACATGTTGAAGGACTACCACTCTCAGTATGTAAAGTCATTTCTTTTTTTGGTTTTTGTTCTTTCTTTTCTTGTGGTTTTTCAAGACAGGGTTTCTCTGTGTAGTCCTGGCTGTCCTGGAACTCACTCAGTAGACTAGGCTGGCCTTGAACTCAGAAATCCACCTGCCTCTGCCTCCCAAGTGCTGGGATTACAGGCGTGCACCACCACATCCCGCTTTTCTTTTTTTAAAGTTTTATTTATTTATTTTATGTATGTGCACTGTAGCTGTCTTCAGATACACTAGGAGAGGACATCAGATCTCATTACAGATGGTTGTGAGCCACCATGTGGTTGGGATTTGAACTCATGACTTCTGGAAGAGCAGTCAGTGCTCTTAACCACTGAGCCATCTCTCCAACTCTGTAAAGTCATTTCTAATATAGACATCATCTCTAACAAATGCGTAATCTCAGAATCATCTTTTTTAGAATTCAAGGCAGAAGGCTGTTGGAATTCTGAATACATCAATAATATGACGCATCAACATATGTACATATGTTAATTCTCCAAACTCTACAAAATGAAATACATAACCTATTGTATGACTTTGCTCTAAGGTAGCATCATAAGTGGAATCTGGATTCTTTTTTTTATCTTTTTAAAAATTTTCTATATTTTTTGTTTACATTCCAAAGGCTTTCCCCTTTCCCAGATCCCCTCCCACCATACGTCCCATAAGTCCTCTCTCCCCCCAACTATTCCCCAATCATACCCCCCCCACACCATTTCTCTGTTCTGGATTTACAAAACTGGATCCAATCTTTTCAGGCCCAGGGTTCTCTCCTTTCTTCTTCTTCTGAATCATTTGAATTGCTAATTGTGCCTTGAGTATTTAGGGCTTCTGGGCTCATTAATATCCACTTATCAGTGATTGCATTTCATGTGTATTCTTTTGTGATTGGGTTAACTCGCTTAGGATGATATTTTCCAGATCTAACCATTTTCCTACAAATTGCATGAATTCATTATTTTTAATTGCTGAGTAGTATTCCATTGTATAAATACCACATTTTCTGTATCCATTCCTCCTTTGAGGGATATCTGGGCTCTTTCCAATTTCTCGCTATTATAAACAAGGCTGCTATGAACATAGTGGAGCATGTGTCTTTATTGTATGGAGGGGAATCCTCTGGGTATATGCCCAGGAGTGGTATGCCAGGGTCCTCTGGAAGTGACATGCCCAATTTTCTGAGGAACCGCCAAACTGATTTCCAGAGCGGTTTTACCATTTTGCAATCCCACCAACAATGGAGGAGTGTTCCTCTTTCTCCACATCCTCGCCAGCACTTGTTGTCTCTTGAGTTTTTAATCTTAGCCATTCTGACTGGTGTGAGGTGGAATCTCAGGGTTGTTTTGATTTGCATTTCCCTGATGACTAATGATGTTGAACATCTCTTAAGGTGTTTCTCGGCCATCCAAATTTCTTCTGGTGAAAATTTTTTGTTTAGCTCTGTACCCCATTTTTTGATCGGGTTATTTGGTTCTTTGGGGTCTAACTTCTTGAATTCTTTATATATATTGGATATTAGCCCTCTGTCGGATGTGGGGTTGGTGAAGATCTTTTCCCACTTTGTTAGTTGCCGTTTTGTCCTTCTGATAGTGTCCTTTGCCTTACAGAAACTTTGTAATTTTATGAGGTCCCATTTGTCAATTCTTGATCTTAGAGCATAGGCTATTGGTGTTCTGTTCAGGAACTTTCCCCCTGTGCCCATGTCCTCCAGGGTCTTCCCAAGTTTCTTTTCTAATAGTTTCCGTGTGTCTGGTTTTATGTGGAGGTCCTTGATCCACTTGGAGTTGATCTTAGTACAAGGAGATAAGAGTGGGTTGATTCGCATTCTTCTGCATGTTGACCTCCAGTTAAACCAGCACCATTTGTTGAAAAGGCTATCTTTTTTCCACTGGATGGTTGTGGCTCCTTTATCAAAGATCAAGTGACCATAAGTCTGTAGGTTCATTTCTGGGTCTTTAATCCTATTGCATTGATCTACTTGACTGTTGCTGTACCAATACCATGCAGTTTTTAACACAATTGCTCTGTAGTACTGCTTGAGGTCAGGGATATTGATTCCCCCAGAAGCCCTTTTATTGTTGAGAATAGTTTTAGCTATCCTGGGTTTTTTGTTGCTCCAGATGAATTTGAGAATTGCTCTTTCTAGATCTATGAAGAATTGAGTTGGGATTTTGATGGGGATTGCATTGAATCTGTAGATTGCTTTTGGCAAGATGGCCATTTTTACTATATTGATCCTGCCAATCTAGGGGCAAGAAATAATTTTCCATCTTCTGAGGTCTTCCTCCATTTCTTTCTTCAAGGACTTGAAGTTCCTGTCATGCAGATCTTTCGCCTGTTTGGTTAGAGTCATGCCAAGGTACTATATGTTGTTTGTGGCTATTGTGAAGGGTGTTATTTCCCTAACTTCTTTCTCAGCCTGCTTGTCCTTTGAGTACAAGAAGGCTACTGATTTGCTTGAGTTAATTTTATAACCAGCCACTTTGCTGAAATTGTTTATCAGCTGTAGAAGTTCTCTGGTGGAGTTTTTTGGGTCGCTTAGGTAAACTATCATATCGTCTGCAAATAATGATAGTTTGACTTCTTCCTTTCCAATTTGTATCTCTTTGACTTCCTTATGTTGTCTAATTGCTCTCGCTAGAACTTCAAGTACTATATTGAAAAGATATGGAGAGAGAGGGCAGCCTTGTCTAGTCCCTGATTTTAGTGGGATTGCTTCAAGTTTCTCTCCATTTATTTTGATGTTGGGTACTGGTTTGCTGTAGATTGCTTTCACTATGTTAAGGTATGGGCCTTGAATTCCTGCTCTTTCCAAGACTTTTAGCATGAAAGGATGCTGAATTTTGTCGAATGCTTTTTCAGCATCTAATGAGATGACCATGTGGTTTTTTTCTTTTAGTTTGTTTATGTAGTGGATTACATGGATGGATTTCCGTATATTGAACCATCCCTGCATTCCTGGGATGAAGCCTACTTGATTATGGTGAATGATTGTTTTGATGTGCTCTTGGATTCAGTTGGCAAGAATTTTATTTAGTATTTTTGCATCAATATTCATAAGGGAAATTGGCCTGTAGTTCTCTTTCTTTGTTGGATCTTTCTGTGGTTTTGGTATCAGCGTAATTGTGCCTTTGAAGAATGAGTTGGGCAGTGTCCCTTCTGTTTCTATTTTGTGGAATAGTTTGAAGAGTATTGCTGTTAAGTCTTCTTTGAAGGTCTGGTAGAATTCTGCACTAAAACCATCTGGTCCCATACTTTTTTTGGTTGGGAGGCTTTCTATAACCCCTTCTATTTCTTCAGGGATTATAGGACTATTTAGCTGATTTAATTGAACCTGATTTAATTTTGGTATTTGGTATCTGTCTAGGAAATTGTCCATTTCCTCCAGATTCTCCACTCGTGTTGAGTATAGACCTTTGTAATAGGATCTGATGATCTTTTGAATTTCCTCAGTTTCTGCTGTTATGTCCCCCTTTTCATTTCTAATTTTGTTAATTTGGAGACGGTCTCTGTGTCCTTTGGTTAGTCTGGCTAAGGGTTTAGCTATCTTGTTGATTTTCTCAAAGAACCAGCTCCTGGTTTTGTTGATTCTTTGTATGGTTCTCTTTGTTTCTACTTGATTGATTTCAGCCCTGAGTTTGATGATTTCCTGTCTTCTACTCCTCCTGGGTAAATTAACTTCTTTTTCTTCCAGGGCTTTAAGGTGTGCCTGCCGTTAAGCTACTAGTGTATGCTCTCTCCAGTTTCTTTTTGGAAGCACTTAAAGCTATTAGTTTTCCTCTTAGCACTGCTTTCATTGAGTCCCATAGATTTGGGTAGATTGTACCTTCATTTTCATTGAATTCTAAAAAGTCTTTGATTTCTTTTTTTTTTTTATTTCTTCCTTGACCAAGGTGTCATTGAGTAGAGTATTGTTCAGTTTCCATGTGTATGTGGGCTTTCTGTTGTTTTGTTGCTATTAAAGACCACTCTTACTCCATGGTGATCTGATAGGAGGCATAGGATTAGCTCGATCTTCTTGTATTTGTTGACATCTGTCTTGTGACCAATTATATGATCAATTTTGGAGAAGGTAACATGTGGTGCTGAGAAAAAGGTATATTCTTTTGCTTTAGGATGAAAAGTTCTATATATATCTGTTAAATCCAATTGGTCCAAAGTTTCACTTAGTTTCACTGTGTCCCTGTTTAGTTTCTGCTTTCCTGATCGGTCCATTGAGGAGAGTGGAGTGTTGAAGTCACCCACAATTATTGTGTTATTGTGTTAGGTATAATGTGTGCTTAAAGTTTTAGTAAGGTTTCTTTTACGAATGAGGGTGCCCTTGCATCTGGAGCATAGAGTTCTTCTTGGTGGATTTTCCCTTTGACCAGCAAGAAGTGACCTTCCGTGTCTCTTTTGATGACTTTAGGTTGGAAGTCAATTTTATCTGATATTAGATTGGCTACTCCAGCTTGTTTCCTGAGACCATTTGATCGTATAATTGTCTTCCAGCCTTTTACTCTAAGGCAGTGTTTGTCTTTAACACTGAGATGTGTTTCCTTTATGCAGCAAAATGTAGGGTCCTGCTTCCGCATCCAGTCTGTTAGTCTATGTCTTTTATTGGGGAATTGAGTCCATTGATGTTAAGAGATATTAAGGAATAGTAATTATTACCTCCTGACATTTTTGAAATTATTTTTTTTATATTTGAGAGGTTATCTTCTTTTGGGTTTGATGAGGGGTTTCAATCTTGATTCTTCCAGGATGTAGTTTCCTTCCTTGTGTTGGTGTTTTCCCCCTATTATCCTTTGGTTTTGTCATGGAATACCTTGATGTCTCCATCTATGGCGATTGAGAGTTTTGCTGGGTAAAGTAGTTTTGGCTGAAATTTGTGTTCTCTTAGAGTTTGCATGATATCTGTCCAGGATATTCTAGCTTTCATGGTCTCAGGTGAGAAGTCTGGTGTTATTCTGATAGATCTTCCTTTATATGTTACTTGGCCTTTTTCTCTTGCTGCCTTTAATATTCTTTCTTTGTTTAGTACATTTGGGGTTTTGATTATTATGTGACGGGATGTATTTCTGTTCTGGTCCAGTCTGTTTGGAGTTCTGTAGGCTTCTTGTATATTCATGGGCATCTCTCTCTTTAGGTTGGGGAAGTTTTCTTCCATAATTTTGTAGAAGATATTTTCTGGCCCTTTAGCTTGTAAATCTTCACTCTCATCTATACCTATAATCCTTAGGTTTGGTCCTCTCATTGTGTCCTGGATTTCCTGGATGTTTTGGGTTACAACCTTTTTGCATTTAGTATTTTCTTTGACTGTTGAATCAATGGTTCCTATGGTATCTTCGGCATCTGAGATTCTGTCTTCTATCTCTTGTATTCTATTGTTGATATTTGCATTTATGTCCCCTGATTTCTTCCCAAGGTTTTCTATCTCCAATGTTGTCTCCCTCTGTGATTTCTTAGTTGTTTCTACTTCTGTTTTTAGAACCTGAATGGATATGCTCAGATCTTTTGCTTGCTTGATTGTGTTTTCATGTATTTCTTGAAGAGATTTTTGTGTTTCCTCTTTCATAGCTTCTACTTGTTGACACACGTTCTTCTGTATTTCTTTAAGTGATTTTTGTGTTTCCCTTGTAAATGCTTCTAACTTTTGATCCATTTTCTCTTCTATTTCTTTAAGAGATTTATCTATGTATTCTGCTACCAGCATCCTGACCAGTGATTTTAGATCCAAGTCTTGTTTTTCTGGTTTGTTGGGGTATCCAGGGCTTCCTGTTGTCGGCGAACTGGGTTCAGATCCTGTCATGCTGCCTTGATTTCTGTTAGTAATGTTCCTTCGTTTTCCTTTTGCCATCTGGTTATCTCTCTCGTCAGTTGGCCTTGTTGTCACTGGCTGCTGTTTGACTCTCCTGCGAGACTGGGCTCAACTGTTGTTTCTCTACTTGTGACTATGCTGCAAGATAGAGACTGCCTTTGTGAGTGCTGAGGGAACCTCAGGGAGGGCGGTTCCCCACTGAGTTGGTGCAAGGCTAGAGGATGTGGAGATATCTCTCCAGCTGCCACCCTTGCCCTGGTTAGTGGGGTGAGCCTGGAGGATCCTCCCGAGTGATGGTAGCCCCTGACTGAATCTGTCTACCTGGGCCTCTCTAGTGGTGTCCTGGTGGCAATATGGAAACCTACTGCGACCCCTGCTGTAAGGGTCCGCGGGCAGGCTGCTCCCAGCTGCCTTGGTGCAAGGCCGGAGGGCGTGGATAAGTCCCGCAGAGCTTCAGCCCTGGGTCTGGCTGGTGGCAAGAGCCTGGCAGATCCACCCGCGCGATGGTAGGCCCAGCTGTAGTCTGTCTACCTAGGCCTCTCTAGCTGTGTCCTGGTAGCAATATCTAGAATCTGGATTCTTAATATATTGTGTTTTCGTGGGCCGTCATTTTAATTCCCGACAATTCTGTGGATTTTGCTCGTCTGGAACTATCTTCTCTGGTGTTACTGTAGGTTCCACTTCCTCTAATCTCTGTTCTAAATTAGCATTCCATCTTTCAGTCCTGTCATTATCTAAGTCTATTTTATTTTGATCTCTCTTAAAGAGGATATATAAAATTTCAATTATTATTGAAAAAAATAATTGGGATCCAGATGCATTGTGGTATTGAAATTGTCTCCATTTTTTTTAAACATAGAAAATATTTTACTTTATAGCCTCTCTTTCTTTCAGAAACTTTACCCTTTTACTTTTTTAAGTAAATATTTCTTTCTATGCCTTTTAAAAAATACTTTATTTTTTCCTTTTATAGCTTTCAAACTTAATACCTTACCAGCTCAGAAGTCTGGGGCTTTTCATTCTCACGGCACCTTCTTCCGTAGGTAGGCAGCTTTTGCTGTTCTGTTGGCCTTTGTGTACAGCATGGGTTCTCCAGTCTTTCCTGCTTGTCTCAGAGACTGTGCTGTTAGTGAGCAGTGGTTGTTTCCTGCTTTGCCCACCATTTTTGGCTATGTTGTCTGGCTAACTGATTTGTCTCAGGCCCTATGCTGCTGCTGCTGCTTCTTCTTCTTCTTCTTCTTCTTCTTCTTCTTCTTCTTCTTCTTCTTCTTCTCCTTCTCCTTCTCCTTCTCCTTCTCCTCCTCCTCCTCCTTCTTCTCCCCATGTCGATTGCTAAATATTGATGTTATTTTATGGGGCGTTTCTGCCCCACTCTTTCCCATTTAGCTCCCTAATAAAAGGCACAGAAACCTGGTATTTTATTCACAAGCTGCTGGCACCATGCTGAGCAGGTTCTGATCTATTCTAACCTGGCTGGGAAATTAGTAACCAGATAAATGCCCTATTACTTGACAACTGAGTCTTGTTCTGTTTCATGGGTATCCTCAATGCAAGTGTCTTTTGATCATGTGGTCATGGTCCATCCTGTCTCATGGTGACCTTCTTCTTCCTCTTTCTCTCTCCTTCCTCCTGGTCCCTGGGACCTGAGACTCCCTACTGGATCTCCAGTCCCTCTTTCTCTCCTGCCCAGTCACAGGCTGTAAGCCTTTTATTAACCAATCAGGGACTATTAGGGAATATTCTTTATAGAACATTGGTTAATTCAGTGCACCAAATCAGTCTGGTGTGTGTGTGTGTGTGTGTGTGTGTGTGTGTGTGTGTTTGAAATTGGCTTAGTACTCACCACATAGGCTAGGTTGGCCTTGAACTCATGCTAATCCTTGTACCTCACACTCCTAAATGAAAGGATTACTGATGTGTGCTTTCATGCCTCAATACCTGTGTGTTTTAAACAAGGCTTTCTTTTTCTTTTTCTTTCTTTCCTTTCCTTTCTCCTATAAACCAATCTAGCCTCAAAGTCACTATGTAGACAAGGGTGACGTTGACTTCTGATCCTCCTGTCTCCACCTCCCCAGTCCTAGGATTATAGGCATGCATGATGACACCAGTTTTATGTGATGCTGGGGATGGAACCAAGAACTTCATTTGAGCCAGACAAGGACTCTCCCAGCCGAACTATATTCCAGCCTCAAGTTTCAGTGTTTATGTAATTTACCTCAAAATGACAAAGTCTAAGTGCAGAAAAGATTTTTAGAAAGATTCCACTGGTGCACAAAGTTACAGCTAAGGTGTGTGTGTGTGTGTGTGTGTGTAGGGGAGTCTGGAGACATGGTTCAATGGTTAAGAGCATGTACTGCACTTATAGTTCAGTTCCCAGCACCCACATGTCTTATGACCTCAAGCTCCCATGGGAGCGGACCTTTGGCTTCCACAGATGTAAGCACTCAAGTACACATACCTATACACACATAAAAAACATGCATAGTTAAAAATAAAATAAACAATTTAAAAGATTTGCATGTGTAGATTTTCTTTCTACGTGGGCATGCTTACCCACTCTTTTTAAGTCATTCAGAGTGTGTGTTGTTGGACATACCTCATTTCCCCACCGCCTGCTGTGAGCTGCCTGAGGTCAGGGGTCATGTGTGTGGGACACAGAACTCTGGCTGTCCCTTGGAATCATCAGGTTGAGTTGACAAAGGTGTTGCTGCCCCCACTGTACCACTGGAGACTAATGTAATTGGTAGGTTGAACATTCTGGGTATGGGGAAATTATAAAGATTCCCCAGGTGACTCTAATTTGCAGTCAAAATTAGGAACTGATTTCAGGAATCAATTCTACAAGCACAGGGAAGTTGGTGACACTTTTCTGAGACATTGTGAAGGCAGGGCAGAAATGAGGAATGCAACTGGCACAGAGGCTCTGATGGACTTGCTGGTAACCCTGGGACAACCATGAGTGGCCTGGCGTGACCCAAGCCTGCTAGCCACAAGGAGTTGATATAAGTCAGATGCATATGAGAACATTAGCAAGTTCTAGTTATATACAGAGGCCATAGTCCATCCTTTTGCTAAAGAACGCAACTATCATTGTTAGTCATATACCAAACCACAACACAGCCAACCAAACAGCCAGTCAACACTTGCTGAGATAAATGCAGATTACATTGTAACAGAACACTTGTAGTTTACTACTAGCTTATTATTAGAAATGATCAAAAGTTGGAGTTAGAGAGATGACTCAGTGGTTGAGAAGAGCACTTGATGCTTTTGCAGAGCACCTGGGTTGAGTTCCCAGCACACACATGGCTGCTCACAGCCTCTTTACTTCTAGAGCATTTGACTCCCTCTTCTGGACTCTGCAGGCACTGCATGCATATTTGCTACACATAAATAAAAGCAATACATGTTTTTAAGTTACTATGCTATAATTTAAAAAGTTAGTTAGTCCAAGTCCTCTTTTACATTGTAGACTCAAATTAGAATGAAAGCAGAGCTGGCTTCTTTAGGATTTCTTTCCATGAGAGAAAATGGAAATGGCTTTCTACATATAAATGCTGTCCCTCAGAGTGTAGCAACCAGACTGTGGACCTTATGATGATTTTATCTTCATGTATGTATGTGTATATGTTATGTCTGTGACTGATAAAAAACATAAATTTATCAGTCTCACCTGTTACATATGGATGTGCTGTGTAACATGCATAGCAGTTTATACTATGTTTCAGTACTTCAGAATGAGCCTGTGATGTCTGGGACACATTGAATTCTTCTTCTTTTTAATGTATTTGTAACGAAGAAGATAAGCAGTTGTTATTTCTTTCAGCACTTGTACTTTTCTTTCTCAGAATTGCATTTATCCCATTTGCGGCTGAGGAGCACCCTGGAGCTGCCTTTGTCTTGCATCTGTGCCAGAAAGGACAACCCGTGCACTCTCTCCACCTCTCCAGCATTTTTCACACAGTTGACTCTGCCCCTTGAGGGACTCACATGAGAAGTGTTTCTTCCGAGGCCCCAGAGCCTCTTCTTCCGATCTTATTAAAATCCAGTTTGTATCTCTCCATGCTGTTAGCGTACTAGAATCGCTGGGGAAACCTTTTAGAAATACCCCACTCCCAGGGATTCTAATTCACTTACCCTGCGGGTGAGCCTGAACATCTACATTTGCTTTTTTCCTTCCTAAAGGCTTAAATGAGTGGCCAGGATGAAGAGCTGTCTACCCTGGACAGTCATAGCTTCTGCCGGCTTGACTGCTTGCTGTAGGAGGAAGACAGCCTCTGTGGAGAAGGGGAAGGTACCAGAAACTCCCCGAAGAGCAAAGAGTTGAATGGCTTTGCAAGGCAAAAAGTTTCCATGCATAGAAAACTCAAACTCTGAGGAAGATGCATGAACTATGGGGGAAGAGAAGGCCATAAGACATTCCCTATATGGGAAGCCCGGGTTAGAGGGAAGAAGATGGGTATCACTTGGACTGTTTTGTACTCATCCAAGACTTTAGACATAGTCATATACATACCTCTCAGGTACCCTCTGTCTCTCCACAGTCCATCCTGGCTTGCCTGAGTATAGACCCAGCTTGCTATACCCAGTTCTGAGACATTTGGAGATGTCTGCAGAGATTCTGTTGGCTTTAAACCCACACCCTCTGCTACCAGCTGCAGCAATTCTCAGTCTAGGGTGAGCACCAGTGTCCTTCCCAGACTTTGTTCCAATCTATTCCCATGTCCAGGGCATGGACTCTTCCTCCCTGAAGACTAGAAGGGTCCGAGGATCTGCATTATGGTCAGATTCCCAGATGCCCTGCTGCTGGTCCAGGACCACACTCAGAGGAGCCCTGTGACTTCCCTCAAACACAAGCACCGTCATCTGCTGCCCACAACCCTTGACTGCTTTACAGGCCAAAACCTGACCACTGAGCACAGTTCTCTGCCATCTTGGCACTTCAGTCACACCTTGTCCCTGCTCTGGTCCCACAAACACTTCCCTATTCTTTCAGCTTTCTGTGTCCTAAACATTTCCAGCCTTTGTGCACACCATTCTCTCCTGGGGTTTTTACTGCTGTTGTTTGTTTTTTTCCCTCCAATTTCTATCTTGGGTGGACTCCTGTCCGCCACGGTTCTGCTTGAATGGACCCTTCGAAGAGTCCTCACTGGAGTGCAGTTTCTCCCTCTCCTCCCTGGGCTCCCATTCTGTGTGTCTTTCTCTCCCTGTTCGCCTTGCTCTCTCCTCTTTGAATAGATGCTGGACCACCTACAAATGAATTCAAGTTTAATTGTTTTCATCTCCATCTTCCCTTCATCTCCGAGACTCCCCACAGTGGCCAGCACACAGTACTTGCTAAATAAACATTGATTCCACGGAAAACTGCATAGCCAAGAGCAAGCTATGTAAAGAAGTGGTGGCTGCCTTTCTCCTTTAAAAAGCCAGTTTCACTCCTTAGTCAATGTAACTGAACCTGGAGGTCACTTTTAAGGCTGGGTACTATAAAAAGGATGACTATGTCTCAAAGCAATTTCCTTAGGTGGCCATATCTCTATTCTAGGAATGAATGTGATTTTCCTGTTTCCTATACTGTCCTTCCCCAATGCTAAGCATTTTAAATGTATTTTTCACAAGAGACAACATGGTACCCCTATGAAGCAAATAAACTGACATGTTGTTTCACCTGACAAATAGCAGAGCAATGACTTAATGAAACTCGTCAGTTCCGAAACACGAGACACTGTAATTTGGAGGATGGAAAACGCAAGGCATCTCCTTTTTATTAAGATGGATGCAAGGGTCTTAGGGCACAGTCACAGAAGAGATCCAGCATGATTCAACATATAAGTTACTGCCATCCATTTCCAAGGGTCTGAAACCAGGATCAGGCTGAGGAGAACCTCAGTTCACACATGGTTCTGAACACGGGAAGTCTTGCTCTGTCTCCAGGTGGCATTCTATACAACACATCTTTCATCTTCAGTGTGGAAGAATTTAAGGCATTAGGAGTTGTACATCCAGATAGAAACTGGCTGGAAGGAAGGAACTTGTTGGCAGTGTGTATGTTTGTAAATGATTTACAGAAGCATACGAGTTGGTTTATTCTGAGTTTTAATCTTCTCTTTCAATAAAACATTGACCAAGGACTTGGAGATCTGCCTGTGCTGTTCTTTGGAAAGGCAAGGCTCTGCGTGTCGTGGCAGGAGTGATGGGTGATGTTGCGTGTGCCGAGAAGACTCCTGGGATCCGACTGCTAATTCAGTGTAATCATTCATTAATTCATTTGCTTAACAGGTTTGCAGGAGGGTCGGTGCCATGTGGGCCTACCCATGCAACCATGAACAAAACAGACACCGGTCACTGCATGGATCCGGTGCTCCAGTGGGAGAGAGAGGGGCAGTGGGGCAGTGCCAATCGCTATGGAGAGATGTGGATTCAGCCAGCAGAATTCTGGTAGAAGTGAGCTGGTAGGCAATGGAGCGGTTTTGAGGTTGATGGCGGCAGTGAGATCGTGACTTTAAACCAGATGGTCTGAGAAGGGCACCTTGCTCCTCCTCTGGAAGAATGGTCTGTGAAGCCATTTGGGTAGAGTGAACCCTGGTGTAAGAAATAGTAAGGGAAATAATGGTTGGAGTGAGTGAACGTGTGAGTGAGCTTGTGAGTGAGTGTGTGAGTAAGTGTGTGAGTGTGAATGAGTGTGTGGTGAGTGTGTGAGTGTGTGAGTGTGTGTGTGTAAGTGTGTGAGTGTGTGAGTGAGTGTGTGAGCGTGTGAGTGTGAGTGTGTGAGTGAGAGTGTGTGAGTGAGTGTGTGTGAGTGTGTGAGTGAGTGTGTGGGTATGTGAGTGAGTGTGTGTGAGTGTGTGAGTGAGTATGTGAGTGAGTGTATGGGTGAGTGTGAGTGAGTGTGTGAGCGTGTGAGTGAGTGAGTGTGTGAGTGAGTGAGTGTATGGGTGAGTGTGAGTGTGTGAGTATGTGAGTGAGTGTGTGAATGAGTGTGTGAATGTGAGTTAGTGTGTGTGTGTGAGTGAGTGTGTATGAGAGTGAGTGTGCAAGTGTGTGAGTGAGTGTGTGAGTGAGTGGCCATGCCGTTGATCCAAACAGACCCCGAGAACAGCAGCATGGCCACATAGCACACTGGGACCATTCTGGCTTGACCTGGAAAACTCTGGTGTTCAGACGTTTATGTTTTAATAAGGTGGCGATGGCTGCCATATTCAGAGTAGGTGGAAGAAAACAAGGCAGGGTTGGCAGATGAGCTGGGAGACCCTCATGATTGGCCAGGAGAGAAAGGGCGGTGACGGCACAAGGACCAGAGGGTGGAGGTGGCTAGACATACTCATTATGTGCAAATACACTTTTGAAAAAGAGCCCTGCAAGATTTACTTAAGTTAGATAGTGTTCAGAAAAAAAGGCTGACAGCTCAGTAGGAAAAGTGCAGTAGGAAAACTTTGTCCTGAGTTCCATCCCTCAGAATCCACATTCTAAAAAAAAATAAAAATAAAAATAAATTGTTAAGTCTGGAATGGTGACAAGTACTTCTGATCCCAGCAAGAGAGAAGCAGAAACAGATCCCTGGACATACAGGCCATGCAGCCTAGCCCACTCTGTAAAAAAATACAAAATAAAAAAAAATTAGGTGCATGGCAATGGTACCTGAAAATTTCCTCCATACATACATACCCTCACACCCAGGGGAGAGAAAATGAGAGCGAAATCAAAGATAGCATCAGCATCAAGGGTTTGGTCCTGAACCACGGGGAGCTTCTGGTTGTTATTTGTTGTTAGAGAAAGGTCTTTAGGAGAAGCAGAGAGCTGTCCTACAGACATATTCTATTGAGATGCTGATGAAGAAGCCAAGAGGAACCTGGGCAGGATATGTGCAGGGCCATAAGCAGCAAGGAGCCACTGTTGTGTGGACAATATCTCCTGTCACACTGCACGAGCTTGCCAAGGATAAACTCACTGACAGAAATGAGAAGCCACCCAAGTGGGAAAAGCTCTGAGCGTGAGACCCACCCAAGGCAGGGCACAGAACAGCTAGTGAGCCTCCTGGAAGTCAAGAGGGCATGGGAAGGGAGTGCTTTCAGAAAGAGGGCATGATAAGCCATCAAGCACAGGGTAGATTTAGAACTGTCTCATTGGTTCACCAAGCCACGGCTGTAGCAAGAACAGATTCGATGGAATCGTGGAGGCGAAGCAGACAGGAGGCATCTGAAGGAGAACAATTAGCAGACAAGAACTTTGGTGCTGTGAGCCAGGTGTATGCTTTTAGTACATCCGGCTGTAAAGCAAAGTCCTGGGGTGGGGACTGGATGGGGCAATGCGGATAAGAAGGGAAATGGACTTTAGAGAAATTCAGGGGAAGTTTTGTGGAGCTGATGACCTGGAACCAGTGAGGGGGGGGTGGGCTTTCTCTGGGCACATGGGCAGGGAGGAAGGAGCAGAATAAGGTCACAAATATAGGCAGGTGGATGGATATAGGCAGGGGGTGTGAGCTCTATCTTCCAATCGCTTCTGTTTTCTCTATGAAGTCTGAAGAAAGGCCATGAGCTCCAGGTCTAGTGGGTCTCTGTAGAGTGAGAGGTGGTGGCCGCTGCAGCCTTGGGGTCTGCACCATCCTGCAAGTAACATGTATGGAGTTGAAAAAGGTAACCAGGGAAAGGACCCACTGGTCTTTAGCAATAATCACTTAATGTGGTATCAGTCTGGCCAGGCAAGCCTTGAAGAGGAGAGAACGTCAGGGAAGTCAAACAGAGAACTTGGGATGGGCCATTTACGAACTGGGACAAGGGAAAGGTTGGTGACTATTAGCAGTGGTTCAGGAGCTGAAGTAATCTAAGGATGGACTATCCCAAGTTTTGATTATTCCTTAACTAAGTGAAAAGACTTCAAATACTCTGCAGAGGAAATGGCTCAGTGGGTAAAGAACTTGATGTGCAAGTGAACAGACCTGAACTGAGGTTCCCAGAACAGATGTAAAACAGAGAAATGGGACTATAACCACAGTACTCCTATGAGACAAGAGGCAGGAACAGGGGACCCCCCCCCCCCACCGCAAGCTCTCAGGCCAGGGGCCAGCTAGCCTGAGGTATGCTGCTGCTGTAAGGAAGAGATCCTATCTCAAGAAAGATGGAAGGGGAAGGGCATCTTGGATTGTCCTCAGATCATCACACTCATACATGCTAACATGTACATGCACACACAAACAAGAAACAAAAAAAAAGAAAGAAAGAAATGCAAAATGCCACAAAAACCAATTAATTTTTAAATGTATTTATTGTTAAACCAAAAAACTAACTTCTATTAACAATCCTTTAGCACCACCTGCTGGAGACCAACTGACTGCAAGGAACATTTCTAAAAGCCAAGTCACTGGTAACTTGCACAGCAAATGGGGAGAGTAAAGTTCTCTGTGGGTTGGGATTCATCAGAGAGTCCCTTGTGAACTTCTCTGTACATGATCCTTTCCACAAAGCTTGGCTTTTCAATGGTTTATGGAAAACAGAAAAAAACAGAAATTCGTAGAAAGAGAGAAATGGAGCTATAGGGTTCTTTCAGGGATGGCAGTGGTGCTCTGTCCCTCCAAGGAGGCTGGTAACATTTATTTCATTAATAGGCCAGGGGAGAGTGGCTGTAGGAAGAGGTGAACATGGCAGCACACACCTGTAATTCCAGTGCTTGAGGGATGACAACAAAGAATCTGGAAGTTTAAGACCAGTCTGGGGCCTCTAGAAAGATTGTGTCTCAGATATAAAAAGAAAAGAAGGGAGAAGAAGAAGAAGAAAGGGAGATGGAAGAAAGGAACAATATACAATATAATTACTTGGATAAACACTGAAGATTCATTTGGGAAAACTTAAATACAAATGCTGAACAGCAATAGAAAAAATGCTTCTAAGCCACGAGGGACATTTTTAGCATTTGTTCATTGGAGTGTAGCTGTTTCTATCCTGGTCTTGGCTAGGGTTTCACTGCTGTGAAAAGATACCATGACCACAGCAACTCTTATATAAAGGAAAACATTTAATTGGGGTTGGCTTACAGATTCAGAGGTTCGTCAGTCCATTAACATTATGGTGAAACACATGGCCGCATCCAGTCAGGCATGGCACTGGAGGAATTGAGAGTTCCTCTGCTTGTTCTAAAGGCCAAAAGGAGGAAGGAGACTGACCTCCAGGCAGCTAGGATGAAGGATCCTCATATCCCTCAATAAAAGCCTAAGATTTCTTCCTCTTCTGGCTATCTACATCCCAGGAGTGGACAGCTTATATGGGCCTTGAAATGCTCGTGGGTAATGTAAACCAGCAGACAGTGATTAAGGTGAGCAAGATGCTATTGCCAATATAGCATTTGAATTAAAGTGGTTCAAGGGCATTACTTTTCCCATTGGCCAGGAAATATGTTGTGATGGGGATGGGCATCTTCCCAGTGATGGTGCAGGCTAGAAATTGCTTCCCTTAGCCCAGAGACTGTCTCAGAATTTATCTCAGTTGTAACTAGTGATGGATGGTCCCTTACTTTGCTCGTCTTTGCATGTTTTCAAGGAACACAGGCGAAGAAGGACAAAAGCACAAATATCAATTCCTTGGAGAACTGAAAGGATAATAACCCTATATTCTTAAACTCACTTTTTCCTATCTACACAATAAGAAATAATTAACTCAAATGAAGAAGGCTTTATTCTGTTGCGTAATTTGGAAGTATAGTCTACCTTGGCAGCTGTGTGGCTCACATCTGAGAAGATCAGGAAGCAGACTGTGTGGAATGCTGGTACTCAGTTGTTTTCCCACCTATAGCAAGGTGCTGCTGCCTGCAATTCATGGTTTCCTCACCTCTCAGTTAATCCCTTCTGGAAACATCACCCACCCTCCCACCACAAGATGTGTATCATCAATGCTTTGGGTGTTTCTTAATCCGTTCAAACTAGCAATCAAATCTAACAAGGACAGGTTCCATGTACTCTGGCTTAATTGGGCAGTCACACACACTGCCAGAACATTGTTGTGAGGATGAAAATTCTCTAGCAATGGTAGACATAAGAATCCAAATTCAGTCTTCCATTTTATTTACCTCATAGGGTCCAAAGGTGTGTCCAAAGGTCTGGGTCTTCAATTTGTTTCCATTTATCAATATGTCTGTCTTGTGTGTGTGTGTGTGTGTGTGTGTGTGTGTGTGTGTGTGTATGAATACCATGACGTTTTTATTATGATAGCTCAATAGTATAGCATGAAGAGGAATGGTGAGACCTTCCATAGTTCTTTTGCTTATATTATTTAGGATTGTTTTAGCTATGCTGAATTTATTTATTTATTTATTTATTTATTTAGTGTGTGTGTGTGTGTGTGTGTGTGTGTGTGTGTTTATATGAAGCTGAAAATTGTCCTTTCAAGATATGTAAAGAATTGTGTTGGAATTTTGATGGGTATTACATGAATGTACAGATTGCTTTTGGTATGATGGCCATTTTTACTCTGTTAATCCTACTGATCCATGAGCATGCCATCTTCTGACATCTCCTCCTTTGATTTCTTTCTTCAGTGTTTAAAGTTTTGTGATATAAATCTTTAGCTTGCTTGGTTAGAGTTTTCCTAAGATAATTTCTAATATTTGAGGCTATTGTGAAAGGTATTGTTTCCCTGATTTTTTTTCTCCAACCATTTGTCATTTATATATAGGAGGGTTAGTGCCTTTTGCCAATACATTTTGTATTCAGCTACTTTGCTGAAAGTATCTATTAGGTCTAGGAGTTTCCTGGTGAAATGTTTAGGGTCACTTATGTATACTGTTATATCATTTGAAAATAAAGATACTTTGACTTCATACTTTCTAACTTGTATCCCCCAATCTCCTTCATGTGTATTATTAATTTACTAGATGAGATTTCTCTTTTAAAAGAAAACGTAGATATTTAGTGCAATAGCTTGCCTCTTAGAACCACTTTCTTTGTGTCCTATAAATTTGGATTCATTGTGTATTCATTTTCATTCAATTCAAGGAAGTCTTTAAATTCTTTCTTAATTTCTGTCTTGATTAATTTTTCATTCAGTATTGAGTTGTCAGTTTCCATGAATTTGTAAGCTTTCTGTTGTTTCTGTTTTTGATATCCAGCTTTAAGTCATGGTTGTCAGATAGGATGCAGGGTACTATTTCAGTTTTCTTGTATCAGTTGAGACTTGATTTATGTCCAAGTATGTGGTTAATTTTGGAGAATGTTGAATGAGGCAGTAAGAAGAAAGCATATTCTTTTCTGTTTGAGTGAAATGTTCTCTAAATATGTTAGGTACACATGGTTTATAACATCTGTTAGCTCCAGCATTTCTCTGCTTAGTTTATTTTCCTGGATGGCCTGTCTATTAGTGAAAGCTGGGCTTAAAATCACCTATTAGTGTATGAAGGTCGATATACGATTAAAGTTGTGTTAGTGTTTCTTTTATGAGCTTGTGTATGCTTGTGTTTGATGCATAGATGCTTATAATTATAATATCGTCTTGGTGGATTTTTTCCTTTGATGAGTGTTTAGTGTCCTTCCCTATCTCTTCTGGTTAGTTCTGGTTTGAAGTCTATTTTGTCAGATATTAAAATGGCTACCCCAGCTTGCTTCTTAGGTCCATTTGCTTGAAATGTCTTTCCTTCAAAAAAAATTTTTTTTAACCTCGAGGGGATGTGCATCCTTGATATTAAGGTATATTTCTTGGATGCAACAGAGGGGTGGATCCTGTTCTCACATATATTCTGTTAGTCTTTATGTTTTTTTATTGGGAGTTCAGACCGTTGTTACTGAGAGATATCTGTGAGCAATATTTGTCGAATCCTGTTATTTTGTTTTTGTGGTGTGTGTTTTTCCTCTTTTGATTTGTTGGTCTGGGATTATTTATTCCTTGTGTTTTCTTGGGTATGGTTAATCTCTTTAGTTTCAAGTTTTCCTTTTAGCACCTTTTGTAGGGCTGGATTTTTCAGATACTGTGTAAATTTGGTTTTATCATGGGGTATCGTTCTTTCTATATCTATTGTGATTGAAAGTTTGGTTGGCTATAGTAGTCTGGACTAGTATCTGTAATCTCTTAGATTTAGTAAAACATCTGTCCAGGCTCTTCTGGCTTTTAGAGTCTCCATTGAAAAGTTGGGTATAATTCTATTAGGTCTGCCTTCATATGTTACTTTTTCTTTCCTTCTTACAGCTTATAATATTCTCTCTGTTCTGTATGTTTAGTATTTTATTATGTGTCGAAGACACTTCCTTTTCTGGTCCAGTCTATTTGGTGTTCTATATGCTTCTTGTACCTTGATAGACGTCTCTTTAGGTTAGGAAAAAAAATCTATGATTTTGATGAAAATATTTTCAGTGTCCTGTGTTTCTTCTCCTTCCTCAATTTATACTATTTTTAGATTTTTTTCATAGCATCCAAAATTTCCTGGACTTTTTTTTAAGATGTAACATTTTCTTTGACCAAGGTAGCCATTTCTTCTATCATTCTTTCAATGCCTGAGAGTCTCTCTTCCGTCTCTTGTATTCTATTGGTGAGATTTGCCTCTGAAGTTCCTGGCTAAGTTCCTAAATTTTTCATTTCCATAAGGCCCTTAGTTTGGGTTTTCTTTATTGATTCTCTTTCCAGTTTTGGGTCTTGAAGCATTTTATTCATCTCCCTCTGCTATGTGGGTTTGCAGAGATTTCTTTAAGGGGCGTATTCATGTCCTCTGTAAGGACTTCTATTATATTCATAAAGGTGATTTCAAGGCCCCTTTTCTTGTGCTTCAGCTGTGTTGCAGTACTCAGGGAATGCTGTGGTAAGGTTGCTGGGCTCTAGTGCAGACATATCGTCCTGGCTGCTGCTGATTGTTTTTATGCTGGAGCCTAGGCACCTGCATTTGGGAAGACTGTAATTCTGGGTGCTGATATGTGGCCTTGTCTTTGTTGAGTCATATTTTGTTCCTTAGTCTCCGTTGCTCTCTCTGGTTCTTAGGAGAGCATGGTGACTGTATGTTGCATGCTAGGAAATTCTTCTGGGATTGGTGTGGCCACTGGGGGGGTCCCAAGTAAAATGTGCTTTTAGATTAAGAGCTGACAGGTAAAAAGGCATGAGCTAGTAGTGGGGTACTGCGAGGCTCTACAGGAAGGAGAGCAGGGGGCTTCCACCATGATATGCTTAATCCTCTGGGAAGGAGGTCAGAGAGTGAGGAGAAACCAAATGTAGTAGATGGTGTGCGACAGATCTGGAGATGAGAGTGGGGGATTAGACTTGGAGGAGATGAGGGAGAGGTGAAGATTTGCAGTTATCCTACCTGCTTCAGTGGCGGGAGGGGCCTGTAGGCTCCAAGTAGTAGCTGCTGGCGTTGGGGCTGGGATAAAGGAATGAGCAGAGGGAGGGGAATTTGGAGGGAAGATTTGTGTGATAGACTGCAGATGGAAACAGAGAGGAAGGGGAGGTCCCAGCAGGTAGTCTTTTCCAGAGCTAAGGGTGAAATTGGGGGTTTGATTGTATTTGGAGAAGCTAAGGGAGAGGTGAAGGTCTACAGTATAGCTGTTTCTCTGGCTGGAGTTTCAAGAGTCATTTATTTAAACATAGACTTTAATGAGCAGATACGAGTAGGAAATTTAAGAAAAAATGTTTATTTTCTGTCTAATAATGGTCAACTTGAGAGTCTTAAGATTGGCGCATCAATACCTTAAATGACGTTTGCTGAAAACATTTATAGATAGGTTTGCTATTGGATGTTCCAATCAGCTCTCTTCCCATCTTGCAGAAGTGAATGGTACCATTAAGAACATAAGCAGTTGTCATTCAAGAGTCTTTAGGGAGACAAAGTTCACAAGCCTTGCCAAGTTCCCACTAAGAAGAGCACTGATCATAAAGGTTTTGCTTCTGTTACTTTTTTGCTTGCTCCACTCTATGTTAAGTAGAGTGATCTTCAAGATAGGATGGAAGTGATGATGTTTACCTCTACACTGCATTGTCATCCTTCTGCATGCACGGGAGGGCTGGATCCAGAGCCACCCATGGGTCTTGAAATCTAAGGATGCTTTCTCTCTCGTGTAAGATGCTGTATGACTGCACACATTCCCTGACATTCTTTACATACTCTCTAGATTACTTACTGTGACTAAGTCTATGTAGATGCCCTATACACATCTATCACACTGTACAGCTTAGGGAATGAGGGCAAGAAAAATGGCTGTATGTGCTCAGCACAGATGCTATTTGTTTTCTAAATATTTTCTCCCCACAGTTAGTTGAATCCTCAGATGGAAAATCTACAGGCACAGAGGAATCACTGTCGTATTTCAATCGCTGTTGTCATTTTGAGCCTCTTAAAGGATTGCAAACCAGAGCACAAGAGTTCAGGGAAAACTATGATTTCAATATTTATGGAGTTTGTGGATTTAATTTGTAGGTACTACATGCTTGGCTGGATATAGTATGTGATGATTTAAACACTATGAATAGACATGAGAGTGATACTCAGTTTACCCTTTCTCCTTGTGCAACTCTTTCAGCCACTCTACCATTTTTGTGAGATTGGCAGCTGTCACTATGGGAACTCACTCTCTTAGAAGAGTCCCAGAATGGATAATGAAACATTGTGTTGCTCATGAGTGACTTTATTGAAATAATACTCTATAAATATTGGGGCATATCCTACTTTACATTCTATTGTTAAATACATGATTTCATTTGATGCATCTCTCTAATGGAGATGATCTGCAATGAGCAGACAAGGCAGAGACACAAAGTCTATATACCGTCCAAGGTCATATTGAAGTAGTTGTTGACTTGGCTGGTATTGATTCTATAATGACTTCCTTGCCTGCTACCTCAGTGGCCTGAGGATATCTAAGTTCTTGAACAAAGAGAAACCTAAAGTTCTCTTCTGCAAAATTCCAATGGAATGGGAGATGCTAAGAAGTCCCAAGGCCAAATCAGGACTGTTCCCAGCTGCTGGCTCCCAGTGGGAAAGGCCACTCTGAATTCTAGAAAATGTATTTGTCACTAAACAATGTTTACACCTCACTTGCTTTGTACCAAAAACTCTCCAAGATACAAATGATAGAAGTATTTTCATAGAACAACCACTGCTCTGCAGGAACTGGAAATAATCTACTGTCAAAGATAGACATCTGTCAGTCATTCCTACATAAAATGATAAGTGTGAAAGTGAGAGACACAGAGAGGAGGTCAAGAACTGAGCCCAGGTTGGGGAAGTGACCTCTGAGATGACACAATATAAAAAAGAAGACATTCACCAATAGTCATAAAGGGAAGATCATAGGGTATGGCATATGCAAATACCAATAGGCTAGTGTGTGTGTGTGTGTGTGTGTGTGTGTGTGTGTGTGTGTGTGTGTTGACTCTAAGGGACTAGGAGAAGTCCAATTTTGGTGAACTGTAAAATCTAAGTCCCTTACCAGCAATTCAGAGCCTGTTTTGTTTGTTTGACAGAGTCTCATATAGCCCATGCTGGTCTTGAGTTTATTATGTAGCTGAAGTTGACCACGAACTTCTGATCCTCTTGTTTCCACTGTCCAAATACTCAGATTATGGGTATGTATTACCATACCTTGTTTATGTAGTGCTGGGGATGTTACCCTGGATTTGTGCATACCAGACAAGCACTCTTCAAACTAAGTCACAACCCAAGTCCAAGAATGGAAACAGACCATTGATCTTCTGGTTAGCAATGGACATTGCTATCCAAACAAGACCCAGACGCAGGCAATGTGTATTTTTATTTTAGCAGTTTAGGTGTAGGAGTCAGAAATGATGGAGCAGAGGTCTTAAAACAGACCTCAGTTGTGTAGAGGCAGGGAAAGTGTTGGATGATGACGGATAAGGTATGGACAGGAGAAACGTGTGGAAAAAATAGATGGCTGAGATCTTCAGAATGTAAACTTGGAAGTCTGGGCTCTTGATTGGATGTAAGTGGTTAAGGGAGGGCAGATACAAGAAATAATTCCAGTAAGATAAGTGCAGCAGGTTCCTGAGCTCAGAGAGCCTGTGGGAAAGAGTCTTCTTCCCCTAATCAGAGTTTTCCTCCATCCACATGAAGAATGAATGAAACTTTAGACAATTCTATGTTACTTTGTTTTCCATGGAAAGGGTGACCCTGGTCAACTCCCATAAGGGACAGTGCTCTTCCATAGGGTGCTATCCCAACCCCTCATACTTAACATTACTTTGACCACTAGATACAGATTACTTAATTGGTATAGATAAAATTATAATTAAACCAACTTCAGGGCACTGATTTATTATTTAACAACAGAGAATATTAAAATATACATATATGCAGTTTTCCATAAAGGACTCATCCACAGGTACGGCCAAGGTCAGAAATGAAAAGAGAATTTCTTTTGGCACAAACATAATTCAGGTGTGCTAGCAGGGACTTCTGAATCTACGATCTCTAACTAGTGCTGGAAGCCATTCTGAAGCTACCCCTTTTTGGTAAGAATAGCCTTTAATTGACTCAACTAAAATCCATCCCCTGATGCTCACAGAACCATCCCTAAACCCTGACAGAAGTCTCTACAAGTAGAGACACAGTCATTTTTAAAGACTGTGAGACACACTAAGACTGTCACTACTGGAGAGCATGGACCACTTTGTGAAATGTTTTTAAAATGGCGTATCAGAATATGTTGTCCTCTTGGTTGTAATACATGTCTGACTCCACAAGCTCCAAACCTGTACAGGAGTAGTTCCGGTTCATCTGGGCCACATCACTTTCACTCTTCTTCCTCTTCAGTGGCTCTCCTTCCTGCGTGTAGGACTTCTCCAAAGCAGGGGCGCTCACAGTTGGAAGACCTTTTGTGAATGGCACCTCCATCTTGCCCGGTGGTTCCGCTTCATCTGAAGGGCTAGCTGTGGTCAGAAGCCGGTCACTCCGTAGCCTTTTTCTTATTTCCTCCTTTTTTGTCTGAAAAGTAATATTAAAGAATGAAAAGAACCCTGGTGACTTTGTTTTTAACATGTTCTGTTCATATTGCTTGTCACGATCACTTTCACTACTCAGTCTTGGAACAGACGGTTGCTAGGGAACCCATGTGGAAAGAGACAAACGTAAGGCTTACCCTCCTAGACTTTGTAGTCTAGTCCTTGTTCCCAGGGCTGCCGAGTAGGGACACCAGACTAAAGCTATGTTCTTGGGTTCAGGTCCTCAAAACTTCAGGAGCTGATCTGACGGTCTTCAGAACCCACTCTTAACTCAATACCCACTCTTGCCCTGGTTGTTTTCCTTCCTCTATCCCCGATGGTAAATTCCCCCAAACTTGGCTTAATTCAGAATAATGAATATAGTATTTATTTAGGTTGTATAGATTGAACAACAATTTTCAACCGAGTTCATGGTGCTGCTTCATTCCCACACTACTCAAAAGGAATTTTTGAGAGGGGGGGGGGAAAGCAAAGTGTTTAGTGCAAGAAGCACGCAGGTCATTTAAATGCAGAAGATCTGCACATGCATTGTCTCAGGCAGCTGATAGGCAAGGTCTGGCGCATGCTCATTCGAGCCCGCAGTCGGCTGCTCAGAATCAGCACCCACGCATGGCTCATACCTTTCGGCGCTCCTCTGCTGCCTGCATCTTTTCTTCTATGTCTCGGATTGTGAAATCCTTCACTTCCTTTTTCACCTGAAGCTTTTTCAGTCTGGCTGGTGGCTTTCTCAGTGGCTTTTCAGTAGCATCCACCTGGAGGATGACATTTCGTTTTTAAAGAAGTGATTTACCGTCTTGGCCTGGGAGAGGGACAGGTGTGAAAATAGTTCGAAATGCATATTTCAAAATAGAAACTTTCAACTGGTAGATAAATGCAATAAAAACTTGAAATCTGTTAAGATCAGAATTATTTTATTATTACTATTGCTAATGTGCGCGCATGTCTGTGTGTGTGTGTGTGTGTGTGTGTGTGAGTGTGTGTGTGTGTGTGTGTGTGTGTGTACAAGGGGATGAATATGTCACTGCATGTGGGTGGAGGTCAGAGGACACCTTTGTGGGGTCATTTTCCCTTTCCACCAGCTTCGACATCTGTACCTTTACCTGCTGAGACACAGAGACTTCTTGGTGACCCAACCACAGAAGTGTCAATGGGAAAATGTATTTCATGCCTTCAAAAGGCTAAGAATGTGCTCCATGAAGCCAGATAGCAGAGGACTCATGAGCGAGATCTCAAGCTGAAAACTAAGCAAAAAATTATGGAGGTGGGAGGTGTGAACGTCTAGCTCAGCATAAGAAATTCAGATTGTTTGATTGATTAATCTATAGTCTTCAGCAACAGCAATTGATTTCATAATATTCCATGTGTTACAAATGATTTTCACTTGGCTAGAGATTAGCTTTTATTACTTTTTTCATCTTATGATGGAGAGGGATCATTAGCTGTTATTGAGCCACAATGCTTTGCTGGGCTTTGTTATTGGTATTTGACAACAGTAAAAAAAAAAATTCCCATTTTATATGAATGACTACTCTTTCAGCAGTTCAGAACAGTAATAGTAACTTTCTAGTTACTTATCTAGTTATGAAAAGTAAAATTATAATAAGATTATAATAAAGAGTCGCAAAGTTTTTTTTTAACTTGTATCATCCTCTAAAAACACAGCAAATATAGCATGCGTCTACAATGGGAAATTAAAATAAAACACAAACACCCTCCTAATCCTCTTCTCAGTCACCCAATCCAACCCTACAGTAGGAACCTAGTTTTTAAATCTTTCTCCCTCCTTCCATTTCCCCCCACCGTGTGTGTGTGTGTGTGTGTGTGTGTGTGTGTGTCTATGTGCATGCGCACACACATGCACAGGTATGCACATCCAATGGTACATAGATGAAGGTCTGAGGTTAACCTTAGTTAATAGATGGCTGGCCTTGCCCTCCACTGTGCTTCAGAGAAGACTGCTTAGTTACTACTGCTTCTGCAGGATTGCTGGCCCTAGGGAGTCATGGAATCCACCTGTCTCCACTTTCTGTTTAGCTGTCGAAGAGCTGGGATTATATAGACATGAATGGCCACACCCAGCTTTATGTGGGCTCTGGGGAGCCAAACTCAGGTCCCCAGGGATTGTTTTCCCTGCTAAGCCATCTCCACAGCTCCTCCTTTTAAAGACTGTATTGCATCTTTCTGGATGTTCTCCGTGATGTTCTTTGCAAAGGCTAGAGAGATAGTCCAGTCAGTAATGTACTTGCTTCATAATTATGAGGACCAAAGTTTGACCTCACCCCTACAACCCAAATAAAAAAAGCAAGACAGGATGGCATGCATTTGTGATGCAATGAGGATGTGGTAAAAGTATATATATGTATATAGATATACATATATATGCAGGCATATATGTGCATGGCATCTGCAATACTGAATAAGCTCTAAATATGATTGTACCATACACACTGCCCATGTTTGGGCTTTGTTCATTTAATACTGGCATCTTTCTAGATCAGTGTATATAGTTTATTATGAGTGTGGGGAGTTTTTAATGAACTCCAAGTATTCACTATAAAATGAACTAATTTTTTGCTCTGGGTAAATAGAGCTATTAATATTTATTATAATTTCCTAAAGACTGACTCATCAGAATAAGGACAATAGATCAGGCAGACAAAGAGAGGCCATTCAACACCATAGGGAAAGGCCAATGATGGGACTCAGGCTTGTTTTTGGATCCCAAAAGTGGCTTTCCACGAGTGCTCGATCCACTCAGTGAGCTTGATGCCCTCACTGGCAACACAGACTAATAACCTTTCACAGAGAGGAGAAAGCCTGTGATTTCCACGTAGTAAAAGCACCTACACCTCAGAGGGGCCAGTGCCTGCTTTTGGGGGCAACATGTAACATTGAAATCAATGGCAGAATTATCACAATGATGTTTTCTGACAGGAAGGGGGCCAGGAGCAGAGGACAAACCAGAGCAGGAAGTGCTGAAGCAGTAGGCGCTGTTACTGACACTGTTATGAGGTGAGCACGTCTTCTTTTGGAAGACAGTTCTCTTATTTATACAGTCATGTCAGGACAGAGGATTGCTACGTTTCCATTTTTAAGATCTAGTATCCTTAGGACGTCTTTAAAGTCTTTTTCATTTTATTATGGGTGTTTTGCCTGCATCTATGTACCACGCCCATGTAGCGCCCAAAGTGACTAGAAGAGGACTTTTGGTCTCCGGGAATTAGAGTTACAAATGTCTGTGAACCACTGTTCTGAGAATTGAACCCAGGACCTCTGGACAAGCAGCCAGTGCTCTCAACGCACAAGCCAACGTTCCAGCCCCATCTCAGAAAGTCTTTAAGAAGTAAAACTCACTGAACTCATGGCTCTTTACAACCATTGGGATGATTGTAAAGATGTAGTATAAGGTTTTTCACTATATGAAAACTGAGATACTCGGTAAAGCAAGCTCCCACTGGCCCTCATTTTATGTTATTCTTTGACATCTGGCTCTTAAGCGTCTGCTGGCAAATGCCACTTGCTGGAAAGAGGGACATCCTTGATATGGAGGCTCAGACTAGAGATATTTTGAAATTTCTATGAAACCCTCACTTGGGATGTTTGCTTGCAGAAAGCTAAAAGAAAATGTGACCTGAGAGTCAATGAGGGAATGGAAAGCCGGACGTCTCAAAGCAGTCTGAGTCTTGACAGAAACTGTGAACCAATAAAAGCTCAGAGACCAGTTTGGGTTTTCTGATTGGGGAAGATGTTTCCTGTTAACATCCCAAAACAATGCCTATGGTTTTACCCTCTGCCTCTCTTTGAGGCGTGGACTGTACCTCTGAGGCCCTTGTTCTTTCTTGAGTGTGATACGTTATGCTAGAATCACCACTGTAGCAATCTGGCTTCAGGGGTAGCTCACTTTGTAGAATGCTTGCCTATTGTGAGTGAAGATCTTGGTTTAAATCTCCAGTACTGTGTGAATCAGGGGTGCCAGTGCATGGCTGTGGTCCCAGCTCTCCGAAGGTGGAAGCAGTGACATCATCCTTGGCTAAATAGTGAGTTCAAGGCCAGCCTAGGTGACACAAAACCTTGCTTCAAGATACACAAAGGAAACAGAATAAAAAGATCCCTATAAACAGATATGCATCCTTTATAAATTAAGTTCAGGTAGGCAGAATCTTTGAAACCGTGGCGCTTACAGGTATGAATGGTGTTCACATTATACAGAGATGTCTGGAGTCGAAATCTCCAATACCTTGAAGTCCAGAGAAGCTATCAGTTAAATTGCATTCACTGGGAATAGTCTCAGAAGACTGACAACCCTGAGTACAACATTAGGTGCTAAGAGATGAATCACGGTTTTGGCCGCGATACCTGTGCAGGTCTGTCTTACATCCACTGCATGTTCCTTAGGGATTTCCTAATTAGCTCTTGACCTACAAATGAACCCATCTTGGTTATCCTTCCTACGGGAGTCTCCTGCACAGAAGAGGCCAAAGCTCCCCGCAGCAGACATGATCATTCCTGTTCTTGGCCCTCTAAGCCCTCCGTAAGGGAGGTCACTGTGATCGCTGGCATATTATTTGAGTCCTAACTGAACTAGCTTCCTCCGTACCTCTCCGTGAGGCTCAGCACATGATATTAAGAGACTCTGCTGCAATGTGAATTCATTAAACCATCTGGAAGGTGACCCAGTCCAGAAGCAGAGATGACAATAAACTTTGACCAGACAGGAGGAATTAGTAAATAATTCACAGAGTTTGTAAAAAGCAGCCAGAGTATGCTAAGAGATGCAGGGGCAGGAATTTGAGATTAAAGCCATCTGAAGACAGTGACATCTGTGAATACATGAAAGCCAGTCATGTACCAATGCAAAGGTTGATCTCTACCACGGCACACATACAACCTATGCACATTTAGGTTGTCACTTCAAGTCTCATTATAGTGCTTTAAAGTACGTGGGAGATATTCCTTTTCTGAGCTGATATTCAGCTTCTTACAGGTTCCCTCCTTATATGTGTATGTGTTTGTGTGTGCGCGCACACACAATTATGTGCAGGCATGCAGGTATATGCATATGTGCAATGTGGAGGCCAGAGGTGGATGCTGAGTGTCCTTCTCTATTGCTTTCAATTTTATTTATTGAGACAGGGTATGTGGGTTAGGGTTATTATTGCTGTGACAAAACACCACAATCACAGGCTACTGGGGAGGAAAGGGTTTATTTTCACTACTACAGCATTGTTCATCACTGAAGGTGATCAGGACAGCAACTCAGCAGGGCAGGGACCTGGAGGATCCCGAAGCAGAAGACAAGGAGAAGAACTATTTTTTTGGCTTGCTCCTCATGTCTTGGTTAGCCTGCTTTATTATAGAACTCAGGACTACCACCCCAGGACAACACCATGCACAATGAATTGGGCCTTCCTCCGTCAATCACTAATTGAGAAAATGCCCTACTGGATTGCTGATAGCCTGGTATTTTCTTAACTGAAGTTCCCTCCCCTCAGATGACTGTAGCTTGTGTCAGCTTGGCATAAAACTAGCTGGCGGACAGGGTCTGTCACTGAACCTGGAGCTCACCGATTCTTCAAAGACCAGATAGATCCTCAACACAAATGCGTGTGACCTTCTCGGGGGATTTCAGTTCAAAGTGCAAACATGCTTGAAAAATGTTTATGCAGAGAGGACCTCATAAGTGATATGATAGGGAGAAATAGGTAAAAGGGGGATGCTGTGGTGGGTACAGGTATTCCATGGACAAATGGGAAGAGACTGGCTTCCTAAGATGCTCCCAGATTAGAGTAATGAAGGCATCTCATCTCCAGCATCCTTTACTTTTTTATACTTCAAGGCAAAATGTGGTGAAGGATGAGAAGAGGGCCAGGGGAGGACAGACCTCGGTCCAGAGTTCTCCCATATTTGTGAATGCCAGTGTCCCATACCGTAAGTCGTATTTTACAAGCATTCTCAAGCTTATCCTAGATGCCTGTAACATGTGTTCATTTTCTCCCGGCTAGGTATGGTGACGCACACCTGTAATCCTAGCACTTGGTTAGCTGACCCAGGAGGATGCCAAGTTTGGGAGCAGTTAGGCTATACAGCAGGAACTCTGCCTCAGAAAACAAAAACCAACGAAGCCGAAATTCCCCTGGAGAAGGGAGGAAGCACCAGTTGAGCGGTCCTCTGGATTCATTGAAGTGTGATAACCGCTGGCATTTGTGACCATTTTAAAATTATTTCCTCTGTATTTCCTTTGGTTCCTTGGTTTGATTTTTAGTCAATTATGAGGCTTTCTAAAAATACCCTGTACCTTAAAGTATGAGCAGTGCAACTTCTCAGACTTGATAATGACTCCGTGCTATTTTAATTGTGATCTTTTTTATTTTAGTCCCCAACTTTCCACCAACTATCCAAGGCATGCGCTGTGTTATATACTCAAGCTTATTCAAGCAGGATGCTGTTGAGTGAAATATTAAAAAAGTAGGACTGTCATGTTTCCACGCTTGTGCCTTTGCCCTGGCGGACTTGCTGGCCATGTACTGGTGGGCAATGGACAACCTGTTTTTATTTTATGGAGATTCTGACTTTGAACTCCATAATCTCTCCACCCAGCTCACTGGGTTCCCATTGGCAAGTCGCTACCATGCCAATCCCATGTTTCAAATCCCTCATGGCCTTTGTGGAGCACCTCAGGCAAGCCCACTCTTGGCCACTGTATCTTTCTCTCTTGAACCCAGATGGACAACCGCCTTGTGAAGGAAAACACAACACAAATTTAGTTCAGAAACAATAGTAACTCAATCTCTGGGTGCAGCAACTAAAACCTAATCTTGTAAGCCTTATTAAAATCTGATTCCTCCAGTGGCGAATCCTTGAGGATCCACCATGATACGGGGAAAATCCAGCAGCTACATCTTACCTCTCTGCTGTCCCAACTCCAAAAGGACTAACTCTCTCCTGCTTCCTCTCTCCTTCCATCCAACCAGGAAGTCCCGCCTACTCAGCCAGTGATTGGCTCCTTTATTCATTAGAGGACTGGATTACAAGAATAGCACCAGGCACATCCAACAACAGGATGAGGCTTCTTCTCTGGCCACAGCACTCACATCTCCTCCTCCTCACTTCTGAGATTTTCTGGGGGATGATCTCAGTGTTTTTTCTTTCTTGAAAATGTATTTTCAGGAGTCTTTTAGAATTCTCTTTTACAATAAAGGGTTGTCGTCTACAATTGCAAATGCTCCAGCCATTTCCACCTGCGGATGAACTCAGCTTCACATGCAGGCTTATGGCCAGAGTGGTGGTTCTCAGGCTGGGCTGTCCATGGAGTCCTCTAGAAGATTCTGAAAGCATGAAAGTCATGCCCTATGCTCGGGCACTGGTCCAAGGTGGGATCTGGGTCCCCAGGTTTTAAAATCTTTCTAAGTGACTTACTCTGATGTCAGATTAAAAACCAGGACATTGAGTTATAAAACAAACAGGACTGTGTGCGTGCTGCTGCTCTGGCCTGTATCTCGCCTGGCTTATTCTGGAACATGCGGGTTTAATAATATAGAGGAAAAAATTGTGGTATACTTGTAAACTGTGACATAAAGTACTTTTGAGAACATACTATTCATGCTTCCTATTCTATTCTTCCCTATCCTATTCTACCCTGTCCTATCCTGTCCTATATTACATCAGAATCTACTTTTAGTTCACTTAATGATATCAAAAGTCAAGCCCATTATTTTCATAAATAGATGGATTTTTTTTCCTAACCAAACCGTGCATTCTCTTGTTAGACAGAAGTCAGAACTCTTTCACCTCTGGTGACTGGCTTGATAGTGTAAGTTGTGATTGTATTCCCACCAGTGTAAGCATCAAGGAGTTACTGCATTTCCCTTAAGGAGGCATCGCTTAGCAACGTAGTGTTTCCATATGTCTTCCTCCACTGGAATTGCACTCCCATCTTTTGACATGGTTTCTTTTTGGTTCCCTAGAGACTCACCCATAGTTGGAAAAACAGCCTCTCCCCTTCATTACTGACTTGTTTTTCTAGTTACAATCAAATACGATCAGCTACTTATCGTCCTCCAAACTGTACTGAATGGTGACAACATTATAGAAATGTCAAATGACACTCTACTTTTTCCTTGCTGTGATAAAACACCCTGATGAAAGAAATGTCAGGAAGGAAGCTTGTCTTGTCTCATGGTTCCAGGTACAGACTATCATGCCACGAAGTCTCTATAAAGGGACGCTGGCCAGTTCAAGCATGGTGACCATGGCTCTGGCAGGCCTTGCCCTTCTCCCCCATCCCCTCTGCCTTGCTAAATACCATTACATTCCTAAAGCTAGCCACCAAGGTCTACTCCCTTATTTGGCTACTTCCTCCTTCTAAGACTACCTACCAAGTCCAGCTATCAAAGTATCGAAGTCCAGCAACCAAAGCTCCCTTTGGTTAACTTAATTAACACACCCAATCAGAACATACCACCACATCCTAGCCCATTTTAAGACATCTTTCTTAGGTTGTTGGAGATGAGAAGAACTGTGCAGGGTGCCATTCCATAGGCTGGGAAGAACTGAGGGTGGCACTGTTTCCTGGGTTGGGATCCTAGACTCTAAGGAAGAGAGGAGATGAACTGAACATGAGCACTTAGCGTGCTTTGCGTTTTGATTGTGGATGCAATGCAAGCAGCTGCCTCGCATTCCCGCAGCTGAGACTGAAGGGGACCCCCTATCCCACAACAGGGGGTGTCCCTCCCCTCTCATCAGGCACAAACCACACCCAAACATGTGTTTTCTCAGAGAGATCCTGACTTAAGTGGTGTTTTTCTGACTCAGGCAGAAAAACAGCACCCAATGACCTCACAGGTATAATTTTTAAGAGAACAAAAAAGGGAGATCTGTGTTATATCGCAGCATTGGGAAGGTTAGGAAGCACTGTTCCAACCTCTCTTTTGGCTGAGTCATCAAGTGATAGCTGGGAGCCTTGGCTTAAAGACAAAAGAACAAACAAACAAAATATTTACTTCTCATCAGAGTTTTATATAGAACTTACTAAAAACTTCAGGGCCACAGACATGGCTTGGGCTATGTGACC